>OU744285.1:18767500-19392500 GCA_916610205.1 Griposia aprilina | reverse complement strand
AAACTTCCTCATACCGCCTTCCGTGTGCTACAATTCTTAGCCTTGGCTGTACTTACATTCACTGCTCGCTTCATTAAACTAGTTATTATTAACTGTTTGTTTTTAAACCATTCAGTAATAAGATGTAATAAGTTCAATTATGATTCTATTCACGATTCTTTAGGAGCAATAAAATCGGATTAGATGTATTATTAGTTGGAGCTAATGTGGTTTCTGCCCTTGTCAATTTGGTTAACATAGTGAACTCTAATTTGGAGTTTTCAATGTAAGCTCAAGAAGGGTTTTATTATGAGAAGGTTAAGCTAGTTGTAAGTCATTACAGACCTTGTGTTGCAAATATTATGACAATAGATTTCCATTTGCAATAAAATTACACTCTTTCAAGAATACCTCAGATTATTTAAAAACTCTAGATAGGCAATCAATTTATCGTTATCCTACAAAAAATGTGCAAAAGTCTGTTTCCTAGAAACGAGATCTCAAAATTCTTTAGCAATTATGCATTTAGAAGATAGTTTGATGCATAATAATATTCTAAAAATTTCTTTCGAAAATCTATATTATCGAAGGTAGCTGCAATAGTATCGACATAAGAATATCTATTTCGAAGTAATAAGTTACTTTAGCGCCTACATTTTTTTTCAGTGATCTAGATCTCTATTGACACTTGCCATTTGCGACGCAAGACGAATGAATCTTCGGTTTCATTTAATGCATTTCTTATGCTTGTATTGCAAACGATTTGATTCTTTTGAATTCTGATTCTAGGTTTCGATATTGAAACCACACACTTAATTGTATCTTACAATTAATTATTGTCTGACTTCCACAATCTTTAAGAACTAATTAGTTTCATCAGTGCAATTATATGAATTTAGTAATATTTTGAAATATCTGCTTCAATTCATAAAAGCCAGTACTAAGGAGTCTAGTGTTAATAAAAATTACCCACACTTGGCTATCAGAGGTATTTACAGATAGTCATATTTAAGGCGCAGATCGATTTTGTAACCTATATTTTTATTATCACTGTTTACAGACCTATCTTCTTCTTCTTTTTCTTCTTCGTGTCTTCTTCTCTTCTTGTCTTCTTAACCCAAAAAAGTAGGTTCGTTGCATCCAAAATTAGAGGCTTCATTTTTCTTACCATACCTACTAGACAACAGCGCCACTGGTCAATTAAGTCACTTCCACGTTAGTATATATATATAAAGTCATCTATATCTATTTCTATATACATATTATAAATCAAAGACACTTTTCATGTCTTTCTGTATGACCACATTGTTCTTCTAAATTACGCAATGGATTTTGATGTGGTTTCAAAAGGCTACTGTGTATAATACATTAATATTAAACTAACATATAAATAAGAAATCTCGTAGTTTGGTCAAGTAGTAAAAACCGTGCGAAGCAAGATCGGGTTGCGTAAAAGCATCCTGTTTAATCACATATCCACTTGCATTCCTTGATAGTGTCTTTATCCAGCAGCCTTGACTTTTCGTGCGCACTTTCGAGCGAGAACAAAAATTGTTTATTAAAATTGTATTTGCATGTTCTGTAGGCAAGATCGCTTCACGTTCTCTCGTGTTATATTGTAAGCTTCGGTCTGCCACGTTCTTGGTTATAGTTTTAGAAACTAGGTTTATTTTCTGGCTATGTTTATTTTGTTTACTTAATTTGGTTTTGCTTTCGGTATTTACTAAAAAAAACTAAACTTTATATTTACTGAGTAAAAAAAAAATGCATAACATTTTGTTTGAGATGGTACCTACTTAAATGTTTTATCAAATTGTAACTACTTACGAAGATATAATGAAAACATATTATTATTACCTTAATCACCACTGTCATTCCAACCAAAAATCAATGTCAGCCAATTCTAATCACAGACCACATACTAAATTATTACATACACACAAGTACTCCACATAAGAAAGTGATATCAACCCACTGCATACAATCCTCCTGTTCTACTTACAAATAGACCATAGAAGAAAATAGTTGTAATTGAATAATTTAAGATCGGCATACCTAATGATATAGAGAAGTGCACATTATTTAACAAGAGTAAAGCTTGTTGGCTCACTATGTTGGAGTGTTGGTATCCACAGTAGAATTATAAAGCAGTAGATCAATATTTGAACCCAGTATTTGATTTTATAATAGGATTTGTGGCCGGTTGATGGCAATAGGCTCGCCCCCTATTACATGGGACTTAAACATAACTGGCGAAATGTGGGTGTGCTGTAGGTAACCCTCTGCCTAACCCTTCGGGGAATACAGGCGTGATGTTATGTATGTATGTGTGTATTTTATAATAGGTGATTTTAGCTTATTCCAGATTTATTCTATGTAGGTTCTTACGATTAATGGCCCAAACTTACGACATGCCAGTCACGTTTAAATCCCATGTAATAGCGGGTGAGCTTATTGTCATCAACCGGGCACAATTCCAAACTCCGGGCTCCTACTGAGAAATCCCTATAACACTTTGCCCGACCTGGGAATCTAACCCAGAACCTCATGCTCATGCAACCGCGAGACCAACGACGCACGAATATTATTATTTAATTAATACAAGTTGGTATTACTAGACGCGGATAATAGAATCAGCGAAGAGTCACTCATTTCTATTTACAATCACAATTAACAATACCCTCAATCAATTAATTATTTTTCGTGAGTCAATCATTAACTCCACCAACCACTTCATACATTTAACAATCAAATCATTATACACCCAAATGATGATTGGTATTAGCAACTCTATAAAGACGGTATAAATTGCATAATTAAATGAATATTGACACTTGGTTACATGAATTTGACATCGATTACTAAACAAATGACAATTACGACTCTTGCTGTCAGACATAGCAGTTGCAAATCACGAGCGTGCGTTATGAGGCTTTATGTCACTGTAACAACGTTTAAATTTCAATGATTAATTGTTATGGTGAACAAACTATACCTATTGTTGTATAATAATTCGTAGATTGTGATAGATGACGTCTGCCTACTTAACAACGATGTTAAGTCAATATTATTATGTAGAAATATGTAAGTGCTTGCAATGATACCTATCCTTAAAAAATATATTTAAATATTGAAGTGATGATGTAAAAAGCTCTGTTCTTTTTTAGAAATTTACTAAAGGCATTGACTTTCATTTTGGCCGGATCTAGGAGCGGCCTTAACACGCCATACTGGGTGGGTATGTCCGAGAATTTCATACGAAATGTTACAATATCTGTGACAACACAAATCTTCTCGTAAGCTCTTAAAATAAACACAAAACTGTTAAATAAACATACTAAAACGGGCCATCATTGAAACATTGACCATCCTATTCCAGATCAAAGGCCTCTTCTCTTTAAGAGAAGACACTCAGATCGATCAAACTCGTTTTTCTTCACCGTACCTCTGTAGTTACCTAAATTCACTTAGCCAAGACCAAGCCAGGTTTAAACCCACAAAATAGAAATACCAAACATTAAATACTTGAAGTTAAACTACTGTATAATATTTACTCAGCGCCTCCATAGCGTAAAATCTAATTACATACGCGCGCTTGTTTGTTCTTACACACGGCCGCGGCATAGGAAGAATTGATTACACGGTTGTGAACGCTTCCTGCGAGTTGCGACTGATCGTGATCTCGATCGCAACCGGTTGCCGTTGCGACTAATCGATCTATCGATTGCGATTAGATAGATAATTCATGAAGATCTGTTGTTATGTTGTTAGGAGTGTGTGTTTTAATTTTAGGTTTGTATTGTGAGTAATAATTGGTAATTTAAAGAAGAATTTGTTTAATTTCTTGGAATACTTATACGTAGGTAGTGTAGCGAAATATAAATTAAAATTCTCCACTTAACACATATAATAATTTATTATTATTTAAAAAAGAATCGCATCAAAAAATATTATTAAGCTAAAATTAAATATCATAAAAACATTTGCGGAACAGGTCATTTGTAAGAGAAAACTTAAGGTACATCGGACGGTAAACCTTTGTTACGCATTTGGTTTCCGAACTAGGAAATCGATTGCAATCGGTTTTAGGTTCGTGACGTAAACTTTCAAATGAATATTATTTTATAAAGATGCCCCCAAGTTATCCCGATAGAAACAGTCCATCAACTAGTATATAAAAGGTTAACCCTCAATGTAGTAATAATTACTATGATGGTTACATATGAGGGTTTAAATTTCTTTAATATGTTTCTTTGTTAAGTCTTAAACAATATTGAAATTTAAAAAAAATGAGGTATAAAATATTGATGACCAGTTATACGAACTAGAAAAAATAGGTTGAAACCGCAGAGGTCACCCTGCAGTAGGTAATAATAATATGTAATATATATATATATATATATATATACTAAATTTAACACAGTCAAAGTTAATGCAATTTTATTAAACGGATGGACTCAATGGTCTAAATATTAATTAATTTAACGTAAAAATTTGTTTAGTGAGTTTCTGAAGTAAATTTTAAAATACCAGAAACTATAAATTAAACAATATTAAATATTTTATAAGAATCGGATATTATCTATTTTCGTATAAACATTAAAAACTTTCTTAACAGTAACATCATTACCGCTGATAGATAACTTTCTCAGATGATCAGACAAATGACATTCAACCAATATTCATGATTTACTTTCTCCGAATAAATGTTTAATATGGAATATTTCTACCTCTTAGTGAAGACTCTAAAGTAGGTTTGTGGAATGGACAGGTTTTCAACTGTTTTATGATCAAAACTGTTGAGCGCTGCGGTTTAGAGATTCTTGGAGATTAGGGCTGTCGAGAAAAGGTAGACAGAATTTAATATGGGGAAAATAAAAATCTTGATTCAAGAATGTATTGATGGCCCCGGGGTTAAGTCTTCGCTCCTCATGCACGAGGTTGTGAGTTCAAATCCGGGCAAGTAAAGATATGACTTTTTCTATTCATAAATGTATTTTCTGAGTTTATCTCGGACACTACTGACAACGGTGAAGAAAAAAAAATGTGAGGAAACCTGAACTTAGAGTTAACATAAGTCTGGAATCGCTAACCCGCCTTGCGTAAGCGTGGTGATCAATGCTCGTGCCTTCTCTGTATAAGAAGAGAACTTTGCCGTGTAGTAGAACAGTAATAGGCTGGTATTATTATTTATTATAGTACATTTCAAAAATGCTGGAAATATAGGTGCCGATATAAAATGAATGGGGTCTCTATTTTTTGCCTGTATGCATCTAATGATTGCGTGACGCAAATACTAACTAGAGTTAACTAGACTATTAGTTAAAACGCTAATCTACTTCTCCAATAATAATATATGCTCGTTTTTATTTTATAATTAAATTCTTTACTTACGTGACTTCATTCAACTCTCTTTCGTTCCACCTGTGTTTTATTAGTTAAAAACATAGACAAGGAGATAAAGACGTTCCAAATTTAACGCAATTTTTAACTTTAACGTCAATAGCCTAAAGCTATACGAGTAACCGAGGAGGAAACTTAATATGACTATGCTGTAACTTATAACCTCTCGCTTCTGTGTCACTTGTCACGTACTACCTGTGACATAGATCATATCGTGTCAATAAACAATTCAATTATAATTGAATTCACTCTAATGTGTTAACTGTATTATAATTAACGATTAAGTTACCTTGTTGGCTACAAACCTTATTATTTCAATGTTGAAATCCCTTTTAAAGTTTCATCTCGATTCACCCCTGCATCCCCATTCATCCCGTTTGACGGTACGATTGATAAAGATGTCTATATTTGAAAAAAAAAATGTTTATCTTCTCTTTAAATATGACAACCTTAAACAAACAAACATTGGATCAAAATAACATAGATTGGAAGTAACAGTAGATTGTAGTATCATGCCTTGTCTATTATTGCGGTTGGGTAACATAGAAAATCACACAAATAACTTGTTTTTGATTTAGTATTGTAAAAGCTTATGACCACAAAAATACATGGTAATATTTTCCTTTTACGTGTGCCACAGATCTTTTTGTTCCAAAGGTTTTGTTTAATATAAATAAATTGTTTAAGTACCTAGTCGATTTTCTATACCCATTTCATAACTCTGTTGGCTGAAATCAAAAAGGAACTACCCGAAATTTATTGAGACACTTACTAAAGATATCGCCAAGCGGTTGGTCGACTCTTCACGTGACCAGAGGACTGGCTTATTTCTTGGCCAAGAATAAGCATCGCCATACAATGTGGCAATGCTGCAAGCCTTTTGGGCACTTTTCCTGTTGACTACGATGCGGACAATTTTTTATATATACTTGTAGGTACATAATTATTATTATTTTAATATTATTTTATTATTATATTGTTACAAAATTATTAGTTACATCATTAAATGTTGAACTTTAATATTATATCCTATATCACGGTAAGATTTTTACACAATGGATCGGTTGGACACTCAGGTCAACCACTGGTCTACTTCCAATTCAGATTTAATCATAACAGTTAAAATAACACTGGCATATGAAGTGCCATAAAGACTTAGGTATTGTAGTAGATGCTAGTGATAATTTGAAGAAAGTGTGCAAACGGTATGATGAAACGTTTAAATGCTAAGTTATTGCATAAAACGTGTTAACAAAAGAGTTTAAAAGAATTGTGTAAAAGTTGTGTAACTTAGGTATTTTCTTTTTCTGTCCGTTTTGAAGTTAGATGTTCAGAATAATTTTTCTGTCGTAGATGTTATATAAACTGTACTCATAAAAAAAGGAGTATGTAAGGATCGTAGCAGGTGGCGTTCTATAGTTTCTGCCTACCCCTATGGAAAGAAGGCGTGAGTTTATGTATGTTTACTCATTAAAATTACCTCAGTCTAGAAGCATGAAATTTTGCACCACGGTTTCATAGAGGCAACGAATGGGAGTACCAGAAAAGGTGTTTTGAAAATTAATTCTTAAAGGAATTAAATAAGGAATGAAAATTTGTATGGAAGTTCGTAATTTTTGCCGATGGGAAATCCCATAGGGCGCACGGTTTTTAAGGAATAAACATCAAAATTATTTTGTAAATTATTTAATTCAGTCTTGGAAAAATACCATATTCATAACTTCACGTCGAACCTAAAGCAATATTGAAAACAAATCTGTTTCCATACAACATGAATGAGTTAGGTACTGTAAAGTATGATAGTGAATATCCTAGCTCCTTATACATTAGTTTAAATAACAATAATTATAAATGAAAGGAGCGCACATATATAATGTAAACTTTCACTGAATACTTTGAAAAAGTTGTTAATTTGAATAAATACGAGATTTTTATCAACGTTCATATCTTTTAATAGTAAAAAACGCACGAATAAAATGTTTTTTTTTACTTTTACCAAACAAACCTACAAATTATAGTAGTTTATGTTGCCAACTCGCCAAAACAGACTTCTTTACGTTCACCTAGAATGTATTTGGCATTTTTCTTGAGTATTTTTATATACTGTATAATGTATAATATACTTATTAAGTACACATAAAAACCATAGGTACCTATAATAATATAGGAAGTTTTTTTTTCTAATAAGACTTTTACCAGTTTTATGTGTCGCATTGGAAGCCCAATACAATGTTCGGGTCACTGAACTTTCAATCTTATCAATCGATTCCAAGGATTTTTTTTCTAAGTACAAATGATATAAAAATATAGCGTGAGAAACTTAATGCTTATCTAACCATTGACACAGTTTCAAAAGATTTTTTGTATGATCTTTGAACAGAACGGTGTAGGATCATTGCTATGCTAAAACGGTAAAACTTACAGCAATAAAACAGGATAACTGTTGACAGTAATAAACCAGCCTTACCAATGATTAAATTCAGCCAGTATTATTTTTATTTATTGTTTGGCTACCTTATTATAATCTAATAGACTTAAAATTATAATAAAAGAAGAAAAAGAATCATAGAGCATTAAAAAATTCGTCCGCATCGCTGTCGACAGGAAAAGTCCCCAAAACGGTGAAAACATTGCCACGATGTATGGCGATGCTGATTCTTTGGCCAAAAAATAGGCCAACCCTCTGGTCACATGAAGAGTCGACCAATCGCTTGGCAACGGAAAAGTATCATCAAAACCTGTGGAAAATTAACTGCCCAACTTTCCAAGAAATCCGAACTCCATACCTCGAATCAAGTAGTTTATTCCCAACAATTTTATAATCATTACACGCCCACCTAGGCGTGATAAGGAAAGTGTCAGGTGTAATCATAATGACACGTATCAACGATGTCGGTCAATCGACGTGAACTGGGTCAGTACATGCTGGTTTGAGATAAGCTCTAGTTATCTTAACATTAATTGGAGTGGGATTAACTTGAGAGCATTTTAAACTGTCATAGGGAATTATGGGAGGCATTATCAAAGCTTGGAGGTACTTAAAACTGGACAATGGAGGAAACAGCAGTAGAAAGGGATAACTGCCCTGCAGTGGGACACAAAGGCTGATAATAATAATAATAATAATAATAATGGATGAAATACATTGTCAATTGGTTGCACTATACATGGTTGATTCTTATAGTAGTATGGTGGTTTCGCTGATGCAGTACGCGGACCATGGCAGGCTCTGTATTAGTCTATAATTTCTGAAAATAGGCATAGACTCCCAACTTTCGTTAAATACTAGCTTTTTCTTCTTTCTTCCGCCTTTTCAAGTAATTTGTTGATCTGAATGGGAGTCGTCTAAATCGCTAATGAGACACATTTGAGTATCTATTGTTATGGCCCTCTAGCGGGCCACCTGGGGTTTGACTCATTACAAGCGGGCTTGTGCACTAAGTCACTCATTCAATCAAAACATTATCGTTTTTAGGGTTCCGTGCCCAAAGGGTAAAAACGGGACCCTATAACTAAGACTTCGCTGTCTGTCCGTCCGTCTGTCGGTCACCAGGCTGTATCTCATGAACCGTGGTAGTTAGACAGTTGAAATTTTCACAGATGGTGTATTTCTGTTGCCGCTAAAACAACAAATACTAAAAAACAGAATAAAATAAATGTTTAAGGCTCCCATACAACAAACGTGTTTTTTTTGCTGTTTTTTCCATCTTCACATCGACACTCAGACAAAATGATGTTTCAATTAGGCATTTATAATGATCATGTAGCATGTATGATCTGAATTATTTGATCCATCGACAGCTTCAGTTATAATTGAACAGTCCACCATTAAAACTTAATAAAAATATATCAATCTGCCTAGGCCTGTTCCCAACTATGTTGGGGTCGGCTTCTAGTCTTACCGGATGCAGCTGAGTACCAGTATTTTAGATGGAGCGACTGCCTATCTAACCTCCACAACCCAGTTAACACGATACCCCTTGGTAAGACTGGTTGTCAAACTTTCGGGCTTCCGGCTACCCAGATCTACCAATGACAGCCGGGACAAAAGGCTTAATGGGCTTTCCGAGGCATAAAGGGGTCTCTATATGTAATGGATGGTCACCCATCCACGAAACGACCGCGGCAAGTGTAGCTTAACCTTCAATCGACCCGTGCGGCTGTAATGGAGGCCTATAAAATTAAAGGCTAGCTGCCTTTAATTTTATAGGCCTCCATTACAGCCACCATAAACGTATATATAACGCCATAAAGTCGTAAAATGAGTTAACTACGGCGCCATCTACTTTAGGTAGTTGGACACGCTTTGGTGTATTAATTTTTACTTCAAATTACAAATTCAGTAAGTCCCTAGCATATTCAGTTCAAAAATAAAATATATAGTTGCTACCTTGACAAAAATATTAGTTTTTGTAGCTTCCTGAACATTTCACAGACTTGGATTTAGCTGACTTTGATTTTATAGGCCTCAATTATTTAGCCACGAGCCCCCTAACCTTATAACTTAATTATATCACAGTAATAAATTGCCATACCATTGTTTTCTATCTTGTTACGAATAGATCAAACAAACAACCATAATACGAGTATAATTATTATAAATCCTAGTTCTGCTGGTCACCCCACACAAATGTCAAGTCTGGTATAACAGGTTTTTGATAATCTGTGGGCGATGGTATTAATCTGTCACTTGTTTGTAAAGCGACTAAATGACAATAATCATTGGAATTTGCCGAGTAGGAAACAAGGTCTATTGTTGGTTACCCAGTAAATATTGTGATTTGTGTCAAGTTCCCACTTTTCCATTTTAAGGTTAGGTGTTAAGTACTTACCTACCTGTGGTTTCGCTGTGTGTTATTAATTAACCTATTCTGTACGCCGCAAATATTTAGTGATGAACAATCGGTTATTTACGCAGTTTCCTTTGCAGAAAAATATAACTTTTTGTTATTTTTTTACCTGATCAAATCATTAATAGTACACAAAACTGAGGTCAGCAGGTAAATCAAGATTAGTTTTGACATACACTGAAAAATATTTCTTTCACTCACCAAAAACAAAAAACTCATAACTTCAGTTAATTCGGTAAGCTCACGTATTCATGTACGATTTCATCGCGCACTGTATTTACGACTCTCGGTGTTAAGCCGAGCATTGAAAATTCAACAGAGCACATCCCAGCGCGTCAATAAAAGACACTGTTGGATTTTAAACTCTCAGTACTAAGCAGTGCGTTGAATATCCATTGCGCGAAAATCAATCGCGGCGGGACAAAAATCTCCCATGCCTACCTGAGCTAAACTGCTGGTATTATGCCAATGTAAACATTATTCCGGTACAACAGTGATCGATTCAAAAAGTCTTTACCATCGCATTCTAACTATACAACAATCTATTTAACATTTTATTCATCTCCCAACTAAACAACCCATACTTCCCAGTCTCAAATAGTGACGTGAGGCCGGTTTTGTAAGCATGTGTGCACTTAGTGAGGTGTAGTTTGGTTGTAAATGTGTGCGTGTGAGCGTGTATGCACAGAGCAAGGTGTAGTTTTGCATACTTCAATGTATTGTTCGCAGCGCTTTCTTGATTTTTTATTCGGTCTGAGTTCCCAGTACCTTCAACATGCTGCACCTATACATAATACTCATTCATACAATATAGAGCTAGTTTGATAAATAGGCTCATCCCATGTTACGGTATCCAGGAGCTCCCAGTGAGCCGCTTGCCACAGGAATGTCGCTTTATGGCGCGAACACCTGTTCTGATGGGCACATGGTGTAGGTGGGATGGATGCGGCATAGCTTTTAATAAATAATGTTGAATAATGGGCCATTAAATTACCTACAAAATTGGGATACATGAGGGGTATCAACGAAGTGACGCTGCCTGTAGTTCCAAGTACAAAATTGGGAATAGTTTTAGCAATCAATAAAGATACAAAAGTTTAAAATTAATTATAAAGCATATCAGTTGTGAAACACTTAAAGGCTGTCATTATTTACTATTCGTATGAAATGGTTACTTATAACACGTAAATTGACGTAGTCTATTAATCTGATCAATAAAAAAGGATACCGCAGAAACATTCAATAAATCGTGCAGACACGTGTCACGAGCAAAACACTATCGCTTTAAACAATTAATTAGATATCTCTTATCAAAAAAATCACCAAAACAAATGCCTTAGTTATGTCACTTTTATCAACTTTTACTAAGACCCCATCGCTGCCTTAGGCGACCTGTGGGCGACCCAAGGTAGACCGCATATTATCATGACACTCATAACTCTGCACCATGGCTTTGTGGTTGTAATGATATGTAATACCGGTGCTAATCCGCTTAGGTTTCTGTTAACATAATTTTAAAGCTACTTTATATAGAGAGATCAATGTGAACGGACGAACCTACGTCAGATCGGTCTGACCTGGGAGTCTACTCCTGGAAGTAACGGTCTTTGCCTACTTCGTATCACCTACGGACATCAGATTAGTTTGGAGCCCGAACTAAGAATGAATGACAACACGATTTGACAGTTATCCCTACTCGCAATGTGTTTTTGCCCGTCCAAATAATTTAATTGTTCACTTATATTGACGGATGTGCTACTTTCGGACGGGCCTGTATCTTCAGTGACGGACTTAGAGAGTAGAACCCCGGATCCGATACACGAAACAATCTCATAATTTCATTAATATAGCATGTGACTTTGTTTGAAAATTTCGGTTCCTGTGGGGCATGCTTATGGTTGATATCCTCTTTAATAAGGAATATAATATTATCTAAATTGTATGCTTTTTATCTTTTGCAGTTTAGGCTGTACCTATCCTATTGTGTGTCAGTCTGTCGGCCAGTGTTATGCAGTGAGCAGTGATGGCTCAATAGTAACGGCCGCGACTTACGAGTTGTAGGTCGTAGGATCGAACCCAGACAGGCACTTTACTTTGTGTAAATTATTTCATCAACACTGCTCTCAAAACGGTGAAGGAAAACATCGTGAGGAAACCGTAATGTCGTAGATCCAAAAAATCGAAGAGATGTGAAATTACCAACGCGCACTGGATCGGCTTGGTGGATTACGGCCCACTCCCTCTAACCGAGAGGACGGTACGGTACAAGCTGATTATACAGTCAGCCAGGAATATTTTTATACTACCCACTCCGTCGATAAAATCGGTCAACAGATTTTTACGACTAAGAGACATGTATTGGTATCTTGTAGGCATAAGGAACGGCTCAGTAAATTAACATTGTGATATAAGTATGAGAGATCAGTGACATGTGGATGATATGTCATTGATTGGGAATAATTCCGTATGCACATGTAGCTTCCCTGGTACCTCATTAACGGCATCACTATATAAATGTCTATTAACTGCTCCCAAATTACAAAGTTTATAAAAAAAAGAGGTTTTTTTTACTTTCTTTTTTGACGTGACCTTCTCATTATTTGACATTATATACCTCCAATTCTTATTTCAACTCTTTACTTATGGCTTTTGTAGACAGGGTTTTAATTCAGATTTGTTACAGTTGTCATATCATTTGGTTTAAATAGGCTTTTATTTTAATTATTTTATTTATCTTTTTATAGATTCTTATATATTTTGTGAATGTAACAACGTTATAGGCCAAACTTGTAGATTGTATATTTCTAGTCCTTTTTCTATTTTGTTGAGTACCTGTTACTTGTTGACAGGCCTACACTGTCCTCCAGTAATTTGAGAACATTGTAACAGCCACTTATTTTTAAAAGAGTAACCGTGGAGTTTATTGCCGGCTCTTCTCCATAGGAAACAACCAATTGGAACCGTGCACCTAGCTTCTGACGTTTCATAAGTGCCCATGTTGGTTTATGTGAAATAAAATATTTTGATTTATTTTGATTTGATTTTACTGAATTTCTCAAGGCAAGTCTTGTCACATCAATGTGTGCTAGACCACATTAAAAATACAATTATATTGTATTCGAAAACAATAGACAATCTTCTCTCAGACCTATCAAATATAGCAGTTTCTAATATCGACATAAAATACGTAGGTACATTTTCCTGAAATGCCTCCTCAACTATGTCCATTCTCTTATCTCTTCTGTGTCACAGATCGCATCGACGTAGGCGCGCTGTGACCAGGGTTGTCAGATGCACTTTCTTGTGGGTGTGGTGAATTGTTTTGTCGGGTGCTTGATTGACTTTTATTAATTGACAAGTAGGTACCCAAAGCTTATTGGGGAAGAATCATTGTACGAAATTCTAAACTAAACAATAACTTTGCTCGTAATATCATAGAAATTATTTATCATCCATCGTTGGCCGCCTGCGCTGATTTTTTCCTTGTAATCAGGAGGTGTTTAAAAACACCAGGTATTAGGGCTTTGTTGGGGTCTATCGATTGTGTGTTTATGACACTTTTGTAATACAAAATTTGTGAAAAACACTCGACCACAATCGACCGAAAACTGAGACATTCGTAAATTAGAGGAATCAGGGCCCAGGTATATAAGCGCTTCTCTTATATAATTAAGTTTCTGAAAAAAAATCGGTGCAGTCTTTGGGGACTGCCGATGGAAGTGAAAACTAAGTAACTTGTAAACCCGCTCATGGGAAGCGTGCGGTGACGATGACGCGAGTTTCACGCTTTAAGTTCACCCAAAAAGTACACATATATACACAATATACATATAGCTCATGGAAAGCGTCCGGTGACGATGACGCGGGATTCACGCTTTTTGTTCACCCAAAAAGTGTTCAACGCGCCTAAAGAAGTTTTCACTTCAAAATTATCTCTCCTCCCCCAAACATAGTTTTACTCAATTCTAATCGTATCCATTGTAGCTACCGTCTCACCATGACACTATGTCAGACTGTCAAACCATTAATCAGCCTGCTCAGCTGTTTTTGCCTAAAAAATCTTTGGCAACCCTAACAATAAGCGTCCCAAGGCAGGCGGCGTTCTTGTCATAACTCTGCACCATGACTTACCGGCCCGTGTTAAGTCATTTGTTAATTCGTATTCATTATGGCGTGGGCTGTAATTAATTCTAAGATTTGTTAGCAGATTGCAATTGGAGAATCAACTGCGAAAAAAACGAAAAGAGCGTCTTATGTATTTTATTTGATTGTCATTTCAGTAGTTTATCTAAATCTACTGACTTACGTTTCCAAGTTACAAAAAAATATTTTTGTAACTGGCAAGGTGTAAACGGCCCCTGGAAACTACCTACTTACTTAATTTTAAATTTTATTCGATTCATGTATTTTATTTAAAGAAAAACCAAAGTTAGAGGGTAGGGTACCTATTCACAATTACACAGTCATCGTGTAAACTAAGCACTAAAACCGCATACAACTCACCTCAGAAAATTAAAACAAAAAAGCGTGAAACCGCACGTTCTATTTATTATGAACACTAAAAGAAAGAACTTCCTTAACCTAATTACATGCATTCCGTGTCTAATTAACGTTTAAAACCGTCGTATCGGATTTGCCGGCGCACGCGACTTCTTTCAACGTAATGAAAATAATTAGAAAATACAAAAAAAGAGTAAAAAACTAACATCTTTCGTGGATCTGACAAATGGTTGCTCAAAAAAGAGTAATGTTTCGGATAAATTATAATATGTCAGTTTTTATTTTACACTTGAGTAAGCTAAATCTCGAATGCTGTAATTTTCCTAAATATTCGAGATTTTATTGTTTAAGCTAAAGAAAATAGTGACTGATCTTTTTAATCCAAATAATGGTTTACTGACTTAATTATATGTAATGCCTTATGTGGTGAACTTGGCCTAAGGTGCCACCATGGTAGTATTGAATAGCAAAATCGTTGTTTTGAACAGTGTTTGGTATAACATACTACGTGCTCTTATACACGAGAGGCACGTTGCCAACGGCAGAAGCAAATGCAGTGCAAATGCACTCGTCGGCGGCTGCAGTTGCCTCTGTCGTTGGCATCGTTCCTCTCGTGTATTTGAGCGCTTACGCATATACACGAGCCGCCCGTTGTCGACGGTGGCCGCTGCTGGCGCGTCGAGAGTTGCCTCTGCCGCCGCTGGCCGTTGGCAACGTGAGGCTCGTGTATATGAGCACTAAGTCGCGACGTTACTTAAGAGTCGCTACAAGGTTATTTTAGCCCGTGGCCAAGATCGGAACTAACGCCGCCACCTCGTTTTTTGAATACATTTCAAGTGAAATTTCATAAAACAATTGAACAAATGTTTACCAACAGCGCCCCCTGGCAACGTCATTCGAACGCTAATGTACAGTCCATTCGCTCTGACAGCAGCAACCTAACTACAACCTTATGGTAACGCGAATAAAAATCACTGTGATTTTGACAGACTAGTCAGTGGCAACAACCCAACGGCAATCTTATTTTAACGCAAATAAAGATCACTTTGATTTTGACAATGATAGCATCTCTGTCAAAAGAGGATTTAAAATAACTGTGAAAGGACTGCAGCAGTATTTAAACGATTTTACCTACCTACCTCGTGAGAGAATGATAGAATCCTCTTATTAACAGTTTCATTCGTTAACTGATCAAGAATTCGAGATGACAATCATTTCATTCATTTGATCAGTCTTACGTCTTAATTTATTGACATAATTTGGTCACGCAAGTTATTTTTTTTGTAATAGGCATTTCTATAATTTGACCGAGATAATTTATAATTGCTTACTTTTTTAAATCGTTTGTTATGTGATGAATATAGTCTTTTGAAGGTTTTATATGACAGATGGATTACCTGAATACAAAATACGACAAACTAGGTACGGTCAGCACTCCGCATTATCTGACCCCTCTTACAAAGAAGTGCCGAAGAGGGGTCAGGTTATGCAGAGCAATGACTGAACATACTTCAGCAAAGGCTATATATTAATATGACTGAGCGCTATAGAAAATATAAATAATTCTAATTGATAACAATATTTTTTTTTTTATTTATTTATCAAAAACACAAACTGCATATCCACACAGTTTGTCTTCAATGATTTTCAGACTTCAAATCTTGAATAACAAAATTATCGAATTTTCAGTAGTTGCCTTACAAACAAAATCTCTAATTCCACTCACATTCATACAATTTTATCAATGATCGAGAATCAAGATTGCCCAGCAGCGTGGCAACACTGGCCACATCTCGTCATAATATCAGCAAGTGCCACGAATAACTGCACGCTACGCGAATGAAATTAATTTCTCACTAATTAATACAAAACGGTTTTTTGTTCATTCTGACAAGTAATGAATTACTTTTGTGTTGTGTTGTGTTGTGTATCGTTTGGTGGTGATCTGTGATCGGTTGATGAAGTAGTGTGGTAGTGGAATGTGACGATGCAGAGACAAATATTTTATGTGCATATTAATTTAATAAAAAATAGTAAAAAAAACTAATAATTATTATATGGTGTGAAAAATGTGAAATATTTGAAATGTGAAATATGTGTGTGTGTGTGTACGAGTGTGTGGGTGTTTGTGTTGTGTGTGTGTGTATTTTATTTTGTTTTTTGTGCTTTTGTATATTTTATTTAGTAATTGTTTTTTTGTGTTGAAACTTGTACTTGTTCTATCAAACGTTGGTATACATAATAATAATTTGTATATTTCTATACTATTGTATACCAATATAATAAAGCCGGATAGTTTGTTAGTTTGAACGCGCTATTCTCTGGAACTACCAATCGGATTAGATTTTTTTTTGTATTTGATAGCCTAATTCTTGAGGAAGGTTATAGACTATTTAACATTACGCTATTATCCTAAGCGGCCGAGCAAAAGGAAACAAAACGCAGGAATAACGCTAAGCGAAAACGAATTAAAAGCGCTGGCAGGCGATGTGATGCGACGAGGTGGCTTGGGGGGCGAAATTTCACGCGGACGAAGTCACGAGCAGAAACTAGTCCATCTATATATGTCGCCAAAGACTGTTAGAAGTCATAAACTAAACCAATACCCAGTTAAAGTAGGTACACAAAGGTGCAGTATTTGAAAAAAAAAACTAACTTTGAAAGGGTTATCACTCACAATGTTTCGTGGATAGAAAGGCTTGACTTTAATACAATAAGTTGATAGTCGCTGACGCTGGGCTGCTGCTGAGAAAGTCCAGATGGAAAAACCCAATAACACTATGCCCGACCCGGGAATTTAACCCAGGACCTCATGCTGAGCAGTTGCGTTTGCAACCACTTAACCAACTAAACAGTCCAATACCACTATTTCTCCAACATTCCAAATAAAGACCATCTCGAATCACCAATCTGTTATACATAACAACATGATTGATTGCAGTCCATGTTATGTTGAACACTGGTCCCCGTTAGTACTGTAATGTGAAATACCGTTCGTATCGATGACTAAGCCTAGAGGTACATACGACCGAATATTTCTGATATGAAAAAAATGTTTACTGTATTGTGTAGGAGGAAAAAACTTTGCTATAACTGTCTTAAGGAAAAACAAGTGACTATCTCGTTGGTCTTGATGTTCCTAGCGCGATTACTGAACACAAGTTCTCTGTTTGGATTTCTAGGATCATTCAGTCTTTCCATTGGAAATTTCTAAGCCTGGAGTGCGGATTTGCGCCCGTTTGATGGGAATAGGCTAGCCCTCTATCTGCTTTCCCCTTCATGCTCAGCAATCGCGCTTGCCCCCATTGATCAAAATTAATGACCAAAATGATCTGTTCAAAATATAGTTTAATTTATAGCGGTATGAGGAATAGGGTGTAAAGTTCGCTCATACCTCCATTGGAAAGGGAGGATCCTCCGACCAGACGGGTGTCGTTTCGGTGGACAACTGTCCGACGTTTGATGTCGGGACGTTGTACCTATATATGCTAGTTGCGCGGTAAACTCTGCTTGCGCGATGCAGGATTTTGCGTGATGTCAGTGTGACGCGTAGCTCGCATGTGGCGGTGTAGATGCCGCTACAAATTCACTTACTAAGCCGCTGGGTCAGGAAGCTTGAAATTTTGTAAAAGAGCTACTGAATATAGAAGGTATCTAAGGAAGGATTTTTGAAAATTCATTCCCAAAAGGGAATGAAAGTTTGTATGGAAGTTTGTCATTTTTGACGTTGGGAAAAACCGCCGGGTACGCGGCTTGTAATAATACCTGTCATGAAATATCAAAACGTGTTTAATAACATATCAATAACAACTATGGCATTTAACAGCCCTGAATTTATAGAAGTGAACGGACAGTAATTCGATAAAAAAATGATCATTAAATCGATAATAATCGACAAATTAGCATGCTCACAAACCCAATAAAAACACGATTATTCAGACCAAGGTTGACACTGGAACAGCCAATTCAATTGTTTATAAAGTGATCGATTAGCAATTTGAAAATCGTGACACATGTTACCGATTTATGAATCGATAAAAGTGCCCTAATGTGGTATTGTCTTGCATGTGTGGCTAATACGACATGGAAATGCTTTTCAAGGTCATTTTACTTCGGTTTGAAGGTCATAATAACTTGAAATTTAGAACACCGCTTGTTGTACTTAATAAATTCAGTAAAGTTATTAAATTAAAAGGTTTACTTTTCCTACTAGTTTTATATTTTGAGGGCCGTTTATCTTATATTGTCAAACAGGTGGAGTGGATTCAAATTTCAAAAAAAAAAAAAAAAAAAGTGCTGACTAAATATTAGTGAGTCGGTCTATCTATTCATTTTACTGCAAAATCACTACATTACATTATATAACACAGTCCCCCCGGCACGTCTGTCTGTTCGTCTGAACGAACGGATTTTCATATGGTTTTCATCAATGGACGGAGTGATTCTTGAGGAAGGTTTAGGTGTATAACTCATTAAGGTTTTGTGTAAATTGGCTGAAATATGACGATGATTGTGTTCAAAATCTAGTCTCAATCTCACCTCCAGCCACAATCAACAGTAAAAACTTTCCAAAAATTTAAGATAGAAAGAAAGAAAATAGGTTTATTTGTGGTAAACATGACGCAGAGAATAACAGACAAACACAAAAAAGAACAAGTTGAGGGAAAATAAGCGTAATATCCACGCAAAAGGGCAATCACTAAATGAGACGTATTTTTCATAGTTTGAGACTGAGTGATAGAGTGAGTGCAAACATTTTTTTAAATACGGAAATTGCACATCTGTTTTCGATCTACGTCAAAAGATGTCGCCGTAGTAAGTTACCTACCTTCCAAGTTTAAACACTGCAATCAATTTAAATTATACCACACATGACAAATATGTAGGTAGGTAATGTGATGACATTGAAAATCCCACATTTCCCTCGTTTAAGGCAAAAACTACTTAACCCCTCCATAGAAGCTTCCACATCATCACAAAAGTTAATATTGTATAAGTAGAGTTATAGGAAGATTAGCATAATTAAAATTACTTTAAATGGAAAAAAAATATGGAAATCACGTACTCGTATAAACACAGGATGTATAAATATCGTAAATGTTGGTAATTCCCTCCATAAAAATTTAATTAACATACATAACATATTTGACATAAATAATCTTCATATCAGAAGAAGATACAATAATATTATTTTATAAACTGGATTATATTTGCTCAGCGCTTTTTTATCTGTTACTAGGCTTTATGTTAAAAAGCTAACGAGAAAAACTTGTTGTTATTGAATATTTTATTATTCATAAGAATCTACGTCTAAGAAAATATTTTATCCACAATTTAATTGTCAACCCACTCCACTCCAACACAAGTAAAAAAAAACACCAAAATCGGTCCAGCCGTTTGGGAGGAGTTCAGTGTCTTACACATAAAGAAGAATTATATATTTATAGATAACAATTATTTAAAGTAGCATGAGTTTAAAATGGCTCTTTTCCCAGGTATTAACAAACGGAATGAAATAACAAAGGTATTTAAAAAATAAGATTGAAAAGTAATAGATTTTCTGATTTAAGTCTGTTGTTTCATTTTCTTACATTTAAAACCAGTAACATAAAAATTCTTCAGTTCGAAATTCTGAAGTTACAAGTCTCCAAAATGTATTTTCATTGAAAAACTTAGCATTGCAATAACTATGAATTTCTCCTGTTTTGTAAGTGCGTTTAAAAACACATAACATCTCACTTCATCCGTCAAGGGGGTGATTCTACCCGTCATACTAAACAATTTTCGCCATGGAACTCATATCCGAGTCGTGATATAAAAACAAAATTCCTACACAACAGTAGAGATACTATGTCGATGCTTAAATGAAAAGTAATTTTTACGGATCGGATATGGATTTCGTACGGAAAGTTGTTCAGCAGGACGGGTAGAATTACCCCCTTGACGAAAGCAGGTGATTAAATCGCTATAGAGTGTATAATATGCACATAATATTTGTTCCGTAACGTAGTTGAACCCATACCAAACAGTATAGTAGCCAATCTCTCAGCTCCGCTGCGTCAATCGTGACGCAATTTTTTATTAATAACTAGCTTCCACCCGCGGCCTAGCCCGCGTGGTATGTCGATAAAAAGTATATGTCCTTCCCCAAGGTTCAAAGTATCCCCATACCAAATTTCATCACAATCGGGCCAGCCGTTTCGGAGTTTAGACGGAACAAACAGCTAGAAACTTATTAGTACCGTATACATTTAGCATAAAACTGTTATTTTAACATTACAAACAGACACTTCAATTATTTATTTGATTTATCAAAGCTACAACACTAGCCATACTCTTAAGCCAAAAATTCTTGACCAAGGACGTCAACCCACTTAACATTTAGCGGTCATCACTATGATGTTGTCACACACAAGAATGTTCATCACGCATGCGCCATTCTTGCCAAACGTCAACTTGAAAGCGTGGGAAGGACATACCGCCATTGTTCGTATCATTTCTATTGCTTGGATTTATTGAAATCAATTTGTAAAGAGCTTTTTGTGTAAGATGTGTATTCTCTTTGTGTTTGGTCGTTAAATTAAAAATATATCAATTACTTTATTTGCTATCACTGGTAACAGGGTCTAAGTTATCGGTAGCCAAGGCTGTAGAATGAGGAACCCTTAAAATAATACGTGGTGTGTCAAATATTACTTCCTGTAGCAGACCTTTGACCTAAGTGTCTAACAAAATCCCTTTCATAAACCAATGTTATGGAAAAGTCTTTCTTAATAACTGTACTAATTACTTCCATTTCAGACTGTCGATTCCATTTTGATAGTACAACAGTATCCATTCCATTGGATTGATATTATCGTCAAAATGGAATACCACAGAATATCCATACTATAATATTATAAATTCGAAAGTAACTCTGTCTGTATGCTACCGTTTCACGCCTAAACCACTAAACGGAATTCAATGAAATTTGGCAAGGATATAGATGGCATCCCGAGGAAGGACTTAGACTTTTTGTCCCGGTAACACGTTCCCGTGTGGTAATTTCCGACATCCACGCAGGCAAAACCGTGGGCAGAAGCTAGTATAATATAACTAAAATTAGCACGGATTAGATATAAAACGTACGGCACAATATATATTGTTGATTTTCAAATTAAAGCAATTTCCATTAGGAGTGCGTTACGTAATTAGACGGCTGATGTTGGTCAATGCATATAACTATTGAGGATACGTTGTTTGATTATTATTAATGTCAACAGCTTCGATGATGAAATATGATATTCCTGGGATTATGATCAATGGCCTTAATTTCGTCTCTTGTAGGACAATTTCCGTGAAATGTTCTATACATTATGTTCTACTAGAGTCGCGTCGTGGAGCCTTCAATCTTCGCCACACAGAATGAATCATTACCAACCTTTTTTAATTAATTAAAACATGTACAACCCAATATTAATTACACAGAAAACATTAAGTAACAATATTGGATTACGAGCGCAAAGGTGTACATTTCACAAATGTATGTTTGGCAACATAATACTTTATTACATTGGTCGCCCTTGCCTTATAATATTGTAATTAGATACATGCTTAGTCATTTGTGTTGGTTTGTAAACAACGGGGGGTATAAGTGATAAAAGAATTGTATTTACTAATTGGATATCTTGATCAGTAAGGCTACCTCCACCTGCAGCTATTTAGAGTACTTAATTAGCTTCAATATCTCTTTTGTAATGTTGCCCTTTATTCGGTTCCGTCTGTGGTTTTATTTTTTTCGGACTCTTTTGCACCATCTTGAGAAACGAAGTTACTTCTTTACCAAATCCCATGAGAATTTTATAATTTCACCATCTGTTTTTCAAACCGGAACTAAGAAACGCTGATTAGCAGTAGATATAGGAAATTGATGTTGCTTCCTTGAATTAGCCGTTTCACGGAGTGTTTAAATTCTTCTATTAGAGCAACATATAACCTATTCTATGGATGCATCTCTTTAAATCAATGATATCTAAAGTGGCCTGTATCGACTCCCATTGCTACACATATATATATATATATATATACATATGTTACACTTTTAAATCTTTGTTATCTTCCAAGATATTAATTTTAATGATATGCTGTAAAGGGCAATTTTGATCTACATTAAATGCAAAACGTATCTAACGTATTTATTGGATAAGGACTAATACTGTATTGTTTCGTAACTTCGTAAATGACCCATAAGTTTTTAGAAATACGTGTAAGATAAAAATTGTTACCGTAGGTTATCCTTAAGATAGACATATACCATCGCAGATTTTTTGTAGACTTTTAGATATATAATACCGTACTACATTATTTTGATCTATCTCGTAAGGTATAGGCCAGCGTTAGCAATGTAAGCGCTCAAAAATAATTATGTTTTTAAAGACATCATTACAAAACTTTGCTTTAACAACCGTGTTCGTTTATTAAGTCTTATGGTTTACCAATAAAATATTTCTTAGGTACAATCTAATATCAATTCACTTACAAGAAAGGTAATACAATATCCTCGGAAGCTCGTATAGTCGTGTGAACATCAACATTAACTGTCCATTACCAATGGTCGATATATTACTTATGTATGTCTGAATTAGAACGTCAGCGTCATTTTCCACTTCCTCGAAGAAAGTTCCTACTGATTGCGGAAAGGGAATAACTATGATATTAGTATTCTATGTAGTATTTGTATAAGTG
Source organism: Griposia aprilina (assembly GCA_916610205.1). Classification (NCBI taxonomy): domain Eukaryota; kingdom Metazoa; phylum Arthropoda; class Insecta; order Lepidoptera; family Noctuidae; genus Griposia; species Griposia aprilina. The sequence continues at coordinate 19,369,044 of OU744285.1, read as the reverse complement.
TGAATAAAAACTGTTGCACTTATTGAGCCTGGGAAAAATTATGTTAGTGTCTATAAAGACACTGGTGTAACCAAAAAACTTCTTACAGAATAAATAATAAGAAAGATCTTATGTGAGAGACTGAGAGAGTCATACCATATCTCATGTAACGAAATGTGCCTAAACGTGACGCGTCCTTGAAATTTCATTCTCAATTCTTAATGTTTGTATTATTTGTTTTTAGTATATTCGTGTATTTATGTATATTTATTTGTGCTTATAATTAGGTATATAATATAGTATATTTTTAGTTTCAATAGTTTTCTACGTATCATTATATAAAAAAATATTTATTCCTCTGTTTTCATTATTGCACCTCCACTGTTTGTCTCTACGCCACCCAAAGGTTGACTGGTTGAAAATGCCTAAGGCCGCCTCTGTAATTTGTGTGCTTAAAGTATTACATAAATAAATTCTTGTCCAATTATCGAATCGCCGCCTAAGAAGTTTCACTTCTAAAAAGTGATAGTGTCAAAATATAGTTTATCTATATTATTTGCATCCCATCATTGTTGAATTCAGGTTATCATTAATGCCTTAAATGTCACAAACTAAACTTGGGCCTTCTTTCAGCAGGCAGAGATTCAATGAACGGTCTTATTTTTGCCGAAGTATCCACACTTCAAAAATGGAATGATCATGTCAGATAAGTAGGTTTACAAAACATTAATATTGCAAATCCGACGGCATAGTTGAATTTTAAGTGGTATTGCTATTTGTGATTTTTATACTCACAGAATTATGTTATTATAATAATTTAACAAAAACCACTTAACGTATTTATAAAAACTGAGAGAGGAGATGAGATGGCTGCTTCATTCATTTTTTTTTTTTTGTGTTTTTGTTTTGTGATTGGCCAATCCAAAGCCCTTCTAACAGCATAAATAGAATTCACCAACATTCCTAAGCATTCCGAGTCATACAAACTTTCACATACAAATTAATGATATCCACGGTTCCCTAGTTTCCCCGGACCGGTTCGTACCGGTCCGATACCGGACTGGTTAGCCTCACAAGGTCGTGGACTAAGATCATAGAAGCAGGAGATATGCCGTGGCTTTAAACGGGTTTTAGTGGCGTCAGATTTTTTGGGTTATCGAGTTGATGATTGGACGTGAAGGTTTATTTTTTAATGCTTTTGCGTCTTTATTTTGTATTATATAAAATCTTTAAGAAGTCCTTTCATTAAAAGGCGATCTGATCATCAAAACTTGTGCACTGATAAGGTATTTTGTGGAAATAAGAACACGATTTCTTCACCTCAGAATCCTCAGTCTCATTACCTTATACAGCATAGTAAATCTGTATATTGCTTCAGCTTTGTGCGCAAAGATTGTATTCTAATCATATTCTAATTGGGACATTTTCGAATTCTGACAAGTTGTTTGTAAATACACTGGACACTGTAGGTAAGCTGTACGTCCATTTTAACCATATTGTGGCGTACAAAGTTGTCATATTTCTTTGCCATATCTACCTTGTTTTCAATGATCTGTGGCAGGTAACTAAATCGTGACCAGATATGTTTAAACAGATGTTTATGTTAGTTCTTGAGCTGATGGTAAATTCAATCAGACACATTATAATGAGGTATGCTAGTATTAGTATGGTGATTTGAGTTACAGGTGTCAGGTGGCATTCTTAGTGGTACTGATGGTAGTTTATGGTAATCCGTGGCTTACGGCTCGTTTTATAAACGTTTGGTTTTAAGATTAGATCTAGGTAATAGAGATTTGTTTCTGTTTAAAGTGTTGCTGTGTTATGCCTGGTTCCTGTTTTTAACAATAAATTGTAAAACTTACTAGTTACAAATATACACGATGCCAGAATAACTTTAAATTGAAATATCTGAAAGCAACGGTATTCTTTTGGCCAAGTCCTTAAATGAAGTCGTAAGTTTATTTTGACATTTTGTTAAAGTTGTTGCTGTCGTATTGAAAAATCTAGAATACAAATACTTAATCTCGACTACTGCACTTAACAAAAGTGTTCAGTATCTTATAGTAATAGACCATTCAAGATAATTTACTTACGCGACTTACAATTCATTACCCAATTAAGTACAACATAAGATTTATCTACATCATTTTCAATACAGTCATTTCTCAATAACTACCTTTTAATACCGCTCTAATATCCTATTGATTCAAATAAACTAATATCATTTTGCAATCCGAGACTGCATTAATTCTCGGTGTTACAGAATTATCATATTTAGCAATGGAAACACCATTATGTAGGAGTTAGAAAAATGTTAAGGTTATGTGTAGGTTTAGATATAAATGTGCCACTAATTATTTTTGGTGTCTTCTACTGGACCACATGTTCAAAGTAATGTTACGGAAGTATTGAGTCTTGATATCTTTTAGAGCAGTGATTGCTCAGTGGTATCAGGCCCGACTTACGAGTTGTAGTTCGCGATTTCGAACCCAGGCAGGCACTTTACTTTGTGTTTTTAATTTCATCAACACTGCTCTGAAAACGGTGAAGGAAAACATCGTGAGGAAACCAGCGTGTCCTAGAACCGAAAATTTGAAGACATGACTGTGACACTCACCATCCCGCATAGACCAGATTTTAGATGAAGTAGTTATATTTTTAAAAGTAACATTTTTATGCGCCAATTTATGAGTTTCATATAATATTTCTCCTCTTTCTATATCCAAAGTGAACGTTGTAAGCAAGCGTATACCATCATTGAACGTTTCATCACTAAACATAATGGAATTATCTCGGGGCAAGTCTATTGAATGTAAAAAAGTTCATTGACAGCTATTTATACCTACGTATGTTATATAACTTATCTATACATATAGCAAAATAGTCACGAAGAATTTTTATCCGTTTGTCTGTTTGTCTAGATGTATGTTCCGGATTGACAAAAATGGCTGACCGGATTTGGATGAGAGCACACAGATAGTTTATAACCTGGATTAAAATATAGGGTACTTTTAATCTCGATAGTACGTTTCTTTGGGATAGTTTCCGACTTTCACGCGGGCAAGAGCTAGTAAGTCATACAAAATATCCGTAGTTGTCTGTTGTACAATTCTGTCCACCCTGATACGCCACGCAATTGTTTCCCGGCTATTACAGTCGACAGGCAATAATTCCGTATTCAATAGCCGTGACGGAGTCGACTTCCTACTCAATAATAATTAATAATTAGCGGTCTTAATACGACATGCAAATTAATGGAACAGTTCGTTGCAGAAAGGTTAAAGAAATGTATGATTTAGTTAGATCATAGGTTTTGCAAGACTTTAATTAATCGCAATAATAATACAGGGTGTTTGGCAGAACGTTGAACATACGAAAATGGTGGATAGGTGGGGTAATCTGCTACTTACTCAGCCCTAATTTATTTGGCCCTGGATCCCTGTTTTTTTTTTTTTTTGATTTCTTCTTGTTTCACCACTTTCTAAACTTTAAAGTGTAATTTTTATAAAAAATGGGTAAAACAGGCAGTATTTTGTTTTTTTTTTAATCTTTATCTTTCTGTAAGTTTGAGGACTCATAACTTTTTTTCTAGCTAACATCTGAATAAAGCAATAATTTTATAAGAATCTGCCAACATTATAGATTAAAAAAATAAATGCCTGTTTTACCCATTTTTAATAAAAAATACACTTTAAAGTTTAGAAAGTGGTGAAACTGGAAGAAAGCAAACATTTTTTTTTTAATATCCAGGGGGCCAGGGCCAACTAAATAAGGGCTGAGTAAGTAGCAGATTACCCCACCTATCCACCATTTTCGTATGTTCAACGTTCTGTCAAACACCTTGTATAATAATGATTGGGTGCCAATATTTTAGTACATAATTGTTTAATTGGAACTCAATCTGCCAGCCTTTTCCCAGCTATGGGGTCGGCTTCTAGTCTAACTGGATGCAGCTGAAAACCAGTATTTTACATGGAGCGACTGTCTATCTGACCTCCACAACCCCGTTAGTGGGTAACACGGTACCCTTTAGTAAGACGGGTTGTCAGACTTTTGGGCTTCTGACTACCCGTAACGACTGTCAAAGATCTACGAACGACAGCCGGGACCTTTCCGGGGCACGGAGGAGTCTCAATATGTAATGGATGGTCACCCAACCACGATCCACCAATTCTCGAAATTTTCGTCATTCGCCAAGAATCCTCATTTACATAAATTCCGTCCCAACTATTTTGCAAGTATACACATAAGTCTCGCTCAAATTGCCGCTAAAAGTGCTTAATCTCACTTAGTGCGCAATGTCCACTTAGGTTGCATGCCAGTGACGTAAGTAGTGCCATAGAATATTATAAACCGCAGAGAAGTCCAAAGAATAGACCCATAAAGCGTGTATCAGAAACTTGTGGTCATATTTAAGGCGACAATAAGTGCCACCGACCTTGAGCGAGTGGGAGGAGCATGCGAAACTTTTAAGCGAATAAAATTGCACAGAGCGTTAGCGTCTACCCGGACATTGGTCAGCGATGTACTGTCGCCCGTCGCCCGCAAGAGCCCCCGCTTCAACGCGCATCAAGTCTATTCGCAAAAACAACCCACCTTGATTTATCAAACACAATACAAATACGAGAAAAATTTGGTTAATTAAATTGTCTTTTAGATGGTGCAGATTTCATGAAAATACGCCCTATAGTTTTTGCGTAATTATCGTTTTTGTGTTCGCGTTAGACATTACTTTACAAATTAATTAAGTACACTATGATAAAAAAATATAATTTAAAAAAAAAAACACATACCAAATTACGAAGAAAATAGTCTAGATTATCATATATTTTTTTTGAACAAATAAGGCTATTCGTTTAGACGTGATGTTCAATTTGAAATCATAAAAAGTCGTATATCTGCGCCTTAAGGGTGTGTGCTGATGCATGCCGGGTCGCGGATTGTTCGAAAGAATTACCGTGGCCCTGGCGCACAGGCAACTGAAGGAACACGGGTGGGTTTTAGTCAGTAAAATTCTGACACGAAGAGCGGGAGAAGTCATTTGATGATTACCCACCCAAAAAAAAAGAGTGTGGACCATCACACCGAGGAACTTTCTCCACAAAAAAATATCGGTTGTCCTTTATATTTGGGTACAGTAGGTACTGAAGTTTTTTGTGGGACAGTTAATATTTCTTTCGCGTTTACTATGTTGGTCCCATGGAGAAAGTTGTTCAATTTGAAGGTCTATACCTTTCTGATACATGCTGTAGGTATACATTATTATTCTATGGCAACGGTTAGCGGTTCGTTCTTAATAGCACCAACTATGGTTACTGTAAATACAGCGAAAGGTTTGGGCACACTTGTCTGTAAACTGATCCGATGGACGCACGTGTCGTATCGGATGTCGCTTACCGAACTCCTGAGTTAAACAAACAATAATATTTTGGGTTGGGACTGGGAGTTAAAGCTCCCTCAAACAGGCGCGCCGCGACAGTGCAACGCGATTCTAGTAGAACAATTTCTATGAAAACCTCATGGAAGTATTTATAAAAGAGTCGCCTCGCGCCTGTCTGCAGGAGCCTTTATTTTTCTGGCGCAAATATGCACTGCTAACGATTGAACTTCTACCTGCTTCATGATATGATAATAATTACACCATATTTTGGTTTTACGTGGATTGTGATATCGGCTGCCAAGATCTGAGAACCAATTGGTAGGTTGGGTCATAAAGTTACTTAATCGTTGCGGACGAATAATATAATTATAGATCATGCTAAGTATCGTAAGAAGATCCGGATTATGGATATAAGTGATACGAAATACTTGAAGAGAATACAGATGATGAAAGAAAGAAAAATGCATTTATTGGCATTACAGCAAAAAAAAACACCTAAGAAGAAGAAGAAGTAATCTTACTGTTTCTTTAAGAAAGAAAGAAACAAAAGAATATCTTTCTTTCTTAAGAAGAAGAAGTTGATGATGATGCTCAATCATGTTATAAGTGAACTGAGGATGATGATATGCATTTACTACAATTTAGAACTGCTTACCAACTCCTAAATTATATACCTACTAACGCATTGAGTCTCAGTAATATGAGTATTACTATCAAAAGGAAGTCGTTCATTTAGTTAAAATCTATCGACGAATCTGTGGGTCCGATTGCATAAGAATTACCAAGTATCCGGTGACCAAAATCGAAACTTACACCATAGAACAAATTATGTAACCGATGGCACTGGTAACTGTTACATTGACGACCTCGCTACCGGGTCAGAAAAGTCAGCATAAAACGTCAGTTTTGTCGATCGAACCGATTATGGCGAGACAAACTTGACTGTCAAATTAATTTAGTTGGCTATAAGTAGGGTTGCCATCTCTAAAATTTGGCAACCACGACAAGACGCGTGAAAACCCCGGATTTTAGAGCCCAGAACCCGGACATGTCAACAGGTTTTTTTAAACATACCAGTCATACTAGTCAGTGTAATAAAAAACAGTTGAAAATGTCATAAATCACCTTTTTATTTATTTTCAGACCTTAAAATTGAATTTAGTCATCTTTTATCATCATTTTAAATGTACCTACCTAACAAAACAGAATCTCATTACAGTTTCTTACAAATTGTTTTAAAATGATTTTTTTATTCTTAAAATAAAACACAGATTATTAATATACTCTGTTATGAAAACAAAACCTTATTAAAATATTAAACCTAACAAAATTCAATTAAATTTTTAAACCCGGGCTGCAAATGTAGCCCCGCCCGGACGCTCCCCGGATGCCCTCTAAACTAGGACAAATCCGGGGAAACCCGGACGGATGGCAACCCTAGCTATAAGATAAGAGGCGCAGGATGTATTGACACCTTTGCTCTAACGTCGGCAGGCTGGTCTGTACTGCTTACTGCTGCTGCAGAAGACTTCAAACGATGCAAATATGACAACCTTATTAGTTTATCTCCAAGCCGTTTTTGATTGAAACACGACGGTCACAGGGTCCCAGTGCTTGACAACTTTTTTCTTTCGGCGCAAGCAATTGGTTAACCCTCCACATGACCAGTCGGTTTATATACCTTGACGATTAGTGCCGTACGCCATATAGCCAACGAAATTACATAAAACATTTTAAGATGAATTAAGTGTTTTGAAATATGATTTCGTGTGAATTCATTTTGCAATTCTGTACAAGGTTAATAGATGAGGTCAATTGATTGGTTACGGTTACACGGTATGTGTGAATGTCCACGGTTAACGTCCATCGCGTTTAACGGAGCTTGAGGCAATAACTATTAAACGCCAATTAAGTAGGAGCAGAGTGTAGGAAAAATACTGAAGGTGCTGATAGTTATCGGTGGTTTTAGAGCTAAGTAAGTGCACATAAGTATTTGCGGCTTAACAAAAACTCTACATTTTCTTAATGTCCCTCGGGAATCATCGCATTTCCGAATACAAACGAATGCTAATTTCGATGTCTATAAATCATTAGATTTATCGCGTATAATAATTTGAATTCAGAACTAAGTACTTTATAGTTTGTTACGTCAAAACAAAACAACAATAAAGTACTTAGTTCTGAATTCAAATTTGTAAAATTAGTTGTACTATACATCATTATAAAACGCACAACTTCGATCTCTTTGTATATTGCAAGAGAACCATTCAACTCTAGCTTATTATCTGAGAGCATCAAAATACTGTCTGTTTTGAGCGTCGAGATGATTTTTAAATCCGCGAAGGGCCTTTCAAACCCGCTTGTACAGTCAGCAACAAAGTCCAATAATACTGCACAACTGCACCTCTACACGTAATCAAAATTGACACAAATTGATTTGATAAACTGCATTTTAGTATTTTAATCATAGCTAAGAGTTAATATTCTTTACATTTTTACTCTATTTTTTAATCAAGGCTCGTGCACACTGGCGCAACGCGACAGCCCGACACAAAGGCGCCGCCTGTCGCGCTGCACGCGTTGCCTTTGTGTACGCTGTCGCGTCGCGCCAGTGTGCACGAGCCTTTAAATTTATATTTATATTTGGCCCAATAATCATGCATTTTATAACTGAAATAGTACTCTAATTTTATTGTTTTTTTTATTATTATTAATGCCAAGAGTCAAGAGAATTTTCTCATTTAAATTACTAGCTTTTGCCCGCGGCTTCGCCCGCGTGTGTTTCGGAAATTATCCCACGGGAACGTACTACCGGGATAAAAAGTATCCTACGTGTTAATCCAAGTTATAAACTATCTGTGTTCCAAATTCCATCTAAAGCCGTTCAGTCGTTTTTGGATGAAAGAGTAACAAACATCCATCTATCCTCATAAACTTTCACATTTATAATATAAGTAGAATAGTTGGATTATAACAGAGAGTAGTTAGAATCATATGCGTATGAGTAATCTATCTTTTGTGAATTCATGCAACAAAAACATTAAAACACTTACAAAATACCAAATGCAAAACTTGCATAATGGCAGCAATACTTAGTCAGGCTAATATGGAAACCTTTCTAGTAATTTTCTTCACGTTAACCAGTGAATTATAAATGTGGTAACCTAAGAAATGTTGCAAGCTTGGAAAACCACTAAACAGTGGGGGTCTTAGGGCAGGTGACGTAATATGAACGACTAGAGAAATGGTGACATAAGCAGTTGAAAAACTTTGTCACCTTGGTGATAATTTAATGAGTTGAGTCAACTTAGGTGATAAAGTTTAGAGTTTATTGTAATGGTGTAACTTCCGTTTTCCATTCTAAATGGTACAGGAATCAGCTAATACAGAAATACTGAAGCATTAGTTTTTTTGTTTTTTTTGTTTATTAATAAGGCATGAGCATAAGGTCAAGGGTTCGATTCCCAGGTCGGGTAAAGTGTTATTGGGTTTTTCCATCTGCAATTTCTCAGTAGCAGCCCGGAGTCTGGATTTGTGCCCGGTTGATGGCAATAGGCTCGCCCCCTATTACATGGGACTTAAACATAACTGGCGAAATGTGGGTGTACTATAGGTACACCTCTGCCTAACCCTTCGAGGAATACAGGCGTGATGTTATGTTGTTGTTGTTGTTAATAAGGAACAAACCGAAATACAAACAGAAAACTCACAAAAACCTCAATAGGTTTGTCCGGATGTTGAAACACTTGGAATCAATCTTAATATGAATTTAATAATCATTATTAATTTATCCTACTAATAATACCTATTATTGTGAAAGTTTGTGCGGATGGATGGATGGATGTTTGTTACTCTTTTACGCAAAAACTACTGAACGGATTTGGCTGAAATTTGGCACACAGATAGACCATGACCTGGGTAAGATCATAGACTACTTTTCATCCCGGATTGCAGACGACGTCGCGGGCGACAGCTAGTGTTTTATAAAACATTGTGAGTTAGTTAGTAAATAATAACTAGAATAGACTTCTAAGACCGTAACATAACATCAGACCTGTTTCCCCGAAGGGTTAGGCAGAGTAATTATTATAGTATACCCAAATTTCGCCAGCATGTTTAAGTCCCATGTAGGTAATAGAGGCGAGCCTATTGACATCAACCAGCGGAGTAATTGCGTAACATGCAGTAGGAATGGCTTTCATTTTGACAGTTCAACAACATTCATTGAGTTATTTACGTTGTTGAGCAGACAAATTTTTCGAACATATGAAGCAATGGATTAGCAATAGGCTTCAAAATGATTCAGATTGTGATATATAGTGTCGTACGAAATTAGGGTGCGGGCATAAATCCGGACTCCGGGCTGCTACTGAGAAATTCCTAATAAAAAAACCCAATAACTCTTTGCCCGATCCGGAAATCGAACCCAGGTACATTCTCAGCAGTAGTGCTGGTAACCACTGGACTTGACTGGACAAACGACGCAGTTATTACTTATAAAGTATATTGACATACCGGAAATTAATTTTGTACCAATTTTCTTTGCACCAAAAATAGGCATAAACGTTCTTATTTCGTTTAAGTAAAGTGTTACACGAACGGGGAAGGCCGTGTTATGGTGAGGTTGCATATGTGTGACTAGTGACGTAAGGCTGAGAGTAGACTGTATGTCAGCCGGTCTCGAAGTTGTGATATAACCGAGTCTGCAGTTTTCGACAATACTTGTTTTAGTTTGGTGACGTTCATGTTTGAGTCATAGGTTTGATAATGCCTTAGTTTGGTTGTAGAGGTTTCATAGGTCAAACTTGGCTCTAGTAAAAAGTTCTAGAATGACAGTCCTCGTCTGGCATCTACTGTCATTAAAGCGGAACCTTCAGGGTAGCCCGCGAAATTCAAATTTTCTTACGATTTTTGCAATTTGCAGGTCACTGTCAGGTTGTATTTTGATTAAAATGTGATTCGCGACCGTAACAAATATGGCTTTACAGAATTATAATCATTAGAGTCAGCAATACATCTCTATAAATTCATATTACCCTATTGAATGTTTATTTCATGAAATCATGACATTTGAGGAGTTGTATTGCTGATTCTAATGATTATGTTTCTGTAAAGCCATATTTGATACGGTCGCGAATTATATTTAGATAACCATACAACCTGATACTGACCTGCAAATTGTAAAAAACGTAAGAAAATTTGAATTTCGCGGGCTACCCTGAAGATTCCGCCTTAAAAGAGCCTTTTTTGTCAGGAAGACGATTAGCAAGAAACCAAATGTATACTATGCAGGTAGGTAACTACACGAAGGTATAGTTTCTGTAAAATCTTGCTTCATTTCAATTAAACCTGATTGTTCAATCTCTAAAATAAAAATGTCTTATAGTACAATAAAAGTCAACTTATTAAAAAGACAAATCGATAAATGAAAACACAACGCCAGTCAATACATTTTATCCAACTACTAGCTTCTATGCGCGGCTTCGCCCGCGTTTATGTCGGAAATTATTCCACGGGAACGTGCTACCGGGACAAAAAGCAAACCATCATCATCCCCAGGATCCATCTATCTCCTTACCAAATTTTATCGAAATCCGTTCAGTGGTATAGGCGTGAAAAGGTAATATTCAGACAGACTTACTTTCTAATTTATAATACTAGCTGTTGCCCGCGACATCGCATGCGATCCAGGATGAAAAGTAGCCTATGTTCTTATCCAGATCATGTTTGATGTGTGTAAATTTTATCCAAATCCATTCACTAGTTTTTGCGTGAAACAGTAATAAACATCCATCCATCCATCCATCCTCACAAATTTTCACATTTATAATATTAGTAGGATTAAAGTATGGATGAGGATGAGCAGGTGTGAAGAAACATTACAAAAGACATCTGTTTAAAAGCGCAGGTGGAGTAAAGAAACAGGTGTACAGTGCACAACTCCAAAAACTTAGCCTTAAAAGAGTACAGTAGGCCGTACGTCAGTTGTAATAACTGGACTGTGAACTTGAGCTGGTCTAGCGACGTAAGGAGTTTCAATAGCATGCATAGAATTTCACCCTAAATGCCATGAACATTAATGAAGTGGACCAATTTAAATACTTGTGACACACATGCTTACCGAAGACCTTAAGAATATAATGGACATCGAGAGGAGACGTAGGGCACTAGCGGTCCTAGGAAATAATTATGTTGGCCCGTAGATTCTCCCGTTATAGTGAACAAGCCAAGATCACCCTATTCAAGGCTTTCTCTCAGGGTATGTATGCGTGAGGTCTATGAGTCTGCATTATCTATGCGCTAGTTTCTGTTTTGCAAAAACAAACTGACGGTTTCCATGCAGTCATACGCAAAACAGTTGCTTCACTGATGCATCGAACGCAGGTCAGTAACAATAGTATCCTGAAATTAGTGGCGGAGAGTCCTTACTCCCCTGATCTGAGGCATTTTGGGAGAGGATGGTCAACTAGGTAGCTAATCTCTTGCTTGATCATTCTTTGCGCAGCCTGCCTCGGACACTTAATTCGTTATGTGTTGCTGGTGTTTTGTACTACTAACGTATATAAATATATACGAGTATAATATTATATATATATATTTTTAAACTTTGCCTCACACTAGAAATTTCTCCTGTATTGAGGGTGCGTTTACAAACATTCAAACTCACATACACAAACACGACCCTAGCCAGACCCGGAATAACTACTTGAAGGTCATACAAATATTTGTTCCGTGCGGGAATCGAACACGCAGCGCAGCAGTCAATCGCTTAACCACTGCCCCAACCGCGCCGTCATTAGTGATAAGGTATTTTTTCGCTAACAAGATAGATTAAATTGCTGTCAGAAATTGAATAAATAAATAAATATAAAATAGAATAAGAGGCCAGCTGATGCTGATTTTGAAACCTCTGACGTGCGGCGTACTGTACCTTTAGAATTAAAGTGAAGATTACTATGGAATAAGTAGGCTAATGTCCATTATACAAAAAGGGCAAGTGGACAAGTGGACATAACAGGTGTGCTTATTACGCCAGTAAGATAAGACTTATGAATAATATTTTGTCCTGATGTTGCAAATTCACGCGCTATTTGTGTTACAGAGACAATGTATTAAGACTATTTCCGCGGGGTAATGGCGTAACACACTAACAGTAGGAATAGCATTCATTTTGACAGTATAACAACATTCATTGCGTTATTTACGTTGCTGAGCAGACAAATTTTTCAAACTTATGAAGCAATGGATTAGCAATAGGCTTCAAATGATTCAGATTGTGATAGATAGTGTGTTACGTAATTAGTCGAAAGTGCTTTATTTCTCAAAATTATCAAGTTTTGCCCCCGGCTTCGCCCGCGTGGAGGTCGGAAATGATCCCCCGGAAACGTACTACTATGTTTAATAGGTCTTTTTAATAATAATAAATAATAAATTCATTTATTTTCAGGTAAATAACACCCATAGCCAGACATAAATTAACAAATTAATAGTAATAATAATAATGCTAAATTAATAGGATCAATTAAAATAAAATCAAACATCGAATAAAATAAAAAAATCAAAAAATCAAATCAATTCAAATTAAATTAAATCAAATCAAATAAAATTAAATCAAATCAAATTAAATTAAATCAATCAAATAAAATTACAAAAATAAATAAATAATCAAAACAATAAAATTAATACCCTCTCTCCGACACTGGTACAGCAACATGTCTGCTGGAAATATATATTTTTTAATATACATATTATATAATAAATTTTTAATAAGTATCTATTTTTTTAATAGAAATAATTTCTTGATAAATTATTTCATATAACTCTATTGGTTAAGGCGGCCCACGCAAGTAAAGCTCCCATCAGTCGGCATAATTTTTCCGACATCTTCAACAATTATCGTGATATTTCAGCGAATTTACACAAAATCTTAATGAATTATAAGTTTAACCTTCCTCATGAGAATCACTCTGTCTATTAGTGAAAACTGTATGTAAATCCGAGTAGTGGTTTTTGAGTTTATCTCGTTCAGACAGACGCGGCGGAGGACTTTGTTTTTATAATATGTAGTATCTTTATTGCACAATCACTTTGTCAGTTACTCAAGGAGTTTCTTTGCACCCCAGTTTTCCTGAATGTACATACATTACATAAGTACATAATATACAAAGGGAACCCCCTAAAATTTAATTCTGGAAAATCTCAATAGGTACTAGGTATACGATGCGTCGAAATATACAGGTTAAATTAAATTAGCTAGCAAAACTCCATAGACATATAAAACATATTTTTCTACTCATACTTCATGTAATAGTAATACTAGCGGTCGTTGACCTAAAGAGAACATCAAATCTTTTTTATTTTATTGTGTTTAGATATCGACACCCATCACATCTGCGGAGTTTTGCTAGCTAATTTAATTTGACCCTGAATAATTAAGATTATGATCATAAACCATTGTTTAATGGTGGAAGCGGGCAGACCCGGAGATAGCTCTGTATACAAATAGAAATTCATAGATAAAAGAGAGTGAAAACTCAAATTAAGGTCGCAAGCCATAAGTAACTAAAGCATCAAATCGATTGGTTCCCCTCATCAATAAAAGACACGTTACAGAGCGTATCATCGAATCTATTGGACATGTGTTGGATACCTTGTTACGTCATAAATAGATAGTAGAATGAAACATCTCTCGTAATTGGTTGCGTCACTGTTGTAGTAAAAGTACTGGTGATCAGTTAAATGTTTTCAACAGTATTCTTGTCGGACAATTAAGACCCACTTGCACCGCCAATCACTACATAAACACACACTACACTACAGAAACAGAATTGTGTTTTAAACACGTTTAGCGCTAAACGTGTTTAGTGATTGGCGGTGAAACTGGTCCTAAAACCATACTTTTGCACGGAGATAGGTTAAGCTCTTAAACTATTTATTTTGAAGTCAACCTCGTAATTACTTTAGCAACCTAAGGTTCAAGGCTGTGGTTGAATGGCACTCGTGGGTACTGTTATACCCTAACTCCTTGTTAATGCTAGATCAGCGCCACGTCAGCGCTGCCAGCTATGAGTCTACCTGACGGCTTGTGACGCCATCTTTTTCCAGTTCAGTTGATACTCAACCTCCGTAGCGGACGGGTCTATCCATGGGTCTCTCGTGTTAACTTATACTGTAATAAGTATCCCAAATCATAATACCCTTAAATATACTTATCATCCTGAAGTATTTTTTTTTAAAGCCAAACGCGCATTTTCTTTATAACAGTACGTCATAAAATTACAAAATCTATTCGTCTATGAGACAGTCCTGCATCCTGTGACCTAACTTAAGTTTCAATTTACTGGGAATTGTTGTAAAAAGTTGTTAAGCAATTACGAAGACTAAACAACTACTTCCGACAGAAAACCTTGATATGGAAAAGAACGGAATGGAAATCAATAACTTCGAAAACTCTATTGCTAAAAGCCATAACAATATCTGTAGGTACGTAGTTTGCTAGCTAGGTACTTAGTTATTTTTTTTTTTAAATGTCTTCAAAAAGGAGGAGGTTTTGCATTTGCTACGCGATGTCTTCGGCGATGGTGGATCTATTTCGTTTTTTTTTTATTTTTTTATCGATCATCATCATAGTTCTCTATAGTACTGATTGTCTACTACATACCATTTACTACGGTTCTTTGGATGTTCAGCACAAAAATCATTGCCGGATCAGTTCTCGCGTCAATAGTACAACTTTTGAGACCATCTGTACTTAATAGCCAATAGGAAGTTACGCATAGTGTTTGACCGTTTGTATCGTAAAACATGTGAATTTGTGGTCGACACTTGACACTTCGGCGATATAGTGGCACCTGTGTTCATGTTTGTGATGGGCAGGTTACACAAGCTGTGATTACACTGTGATGTTAATAGGTTTTTAGAGCTTTTGAGTTTGTGCTAAAATATAGAAGTTACGTTCCTCCTAAAGTCTAGATTATTCAATAAATCAATCAAGCACTAAGGATGATTATCACAGTTCACTGTTTGGTCTGACTACATACTATTCAGTTAAAAAAAATAACCACAATAGAAAATAAAGATGTCACTGTTATTGAATTTTTGATTCTACGATTTGATGCCGTGTTATCACTAGAAACAATGAGCCAATGTAAATAATATGTTTATCATCCAGTACAAGAGTAGAGTATAATAGAATATTGTTAGAAATTAGGAAAAGCGCTATCTATCAAGAAAGTGTTGCACTATCAATTTAACTTAAATGATATGAGCACAACGAAAGTGGTGGACATAACAATTCTTCTACTATCTAACAGATGGCGCTAGTCCTAATTATACTAAAGCGCCATCTTTCTACTTGCACCGTGAAATTTTTTCCCGCTTTTTTTATTATACCTACTTATTTTTTTGCAAACTGTTTATTTTTTCTTTCTTTTTTTACAGAGTTACAAAGAAAAAGACGCTGGCAAGGTGGTAGTGTACACGACGACGATGGGAATCGTCCGGGGTACGTACCAGCGATGCGTCCTCGTGAAGAAAATCCTGAGGAACTTACTGGTGAAGTACGAGGAACGGGATGTCTTCATGAGCATCGAGTATCAAGACGAGATCCGGGATAGGATGAAAAGCGACCAGATCTTGATCCCGCAACTGTTTCTTGATGGACAGCATATCGGGGTGAGTGAATCAATATTATATATTATTATGATTGTGGTGGTTAGAACTCCTATTTCCATGTATCCTACGATTAAATAAAAAGATTCTTAAATAGATATTCTTCATCTTCACCGTTCTCTCACTGCAGTGAGAATATTGACTACATACCTATGACGCGTCTCCAAGCTATGCGGTCTATGAAAAAAAACAAAAATCTCCGATTTTACTGAATATTATTCATTAGTAGCTGCGCCCCGCGGTTTCAACCGCATAAGTTCCGACCCCATGCGCATATCGGGATAAAAATAAACCTATATCCTAATACAGGCCACCCATGTGCCAAATTTCATCCAAATCTGTTCAGCTGTTTTAGCGTGAAAGCGTAACAAACAATATAAAATAAAGACGGTAAGTTTCTGCCTTAAAAAAAACATTAACTACAGGTTTTTAGTGCTTTTTTCAGTTATTAGTATTAGAACTGGTTCCTATTAGAGAAAAAAATATATCGAAAATGTCCCGAAATAAGTCATTCAACCTCCGATTCACGAACATTTTAGACAAAGCCCTAATTTAGCTCACTTTCCACGATAATTCTGAGAAAGTTTTTGGGTCGTACTGCAAATGAGGCCAAAGGCCCTATTTTGTTACCTCTGTGCTACTTACAGATTATGAAAATTTAATAAACTTCTCTCAACTGTTATGTCTGGGGAAGACATTTTCAGGGAGCTATTTAGCGGGATTTTCACTCTTCGAAAACTTTCCGTAAGTAAGAATAACAGCAACAGTTTGAAGGGATCGTTTTGTTATTAAAGTTGTTTTAAGTAAACATGTTTTGAATAGTTTGACCATAAGTAAATTAAATATGGATTCGAAATTAAATGGCACTTTAGCAAAGGTTTAATGAACTCTTTTAAAACAAGTGTAAGTAAATTGAATGCGAGTAGAAAATTTTGGAACTAGCTTCTGCCCAAGGCTTCACCCGCGTGGAAGTCTACCGGGACAAAAAGTAGCCTATGTCCTTTCCCAGAATGCCACCTATCTCTTTGTCAAATTTTATCAAAATCCGTTCAGTGGTTTAGGCGTGAAAAGGTAACAAACAGACAGAGTTAATTTCTAATTTATAATATTAGTATGGTTAAGGGAATTTCCATCTTCTTCTAAAATCATTCGCTGATATACGATGCACAGCCGGACCCGCAAGGTCAAGAAGCATGAAATTTTACACTAAAATTCCTTTTATCCCCCCCCCCCCCCCCTAGTTTCCTATTACACGGGGTTTAAGCATATCTGGCGAAATGTGGGTGTACTAAAGGTGCACCTCTGCCTATCTTCGGGAAATACAGGCTTTATGTTATGTAGTCCTAATTAATAATATAAATGCGAAAGTAATTTTTTTTTGTTTCTTTGTTACCTTTTCACGCCTAAACCGCTGAACCTATCCTGAAATTTTGCATATACGTTGTCAGGAGTACAGAAACGGAGATATGGTACCTTTCATCCCGAAAAAAAAGTACTGTTCCCGAGGAAAACAACAATAACGTTCTTATTATAATAGATGGCGCTACGTGTCTTTCGAATCATGATTGAATTATATTATTGTAGAAACTTTAGTAGTGTGTTAAGAGTTTTTTTTTTTAAGTACCTAATACATTTTATGAGTCTAGAATGTCGATAGACCGGTTTTTCATCCTCCTAACTATAATTCCCCGAACAACCCGAATTGATTGCCAAATTGTAAATTAACGCGAGCGAAGCCGCAGGAAAAAGCTAGTTCCTTATAAAACGGAAGTGAGCTGTAAGGAAGGATATTTAAAAATTCATCCCCTAAAGGAGTTAAATGAAAGTTTGTATGGAACTTCGTCATTATTGCCGATTAGGAAGTCCCATTGCGCACACGGCTTGTTTGCTAAATAAACTCCTAAGTCTTGTAAACTGGGTTGGCATCAATTGCTTTTTGTAACAACAATATTAAACTGACAAACAAAAGTACTTGGGCCCACTTGCACCGCCAATCACTAAACACGCTTAGTACTGAACGAGATTGAAACTAAATTCTGTTTCTGTCAAATGTTTGAAGATGACAGAGACAGAATGATGTTTAAAACTCGTTTATCCCTAAACGTGTTTAGTTATTGGTGGTGCAAGTGGGTCTTTGTGTAATAAGTTTCAAACAACCAATGTTCACTTTATTGAATCCTATCTTGACAGCGTTTCAATACTAATACCAAAACAAGCGCTTTCAAAGATTACTACACGTTCCAAGGCCTCCCAAGATTTACAATATAATCAAAGATTATAATCGTCCTTCACAAGGTTTACAATAACAGAGCCAATTAGAATCCTTGAGACACTTCGAGGTCACTTCTCTTGAAACTAAGCTTTAATCTTGCCTAAACAGAAATAATAATAGTCTGATATTGTTTGATCAATGTAATTTGAGACACTTTACTGTACAGGGTCCGATAGGGCCGATGCCTGCCAGGGTCGCGGATTGTTTATAAGAGTTACCGTAGCCCTGGCGCACAGGCAACTGAAGGAACACGGGTGGTTTTAGTCAGTAAAAGTCTGACACACCGAAACGAAAATCATCAAATAACTTCTCCCGCTCTGGGCGGAGTAGGGCCGGCAGTCTCGACTAGATAGCGACGCTATCGCAAACTACCGATCGCTAAATATTAAGGTGAATCCTCAGTAGTAATCTGCAAAATTCAAATTTTCTTTAGTTTTTCTGCAAATTGCTGCTCTGTTTTACGTCGTATATTGATCAAAATGCGATTCTCGACTGTGGGAATTATATATTTATCGAATAATAATCATCAATTTCATATAAATCGTCAAATTCAATTTTTTTTAATTCGGCGGGCTACGGGTTTTAGGTACCTTAATATTTAGCGATCGGTAGTTTGCGACAGCGTCGCTATCTATGTGTGATTTTGAATAACATAATAACTTAGTTGCTTCGTTACTAGCACGACTAAGGGCCCGTTGTTTGATACATAATTAAAAATGACCAATAGTCAATTTAACAATTAGTCACTTGACAATAATTAAAGTTTAACTACTCTGTCTACGCATGGTTAACTTTTATAGCGAATTGTCAATATTTTTAACTATAGTTAGCGTAACCATTTGTCAAACAACATACTTCTGTAATTTTTAACAAATTGTTAGTTTAACTTACGCTTTTTAACTATTAGTATGTTTGACTACTGACCAAACAAAGGGCCCTAAATGCCCGTTATTTGAAACACAGTTAAAAATGGCCAATAGTCAATTTAACTATTAGTCACTTGACAATAGTTAAAGTTTAAGTACTCTGTCAACGCATGGTTGACTTTCATAGCAAATTGTCGTTGTTTTTAATTATAGTTAGCTTAACCATTTGTCAAACAACATACTTCTGTAATTTTTAACAAATTGTTAGTTTAACTAACGCATTTTAACTATTAGTATGTTTGACTACTGATCAAACAACGGGCCCTAAGGCCCATCGTCTACGACAGTCAAAAGTAACGTGTTACAAACTCAAATCATCAATGAGAATTTATACAAAAACTCAGATCAATATTTGGTCGCATACCACATACATACATCCAGGCTCAGCAGTAAAATCAATCAATCAAACCAGTTTACAAGCATAAGGATTTTATTTAGAAAATAAACCTTATGTCCGATGGGATTTTCTAATCGGCAAAAATGACGAACTTCCATACAAACTTTCATTTATTTTATTTTATTTATTTGGGACAAAAAACAGTTATACATTACAGCATTTACAAAAAGTAGTTATATTAAAGCCGAAAAAACGTATAGCCCATACTATTGTCCACGAAGTTACATCGGATTAAAAAAACGAACGCATGTTAAACGAAAAAACAAAATTTGATGAAAAAAGTATTTATTTAGAAGAAAAACACACGGCGACCTGCAAGAGATTGTGAAACCATTCTTTTAAAATTAGATTGCGTCAGCGCGAAAATATCAAATTCAATGAATTGTGAGTTATACTCGTAGGTCTCTAAAAGTCGCCGGAGAGTTTCGTTCTGCATCGCGCAGTGTAGAATAGTCGTTTAACTCCTTTAGGGGATGAATTTTCAAAAATCCTTCCTTACTACTTACACTTCCGTTTTAAAATCAGTCACTAAAACCCATGGGGGTACAGAGGTATGAGGAACAGGCTGGAAAGTTCACTCATACCTCCATAGAAAAGGGAAGATTCTTCGACCAGACGGGTATCGTGTCTGGTGGGCAACTGCCCGACGGTTGATGTCGGGACGTTGTATATTATGCTAGTCGCGCGGTAAACTCTGCTTGCGCGATGCAGGATTTGCGTGACGTCAGTGTGACGTGTAGCACGCATGTGGCGGTGTAGATACCGCTACAGGGGAAAAATCCTTTACTCTGAAAAGCCCGTGCATTAACTTTACAAGCAAAAACAACATTTCGGGGCCACACAAGCTCAAAACAACATAACGATTGCACTACAATCAAAGACATTACATTATTACTTCACAATCATAAATCTCTTTGACTACAGTCGTCATCATCTGCCTCGCCTTTTCCTATGTTGGGGTCGGCTTCCGGTCTAACCGAATGCAGCTGAATTACATTACATTACAATTACTGTATTTTACATGGAGCGACTGCCTATCTAACCTCCACAACCCAGTTACTAGGCAATACGATACTCCTTAGTAAGACTGATTGTCAGATTTTCGGGCTTTTGACGACCCGTAACGACTGTCAAAGATCCACGAATGACATTTGGGACCATAGATATAAGAACGAAGTTGATGCTTTTTAAATTTCTATGGTCGGGACCAATGGCTATTTCTCTACAATATTGCACTGAAATTGTCGCTTGTAGTTGTAACGGTGATGAACTTGTTACGCCCTGCCTCGCAATTAACGTTATAATATAAAAAATAGACTCTGCCACAATGAGGCCGCTCGTAAAGCCAGGCTATCGCATTAGGGTAGGGCTGGCACGGAGACACACGTAGGCAAAATAGATTTAATTGCGACACTAGAATTATAGGAGTAAGTCAGTCAGTTTCTGGTTTCCACGGGGTGTCAGTAGACCAATGAAACCTTATTAACCGACTTCAAACAGGAGGAAGCTCTCAATTCGGCTCTATGTTTTTTTTTTTGTATGTTTGTTACGAGATAATTATCTCCGGCAATTGGGGATCGATTTCGAAAATTATTTTTTTAATAGATAAGGTATGCGTCAGGGGTGGTCCCATATAACTTTGTTTACGCAGTTTTTCAGTTAGCTTCAATAATACGTATTTTTTCGACTTAGATTGATGATGTTGTGATATCTTCCTATCACTAGTGGTATACGAATTTGTGTGGGTTGGTAGTACAACGAAACGGTGAATAATAAAAACTTTAAAAAAAGAACGGACTTCAAAAAAAAAAAACTTAAAGTGAAAAAGAACTTTAATTTCGGAAGTATGTGTCTTTGGTTTTGTATTTTCGTTTTTTTTCCACCGATTTCCGAAATTAAAGTTATTTTTCACTTTGTAGTGTTTTGGTAGTCAGTTGTTATTTTAAAATATATATTACTTTTTAAATGTAGGTCTGCAAACCCTACAGGACCAAACAGTCTTATGGTATATATCTATCTACTAAATAATTAATAGTCACACTTACAATAATACATGTTGTTTCTTTAAAAAAGAGGTGATTTTAACAGTGCTTGGATTAAGCTAGTTTACTTTAATTTAGAATAAGATTGTTTTATTTGGATGCTGTTTCTGTTTTTGTTTTTTGTACACTTGTGTGTTACTACTAACATTGTTTGTAAGTTTTTTTTGGTAATACTAACACGCTATGGGCCTTCGATGCCCGATAATAAAAGTTGTTTTTTTTTAAATATTTTTTTTTTTGTTAACTGGTATTTGTTTACCTTTCTGTTAATAAAGAACTTTAAAAAAAAAACTATAGATTCTGGTACGGAACTGTCAATAGACTGTTTGCCAATGAATTGTGAAGAGCATACACAGCTCTTGATTGGTTTAGAAAGTGATACATTATCATTGAACAGCAGACTAATTGCGTAACACACTATGAGCCACAATCTGAATCATTTGAAGCCTATTGCTAATCCATTGCTTCATATGTTCGAAAAATTTGTCTGCTCAACAACGTAAATAACGCAATGAATGTTGTTGAACTGTCAAAATGAAAGCCGTTCCTGCTGTTAGTGTTTTACGCAATTACCCCACAGCATTTATATTTAAATTTTTGAAGTAGCATTGGAACGCAAAAATTTCCGTCACGTCTGTTCAGTTTCTCAATACTCTTTATTTTCTTTAATGTTGATGCCAGAAACACTAACTTCTAAGTTAGCTAGATGTGAGCGAACAGTCCCTACTTTTGACAGGAAAAACACCCAACGCTCATGAAAAATAAAATCTCTAAAAGTCGATGGTTCAACCCTAAGTTCGCTAAAGTCATAACCGCAGGTAGGATATTCAGGCTTCCATTGCGCGCAGCTACCAACTTTATTACAAATGTCTGCGCCGCCAGACGTGCGCACTTACGTCTAAATGTATATACATATTGTTATATATTGTTTTTCTAATATAAAACAGGGGATAAAAGGGTTATCTGCTATCTGACAAGTTGGTTTTAGCCTATAAACCTTTATTGCTAATCATATAAGCTTCGCAAAACTAATGATTAGTGATCTTTGGAGGGTACATTGCCATTATCGTCATGCTGGGTTGAATAATTGATGTCACAGTATAATTTAGTAAGTAATGCTAGTTTACTACTGTTCTCCCATAAATGCCCTATGTCGAAGTCCTAGGTAGACAGGTACGGGCCTAAGCTTAGGGCCTTACCTATAAACGCTTAGTTTGCCTTTAAGTTTATTGATCTGGCTTTAATGTAATAATGCACTACAGAAATATCCGGTTTAGCAGCCGACAAACTCATAGGTTGTCGAGAGAAACGCATTTAAAAATACAAAACTAACGCTGGGTTTACTCTTGAATCATTTTCTTGCACTTATCCTGTAGCGGCTACTACATCGCTACATGCGAGCTACGCATCAAATTGACGTCACGTAAAATCCTGCATCGCGCAAGCAGAGTTTACCGCGCAACTAGAATATATACAATGTCCCGACGTGAAAAGTTGGGCAGTTGCCCACCAGACACGACATCCGTCTGGTCGGAGGATCCTCTCTTTTCTATGGAAGAAAGGGGTGAACTTTGAACCTGAACGTGAACGTGAGTGAACTCTACACCCTGTTCCTCATACTTCTTTAATCCTAATGTATTTGGGGTCAGCGCCTCATGTATTCTTCTTCCTACTTCTCTATTAGTCGTCATCTCAGTAGTCAGCCCTTTGTAAACATATCATCTTTCACACAGTCCATCCATAGTAAGAAAAGAAAAAGAAAGAAAGAAAATAAGTTTATTTGCGGTAAACATGACGCAGAGAATAACACACAAATACAAAAAAGAACGAGTTGGGGGAAAATATGCGTCACATTCACACGCAAGACGGCAATTGCTCAGCATAATGCTACGACCCTATCCGAGACAAAGCCCCAGCGCTGGTTTTCAGCGACAGCCGGAGTTGACGTGATGAAATAACCAGTGCAGCATACGAAAACTAAAACACGAAAACACCTACACACCACTACTATCAATACCAATACTACCAATACCAATACTACCAATACCAATACTACCAATACCAATACTACCAATACCAATACTACCAATACCAATACTACCAATACCAATACTACCAATACCAATCTACCAATACTATACCTAGTTCTAAATGTTTATAAAAACCTAATATTTATGAAGTGGTAATATTCCGGGCAACGACTCATGCGCCGCTAAACTGTGCTCGCAGCAGCTGTCATAAAACTATAGGTTTGATATTTTGGTTTCCTTTTGAATATTGGCACAATCTCTTCACGTAGAGCAATGGATAATTATGTGTTATGGGATGTAATAGGTACTCTTTTTTTAATTTCCCATTACCACACAATGTTATTTAAGCTTACCTGCTAACACATAAAATAACATTACCTACTTCTGTATTGTCCGTATAATTAGGCGGAGGCACTGGAGATCATAGGTAAGCAATAGTGTCCAAAAAGTTATTACCTTTCACTACACTCGATTCAATTAGACTAGAAGTAAGAAATAGTTTACAAACACCCAGTAGTGACTTACAATTACAGCTCCAGACACCACAGGAGCTTCTTTCATTTCAAACGAACACACAACCGCACTCATAATCTGAACCTAAATGCAGGATGAAATGGTCCAACGAAATCAATGAAACACTTATGAAATGTTATTTTAGGGCAACCAAGATGGAGACAGATATGACAGTTTGACGGAAACATTTAAAAGAAAA
Organism: Griposia aprilina; assembly: GCA_916610205.1. Classification (NCBI taxonomy): domain Eukaryota; kingdom Metazoa; phylum Arthropoda; class Insecta; order Lepidoptera; family Noctuidae; genus Griposia; species Griposia aprilina. Next base: position 19,344,635 of record OU744285.1, on the reverse strand, counting down.
AATCATAGAATGTTACCCTCATTTGTCACATTATCTACTATCCGCACGTACGCAGGTACGCACAATCTATCAACTATCTGATACATACAATTAAAAAGTTTAATTTTTTCATAGTAGCTTTTTGTACGAAAGAGCAGCACCCTAATTGTGTAACACACTATCAGTCACAATCTGAATCATTTTGAAGCCTATTGCTAATCCATTGCTTCATATGTTCGAAAAAATTGTCTGCTCAACAACGTAAATAACGCAATGAATGTTGTTGAACTGTCAAAATGAAAGCCATTCCTGCTGTTAGTGTGTTACGCAATTACCCCGCAAATAAAATATCTAATTAGCTAAGTTTCAACCTGTTGAATAGCCACGCGCACTTACACGGACAAAACCCTGGCTGTTTGTTTGTGTAACAACATGCACCCATTATATTCTCTAACAAACAAAAGTAAAACTCCATTATTATGTATATAAAATACGCTTATTTCATGATAAAGTTGAGTAATGCAATAATGAACAAGTTATAACACAACATCAAGCATTTATTTCCTATTAGGTCCTAGTAGGTCACCCACTTTTCGCCAGTTATGTTTAAGCCCCATGTAATAGGGCGCGAACCCTATTGCCATCAACCGGGCATAAGTTCAGACTCCAAGCTGCTGCTGATAAACTCCAGATGGAAAAACCCAATAACACTTTGCCCGACCCCGGAATCGAACCAAGGACCGCATGCTCTGCGGTAGCGCTTGCTACCACTACACCAACGAATCAGTTAACAAGTCACAAAATACAAAAAAAAAATGAAAAGAGAGGCTTAAAGCAAAAAGCAGTTTTGTATTAAGCCTGGTTTCCAGGATACGATTTGATTGCCTGAAGCATTAGATAAGTTAAAATAACAATACAAGTTGCTCCGTCTAAACAGTGTTTAGCCGACGCAAGTCATTAGTTGCTTCAATTTAATTGTATGTCACAGGCAAATAAATCACATCGTTTAAATGAGGTTTTATTCACAGCGTTGTCCACGTGTCACACAAGGCTAAATATACCTAGAAAACACACACTACCTAGAACATTATACTTGGTTTAAAAAATTAAATTCGATACGAAATATTCAGTAGAAACGAATTCATATAAATTGATGCACATGTACGTTGTTAATTGATACGTATTAAATACAACGAAAACAGATTTACACAAAGTTTTTATTTTCATGAGAACACTATCCTCCGTGTCGTTCTATAGTTTCTGCTTACCCCCATGGGAAGAAGGTGTGAGTTTATGTATGTAAGTAACAATATACTCCAATACTTATCTTTATGTTGTGCTTTTTCTATAGAAAACAGCGGGGTAATTTAACACACTAACAGTACGAATGGATTTCATTTTGACAGTTCAACGTCATCCATTGCGTTATTTACGTTGTTGAGCAGACCACTTTTTCGAACATTTGAAGCAATGGATTAGCAATAGGCTTCAAAATGATTCAGATTGTGATAGTTGGTGTGTTACGTAATTAGGGTGCAGGAACACAAAATTCCACTGTGAAAGGTTTACCATAAAACCTCTTTAAAATTTTATTAGTTTCCAACTAACGAAGTGCACATTTTAATTGGTTCAGTGTATCGTTAAACGTTGCAACGTAACACTATGTAATAAACGGTCGCTCCTCACGTGTGTTTTTCAATATAAAACTGAAAAGAAGCAGCCATTATTTAGAAAAAAAAAAATCTTCTACCGAACCTTTTACTGCAATTTTTTTACGAGGCAAACTATTGGGAGAACAGAAAGGGATTTTAGGGACTAATTTAATGAACCCCTTTTTTTTTTCTGTGTGGGAAATCATCAAATGACCTCTCCCGCTCTGGGCGGAGCGGAAGGGCGTGTCAGACTCTTACTGACTAAAACCCACCCGTGTTCCTTCAGTTGCCTGTGCGCCAGGGCCACGGTAACTCTTTCAAACAATCCGCGACCCCGGCAGGCATCGGCCCTATCGGACCCCGTCAATTAAGCTGATATCTCTTTGAGGCGCGCGTGGAACACAACGCGCCGTCGACCCGGGCCTGGTCCTTACCGGACGGCGAGCTGAATTTAATGAACCCCTAAGGTGTTCTACCAAAAAATATCCAACTCCGCTACGGCTCAGGGAGTCTACTCTCTAATTCCGTCAACGAAGATATGGGCCCGTCCGTAAGTAGGTGGTACGTCAAAACAAGTGTCAAATAAAAAAAAACGGACGGGCTAAAACACATAGTCATTAGGGACAACTGTCAAATCAGGTTGTCATTCATTATTAGTTCAGTCTCCGAACCAATCTTATGTCCGTAAGTGATACGGTATAGGAGACGCCCGTAATTTCGGTCGCAATTACGGATTTTGTAGACCCCCTGAGCTCAGGGCCGTGTTTAATATAACTGACAATGCGACATATTGGTTAAAAGATGACAAACTCAAAACTCAAACTCAAAGCATTTATTTCAATTAAAACATTTACAGGCACTTTTGAATTGTCAAAGAGTCGATCAGTTAGTCAGAAAGATGAAGCTAGTTGCCCATTCCAAAACGTAGATCTGTATGGAGAAGAACGGGCAAGAAACTCCAACGACACTCTTTTAAAATCAAGATATTACAAAATCGTTGGTACATTATTCTTGTTGCTTCTATATGTGAGAACAATGTAAATAAAATAAAAATAAAATGTATATTAAAAAAGAAATCAAAAAATAAGAATAATAAAAAATAAGCCGTGGCAGTTAAGAGCTGACCAGTCTCAACTGACGGCGCCCGTTCACGAACATGACGCGTGGATCAGCACCATCCAGCTCAACCATTTTGTAGGGAACCGAATGATCCAACACACGCGCCACCAACAGTGAGACGTTTCAGTAAGCATGACATGATGACAAAATTGTCACATTGAAAATGTATGAAATAAACTTGTTAAATTGACGCCTGTCATCTGTAGGTTTTATTAAATAGGCCCCTGCACCCTATTTACGTAACACACTATCCATCGCAATCTAAATCATTTTGAAGCCTATTGCTAATCCATTGCTTCATATGTTCGAAAAAATTATCTGCTCAACAACCTTTATAACGCAATGAATGTTGTTGAACTGTCAAAATGAAACCCATTCCTACTGTTAGTGTTTACGTAATTACCCCGCTGGACTTATCTGACTCATTGTAAGGCTTGACCATATCTTAATGTATATAGAGTCACTTGCAATCTTACAGCTTACTCTTGGATCTCTTATTACCGTCAGGATGATAATTATCTGTTACTTCTATTCATACAATAATATCCGTATCAAATATAGGCCTCCCCATAAATTATCTTGTGTGAATAACGCCATAATCTCCGAGCGTGTAACGTACAGGTGATGGCAGTCAAGATGATGTCAGTGCAGTTAAATACTTCCGCCCATCCATATCGGAGAATTGCCTTTAATGAACAGGATGGCTTTACATGCCAAGACGTGGTATTACCAACAGTAGCATCTTAAGGGGACTACAGGACCTAAACGTAAGTTTTGTAATGCCTAAAAGTATATGATTCACAGCAGAATACAAAATCAGAAAAATATATGATATTCTTCTGGATATATGCTAGTTAGATAGTGTGTTGAAAACATAATACAATTCACGTGATATGATAGAAAAAAATCACGAAGATACCTCTAAAAAAGAATTTTAACGATTAAAAACCATACTAATATACATGCAAACATTCAGGTTATTCTACAAGTAACGTACTAACGTAATAGTGTTTTAATTTTATAGTCCAATGAATAGATTTTTTGTAAATCCATATTTGCTTCATATTTTGCAATAAATTAACAGCGTTGTGTCATCGCGCGTCTCTTTCTTTTCTATGCAATCCGACAGTGACCGCGCTTTAACTCTTGTAAGCCTCTTAACAATAAAAACTATGAGAGTGATACTTGCGACCCGGTAGGTACGCAAAATACGAGCATTGACGTGGACACCAGCCCGTATTACTTACCTACTAGTGACCCGTCCCTGCTTCGCACGGTTTTAGCGACTCTAAAAAACAATAGAATTTCTTTATTAGGTATTAATAGGTTTACACATAAACTTTCCGGAATAAATTCTCATATTAAAATTCGATGTGCAGTTATGAAGAACAACGTGGTCACACAGACAGACACGAAAAACGACTTTAATTTATAAAAAATATTATAACTTAATTTATAATAACTTTAATTTATAAAAATTACATATTATAAATTAAAGTCGCTTTTCGTGTCTTTCTGTGTGACCTATAAAATTCACTTCGAACTTCACTTTAGTGAATAAACAAGATACGGATGCGGATTCATTTGTTTTAAAAGTTAATGATCAGCATCTTGATAGTCTTTGTAACAAGACGTGATTCTATGCTCCAACCTGTGGGGGCCCGTTCTCGTCCCTATATTATCGACGCAAACTTGTACCTTTATTAAGTCCTACTTGATAAAAAACTACACATATCGTCATCAATTAGTTACCCCTGCAAAAGTCTATGTGGAACACTTTCGGCCATGGCAACACATTGTAGGTAAGATCCGGTTTTCATACAAACATAGAGAAAGCCGAGACGTGATTCTTATTGCGACTTTCTTTGTTTATCATAAAAAAGCTAGCAGATATTTTATACCTGGCCTTCAGAAATAGCATAATCAGCCTATATTGTACCCACTGCTGGGACACAGGGCTCCGCTCTGAGAGGGAGTGGGCCATAATCCACCACGCGGGCCTAGTGCGGGTTAGTGGTTGTCATATGTCTTCGAATTTTTTGGTTCTAAAACATGTCGGTTTCCTCACGATGTTTTCCTTCACCGTTTTGAGAGTATAAGTGGTGATGAAATTAAATACACAAAGTAAAGTGTCCTACAACTTGTAAGTCGCGGCTAATACCACTGGGCCAAAACTGCTCATATTAAGAAGATAATAAAATAATAGTCTTTACAACTAGAAGTACCCCACGTGTCTACAAATTCCACCTTTACAACCTCACCCTACCAAAAAGGTCCCGATTTCCTAATCAATAGAAAGCGGATCCAATCTTCGTTTAAGCGTAAAGATAAATAGAGTTAATTGTATCAAACACTGCCTTAGAGGTATGTGTGAGGTTTATGTTGCTTAGCTAGATTACTGGGAGAGGATTCTGTGAGAGGGAGACAGTATTTTTATTTCATTTTATTATTCTTTTGTTATCCATAGTAATATTATAAATTCGAAAGTAACACTGCCCGTATGTTTCATTTTCACGCCTAAACCACTTAACGGATTTCCCAGATAGATGGAATCCTGGGAAAGGACATAGGCTACTTTTTGATCCGGTAGCACGTTCCCGTGGGATAATTTACGACATCCGCGCGGGCGAAGCCGCTGCCAGAAGCTAGTTATTCTATAAACCACAGTGTGTCGCTTACATTCGTAATCCGTAGGCGTATGCATACAAAGGTATTGCATTTTATGATAGACCTTTAGTAGATTCAGCAAAAGGCTAATCAAGATTTTGAATGGAACTTCAATAGTTAAAATATTTCTCATTCAGAGGACAAATTTTCTATCTACACGTCTTGCTTTCCTGATGATAATAAGAGATCATTCACTATCCATATCACAGTGAATGATTGACCAAAAGGAACTAAATTACCATGGGCATATCAAAATTATACAACATGGAGGAAATGAGCTAATTTTTATGCGTACTCAGTGATAGCGAGGGCACTGTTGCTAACATCTGTTACGGCTATATAAATATATATCATATTTATTCATTAATATCATATTTTAAAAGGAGAAAAAATAATTTTATCATTGTCACTGATATTTAATTGCGTTTTGAATGTTATATTAGGTCTTTACCTATGAAATTGCCGTTCTGCAGTACTGGCCATTTCAAATCAAAATAATTTTTGTTTGGCTAAGAATTCTAATTTCAAATTAATTTTATTTTAAAAACATGGATTTTTTTTTCTAAAAGTAGTCATTTCTTTATTGATTAGTGTTACATTTTCATCGCATTTCAATCTTTTTCGTCATCATGGATACGTTAAAAATTCGAGTAATTATGGAATATGAGTACCGTCGTGGCAGCAACGCGGCACAAGCGGCACGCAACATCAACGACGTTTACGGAGCTAACACTACAAACCAACGCACCACCTGTTATTGGTTTGCTCGCTTCCGTTCTGGAAATTTCGACCTGAAAAATGAACCTCGCGGTCGTCCGAAGACTTTGGTCGACAATGACGAATTAAAGGCGATTGTGGAAGCTGATGATACACAATCTACGGCTGAATTAGCAGCAGCTTTCGACGTTAGCGTCAAAACAATATTGGTCCATTTGCGTCAAATTGGCAAGGTAAAAAAGCTTGACAAATGGGTGCCCCACGAACTCAATGATCGCCAGCGCGAAGTACGCGTCGAGACGTGCCTTGCACTGCTCAACAGACACACAAATGAAGGAATTTTGAACCGCATTGTTACCTGCGATGAAAAATGGATTCTGTTTGATAACCGTAAGCGCTCAGCAAGGTGGTTGGATCCTGGTTCAGCACCTAAACAATGCCCTAAACGAAAACTTACCCCTAGAAAAGTGATGGTCACTGTTTGGTGGTCTAGCGCCGGTGTGATTCATCACAGCTTCTTACCAAACGGGGTGAGCATTACTGCAGATGTGTACTGTGAAGAACTGAACACAATGATGGAGAAGCTGGCGCATCTCCAACCAGCATTGGTCAATCGCTCGTCTCCGCTGCTCCTGCACGACAACGCGCGACCTCATACTGCACAGCAGACGGTCTCCAAGTTGCAAGAACTGGGGTTGGAAGCTCTCCGTCATCCGCCCTACTCACCAGACCTTGCGCCTACAGACTACTACTTTTTCCAGAATTTGGATAACTTCTTGGCGGGAAAAAAATTTAATACCCGAGAGGCAGTACAAAATGCCTTTGAAGAATTTGTTGCCTCCCGTCCAGCTGATTTCTTTAAGAAGGGCATCAATAAACTGCCACTGCGATGGCAAAGATGCATTGATTGCATGGGTGATTACTTCGATTAATACAAATAAAAAATTCATGAAAAAAATTCGTTTAAATTTTTTCATACAAAACGGCAATTTCATAGGTAAAGACCTATTATTTGTGATATGTTAGATTCTTGTTTTTTTTTGCATACGAAAAGAAGGATTCTCTTTCTGCAGCTGATATTTGCTAGTTTTGATTTGTTCCTTATCAAGGAACCTTAAACTTTCTCAGCGACTATCAACACTGAACCTTCTAAAGCTGTTACAAAGATTTTATTTACTCAAGTTTTCTCTCAGTATAAGTTTTTATTTAAGATTTTTTCTACACCTAGTTAAAACTATCTTATGTTTCTACCTTCAATGGTATAGGAACTAGGTAGGTATTAGTCAGTTAGCACTTTAGCAGTGACTTAAGATTATGTCTGTGGGGCCATTCAATTATTACGTAAGCAGAATTTAAGTAATTTTTACTCCCCCCGCTTGTCAACAAAAGTAAGCAAAGCTCTTACCCCCCCCCTGCTATGCTTGCGTAAACATATTTTTTTTAAATAGTTAAGGTTTATTTATTGTTATTCATGAGTCTAGAAATAAGGAATTTATAGACTATTTTAATGGCCATTTAAGTAATTTCCCTACTTGAGTTCTTTCTAACTTAACCATAAATCACCGCTTAAGAGCGAGTAAGAATTATCAATTATTTTGGGGAATCCCTGAACATGCTTTTCGCTTACGAACAAGTAGGGTTGCCATATTTATTCAAATCAGAATTACAAAATTTTGCAGAAAAATCAGAAAACGTAAATAAATATTGCTGACGTAATCACCATCCATTCCCCCCCGTTCCCCATGTCATCAAAAATAAGCAAAGCAAAGGCCCCCACCCCCCTTTGATGCTTACGTAATACTTAAATGGTCCCTGTCCAAATGATCCACTTTTATTAACCTTATAATAAATAATTATAATTCTTGGTTCACTCTGAGCTCGCAGCGACCAGCACGCGTATCCACTCTGTGTCCACGTGCATGTTTTGTCCTTGACCTGTCTCGTGCTATGTTTGTTTTGTTTTCCTGATAACTCGGTAGGGTAAGTGGAGCTTAAAAAGTGGGGATACTTAGCATGGTTCTTTATTTATGTAGGGTTGAGGAATGTGGTTAATAATGATTTTGACATTATATGTACCTCCAATTCTTATTTCAACTACTTATTTATGGCTTTTGTAGTCCGGATTTTAATTCAGATTTGTTACAGTTGTAATGGCAATCATGTCATTTGGTTTAAATAGGCTTTTATTTTAATATAGATTCTTCTTTCTATACATTGTGATTGTGGGAACGTTGTAGGCCTAACTTGTACACTGTAGATTTGTATTCCTTAAAGGTTGTAGAAGTGCATTGAAAAGTTTTTATAAATTCGACCCATGAGTTGATTCAAGTTTGTTTATAAACAAACGAAGTAAACTTATGTAAACCTTGTTTATAAGGGAAAACGAGACAAGCATGACAATAATGGATTTCGACCTCAAAACAATGATGGCCAAATTATCACTTGTGTGTTAAAAAACATGGAATACAAAGTACCACGTTTTATAGAAATATACCTACATTTAAAGTTTTGAAACTCAATTCCTTAATACTCAAATCCGGTTCTAATGCTCAAATCCGGTCCTCCTGTTGGAAACTCTGGAAACTTCAAAGTAACGGGATATTTTTCAGAGGAAGAATAACAGCTGATGCTTTAATTACTATCCTAAGGCGATATGAAAGGGCTAATTTGAAAAACTTTATCCTTCTAAAACACATAGCTTAAAGGAAATGTAATAACTTTTCCGGAAACAGGCCTACGGAAGACGAACAAAACCAACGTAATATACTAACCTACTAGAAATGAAACTTAAAGCAACGAAGCCATTAATTCCACAACTTAGAAAATACACCTTAGTTCTCAGTGTTAAGGTGTAAAGTGCAGTGTGTTTAAATAAGAATTTCCCCAGAAGATTTTCTTGAATGGTCTCATTATGTGCAATGTAAAGAAAGTAGGTAGAAGTTGGTACTTACCGTCAAATAGATTAAGATCTTGAAACGGTTTAAACCAGTTTTTTTTTTATCGAATTCAATTATAGATTACTGTACTGGTGTAATCGTTTTTAATATTGTTAAAGGAAGAGCTTAATTTAAATAGAAAATTAAGAAGAAAAAAAAAGAATCGAGCCAGATTCAATAGCTACATCATACTATGGATTAAAATGAGGTGAACTTTATGCCACCTTTTTGATCATAATGATCTGCCATAGAAGATTGCAAATCTCGCCAAATATTTTGCAAACAGTCACAAAAAATATGGTTTGAGAGATTAGCCATACCAAATCTATGTGTAAAAAAACACCTCAATCATTCAGTGTTATGGTTTGTCCAGAAGTGGTCACATCACCACCGATCATATCAACTCGTTGGCTCATTACCTTGACAGTAACGCTTCCAGATTATTCCGAAACCGTAACCAGTAAAAACGTATGTGTTACTGAGTAGAACGTTTATCACTGTTCTATGAAAACATGCGAAGTTTTTATTGGAAAATTTCCCGAGGGATCTACAAACAGTGTCTTGTTATAAAGCTCGATGCATACCGTAGATGAATAATGGATTGCGATTGATTATTTTACCTGTATGAAAAATACAAAGTATATTTTTTAAAGGGGACACGTTGTATTTATAATTTATATAACATTTGAACGAATATCTCGTTGGCCTATTTTTGCAAACGCTGAGCATGAAATTAAATCTCCTGGGTTCGATTCCCAAGTCGGGCAAAGTGTTATTGGGTTTTACAGCTGGAATTTCTCAGTAGCAGCCCGGATTCTGGATTTGTGGTCGGCTGATGGTTAAGCATCGGCCCTAAAAGGTAGGTGTACTGAAAGAGACACCTGTGCCCAACTCTTCGCGGAATGCAGGAGTGATGTTATGTTCTGTTATGTTATTTGTGGGATAGATAACAATAACAACTTGAACACCGATGACAGTTTGAGCGTGATACGCAAAAAATATGAAGATTCCTAACAGTTGTTTTTATCCATTGCTAGATTGAATATAACTACAAATACTTTTATTATTCTCATCATGTCAACAAATTAGAAAAATCGCAGAGGATAATAACGCATTCATGAGACAACTGCATAGAAAACGTATACGTAGGTATATTACATACCTATCTACAGTTAAACCAGAAAAGGTATGCGCTTCGGTAATATTCGTGTTTCCGAATAAGCACGAACGTCGCGCCACAAAAAATCCCTCCACATAGGCAAAGCTTCTAACTGTTGCACTACCGCGCTTTGTAGTAGAGTGGACTGTCAGGTTACCCACTCCAGACGCGTTTCGTGATAATTATGTCACTCAAGTTTCAAAAAGTTTTTTTGAAATTGCATAGAGTTGTTAATCTATAATTTAATAATCATGGATGTGCAAAAAAAGGCTAGCACTTCCATGGCTGTAACAGCTCCATATTAGATCTTATCAACCCGTTCGTATTTTCAAACAAGACGATGATTCTCGAAGCCCATACTTTTCTTGCGATATCTTATACATGCCTAGAATAAATCTATTTTCTTGTAAATTATTTGAGCAATACATAAATCGATTTTTGTTGTTTACGTTGCCTATTGATGATCAAGTTACTAGAAACTACTTGAAATAATTATCACGCAGTATTGTAGTTCGTCTGTGAATAACAATTTCAAGGTTTGTTTTGTTAAAATGAAAGAAATTCTAGAAGATAATAGTTTGTATTTTTCGTTGTAATTTTTAAATTGATCTTACTATAACAAAAATAAAAGAGAAAATATAATTTTATGCTAACGTTAGTGGCAAAATTGTATTACCTGAAATGCTATGGTTCAGATAGAGTTTTCCTATATTATGTCTAGTTGCTTGAAGGTACCGCGAAATTCAAATTTAATTATGTTTTTTTGCAATTTGCAGGTCAGTGTCAGGTTGTATGTTGCTTAAAATATGATTCGCGGCCGTAACAAATATGTCTTTACAAAATTATAATTATTAGAATCAGCAATACAACTCCTTAAGTTGGAATTGGCCTCAAATGTCAAGATTTCATGAAATAGTCGTTCAATAGGGTAATATGAACTTATAGAGATGTATTGATGATTTTTGTGATTATAATTCTGTAAATAAATATTTGCTACGGCCGTGAATAATATTTAGATCGACATACAATCTGATACTGACCTGCAAATTGCAAAAAACGTAAGAAAAATTAAGTTTCGCGGGCTACCCTGACGCTTTCGCCTTAAGAATGGTAGATAATTAAATTCCTTTTACCCCAAATACTAGACCTAATATAGATAGGCTTTTCCCACTTTATTTCTAGTGGAAAATCAAGCAATCATTAATTTTCTTATTGTCTTAGCATTCCTTTAAAGCTATACTAAAACCAATAAGAAAACCCCGAAAACTTCCTAAAGTTAAAACTTATGATATTCCACCGGCCGATTTTTTTTTTCAATTCGTGTAACCTTAGCCTTATAATATTTCTAATACGATAACTAACAATAGAAGTAGGTATACAATGTGAGAAAATTAAGTTTTTACAGAACCGATCACTATTATCCACTGGTTTTACAATGTCAATAACCATAATTACTTACTAGGAATTATAGAAAAGTTATAACTACTTAATCGTTGTTACTATTTTCATAATTATGTGATTGTCTATCGTACCTTTGTGTGATGTCATACTCGTACCGTGCAAAGACCTCTCTTTTTACCCAACTGCAATAAAAGGGTTATGCTTTTTAATGATCTTCATAGAATTCAGCGGATCTATTCTGTACGTGAAGTGAGCTTGAAGAGAACGTCAATAGGGTCAATCTCCAGCAGCAAGTGGAATAATAATATATATATATATAATAATATAAACGTTTATTTTCTCTACACAAGTTATGTACTTACAGCTAATATTCGAAAATAGTACACGAACAAGGAGCTATCTTTGTTAGAGACTGGTGCCTGAAGTAGGTTCATATAAAAACCTGTATTACAGGTCACCAGGGCCCTCCCGCGGCTAGATGCGTGTGATTTGGACCATCATAGCAATCCAGTAATACTTAACTAAGGTTGGATTAATGAATGACATGTTGGAGTGACAGCTCACTTCAACTAAGTTTTATATAAAAGTTTTACTATTATTATTATTATTATTATTTTAATAAATATTTCAGTTTAGGCTATTGGAGTATTAAAACGAAAGGATTAAATAAAATATTATATAAGTAAATTAATATGATGATTTTTTAATTTAATTTACCTAAGTATTTTTTTTTGTATAATTAAAAAGGTAACAAATAATAAATAAGGTTATATTTATTTCACTGTGATATTTTTATAGAATAAACAGGCGTAATAAATAAAACTTCTATTGGTTCTTCTTAAAGTATTTACAAGGCAGATGTGAGTGTAAACGCCGGTAGGGGACGCCCTAGGAGGATATATAGTGACCTTATTGGTGATGTTCTTCAGAAAGGTCAGGTGCGTAGTACTCGCAACTGGCGTGCGTGTATGACCAGATGTATGAACGTAAATGAGGCAAAAGGAGTACGTAAGGATCGTAGCAGATGACTTTCTGTAGATTCTGCCTACCCCCATGGGAAGAAGGCGTAAGATTATGTTATGCGTATGTAACTTACTTTTGTTTTGAACGCTAATCGGCTATTTTGTTTACTTATTATTGTATTTTCTCTGTAAGTTATTAATGTAATCTTTTGAGAAATAAATGTCTTAAACCGTATTTTATCTCTTTCACTGTCCGTCAACCGATTAATGTACAGTCGAACGAGGTATCTTTAAATATAGTAGCGAAATTAAAACAAAAATTCACCACTCATGTGGTTTTTAGTTTTTTTTTATTGCATCAAAATATACAATAAGTTAAAGTAAATATTATTAAAAATAGTTGCGGAATACGTAATTTGGTTTAAATGATAAGAGAATACGAAACAACCTAAGGTACACCAGATGGTAAATCTTTGTTATTTTACCAATAATCAAATGCTTGTTCACGTCAAAATTGGAAAAACTAAGAATAAAAAATTAGTAACCTATTTTTTTTTAGTTCTTAGGAACTAAAAATAATAGGTTGTAACCGCAGAGGTCCCGCTGCAATATCTATATATATAAAAATGAATCGCCGAAATGTATGTACGCGCATAACTTCCGAACGACTGCACTAAATTGGATAATTCTTTTTTTTTTGTGTTCGTTATTGTCAGGACAAGGTTTGTTAAGAAAATTTAAAAAAAGTGAGTGAATGGGACAGAAGAGGTAGGTAGGTAGGTAGGGTAGGTAGCGTAGACAGGTAGGTTGGGTAGGTAGGTAGATAAGTAGGTAGGGTAGGGTAGGTAGGTAGGGTAGGCAGGTAGGTAGGGTAGGTAGGTAGGTAGGTAGGGTTGGGTAGATAGGTAGGTACGGATTGGTAGGTACGTAGGGTAGGTAGGTAAGGTAGGTAGGGTAGATTGGTAGGGTAGGGTAGGTAGGGTAGGTGTTAGATACTTAGTGCTCTCTGTGCGAAGCCAGGCCGGGTACAGCTAGAGTGTAATAAAATAGTAATTTATGTTCGGAATTTTTGTCCGTTTGTCTGGATGTAGGTATGTTCCGGATTGGCGCAAAAACAGCTAAACGGATTTGGATGAAAATTAGCACATAGATAGTTTATAACCGGGATAAAATCCTAGGATACTGTTGATCCTGGAGTACGTTCCCGTGGGATATTTTACGACATCCACGCAGGCGAAACCGCGGCCAAAAGCTAGTTTCTTATAAACGAAAAAATATTCGTCATTCACGCTGCCAGTATGAATTTTCATTATGTGCGTATTATCTTTTTAAGCCTATGTCTCGTCTATTCAAGATGGTTATTGTAAAGGAGTTGACCGCTTAGCTTACTCACAACATTGTTTAGATAATTGCAAGTTAGCTGTCTGAATACCAAATAGCTTTTTTCACTGGCTGTACCGCTAGTCCGTCCAGCAGCATCGCGGAAGACCCAGGCTTAGGTGGCGGGACGAACTTGACGCTTATAGGAAGGATTAGTCCATCTTGGCTCAGGATCGAGTTAAGTGGAAAAAGGAAATGGAGGCAGCCTATGTTCTGCAGTGGGACCATACAGGCTAATTGACATTATTGTGGCGGCATTTACATCGCCACATACGAGCTACGCGTGACACTGACGTTACGCAAAATCCTGCATCGCGCAAGCAGAGTTTACCGTGCAACTAGCATAATATACAACGTCCCGACATCAATCGTCGGGCAGTTGCCGACCAGACACGACGCCCGTCTGGTCGGAGGATCCTCCCTTTTCTATGGAGATATGAGTGAACTTTACACCCTGTTCCTCATGCCTCTATATTATTACACGTACCTCAGGAAAAGCATAATACGCTTTCGTCACTCTCGGCAGGAAACAAATATTCTCATTCGATATCCAGAAACCTTTTGATAATAATCTAAATGGGCAATTTGATATAGCGGAATAGCCAGATAAGACAGGTTACATAAGATCACATGCACCAAATTTCTCTTCTACAAATAAGCTTTAAATGTTATGGAGTACTATTCGATTTAAAATGCTTACGGGAGAAAACCAACCAATACCGTAGCTTGACCTATTTACTTCAGATCAAAAACCTTTTAACCTGAAACCCATAGTCATAATAGGCCTCCGTGCAATAATCCTTTTTAAATCTTTATACACAAGTAATAAAAGCGGATAGCATAGCGTATAACAGTGGACTGTTATACGCTATGCTATCCGATTTTAACATACAATCTAGAGCTAACAAGGTGGATTTCAGAACAAAAAGGATGAGCTTCGAAAAATTATTGAGCTTACACTAAACCTCTTCGCTTTAAAGCTTATTTAGTTGAATCTTCAGTTGTAGCCCGCCAAATCCAAATTTTCTTTGGTTTTCTGCAAATTGCAGGTCTGTTTTACGTCGTATGTTGATCAAAATACGACGAAGAAAGAAAGAAAGAAAACGTATTTATTGGGACTCGCCCAATAAATACGTTTTATTTCTTTCTTTCTTAAAACTACGGGACGGATTCCCGAACTCAGGAGATACAGAGAATAATTAAAAACGTGAACTAGCTAATTAGAATAATTTACCTTTAACGTCAAAAGTATAACCACATCCAATCACAATAACCTTGTGCCTCCGAACCAAAGTGGAATAAAGCTGATAAAACATAGACCGCGCAAAGGCCGCCCATCGGAAACTGTATTACCGATGTACTCCGGTACCCGTGCGATAATGCACTGTTTACCGACGTTTTCTGGGTCTACCTGGCGTATTGTTTATGTATGTTTTGAATTTACATACCTAGTGGATTTTAAATTATGCTTAATACTAATAGATTAAGTATGATTTAAAACTTGCACTGCATAATCAGCCTATAACGTTCCTACTGCTGGGACACAGGCCTCCTCTCTGTGAGAGAGAGTGGGCACATCTACCACGCGGGTCCAGTGCGGATTGGTCGATGTCACATGCCGTCGAGTTTTTGGGTCTTGGACATGCCGGTTTCCTCACGATGTTTTCCTTCACCGTTTGAGAGCAGTGGTGATGACAAAAATTACACAAATTAAAGTGCCTGCCTGGGTGCATTCTCAGCTTAATTTGATTATATGACTTTTTTTTACATACATAACATCACGCCTGTATTCCCCGCAGGGTTAGGCAGAGGTGTACCTATAGCACACCCACATTTCGCCAGTTATGTTTAAGTCCCATGTAATAGGGGGCGAGCCTATTGCCATCAACCGGGCACAAATCCAGACTCCGGGCTGCTACCGAGAAATAACAGGAAAAACCCGATAACACTTGCCCGGCCCGGGAATCGAACCCAGGACCTCATGCTCAGCAGTAGCGCTTGCGACCACTAGACCCACGAGGCAGTCACTTTTTTTTATTTACCTGTAATTCAATGCTGAACATGAGTTTACAGTAAACGGTGCCATAAGATTTACATTACTAAACGAGACCTATCTGCAGATTGAAATAAATCCATTACATAACTTAAATCATAACATCCCGATTCCTCTCAAAGACTCGATCAATATTCCCTTGACTGTCTACTCGGGAACTTATGAAAATAATACTTCTGATCTCGGAAAATGGAACGTGCGAGTGTTTCCGAGTTTCCTATTGTGGTGTATTTTCACTGCCATCCGTTACTAGCTTTTACCTGTCGCTGTATTTCCATGGAAATCGAGTAGCTACGAAAGCTAAGCGAAATTTATGAGAAGTATTTCTTTTAAAATGGGACCGAGATTGATAAATGTTGTTTTGAAGTATTAAAGACGATTTTATCGTTCTCTTAAAGGAAATGTGTTTGGGAAATGGATGATGCATTGTATAATATTAAAAAAAATAAAAATAAAAAGTAACAACAAAAACGTCAAAGAAAAAACAAGAAGAACCATCTTTAAGGTTCTATTTGTTTTTTTTATGATTTCTTTAAATCATACAACAAAGCTCCATCAGCTCACAAACTCGCTACATTTTTTAATTTCTACCGCAACAATATCACTGGACTTCCCAGCGAATGTCACCGAGGACTTAATTAGAAACTTTTTTAATTAAATCCGTTCTTATTTGGTTTCAGGATGCAGACACGGTGGAAAAACTGAACGAGAGTGGGGAACTGAGGAAAATGTTGAAACCTTATAAGGTAAAGTGTGTTTTATTTTATTTTTATAGTTAGTTTTTCCGGGAGCAGATAAGCTCATAAGGGTGCTATCAATATGTGGGTATACCTATTTTATGTTGCTAAGCATTTTTTTTACAATTATCATTTAACTTTCATATTGGAATACGTTCATCATGAGCTTAAGATCCTTGGAGTTTCTTTGCTTTGTTAGGTAACTAGATAGGTCTTCGCAGGAAGACCAACTATTTCGTTTCTGGAACATGTCCATCCTTACTCTGAAATTCATGGGCTTGCTAGCTCAGTAGGCTTCTTGACGGTTCTACTCAATTAGCTCGGAAGTGAAATTCTCGTACTTACTTATAAGCAGTGATCGGAGTAGGTAGATTGATTTTTAGTACTTGTATCATAAATGCACACAGAAAGAATAACATGGATAAGCCATTTTTCTGGAAAGTAATTCCGGTATTTCCGGATTCAATTAAATATTGTTAATGTTGGTAGTGATATTATTACTACTCAATTCAAAATTTAAAGGAAGGTATCAAAACTAAATTAATTCATTATTTATCTGTTGAATAATAAAAACAATCGAATTCCGATCGAAGCTTTAATATTTATTTTTTTATTAATTGCTCATTTTATTACAATTCCTACCTTTTTTTTGAGGATGGCAAATCATCAAATGACTCCTTCCACTCTGGCAGAATACAATTCCTACATAAGTTCCGGTTTTTTTTTTATAATCCACCAATTCCGGAGGAATGTCCATAGTAATATATACGTTTCGGATCAATGACCCCAGTTCAATCTACCTACTCCGATCACTGCTTATAAGCGTTCTAATTAAATTCACAATCTCTAAACTATTTTTTTTTTACTATGGTAAGCAAAGGCGATGTCGAGTATTCTGCCAATGTCTAAAGTGAATTGGAAAAGCAAGGGTACATTATTATAATAATGTACCCTTGCTTTTCCAATTCTTTTTTTTTTCTTGTTTTTCTTCTTATTTATAAATAACAAAAATAAAACGATACTAATCTTCCATGATTCAGTTGAACCTTGTGGAGTTCTAGAACTAGAGAATTCGGAATCGTATCTCAGCGACAATATAAGTGGTTTGAAAAGACACTTAATGAAGCCGAGAGTCACTTGTACTCCCCGTCATTGTTATTTTTTTTGTACTGGTCCATCTCCTGGGAACCTTCTGGTTACGGAGATATTGAAGGTCAAAATTCCTTTTACTGATTTTTTATGAAAACTTTTTTTTATTGTTTTTATAACACAACTTTAAATACCCCCACGACCCCTGTACCGTTGCATGCACCCATAAGCACAATGTTGTGCGTGCGTTACGTTGCGCACTACCGTAAACAGCGATTTTTCGCACCAAAAACTAGATTCGTTTCCAGCAACTATTTTTGTGCAATGTTACCTAGCTTGATGCACAGAATGCGTAGTTAACGGCTACGTGATAGGTCTTTTTACACCCTGTATGTAAAAAACTTGTCAAAATGTAGGTAAATTTGAGGTTTTTGTTGACAGATTGAAACAGATTAGAATGCATAACTTTCTTAATAATAAGGAAATTGCCCCTCTGTTTATTACCCAACTGCGTGTCAGTAAAGACAGACATATGTTTTTTCATGAAGTTTTAAATCATGCAGTTTTGAAATAATTCATTTTTATCAGGTATGTAAGTATGTACACAATAAAAATAAAGCCAACAAGCAAGCGCAAGCGCTACTGCCGAGCATGAGGTCCTGGGTTCGATTCCCGGGTCGGGCAAAGTGTTATTGGGTTTTACCATCTGGAATTTCTCGGTAGCAGCCCGGAGTCTGGATTTATGCCCGGTTAAAGACAATAGACTCGCCCCCTATTACATGGGACTTAAACATAACTGGCGAAATGTGGGTGTGCTATGGGTACACCTCTGCCTAACCCTTCGGGGAATACAGGCGTGATGTTATGTGTCTATGTGTGTGTAAAAATAAAAATGGCAACTGACATAGCATAATCAGCCGTTAACGATCCCACTGCTGGGACACAAGTCTCCTCTCTGTAAGAGGCAGTGGGCCATAAACCACCACGCGTGCCCAGTGCGGGTTGGCGATGTCACATGTCTTCGAATTCTTTGTCACGTGTCTAGGACATGCCGGTTTCCTCACGATGTTTTCCTTCACCGTTTTGAGAGTAGTGGAGATGATATTATATACATAAAGTAAAGTGCCGCACAAATCGTATATCGGGGCCGATACCTCTGGGCCACAATTGCTCTTGACATAGTGTAAGTTCAAGTAAATCTCTCATGTCCCGAGACCTCATCCAGAGCTATATTATGTTATAGGTATTACAAACATTTTATACAGACTTAGTGAACTTAATTATCATTTCTCAGAAACGTTCAATGCTAACGAAGTTACTGCCTAGATACTGTAATAATTAACGTTATCAGACCGTTCTTGTTAATATAACAATATCTTTGTTTGTTAATTTAACTTAACATAGCAGTATGTTTTAATTAATTCCAAGAATGATGCTGTTTCTTATTTGCCAGATTTAATAATGCCTTTGTTTTCGACACCAAGCGTGAAGATAGGATTGTCCGTAATTTTACCACAACCCACAATGATAATAGGGTTGTCAATAATTTGTGAATGAACTCTATTGATATGGTTTTCTAACCATACAATACAGTTTACAATATAGTTTTTTTTTTTGTATTCTGTGTGAATACAAGGAAACAATTGGCATAGCAACAAACCTTTCCTTGGCTCTTTCTTGGGCTGAATTGAATCGACATGAAACAAATTAAAGCTTCTGGTTACGACTAAAGGACATAAAAATACCTTTGTTAGCAACAGATAGTCGTGTTGCAATCCAATGAAATGATGCACTTACAATGGATTTACGATATACTAGCGACCCGCCCCGGCTTCGCACGGGTGCAATGCAGATACTAATGTGGTGTCAGTGTGGAGTGATTAATAATATTATTATTATGATTAGACTATACTAATAATAATCTATTATACTATTGTATATGTATATCTTTATATACAATGTTTACAGCTGTTTTACCTGCTGCTGCTGTGCTGTCTGTAACTTAAATATGACTACCTAATGATACCCTAAGTGGTCTATATCGACCACCACTATTAGATGTTACACTTTCAAATCTGTGATATCTTCTAAGATATTAATTTCAATGATATGCTGTAAAGGCCAATTTTTATCTATATTAAGTGCACAACGTGCCTAATGTATCTAATTGGATAATGATTAATACTGTATTGTTTAAAATAGCTTCGTAAATAACCCATAATTTTTTTGTAATATGTAAACATAGAAATGGGTACTGTGGGTTATCTTTAGGAGATAGTCATATACCATCCTGGACTTTTTTGTAGATCGTTTTAAGGTATAAAATTCCGTACTACATTATTTTGATCTATCTCGTAAGGTTTAGCCAGCGTTTGCAATGTAAACAAGAAATATGTTTTTTTACGACATCATGTTACAAATCCTTAAAATTCTCGGCTTTGCTCTACTATAATATGCATGTATGATACACTTAAACCTTCCTCTTGAATCATTCTGTCTTTTGATGAAAACCGCATTAAAATTCGTTGCGAAGTTAAAAAGATCTAAGCGTACAGACACGAAAAGCGACTTTGTTTTATACTATGTAGCGAAGATGCTTTTGAGTTCAATCAGGAATCCGATGTACTCGTAATAATTAAATCTTGTAATGATCATGATTAAATCTTTTCTGTCTATCTGCCACTTCGTTTTCAATTAAGATCAAAGACCTACAATTATTACTTAGTATATTAAATCTCTTTGATGAAGATTAATTAATGAGTGCATTAAAATTATAAATAATATTTACTTTATCCCGCCGTTTTAATATTCAGGTACCTACTTAATCAAAATCTTAAGAATTATAGAAAAGTAGATATTTACCCTAATGCATGAATAAAGCTGTTTTTTTTAATATTTATCAACCTAAATTTTGTAGTAACGAGTATTTACTCTTTCTCATCTTCAATATTAGTAAAATAAAAATAAGGAAAAGCTCATAAAAAAGTACATTATTTTCCGGGACCATCGACAAAACCGCCCATTTATCATCTTGATACATAAAGGATACTTCTTCGTTTATCCACTCCATCAGTGTAACCCACACAGTTGCTATGTAAACCATATAGCAACTGTAACGCGTTCACACAAGGTTGAGCACACAAGAGACCGCAAGACAAAGTTTGCTCTGAACGTAATTCACCGTATAAAGTTACCACAGAATAGATCAATACAGAAGGTCAACTCCATACAACGGGCAAAAACGCACACACACATAGGCAGGCTGCACGTACAGCGAGTGCAAGCGCACTAGCGACTGGCATTAATTTGAGATCGCCGCTCGTACGCGCCTATGTTTGCGTGCGCCTGTTGTCGCTCGTTGTATGGAACTGGCCTTTTGTACCAACCTATTCTGTGACGTTACTGGGATCGAGCGGCGAAGCTTGTGTGCGGTTCAGGTATCAAATTTGTTGATCAGGTTATATTTCGAAGGTTTGTAAATGAGACCTACGTTAGTCTAGGGGGCCTAAAATGGACGCTTTGGCAGAATCATAATATGATTTGCGTACAATTCGTATATCCCGCAATTCATCTGTTTGACAGCTGCTATTTGACATTAGACTTCATTAAAGCAATGCATAATTTGTGGACCATTTTACGAAACTTCATACAAAACTGTCGAACAAATGAATTGAGGGATGTTAATTGTACGCAGATCATAATATGATTCTGCCAAAGCGTCCATTTTAGGCCCACAGTGGGCCTCAAAGATCACTAGGGTAAAACATTATTTGGCTGTAAATTCAGCAAACATTATAAGTTTATTATATTAAGTACATTATATGTGTAGTTAGGGTGCTGGTCATGACCATGGTCTATACATGTGCCAAATTTCATATCCAAAACCACTCTGCCGTCAAGGCGTGAAATGATTACAGACAGACACATAGCGTTACTTTCGTATATGGATGGAATGAGATTAACTGCTGCCTATATCATACATCTCCACCACGATCACTTTTGGGCCAGTTGGTGATGGCATTACTTTGATCATCCTATCATAATAATATTATAAATGTGAAAGTTTGTGAGGATGGATGGATGGATGAATGGATGGATATTTGTTACTCTTTCACG
Source organism: Griposia aprilina (assembly GCA_916610205.1). Lineage (NCBI taxonomy): Eukaryota > Metazoa > Arthropoda > Insecta > Lepidoptera > Noctuidae > Griposia > Griposia aprilina. The sequence continues at coordinate 19,322,668 of OU744285.1, read as the reverse complement.
CAAAAACTACTTTTTAACATATTTAAGAGATATTAAAGACATACAAGTAAGATTGATAAAGTTTCTGGTTAGTAAAAATGTTAAAGATAAGTGTAACAAAGAGTATGATTAGTTATTTCTCACCTGTAAAATTATACCGATAGATAAAAAGGTGGAGTATTTGGTAGGTCTGAAATATTATTATAGTGATGAATTTAAAGTTAATATTAAAAACAAATACAACACACGTAGGGTTAGAGAGAACAGACTGTTACAACTACAGATAACTAATCATTATGGTAAGAGAACATTGAAGTATGTGGTACCTAAAGTGTTTAACAAAATAGATTTATTAAGAGAAAAAGTTAAAATTAGTAAAGGATCACTTAAAACAAAATTAAAAATCTTTTTGCAGGATAGGGAACAGAACTAATTACATAAAAATCACCATACATACAAAACCATAACAGTATATTATTTATGTAGTGGTAAGGGTTCATTGTTATGAAAAAGAGCGCATCTCGCCATCAAACGTAAAAGTTTTGCGAGTTTAGAATTAAGTAACCTCTGTATTATAATTTCTTTAAATAAATATAATTAAAAAAAACTTAACGTATTTGGATGGAATTTGGAACACAGATAGTTTATAACCTGGATTGACACGTAGGATACTTTTAATCCCGGTAATACGTTCCCGTGGGACAATTTCCGATATACACGCGAGCGAAGCCGCGGGCAAAAGCTAGTGTAGTCAAATGCCGCCAAATGCTTTACGCATCCATGGGCCATTTCTGAAAATGTCTGCTCTAGAGAGCACGTAAAAGAAATTGCAAAAACAAGTGAAATCGATTCCTTCATCGCTGTCAATTATTTTTAGTTAGCGTCATTACTTGTGACAATATGGCGTGTCGCATACTGGTTGTATAATAGGAAGTGTCCAATATAAGTACGTTGTATGGCCTAGTACGTGTATGCTTGTTGGCTGAAATGAGTGACATTGTTAAAGAAATGGTCAGTTGGTTATTTGACTTCACAACAAAAAGTATGATGAACAAAAATGATAACCAATATAATGAATTTATATTTTTGACTCGGGTGTCAGGTGGATAGCAGTTTTGCAGCAATGAGCAGACCTGTTTGATAGCTTGCTTGATAGGGGGATAAAAAAATCAACAGTCACTGATTTGTACGGACTTTTACTTAGTTTATACTGGTTATTGCAATGTAAAAAAGTTATGCGTGATCATAAATAAAAATAAAAAAAAATACGGGTCGACTTGAGAACCTCCTCCTTTTTTTTCGTTGGTTAAAATTATAACTTTTACTTAACTCTATGTTCACACTCTGAAAAAAATGGGTAGGTCAGACATGGTACAAATTAATAAGTTATCTCATTTCTGAGAGAAATCGAAGATGCGAAATTCGATATTAAATGTTCAGTATAAGTAACTGCTGACAGCCAAAGACCAGTTGACGACATTCAAATACGAATAAATATAAGGAAAAATACCGGCAAATCGATTAATTAATCATTTTTATCTGTCAACCAATTAACTTCCCGTCATAAGTGTTGACAAAAAACATAAAATTCGACAGAAAAAGAACGGTTACAAAATGGACACCGCACTTATGCAAGAACATTCCCATACCGAAAACAAGTTTCGAAACATTTTGAACATAATAATATTTGTTTTTACACCGTAATCGTAATAAACATTGCGTGAGGCGTTTAATTTGTTAAAGGTGAACTGAAGGTTGTTTCCAATGAAGTAAACAGGTTCAATTGACGGCCGGATATGAAGATCGAAGTTGTTGAAATGTCTTGTGTATTTAAGGCCTTTGTAGATCTCTTCGTCTCGGAACATTGTTGTTGTGACCTTTCGTCTTACAATACAAGACTCAATTAAATCGTGGCCGTTGCCTGTATCTGCACTTGTAAGGGGATTGGTCTGCCCATTTTGATCCCATTGATGGCAGACTTGATGGAAAATGTTGCAATCTCTTTTCATCAGCTCCTCTCCGTTGAACCACAAAGGGATTATTTGCACTGACTTTCATGAGCATACGGAATTGGCCACAAACGGGTTTGCTGAAGCCGATCTTCGAGACAAAGTTAATACCAATGTCTTGTGTGTCTGTAACACTAATAACACTATCCAAAGCACTTTCTTCTTCCATCACTAAAAGCTCATTTACTTCTCAAAGCTCAACAAAGCATGCTGCTGTCTTGTCTTGTTCTGAAATAAAACATTGTTTATTTATTGGTGCACTATTAATTACCTTATGTATATTGTTGACATCACAACATACAAGGCCGCCAGTAACAATTACAATACACAATACTATATTACAGTAGATAAAAGTATATTCTATTTTTATGAGCACGGATGGAGGAGTGATAGATCATATTTCACTATCCACTTATGTCACATGTCTACAACCAATTTGAAAGTTATTAAAATCATTTAAAGTTATTTCAAAAGAAAATAAACGTTTGCGTAATATATTGCATAACTTAAATTTCCTTAACTGCAGTTATGACATCTTATTTACTAAGAAACTGGTTCAATTTAACTCTCACAATATTTTAAAATTCTTATCTATGTAGAAAGCTTCCAATACCCAAGTTGTTTAATATTTATTTTTTACTAAAATCGATGATTTTTATGAACGATGTATCCCCGCTAGTTCTGGTATATTTAAGGTTATTTGGCATTTGCTAGTTAAGTAATTTAGATTCGAAAATAAAGTTTAAAAGGTACAAGTTTCCATTACAAATTATCTGTTGCTGTCCATTCTGCAACAGATAGTTAGCTTGAAACTTCTGTAGCTCACTGATTCTCGCTGTTTCTCGACGCAAATACAAAAACTTCTTAACATTGAGCAGAAAGCAGACATACAATGCCTGTTTTGTAACTAATTAGAACGAATCCCAAAAAAAACAAAGCGAACGAAACTGCACCCTATTTCAAAACAAGACAATGCACTACCGAACATAAACATCTGCTTCAATTCAGTAGCACTGTCTCAGTTCCATAGATGACAAAGTCGCTTGACATTCCCGGACGTGCATCTTCCTGTACAAATGTTGACGTTACAGACAGTTCACCTGTATTGGAAGATGGTGTAAGGGAGGAACAACTAGCGGGTTAATTTTTTTTCGGTCTGACTATAAAATAAAGTAAATATTTCCTTTATTTTAACCTAAGGGTAATTGCGTAACACACTAACAGTAGGAATGGTTTTCATTATGACAGTTCAACAACATTCATTGCGTTATTTACGTTGTTGAGCAGACAATTTTTTCGAAAATATGAAGCAATGGATTGATAGTTTGTAACGCAATAGGGTGCAGGATGATGAAGTCCCACCTTTTAGTTTTGTGGATACAAAATAATTTGTCTCTTTAAATCTCATCATACTGTTCGAGTTGTAAGTTTATCTTCCACACGGTTAAGAAAAACATACTCAGGTTTTAACTTAAAAATTGTATTAAAAGGGGTAACTATACCCAGACGAATACCTTCTATTCTTATTACCTACCTTATATACCTTCTTTGAATGAAAAGAGGTATTTGACCTGCTATAACAAATCTTGGCTGAGGTTGGAGTCTCCCAGACAGACTTAATTCAATTCACAGATTCCCGACATTGGGAAATAAACCTGCCATTACTAATTAATTGATGAATAGTTCTGTAGTTACACTAAATGTGTAGGATGTCCTAGCAATTTCTTTCAACTACAATTTCATCAAGTAAATTAGATTTAACGGGTATATTAGACGTAGGCAATAAGGCTGCCAGGCACGACTGAGATTGGGCGGGTCGCATTAGCCGCATGCACGATGACCGGTAGTCTCCACACAATGAGTGCAGTGATGCCAGACTGGGGGGACTGGGAGGCCCAAATTAGGGGTTTTTTATAGTTATGGAAGGGGCAATATTTTTGGGGGGATATTTGGAGGGGAAAAGCTGGGTTTGGAGGGAATTGGGGGATTTTTATTACCAAAACTGTAGTCCAGGAGAACCGGCGGCTAGCCGTGATGATTAAATCGGTAGTTTCAAAAGTCATTTTGGCAGCGTTATCAATGACGATTTTACAGCTTCCGGCCGTTTCTAATTCATGATTTAGATCCATGACACGAAAGAAAATATTCCCAGCATAACTTATTAAAATCTTCACAGCCATTCAATTAAATAAATAAATATTCTGAAAGCTTTAACAAACATACACAGTAGTATAAAATTGTATTTAATTGATTAATAAATATTTTGCCATTTGTGGGGGATTTTTTCTTTAAAACCTGAATTTTGGGGGGATTTCGGGGTAGATTTGGGGAGAACGCGAGATGGTCACCTGGCAACACCGAATGGGTGCCTGAAGACGGGTGGTGTCGCCGAGGTCGGCCCAGAAAGCGGTGGCGAGATGACCTGTACGCGTACCACGAGGGCTGGTTCGAATTGGCACGGGAAAAGAGTTCCTGGAAGGATTAGGGGGAGGCTATAGCCCAGCAGTGGAACAGTATAGGCTAAACAAAAAATAAATAAAATAAAAACCGGTAGGAGTCAGATAAAAACCCCGTCTAGACGAGGAATAACCTATCGTAATACTCAAATAAACTCTTTTTTGAGGTCTCAGCCAATAATCTGTAGCGGCATCTACAAACGCCACATGCGAGCTACTCGTCACACTGACGTCACGCAAAATCCTCCATCGCACAAGCAGAGTTTACCGCGCAACTAGCATATTATATACAGCGTCCCGCCATCCATCGTCGGACAGTTGCCCAACAGACACAACACCCGTCTGGTCGGAGGATCCTCCCTATTCTATGGAGGTATGAGCGAACTTTACATCCTGTTCCTCATATCTCTATAAATCCAAGCTGGCCAATAATCAAATTACTTTATGGAAGTAGTAATGATTTGTAGACTCAGAAATCACTTCGTCTAAGCAAACAGTTCGATCTGGGATGAAAGGGTAACACGAAATGTATTTGTCGTTTATGTTAGTATATGCTTATACAGAGTAAATATGAAGATTTTGTGTATTATAAAGAGGTTAAACTTGTTTGTAACTTTGTATGGTAATCTTTAGAACTACCTGTCAGATTAGAAACAAAAATGCATTTGATAGTCCAAATCATGAGGAAGGCTAAAGGTTATTTAACAATACGCGATGACCCTTAGGAGCCGAGAAAAATTTAAAAAAAAAAAACAGAAAGAACACTAGGCGAAAACGAAGTCAAAGCGCGGGCAGGTGATGCGATGCGACGCAGTGGATCGGGGGAACAAGAAATTTCACGTGGACAAAGTGTAGTGTAAAATAAAGGTTTTATTGAAAGGAAATAAGTTTTTTATTCATATTGCGACGTTACAAGTGGTTCTGAATACCGTTTCAGAATTTTCAAAAGAGATTTTGGCAGATCTAACATTTTCTGATAGAGAAGTGGATAAAGATGGAGAAATTACTGTATTTACAAGACAAGGGCTTATGGCTAATTAATAACAGCTGCACGGGTCGATTGATCAGGTTAAGCTACGCTTGCCGCGGTTGGCCCGTGGATGGGTGACCATCTTCACATACCAAGACCCGCTGTGCCTCGGAAAACGCGTTGAGCCGTTGGTTCCGGCTGTCATTCGAGGATCTTTGACAGTTGTTACGGGTCGTCAAGGGCCCGAAAGTCTGACAACCAGTCTCACCAAGGGGTATCGTATTACCCAGTAACTAGGTTGTGGAGGTCAGATTGGCAGTTGCTCCGTGTAAAATACTGGTATTCAACTGCATCCGGTTAGACTGGAAACCGACATCCTAGCCTAACCTTTTTAGATAAATGCCTGTATTTAGAAACTGCTCTTATTTAAAGTTTCCTCTTTCTGAAAGATGTGAAAATCTTTATCTACTACAATTATCTTATGAATTTAATCCGCTGCCAAATGTCATTTTACCTAATTTTATTTAATCGTTTAGCTCATCACTACAAACAACATGAGACTAGGTAAAGTGACATTGTATCAGGGATAACGATGATGGAAAATCAAAAATATTGTGGATTGACTTATGCTACCGAAAAGCTTATGTCAATTCCGTCAAAAGTCATTCTAGAAATACGAAACGCTTTGAAAGCGTTTGCCACTTCTCTAGGCCCACAGATTTAGTGATCCCAGTCTTTCAGGGAACAGAAGAGAAATAGACATTTTAAAACACCTGAAATTATTAATTTGGCATTGACCGAAGTCGAAACCCTGGGGTCCCAGACCTTTGGAAGGCTTACGAGGGGCTGAGGCCAACTCCCAGAAACCCGTTATATTTTTCTAATAATATCTATGTTATTAACTCTTCAATTCTCTCAATTCCAGAGTGCAGACGCCTGCAACACCTGTCAAATGTGCGGTGGGTTCCGCCTCCTTCCGTGCCGAATCTGCAAAGGATCTAAGAAGAGCCTTCACAGGAACCACTTCACGGCAGAATTTGTGGCTCTCAAGTGCATGAATTGTGATGAAGTGGGCCTCGTGAGGTGCGAAGCGTGCTGCTAAGGGTTGGCCTGGACAAAAAATAGTATGGACAGAAAAGAGCAAATGGTTTTTTTTTTTTTAGATACAAGTGTTATAAATGGGGACAGAATTATTGATGTATAAAAAGATTTTTTAAAAGATATTAATTAGAATAAAAAATATTCTTTTGTATTTTTTTAGTAGTACGTATAGAAAATAGATTGCTGTATTTTTAACCATTTGATATGAAATTCAAGCGCTGTCTAAACTCTAAGCGATTGTGAAACTGTTCATAATTGTTTTTTTTTGTATTATTATACAAATACAGCTTCGTCAGAGAGCGAAACTATCATTTATCGACATCGTTTTTAAAATTTAATTTTAGTTTAATAAATAAATCACAATAATCACGAAAGCAAGAAAACTACTATTTACATCAACGCCATCTAGTGCTGTTGTCGGAGATTAATTCTTATTATGTTAATAAATTAATGCAATTAGTGCACTGCTTGTTATTATGTAAAATAATAGCATATAGTAGGGCATTATAATTATGGGAGACGAGCAAACAAAAGTAATTTCTTAACCTTTTTTTATCCATTCGATCTTGCTTGATCCTCCAACGGGCATTTCTTTTTATTCTTAACCTTAGCTCATAATCTAGAAAAATAATGTTTGCTAACATTTTAAATGGTTGACCAGTTTTTACTTCATTTATTTTTGTATATAGCGAAATAAGTCAACCTTTGTTAGTAGAATATATTCATAAATATATCTTCATGATTCAATCCTGCGAGAGAAATTTAGGGCTTATAAATTCAAAGTTATGCTACATAACTTTATACCTATGTTTAAAATAGCGGCTTTACAGCAGCAATGCCTTAATATAAATATATTTTATATAAAATATCTGGCCTTTATTATATTATAACACTACTGGATACCAGAAAAACAACTTGTAATAAGTACATGAATACAAAATCAATTTGGTCGTAACGCGCATACAACATACGTTGTGTATTCATGTAAGTTATCTCGATTCAAAGAACTCTATGCCTTGGTAAAAGAAACCGTTGCTGAATATATCCAAAAATTCCAATGAAAAATGTTTGAAAAAAACTTATCGTACATTTCTCCAAAAGAATTTGAGATGTAGTTTTGAAATGAAGAAAATTTGTATTTTACTGGGTTTGTTTTTCTGTCCACCAGTGTAATTTTAACATAATTTAATTAATTAACATAATTGTTTTTGTCTAAAAAGAAAACCACTATTAAAACTAGTTTTTTTTTTCATATAGCGAATTAGCAAGTTCAAGTCGTGAACGTTTAGCTAGACTAAAGATTATTTACTAGAAATCTAGATTTGTATGAGAAAATGAAGCTGCAGGTACAAGTTCTACTTACTCCCAATGCTACAAAGCGTGAAGAAATAGTAAATAAGCTCTACCTGAAAAAAGAATTCAGGGAATATAAAGTTAGGTACAGATATAATAATATGCCATAAATTAGCTGCAATATTTTATTCTTTTTATACAAATGTTTATAGATATTTTGTTAATTCTAGTGTAGCATAACATTATGTATGTAATTACGTCATTTTAACAAATGAAGCATGATATTTTAAATTGTATTTATTTTTTAAATGTGGATAATATAGTTTTTAAGTAAGTCAAGGTGTTTTAAGATTCTCAATGTTTTGGGAATAAACTTTTGCATGTTTATATATGTTGTTTCATTGCCTTTATCTTGAACTGAAGTGTAATTAGATGACGTAAGTACAAAATTTTGCTGCAAAAGTGCATCGTATTATCATAGAAACATTTGAAAATAACAAACGGATGTAGATATTATAGATAATGCTGACGGCCGCGTTCGTTACCACTGAAAACGTACAATTATATTGTGTGCAAATAATTTAACAGAGATCTGCTGAAAAAAAAGGTTTAATAAACAAACTTTAGATGTCTTCCTTAAGAATAATTAATTAATTTAATTAGAGAAATACGCCCAATAATTGGGGAGCCTATTCCTTTCATTTTTCTTTTTTCCTTCGAAGTTGGGCCTTGGCCCTGACTAAGACAGAACAGGCTAGCCGCACCCCACATTTCTCATGACGTAATGCTTCTTTTATTTTTTCCTTATCAATGATTATTAAACTAATAATAGGACATTATCAGTGATCAAATATCATCAAATCTCTGTAATTATCACGTATTGAATTCTCTTTGAATAGTTATTTGATTGGTAGGTAGGTAGATTTTCTTTAAGGTAAATTCACACAGGAGTGCAAAAAATATGCATATACACTCCTTTCACAGTTACTTTACATCTGACAATTGCAACCTTATAGTAACGAAAATAAAGATCATTGTGATTTTGACAGACTTGTCAGTGTCAGCAACCCAAAAGCAACCTTAATATAACGGTATTAAAGATCACTGTGATTTTACAGTGATGCAAAATCAGAGGTGAAATAACTGTGAAGGGATACTGACTTAATACTTTATACTTGGACTTTTAATCGTGTTCAGTAACTTGACAGTGGAATGAATATCAGATTCTGACACAAAAAGGTAGTGAGGTGAAAAAAAATAATGCGCAAAAAATATACTTTTTTTTTCCAACTAAATTGATCCTAAACTCCAAAACACATTAAATTCGCTTATACGTTTATAACATAACTTAAACAAAGAGTGATGACCGATTTCACGATTTTGAGAAGTCAACGAGCCGAAAATCATTTTACGTTTGACCGAGAAGTGTTAAAAATTAAAGCGTTATTTTGTCGTATTTTGAGGATTATGGACTGACAAAATAATTATTTGCAATACAACATATATTCCAATACAACATATTCAGTCGTGGGTAGTCGCTACGTCTCCGTCAGAGGGAGCGGCAGGCGGGTTACTTGGATAGCTCTTAAAGCCTCGCGGTGTGATATGGTGCCCGTCAATATGGGCATGTTCCTTGGGGGGCCGTGGAAGTCTGGCCTGGGGCAAGTGCGGTGGTAGTGCAACTGGCCTGTGTCTGTGTGGGTGCATTGATAAAATAATAAATGTTTTTATTTCTGTAAATAGGTTTGTACAAACACTTTTACACATCAATCATATTTTTAAACTAGATGAGGTCGGTGTGTCCTATCTGACTACTCTGAGAAGAAAGAAAGGCCGTAACAAACTCAGAGGTCACTCTTTTAAAGTCCAGACATAATCTTGGTCAGATCATCTGAAGACCATGTAGATTAGTGTCTGAAATGGTCTTTTGAGGAAAGAACCACAGAGATTAAGTGGACCTGTCCAGTCAGTGCACGCATTTATCATAATCTTGCAGCTCAACTCAGAAGTTAAGGACCTCAACGATTCGACGAACAATACCAAAGAAAGGACCTTTGGGTAGGCGGCATAAACTACTTAAACTGCCAGACCAAGAATAAAACTGAAATAATGACCCACATAGTCCCCATATTTACAATAATGAAAATAATATAATACTCTTTACAGTAAATATTCATGTCTAAAATAGTTAGCAAAATAAAATCAACATTCACTGTGTAAATTTATTGGAGCAGTTCAATCCCAAGCTTTTTTGTCCTCAGTATAATAGGCTTTCTGGCATAGTTTCCGTTTTATAAAAGATTTGAATTTATTAAAGCTTAGATCTTGAATGTGGCTAGGAAGTTTATTATAAAAACGTATACATTGGCATCTAAACGAACCACCTATTTTTAACCGACTTCCAAAAAGGAGGAGGTTATATGTTCGATTGTATGTATGTTTTTTTTTTTTATGTTTGTTCACCGATTTCTCCGTCAATTGTGGACCGATTTCGAAAATTATTTTTTTGTTTGTAAGGGTATGCTCTCGAGATGGTCTCATTGTCACCAAGTCAGAATCTCATGAGGGGATCCCATGGAAATCGAGGGAAATCCTCAAAATTTGTAGGCACACGTATAGCGATTTGGGTATTTTTTATAGTAACTTGGGCATTTGCTCTTAGAAAGCACCATTTGGTTAAGTGGAACTGATGATGGAGACCAGAGGTGGCCAACGGAACTTCTCAATAATAAGTATTTCACGGGTAGCGATTCAATTTTAATATGGTTGCAAAGCAATTTATGCTCGTCACAATGCATATGGTGAAATGGAGCTGATGGTGGTTTCACTATCATCTCCAGTGGTTTTGGTTCTTAACAGGAGAACTCCTCAATAATTAACGTCCCTGCGTCGGAAAAAGGAATATTTTGTAAAAGATGATGAGCAGTTGACATTAGGCTATTGTAACTTAGATTTATTAATATCTGACTCACTAAAAACACTACAAAGTGAAAAATAACTTTAATTTCGGAAGTCGGTAGCAAAAAACAAAATACAGATACAAAGACACCGACTTCCGAAATTAAAGTTATTTGTCACATTATAGTGTTTTTTTTTTAAGTCGGTTGTTTTTGTTGGAAAAAAGTTTTTTCTTGAGCCTGGTTGTAGGAACAACAAATTGTGTTTGTTCCTAGTATTTATATTGTGGATATCACTGTATTTTTTAAACAGATTAATATTTTTATGTGTATACAAAAGATTTTCATAAATATACTGAGCAGGCACAGAAATTATATTAATCTCTTTAAATTTATCTCTGAGGGATGGTCTTTATAAATTGAACGAATTGCCCTTTTTTGTAAAACAAATATTGACTGAATATCGGAGGCATTTCCCCACAACATACGAGTAATACCGTACGACATCACACTAAACGGGCTGTCTCTAAATCAGTTAAATCACGAATTTTTCGAACGGCGTATGCTGCAGAGCTAAGCTTTTTTGACAATTTATCTATATGGGGGCCCCATTGAACCTTGGTATCCAAAGTTATGCCTAAGAATACTGCGGTATCTTCGGGTTTCAACACTTCACCCTTTATGAGAACACTAGTTTCTACTTGTCTAACATGAGGTATCGTAAACTTAATAAATTTAGTTTTTTTCTCGTTAAGAAGTAGGTTATAAACATTAAACCAGTTAACTACTATTGTGAGGGCGCTATTTACATTGTCAGTAACCAGCTGCTGACGTTTGAGTTTAAATAAAAGTGAAGTGTCGTCTGCAAACAACACTATATCAAGTTTATCCTTTTTTGAGAAATAAAAATTTTTGAAATAAAAATGGACCAAGAATTGAGCCCTCGGGGACCCGCGTCCTTACTACATCCGGGTGATCTTTTTCCGTTAACATCCACTCTCTGAATCCTATCACTTCAGTAAGAAGTAAGAAGATACAGAGAGGCGTTTCGGATTCCGTAGTGATGCAGTTTCCTGATTAATATTGCATGAAGAACACAGTCGGATGCCTTGGACAAATCGCAAAAGATTCCCAAAGCATCGCATTTGTCCTCCCATGCATTATAAATATGTCCTAAAAGTTCAAAGACAGTCGAATGACCCCTTGTAAAACCAAACTGTTTGTTGTGCAGTAATTTGTGTTTATTAAAAAATCTTTTCATTTGATTCAAAATAAGTTTTTCAAAAAAGTTACTAAAGGTAGGTAGCACTGAAATAGGTCTATAATAATTCTGGGTCTGATGTACTACCCGATTTAAATAATGGTACTATTTTACTATTTTTCATGAGATCAGGAAACTCACCACGGTCAATACAATTATTAAAAATAACAGTTAACTTAGACTTAGCAACGTCCACAGAATTACGCCATAGATCTGCGGTCTTTTTTAACATTTAACGTGTGAAAGGTTTTAATTTTGTCTGGACAGGTGACACACTGGAAATGAAATTCAGAATCACAAACAGGAACTTTTTCTTTAATTAAAGACTGCAGCAGTGGGTGATGAGTTTAGGATTTAGAAGTGGATACGGATTTACCTATATACAACGAAATTTTCAAAGGCCGTGGTGACTTGTGAATCTCATTTAATTATATTGTCATCAACATCAAGGCTGTAGTTACTGAAAGGTTTTAATTATGTCTGGACAGGTGACACACTGGAAATGAAATTCAGAATCACAAACAGGAACTTTTTCTTTAATTAAAGACTGCAGCAGTGGGTGATGAGTTTAGGATTTAGAAGTGGATACGGATTTACCTATATACAACGAAATTTTCAAAGGCCGTGGTGACTTGTGAATCTCATTTAATTATATTGTCATCAACATCAAGGCTGTATTATTATATTGGTTGCATGACCTTCCCGTTTCGCTATTAATGATACTCCATGTCATTTTAATTGCATTACTACTATTTTTGATTTTTGAACTCAAATAACGTGACTTGGCCATACTACAAACTTTTTTAAATAATTTAAAATAATTCTTAACATATAAATTAAATTCAAGCATTTGTGTTTATACAGGTCCGTTCATCATGTAATTCACAAAGAAGCGGTATAATTCACCGAGAAAGTCTTTGGAATGAATGTGTTATCAAATTGTGTGCAATACATAATAAAAAAATCATTATATTGTTCATTAGGGTCATCATTAGTCGACAAATATGGTAATTTACTAAAAAGTTTAGTCTTAAATGTTTCCAAACGATTAGTAGTTTTTGGTTAACAGTGATATCTTTTTAGTAAGTTTTTTGTATATATTTGGAATAGTGATAAATTATCCGCAATGATCTGAATCTATTAAATTAATAATTTATTTGTGGGTGGGTATAACATCTGTATAAAAGTTATCTAAGCATGTGGCACTAGTGGGAGTTATTCTAGTGGGCTCCAAAAATTGGTTAGCAAGATTGTATGACTGAAACTACCTTATAATTTTAGTACTTAACCCTGAATTTTCTAACAAATTTACATTAAAATCACCATAAGTTATGATAGACTTGTTTGAATTACAAATTTTGTGCAACACTTCATCCATAACCTTTAAAAAACAATCACACAATCCTGAAGGTCTGTACCTACACACTTAATATAATGAACTGCTCCAATTCTATACAGACTATTGCAATTGTCCGCTCAACAGAGAGGCTCACAATATCCTTACGGTGTTTAAATTTAAGCTGGTTATTTACTATAATTAATGAGCCACCATGTATAGCATTTACTCTGCTGAACGAACTACCAACCTGGTGATTACTTAAATTGAACATAAACTGGTGGCTTTTAAGCCAATGTTCTGTAACACAAGGAATATTTATATTGCTATATTTCAGGAATAATTCTACTTCTAAATTTTTCTTCAAAAACCCTTGAATGTTTTGATGCACCAGGTTGATACTATTTAATTTTGTATACTTTCATTTGATTTATTATTTGTCTTTGTTACATTTTTGCAAGAGGTTGCCTCTATTGTCCTAATTTCTAATTTAAATGATGATCAATGTCATTAATTTTGACCAAATTCTTGGCAGAATAGATTATAAAGTTATTGCATTGCTCAAAAGAAGCAATTTGTTTAGCCAAGTTTTTGGCTGAGAAAGTAAATAAACATGATAGCGACACAGCTATCTGTCTTTTGTGATAGTTAGAAAGATAGTACTTAACAATATTATACCTATCTTTCGTCAAATACAAACTATTGCCGACATAATTGTTATGACAAATTGTGCAATGTCATGTTAATTTCATGTTATTAACTTAATGAATGACCAGAGGATCAAGAAAGTTCAATTATGAGAACTATAGCATGTTTTTATAATGAATACTTATGAATACGGTTAGGGTAGAGTCACATTAGCTGATTTTATTGTCAGTTCTCATAATAAAATCTGTTGTCAAAACTCTTTGTTAGATTTTGTATGTAAATAAACACTTTATGTATCTTGTAATTACGTAATTTTAATTAACAATCATAAAATGTAAGTAATGTAATGTGAGTACATAAATCTATAATGCGATAGTAATTAATGGCGGAAGCCGCCGCCGTACGGGCCTTCTTCGTTCTGTGATCCGTCCTTAGGGGAGCGCATGCGTCATACGTTCGGAAACATCACTTCCGTAAGTCGAGTATCCAACACTCTTGATGTTATTTTGGTCAAAAATACACAAATCGGACTTCAAAGCTCTTCTAGATAAATCTTTCTGAAACTCGAGGTTATAAAAAATATCATCTATTAAAAACCACAAAACTAGGTAGCCGTAGAATAAAAGTATCTATAGTTTCCGAAGGCGAGTTGTGAGAGTACATTCTGAATGTTGGCAACGTCGAAATATCCCACTTGAACGTACCGGAATTAAAAGTATCCTATGTGTTAATCCAGGTTATAAAATATATGTGTGCCAATTCCATCCGAATCCGTTCAGCCGTTTTTGCATGATTGAGTAAAAAAAATTCAAACATACAAACTATCACATTATGATACGAGTGTTAGTAGGATCGCTCCGTAGAGCCCATAATTAATCAAAACAGTGAAATATTTGTCAGCTATTTGTGACGTTACCAACTTTTAGAATATACCCTCTTAATTACAAGTGGATGAGAAGCAGAATTTTTGAGTTGATAAAAAATAAAAATAAAATTTATGAAAAAAACAATAACCGACTTCCAAAAAAAACACTACCGTAGTGAAAAATAATTCTAATTTCGGAAGTTCGTGTCTTTGTATTTTTGTTTTTTGCCACCTACTTCTGAAATTAAAGTTATTTTTCACTATGTAGTGTTTTTTTTTTTGTAAAAATGTTTATATTTTTCAGTTTTTAGTTGTGCTACCTACTCCATACAAATTCGTATACCACTACTTTCTATGTACATAACAGTGACAGGAATTTATTATACCATCATAAATATACATTAAGTGGAAAAAATACTTATTATTGTAGCTAATTGAAAAACTACCAAAGCAAAGTTAATAAAATTTATATGGGACCACTCCTGAGGCATACCCTATCCATTAAAAAAATAATTTTCGAAATCGATCCACAATTGCTGGAGATATCGCGTAACAAACATACAAAAAAAAACATACAGACGAATTGCGAACCTCCTCCTTTTTGAAGTCGGTTAAAAAAATATGTAAGTAAGCACCAATTTCCCAAGCGTGGTGCTGGTTTATTGCAAGTGCTACTTGTTAATCTTTATCATGTGTGGCTAAAGCCTTATGAAATAACTAGCATTTGCCCGCGGCTTCGGCCGCGTGGAGGTCTGAAATTATTTCCGGGAACCGGGAACTACCGGGATAAAATGTATCCTAGGTCCTTTACAGGTCATAGTCTATACCTGTGTCAAATGCCATCCGAATCCGTTCAGCGGGTAAGGCAAGAAAATGTGACAGACAAACAGACTGAGTTACTTTCGCATTTTTTATATTAGTATGGATGTATGGATTAATTAGCGGACTTCACTCTAAATATAAAAGCTAAAAGTTTCTAGAATTAGTTTTCATAAGTTTACGATTCATCGTAGACCTCATCCATCGCTTTCCATCAGCCGAGATCAAGGTCAGGTCCATCAGGCAATAAAAAGAGTTTTAGTAGCGAAAATGTCTACAAGTTTACGTGATTTTTTCCTTGACTATGAGCCCCAAAAGTAAGTTTTATTGAATCTTTTAATTTTGGTTACTGTTTCATGTGAACTAATCAAAGCCTTCCATACCATATGAGGACGAAAATAAATGAAAAGACTTTTAATACTAGTATATTTGAGTATACCGAAACATCGAGTTTCAAACCATTTTATTACGTAGTAGTGATTGGCCGATAAAAAAAATCTACGCTAGGGAGTTTAGAATCTTGCACTGAATTCATGCTAACAGTTTGCACGTCGATGTCCCAGACACCCTGTATAGCATTGAGTCGAGCTGTGAATGTTGATGATGAATGAAATATTTCAATAATAACAATTTCGTTCTGTAATCGCCCAAGAAAATACATGAAAATAAACTTTTCGCGTATAATGAACAAAATAGTTCTTATCGACATGCTTGATTACAAGATGGCGCGTTGCCGACTAGAGACTAGTAGTACGTACTCGTATATCTAAGTCCAGGTTTCTTCATATCGCAAACTCAAAAAGTTCTATTATGCAATAGCTAATGCCAATGCGTTGCAATACTCTGGCGCGCACACAATAATATACCAAAGTTTCATCGTAATCGGTCGAGCCGTTTTCGAGTTTTTGCGAGACTAACAAACGGCAATTGATTTTATATTTATGAAAGAAGATAAGGACCCATCAAAATAGATGTTTGAGGTCTAATTAAATAGCTAGCGAAACTTCGCAAACGTGATGGGTACCGATGTCTAATGTTGACAAAAAAATAAAAAAGAAAATTTTACCTAAACTCACAATTTCAAGTAGGTGCCAAGGAGGTGTAAGTAGTTCAATACTGCTTGTTGAGTATGGTGTCAACGGCCGTTGGTTGTGTAGTTACTTTGAATTATGAGTTTAAGGGGACTACATGACCTAAACGCAAATTTATAATGCCTAAAAATATATGATCCACTGCAGTAACCAAAATCAGAAAAATATATGATATTCTGCAGGATATATGCTAGTTAGATAGTGTGTTGAAAACATAATACAATTAACTTGATATTATAGAAAAAAAACACGAAAATACCTCTACAAATATTTTTTAACGATTAGAAACCATACTAATATACATGCAAACATTCAGATTTTTTTGTCAGATTATTCTACAAGCAACATACTAACGTAATAGTGTTTTAATTTTTTAGTTCAATGAATAGATTTTTTGTAAATCCATAATTGCTTCATATTTTGCAATAAATTACCAGCGTTGTGTCATCGCGCGTCTCTTTCTTTTCTATGCAATCAGACAGTGACCGCGCTTTAGCTCTTGTAAGCCCCTTAAAAAACTTTTTATTTTGTTTTTCATTAAGAAATCGATACACCTAACGTCTATGAAGTTTCGCCAGCTAATACAGGGGGGCAGCGACATCGACGCGCTATCTGTTTGTCTGGATGTTGAAATATTTCAACATTTTAAAATTAAAATGGTGTTCCATATATTTTGACCGCGTAGGTGTTGCACTTTTTTTATTAAACAGCAATTTTTTGTTTTGATAAACTACGAAAAATTTCTACTCAGATGGGTCCAGAATCATTTACTAGATCCATGGTAACAGGTTGCACGTCGATGTCCCTGCCACCCTGTATAATTTGACTCTACAGTTTGATCTTTAAAAACGAACTTATTTATACTTGTCGCATAAATTTTCAGTGACATTACCTCGCCAGACGACTATGCCTACCTGATAATGTTACGTTACTTCTTATCAATCATAAGCTCATGGCCCCTCAAGATTCTCGACCCGCTTGACACTGGATCTATACAGAGGAGAAAGATCTGGGTGACCATCCAGAGGTCATTCCACATGTTTGTATGTTTGATGTGCCTTGTTGGCGGGACCATGTATGTACTGTTGCACCAGAAATCGATGACTTTCTTCGAGCTCGGACATTTGTATATTTCTCTTCTTATGAACGTTGTTATTTTAGTAAGTATAATAAATTATTTTAAGTACCGTCGGTCAGCGACCAAAGTCGACTAACACTGCTACTTTTACACATCCATCATCCAAATTGACAAAAACATATTCGATACATTGTACTTCAGCATATATACATAATATAATTTTCACACCACTTGCTCGCGAATGTCAAATTAAATGTCATGCAAACCTAACTTATGCGAAGCTACAAGAAAAAGAAAAATAAAACCTAACCTAAAGGCAGTCATTAAAGCCCTAGCTGTCGCTGGGCTCTAGGGTACGTTTCCACTAGAGATGAGCGAGAATGCGTAGCGAGGAATGTGCGTACAACTAACCAATAACAGCGCTAGCTTAGCTCAAGCTAAGACTCAAATTCAAACTCAAACTCAAAGCATTTATTTCAAATAAACCAATTACAGGCACTTTTGAAAAGGCATGGTGACATATTTTGAAAAACTATCCTATAATGCTCGAAAATGTATATTATTTACAATAAATAACATATTTTTGCACGAATTAAAGGTTTAGCAGTAAAAAAGATATATTTCAGTTCTTAAATTTAAAATCCGCACCAAAACGCTTGTAAGTGTCATGGCGTCGCTTGTGATGTCACGTTTGAGTAATCACAACGTAAACACTAGACACTCATTGAGTAATTTAGTTATTTAGTGTTATGTAATATGAATTCGAAAGGGTGCCGTGCCGTTTCTCAAAATGGTAACACATCAATAAAAACTCCAAATAAGCTATTTGTGTTCGTTCCAAAAATAAAACAATAGATTTAAGTGGCTTCAACTTGCAAGGCGGGATTCAACAGCAATATTGCCTAGTACTCACCTAGGGCTTGGAATAGTTCAGCTGAAATTCATATTTCACTTCCCCGCGCCTTGTATCTTTCTATTCCGCTCGCGCTGTCAAACTGATTCGGTTAGGGTGAACTGAACTGTTGTTGGAAGGATGCCAGAAATAAAATAATTAAACTTATCGTTAATTTATTACATTCGTATAAAAAAAATCCTTTCAAATTGTATGTACAGTGTATATAAAAAACTTTTTTACAAAAAAACACCAAAAGACGTGAAAAATAACTCTAATTTCGGAAGTCGGTGGCCAAAAACAAAAATACAAAACCGAAGACACCGACTTCCGAAATTAAAGTTATTTTTCACGTCTTTTAGTGTTTTTTTGGAAGTCGGTTGCTTTTTTGTAAAAAAAGTTTTTATTTTTCACTTTTTAGTTGCGGTACCTACCCCACACAAATTCGTATACCACTACTTGGTGTGTAAATAACAGTGACAGGAAATTATTAACACATCATCCATATAAACTAAGTGGAAAAAATATGCAGTATTAAGGATAACTCAAAAACTACTGGTCAGACCTTGATCAAATTTAAACGGGACCACATGTGAAGCATCAGCTATCAATTAAAAAAAGAATCATCCAAATCAGTTCACCCAGTTCTGAGCTAACACACACAAAAAAAAAAACATACAGACGAATTGAGAACCTCCTCCTTTTTGTGAAGTCGGTTAAAAATTATGGCCTTTTAAATGGGTAGGTAAATAATAAGTATAACAAAAAAAAACATGGGACGCCTTCATCTTTTGTATAGAAACAACGACAAAATTAAATGGCGATAGATGAATGGATGGGATGGATTTGTGGCCAGTGCCGACGTCTATACCGCCACAAACGAACTACGCAAGACATGCGACTGACATCAAAATCCTACATCACGGAAAAGTTTACTGCGAAATCTTCAATATACCGGATTAGTTTTCAATGACCAACCAAAGAAAATTGCTCTGGCACCATAAATTGTCATCCTAAAACAGCGACAGCCAAATAAAATTACTTGTCTTTTTGCTGATTTTTTTGCCAAAAAGTAGGCCAGCCCTCAGGTCACGTGAAGAGTCTACCAACCGCTTGGCAATGTCTCGAAAAACAAAGTGGAGTCAACACAATATGATAATGAAATGAAATTGAATGGTATTTTTTTTATAATAATTTAAAATACTATTTTTTAATTATTATTGGACTATGATCCCACGGAGCAGCTACTGATTGTTCCCTCATAATGTCTAATTATTTCGTGTTTTTGAATGTAACAAACCCTACACACTCACACTCACACAATCACGCTACCTCTCCTTACACTTCACATGCACACTACACATACTTTGACTTACTTACTTTTTTTTTTATTCAATTTTTTTTTCTTTTTATTTAATTTAAACATGTCTGCTTTTTTCCCTTCATCAATATTTAATTTGTCTAGAGTTTGAAAATTTACCACTGCAATGTTCATTATATTTAATTCGGGGTGAGAGCCTGGTGATCGGTCACACAGGGTATCCTGGTATGGACGCCAGTCTCTCACAAAGGATCATATTATGTGTATTGTTGTCGAAACGCTTGTCTCTATGTTTATAAATAAGTGTAAAATAAAGATATTATTATTATTATATTTTTATGTTAGTAACATATCTCGGGATCATGGAGTGCCGGACCTTTGGAAGGCGTACGAAGGGCCGAGGCCAACTCGCAGAGGCCCCTTAGAAACTTTTAAATGGAATGGGGTACCTACCGACGATTAACCCTGTATGCACTGTGCAAGTTCACTCAAGGACAAACCCCGGTTGGTGTCAGACTATTGCAGGATATAGAAACAAAGATTTTGGACTATTGATTTGGGTAGCTTAAGTGGACTGGTTATCTAGGACTATGGAAAGACTATGGCCCCTGCCTGATCAATTTTTTATATAAAATACAAAGATAAAATGGCAGGGGGTGAATTGCACTCAAAAGCTCGCTCACTCAAAAGCTTCGACCCCCGCACTTCCACGGTATGTACAGTCTCATCACTGATGATCGTGGGTGATGCATCCGGTTTACGGTCAGCAGTGTAGGGACCCGCCTATCCAGGGCGTCGAGTTCGGTCTGAGTCCATTTGAGTATGCCGAAAGAGTACATCAAAAGTGGCATGACCCAACCGATAAAAGAAAGCCTGAAACAATACTAATTAATACCTTCTTCAGGCGACCAAAGAATCGCTCAACGAATGCTTCATGTCAGCAACGTTGATGCCTAACGCTTCCGACATACCCAAATACTTACAGCTTTTGGATGAAGAGAGGGATCTAAGGTGTATGGAATCCGAAAGTTGAATTCCCTCGGGTTCCATAATCTCACCTCGCTTTACATGCATGACTGCATATTTGTCCACGCCAAATTCCATCCCGATGGTGCTACTGAAAGTTTCAGTTACCTTCAGTAGCTCCATCAGTTGCAATTTGTTGGGAGCAAAGAGTTTCAAGTCATCCATGTAGAGGAGATGAGATATGACCTGACCACCTCTCCTCTACCGATAGCCTAGACCTGAATCTTCCAGTAGTGTGCTTAGAGGATTCAGGGCTAAGCAGAACCAAAGTGGGCTCAAACTGTCGCCCTGGAATATTCCCCGTTTAATGCATATAGGCTCATCATTTCCCTGGATCTGTCGACACCCTGGATAGTGAAGAACCGTTCTCCATTGCCCCAACACGACCTAAGGAAGATACGTAGAGTTTTATCTATCTTGTACTACTCTTGCACCCTAATGAGCCATGTATGTGGCACCGA
The DNA here is from genome assembly GCA_916610205.1 of Griposia aprilina. NCBI lineage: Eukaryota > Metazoa > Arthropoda > Insecta > Lepidoptera > Noctuidae > Griposia > Griposia aprilina. The sequence continues at coordinate 19,301,165 of OU744285.1, read as the reverse complement.
GTCGTAGGCTTCCTTATAATCTATCCAGCATGTCGACTGATCCTTGCGGGATTGACAAACCTGTTGGTTTATGGCCATATCGATGAAGAGTAGCTCCTTAGTACCGCGGGACCCGTTCCTACATCCATTTTGAGACGCCAATATAATCGAGTTACTTTCAATGTGCGTATTAATTTTCGCTCTCAAAATTAATGTAAGAAGTTTATAGACTGTCGACAAACACGTGATAGGTCAAACAGAGACAGCATCCTATCACGGTACGCAGTGAGGTTGGTTCCTCCCTCTGTAGACCTGTAATATGCGCCCATGACGTTCTCGTTTATAGACTGAGTCCATTTCTTGCGCTGCATACAACCACTGGCAGCGGGGACCCGGCTCGGGGCCGGAGGGACCCTAAGTCCCAAGCTCCTCGGAGGCCGGCCTCTCCCCTGCTGACGTACAGGTTTTGACGACGTCGGCAGAGAAAAATATTCGTCGCTCGAGCTCGACGCAACTACCGCGGTCGGTGTCGTCACAGCGCTCACAGTGGGGCTGGATACCGGCGGCGGCAAGGCGAATCTGAGCGAAGAGTCCGGAGGTGGTGGGCGTGCTCGTCTCGTAGCAGATCTCGTCAACATATTTTAATATTTGTTTTATCGGAGGTGGCATGACAGATGTCACCTCCTATTCGGCAGTTTTTGATGGAAATGTTTAAAATTCTTGTTCATTTTACTTTCTTAAAAGTATTTCGTATTTATTTGGATTTTGGCATTGGCAGGTTTCACATAAAATATATAAACTGTGTCTAAAATTAATAAAACTGTGTGAAAATTATGAATAAAAATTTTGTGACTTGTTCACGTTGGTGTTGCCTGCCTTATTATTATATTTTTATTATAGTAACATATCTCGGGACCATGGGATCCCGGACCTTTGGAAGGCGTACAATGGGCCGGGGCCAACTCGCAGAGGCCCCTTAGAAAATGGAATGAGGCACCTACCGACTATTATCCCTATATGCACTGTGCAAGTGCACCCAAGGACAACCCCTGGTTGGTGTCGGACTATTGCAGGATATAGAAATAAAGATATTGGACTATTGATTTGGGTAGCTTAAGTGGACTGGTTATCTAGGACTATGGAAAGACTATGGCCCCTGCCTGACCAATGTTTTATATAAAATACAAAGATAAAATGGCAGAGGGTGACTTGCACACTCAATAATGGGCCCCCAAAAACGGTCGCTAGCACATAGTGTCGTAGTGACAAGGGGGCAATATGTCCTGAGGTGCTTATGAGGAGTGGAGAGGTATCCCACGGCTTTCAGGACAATCCCGGAAGTACGGTCAAGATCCCTACCAGCATCTTACTGGAATACTTCCTTCCTCCGAGCACTTTTGATCTTGCGAATCTCCACTCAAGCCGGCCAATAAACGCAAGGAAGAGGTGGGAGCTCCGTTCTTCGTCATTTTTCACTCCAGCCGGCTAATAAAGGCAAGCCAGAGGTGAGAAATAAGAGTTCTCCCAGGAGATAGGGTACGTGGGGTCGCTACTACCCAACAGCTCGCCACATGCTGCCCTTTTAAATACAATTGTATTTTAGGCTGATTTAGACAGATTAAACGTTATTAAAAATACGGGATTTGCCCCCAGGCGCAGGCGGACCACGGCTTTACGTGCTTTTGGAGGCACGGGGGTATTACAACACCTTCTAGTTCTAATCTCCGGCTGTTTTGTAACATTCATTAAATTTAAATTTATGTTCACTATAAATTTGTTAAAAATCTTATCCTCAAACCTTTCTCCAAACCGTTCTCTAAAAAATAAAATGATTAAAGTATCTAATTAAACCAAAAAAAAAAACTGAATATTTTGGAGACACCCTAAAATTTTGGAAACTCTCGAAAATAGGTACATATACCTACCTACATTTTTTGAGTGCAAGCGAAGTGACACAGGTTTCCCGTTTGATAGCCGAAGCGGTACTGACAAGTACTGAATCGAATCGGGGTCCTGTCGGAGCCGGGCGGCAGGGCGGTCCAAGTTTTGAGTGGTTATAAAACTTGATATTTGCCATCTCATCTTTTTACGGTTAATATAACGGTGATAAAATAAAAAAGAACAGATGGTATCTGCTTTAGGCATAGTTCGATTAGCCTGCAAAGTTTCATGACCTAATTTGATAATTTTCATTGAATATTATCCATTTATTGTACGGTTCAGAGGTATCTCTGAGATTTCTTTGTATCGCAAAAATTGTATGCAATCGTGTATTCGAAATATACAGTACTTAATAGAAGTCCTTATCTGTACTCCATATTAATTTCAAAGTAAATACTAAAGTACTGTTGAAACTACAGCCATTCATGTTAAGACAATTTTCGCAATCTGAGGTAATACAAGCCCTTAAGATCACTTCGACGTAAGTTTTTATTTTGATTTGGAGATTCTAAAATAGTATGTGGTCTAATAATCTTGTTTGAGGTCTTAAAAATAATATTTTTGAGGTTAGGTTTCTTCTCATACCACTGTTATTAACTTATGATATTAGGTACCTATTTTATTCAAATTTCAGTTGCCAATTGATATGGAAAATTATATGGAGTATCATTTGATGGGGTTGCTCACGCTTGCGCTCGTGTACCATTCGTATCGTTGTCCTTATACGTTACGCGATTAGTGCTACCGTGCTTTAGCGGGATAATTTTTCGTTTATAAAATGGGAAGTGGAGTAGAAGATGATGAGTCTAGTGATGAGGAGAGTTTACCTATCAACCAACAACATGTTGACAAATCGTTGCAGCCAAGTACTTTGGGAAGTGATATAACAAATGAAAATGAGAAGAGATTAGCTGAAAAAAGAAAGGAGAGAGAAGATGAGAGTAGCAAGGATGATGACTTTATTACTGTTAATAGAAGGAAACCCAAACGTTTCATTCGAAGTATTTCATCGGAAACGCCAAATATGAGAGTAGATGTGGAAAAAAATGTAAACTTCACTGATAAACATGAAGTATGTATTACGTCGGTGTAAAATATGCCCACGCAAATGGCACTAGCAAAACTACTGAGATCTGAGAATATCAAAAACATTATAAGAATTAAATACAAAAGTTTTAACAAAGTACTTATTCAATTTCAAGAAAAGGAAGATTCTATTAAATTGTATAAAATTGAAGGAAATGGGATTCAGATGTCAATTGATTAATGAGTTGTCAATATCTTATGGTGTGGTAAAAGGGGTTGATCTAGATTTAAGCGATGAGGAGCTAATGGGTATATTTGAATCTCGCACCGAAATTGCATCTTTAAAAAGATTAAAACGAATTGATTCGGAGGGTAAATGGATTGACAGTGAGTCAGTGAGAGTTGGTTTCAAAAGTAAAAATTTACCGACTCATATTTATGCGTATGAGTGCCGATTTAAGGTGGAGTCTTACGTGTTCCCTGTGACTCAATGCTCGGGATGCTGGAAATTTGGACATGTCATAAAATATTGCCGTAGGGCAATATTTTATGACATGTCCAAATTTCCAAAGAAGAAAATATGCCCAAAATGCGGTGGTACCATGTGAATTGTGATCTAAAAAATGTCTTATGTCTGAATTGTAAGGGTGACCACCTTGTCATCGATAAAACTTGCCCTTTTTTATGATAGAAAAAGAGATTAGGAATGTTATTAGTAATGAGCAGCTAACATATCGAATGGCACTTCAAAAGGTCATTGAAAAACGACAAAAGAATAAAGTTACATCAAATGATACCTCACCTTACCTTTTAAAATCTACAAACTTAGAAATCCGAGCTGAAACCTGCGCTAGTATTGTCTCAGGAAACAAAACAGGATCAATACAAAATCAAGAAGAATCTGTGGAACATGACTGTTCCACAGATTCTTCTTCCAGAGCTGAAGCTCTGGAAGAAGAGGAAGAAATGGAAGTATCACAACAAGATAGCATACAGAGTACAACACATACAGCTCAGAGAATAAGAAGTGGAAAAAAAAATTTGAAAAGTGAGAAAAGTCAGAATGCTCTAAAACAACCGATCGAAAAACAAGCAAGAAAAACTCTGGATGAAGAAAAACACAGAGAAAGATCGGACAATCACGATATAAGTTTGAACTAAAAAAAGTTTATTAATAAGTTTAAAAATATTTACAAGTCTGACGGCACTTTTGAAGATAAAGTTATATTGGTAATTCAGATTATTTATGAAGAAGTTAAGGAAATGTTACTAAGTAGGTTCTTAAGTGGAGGTTTCTTTGGTAAAATAGATAATTTTGATGGATAGTACACGTAAAAAGATTAAAATTAACTTATTTTAATGGAAGTCTCCGTCCTAAATTAATTCAATTTTCTGAGCTCCTAAATCAGGAAAATGTCCACATAGCAATTTTGAGTGAAACATTGTTAAATAGTGAAACTGATATCCATATTAGTGACTATAACATGTATAGATCGGATAGATATGATTCCTATGGAGGTGTCTCCATTTTAGTGCATAAATCCATACGATCTCACCTGTGTTCAGTTCGACTTCGAAATAGTGGAATAGAGATTGTTTGCGTAAGATTGATAAATTGTAAAGATATTAAAAACGTGGTAGCTATTTACTGTCCATCTTCTATCCTAACGCAGTCTTCAGATTGGGAACAGGTATTTTCTTTGTTTTCAAAAAATACTTTGGTAGCAGGCGACTTTAACGGTCATCACACCAACTGGTCCGTTAAAACGGATACGAGAGGTACGCAAATATTGGATGCGGCACTTAAAAACTCATTTGTTTCTATTAATAATTGTGCGGCTACACGAGTTAAATTAGTAAGCGGAAAAATGCAAGAAACTTCTCCGGACATTTCATTCACATCTTCGGACATTGCGATTAAATTTGCCTGGCAAGTATTCAACGAAAATTTGGGTAGCGATCACATGATTATTAAAATGTCAATTAACATAACCGACGGTTTTATTATTAAAAACAAAATAAATTATGCTAAAGCTAATTGGAACGAATACCAGAAGAACCGTACACAAAATTTTAACCCCCCAAGCGGTAATGTTCAAGATATGTACGATTATTTACTACTTCAAATTAATAATATAGCAGATAAATATATTCCGTTTATTAAAAGTAGTTGTCAACCCTTTCATAATTTTAAACCAAGAAAATACTGGAATTTGGAATTATCTAAAATTGTAGCACAGCGCAGATTATGTTTATCCAATTTTCGACGCAACCCGACCCCTGACAATTTGACCAAACTAGAAGAAAAAACTAGAGAATCTCAAATAGTGATCCAAAAGGCAAGGTCCGTAGGCTGGTAAAGATTGTGTGACTCCATCGATGAAATAACGTCAGTGTCTGAAGAAATCTGTCATTGAGAAACAACAATAATTACTGTGTGTATTGACACCTGATTATGTTTCAAACCAAGCGCCTACATTTGTTTCTAACAATGAAGTCTTAGAATGCGAATTCAATATTTGTGAACTTGAGAATTGTTTAAAAAAAAAGGATTCGGCCCCGGGCGAGGATGGTATAATGATCTTCAATTTACCTGTCTCTATAAAAATTTATCTACTTATTATATACAACAATATTTTCAAATTTAGTATTGTACCACAACAGTGGCGTCATATTCAAATAATTTCAATCCCAAAAGCTAGTAATTCTAATGCTGATCCTAAATTAAGACCTATATCCTTAATCTCATGTATACGAGTATGTAAGATTTTTCATTTAATGATAGTAAAACGTTTAGAATGGTACACTGAAAGAGAAAAAATAATATCACCATGCTCAGTTGGTTTAAGTAGATCTTATTCATGCCTCGATTCATTAGCCCGTCTAGTTACCTATATTCAGATTGGATTTTCGAAAAATATCCCTACACTAGCATGCTTTTTAGATATTCAAAACGCCTATAATAACGTTTCGATTGACGTGGCAGTTAATATTCAAGATAAACTTAAAATTGTATCAAAATTTTGGTCTTTTATATGGGCGTTTTTGAGTGAAAGATATTTAAGGATAAAATGTGATAATAGTGAACAGTAAACAGCTAGGTCGACTAATAAAGGGCTGGCTCAAGGCGATCCTTTGTCGCCATTACTTTTTTATTTAATAACTCACGAACTTTGTCAGCTTCCGCTTGATGTAGTTGTTTCTCAATATGCAGATGATTTTGTGCTCTATGTTTAAAACAAAGATATTAAAATATGTGAAACGTATGTACAAAATGCGTTGGATTCTATTGTAGGTCTTTTGGATGAACTTGGTTTGGAGCTATCATCGAGTAAATCTACCTTTTGCGTGTACAGTAGGGGCAGGCGTAGAATACTTCCTACTTTAATGGTAAATGAGCATCACTTGGTTGTCTCAGAATGCGTTAAATACCTAGGTATGTGGTTAGACAGAAGTCTACGTTGGGGCAAACATATAAATGAAACAGTTAGTAAATGTTTAAAATTTCTAAATCTATTAAAAGTTCTAACGGGTAGCTCATGGGGAATACACACAAAACATATATGTAGGTTGTATATTTCTCTGATTCAAAGTGGAATTGACTATGGGTGTTTTATGTATGATTATAGTGCAAAATCTCATGTTTCAAAGCTAGATAAGTTACAAAATCAAGCCCTGAGAATTGTAGGGGGCTATATCAGAAGTTCCCCAATCCATGTAATGGAATCTGATTTGAGTATTCCGCCTTTATTTTTAAGAAGAGAGTATATAGCTTATAAATATTGTTTAAAATTAATGTCAAGTTCAAATAATATGACAGTTAACTTGATTACGGATCTAAGTACCCTTTCCAGTACCAAATATTGGGAAAACAAAAATGTACCCTTATTAGTTAAAAAAATTTATGATGTGAAACACAAAGAGGTTCTTTCAACAGATATTCATAAAATATATACCTTAGAAACTTGGACAACAGCTACTGAGACTAAAAATGTAATTAATGTTGATCTAAAATGTGTAAAGGTACCCAAATCCAATAATAACCCAAATTTATTGGCGTTCGATGTTTTAGCTGAATTAAATTCTATGTATTGTAAATGGCACAAAAATTTCACAGACGGTTCAAAAAGTACTCCCGGCCTAGGTGCTGGGGTATTTGATCAAACCTTAGGAACTACTCTCGGTTTTAAAGTAGACTGTAATGTGTCAATAATCAAGCGATCTTTTATAATCGAAAACAGAATTTAAAAAGAGTCGTTATTCTTTCAGACAGTAAAAGCGCACTACAGCATATTGCTCGATGCGCCTCTGGCTTCAGAGGTACATCGATAGCATATAATATTCATGAAAATATTATTATGTTATGTTACATTGGACTACATGGTAATGAGGAGGCTGACCGATTATCCAAACTAGCAGTAGTAGAGGGTACAACAATTGACTACTTACCTGATTATTGGGAATACATGTGTAAATTTAAAGTAATCTGTTATAACTCCTGGAAAAAACACTTTGTTAATATCTGTCAACAAAAAGGTATATGGTATAGGACCATACAAGGCGAGCCTTCTCGTGTGCCTTGGTTCGATGTTGATCAACATGGTAGGAATTACGTTAAATTAATATTAAGACTTCGCTCTGGACATTATACATCAGCGAAGTTTGCATTCCTTATGAAAAAAGCTGATCCGCCGAATTGCAGATATGTAATCAGATTGAGGACGTGCAACATTTGTTGATGGATTGTGTCCGAAACAGGAGCGAGAGGGAGTCATTTTTGAGGGAATTCGACTTAAACGAAGTTAACATGGGGTTAATTCCAACAATTTTATCTCAACCAACGTCAGAAGTTGCCAAAAAGTTATGTTGTTTAATAACAGTCCTTCATCTGTGACTTTCATCTGTGTGACTAAGTGTTTTATACAATATGTTGGGTGTTTATATGTGTTAATGTTATGTAATGTTAAAAGGCACTATGGAGTTGGCGTATCTGTTTAGATAAAAACTCCTAAACAAATAAAGAGAAAAAAAAAAAAAACATTTGGTAGAATCGGTGTCACAGGTCCGCATGAAACCGGGTCCAGAAAATTTGATTGTCAATCAGCTAGAAGAAAACGAACATCTAATGCTGCAGAATGACCCTATATTCTCAAAAAACAAAGAAAGATATTGACTGAAGAATGTGAGAATGATTTAGAAGAAAGAACTGCTACTACAAAATAGTTGGAACTTGGAGAGACTTTATCTGGAAGTTCAGGTACCTTACATAATCAATAAATAAATTATACAAACTAGGTATATGACATGTCTTTATTTTGTAAACAATGTAGCAAACTTATTGCACCCATCGCCTAATAGTTTCATATTGATGGAAAAATCATATCACATATTTGTATTAGTTGTGATTTTTTGCAGTTAAAATATACTTATCTCGAAATCTCAGAAATTGTTTTTATTGAGTAAATACTTAATAAAACACTATCGATAAAAACATGAGTGACCTGAACATGAGTTCTTAAGGTTTTTTTTTTAGAACGAAGTTCCTTATCGCGCGTTGTGAAAGGGGGCTAGACGGAAAAAATTCTTACGAAAAGTTGTCACGACACTTTTTTCTATAGTAAGCTATTGTAAGCTGTGCGGCGTCGCATGTTTCTCTGTCTGTCTCTCTCTCTCTTATAGAAAGCAAGCCAGATATTTTCATTTCTATTTCGCAACAACAACAACAAAAATCAACAACAACAACAACCCCAACAACAACCAACAACAACAACAAACAACAATCAAACAACAACAGCAACATCAACAATTCCTTCACTAATTAATCGAAAGGAACTTCGTTCCATCCGGGTGTCCCTTGACACCTCTCAAGTTTTTTTCTTTTTCAGTTTCGCAAGCATTATATAGAAAATATTTCACAAGATGCACCTAAGACAGCGGATAAATCAACTCAAGTACACATGACATATAAGTTCAGAAGTAAAACCATCCAAACATGATAATAACATAATTATAATATATAAACATCCATTCATTATTTTTTAAATGATTGTTTGTTAATTATTACCTATTTAATGTACTTACATGGAAGTTTTGACATTTCTATATCCCGCTGAATAAGTCTTTATTTGATGCCAAAAACTCTCCCAACATCAACAAATCGATTCTAGGCAAATTAGCGCTGTTTGCCTTAGTAAATCCTTGTTCCATGGCTCGCGTTATTCCACTTTTGTTTTAATAACACCAACTCAGTGTGAACAAAATTGAATCGTAAATAAAATCACAGTATATCAATCAGTGCTGTTACCGAAGTTCGTTTGTTTACTCAAAAGTGACGGTGATTGGTGTTCAACGTATCATGGCGGATTGCCGTATTTTGTAGTTTTATTTTATCAAAATAATTATCGAGCTCGCTCTTGATAAAAAAAATAATGAGCGTTTTGTATTCTATGACTCAAGTATTATTAAAAAAACACATGATATTAGTGATTTTTAGTTCCAGTCATCATGCCTATTGTCAAGGGGTCAGTTAGTCAGAAAAATGAAGCTAGTTGCCCATTCCAAAGCGTAGTAGGTACATATGGAGAAGAACGGGCAAGAAACTCCATGGACACTCATTAAAAAAAACATATAGGTACAAAAAAAAATTGGTTACATCATTCATGTTGAAATTATACATGTGTGAGAACGATTTAGAAAGACGTGCACGTTAAAAGTAGTAATCATTGTCATCATCAGCCTATATTCGCCCACTTCTGGATGTAGGCCTCCCCTAGTGAACGCCACTGAGCCCGATCCTCGGCTCTCCACATCCAGTCTCTGCCAGCCGCCTACCGCAAGTCGTCACTCCATCTGGCCGGCGGGCGTTTGCGTTTGCCCAAACGCGGTCTCCACTCTAGAACTCGTTTTCCCCAACGATTGTCGGTTCTGCGAGAGATGTGACCAGCCCATTGGCACTTCAGCTTGCCTAGTCTTCGGGCTATGTCGGTTACTTTGGTTCTCTGACGGATAACCTCGTTTCGGATTTTATCCTTCAGAGAGACTCCAAGCATAGCCCTCTCCATAGCTCGCTGAGCGACTTTAAACTTATGGACCAGTCTTACCGTGAGTGTCCACGTTTCGGCTCCGTAAGTCATAACTGGTAGGACGCACGCGTTGAAGACTTTCGTCTTTAGGCACTGCGGTATGGACGACGAAAAGACCTGACGAAGTTTACCAAATGCTGCCCATTCCAGCTACAAAATTGCAACAAACAGCAAAATTGTTCCTACCCAACTGCATATTCTGCCCGAGGTAAACATATTCCTGAACTCCTTCAATGGGAACACCGCAATGACAATCGGTCTCGGGGTAATAAGGGTGTTAAACATAACCTTGGTTTTGTCTATGTTCATCCCAAGACCGATGCGTCGAGAGGCGACGGCTAGGTCAGTCAGCATTCGTTCAAGATCCTGCAGCGACTCCGCCATAAGGACAATATCATCGGCGAATCGTAGGTGTGAGATGTACTTGCCATTTATGTTTATGCCCGTTTCTTTCCAGTCCAGCGTCTTAAACATATCTTCCAGGGCGCCAGTAAACAGTTTCGGAGATATGACATCCCCCTGTCTCACTCCCCTGCGCAATTGGATATATTTAGTCTGCCGATTCTGTACCTGAACGGACATATTCGCGGGATCATACAAGCGTCTCATCACATTGATGTATCGCCAGTCCACTTGGCATCGCTGCAGGAAATCGAGCACAGCCCAGATCTCGACAGAGTCGAAGGCTTTCTCATAGTCCACAAAAGCAAGACACAGGGGCTGGTTATATTCTTCGGTCTTCTGTATAACCTGCCGCACTGTGTGAATGTGGTCTATGGTCCCGTAACCCGATCGAAACCCGGCCTGCTCTGGAGATTTAGACTCATCAAGTCTTCTCTATAGACGATTCAAGACTACCCTCGAAAACAGCTTATAGACATGGCTCAGAAGCGATATGGGCCTGTAGTTTTTAAGGAGTGTTTTATCTCCTTTTTTGAAAAATAACACTACAGTACTTCTGTTCCACGCCTTTGGAGTTCTCCCATCGTTCAAAACATAGTTAAACAGCTTCTGGAGCTCTCGAAGTACAGGTCTCCCTGCGGTTTTCAAGAGCTCTGAGGTAACTCCGTCATCCCCCGGGGCTTTTCCACTTTTAAGCTGTTTGAGGGCTATCTCGATCTCGTCAAGGCCGGCCCGGCAGATAATCGGTGTAGTGGCGAATCAATGTGGCTCGGGAATCTTCACTGCTAGGTTAGGGTCGTACAGCATGCGAGTTGTACAGTCGTCCATAGAAGTCTTCTATCTCGGCAAGAATATCCGGCACTGAGGTGACGGTATTGCCAGAAGATGTTTTAAGCTTCGTCAGATAGGGCCTCCTCAATTGCTGCACGAAGACTTTGGACCCCCTATTTTGCTCTATAGCCTTTTCTATTCGGCGCGTGTTAGAGTATCGGAGGTCCCGTAACACCAGCTTGCTGATATTTCGATTGAGAGCCCGCTTTTCCGACGAAGCCACATTTAGCATGCCCGTCATTCCGCCTCTCATCCATAAGCCGAAGAGTCTCCACCGAGAGTTTGGACTTCGTACCAGGACGTTGCAGCTGACAGAACTTCGACCCTTCTTCCCTTAGGATTCCCACCACTTGTTGTAGGGCCTCGTCGACGTGTTCTGATCCCACAACGGTTTGGAGCTGGCTAAGTCGGAGCGTAGACTTCATCAAACGGGATCTTCGTAGATTAAAGTTTATATTCAGAGAGCCTCATAGGAGTCGGTGGTCACTACCGGTGTTAAACCTGTTGACCACAGAGACGTTTCTGAATATGTGCTTTTTATCCGTCATGATGAAGTCTATCTCGTTCTTTGTCACATCATCAGGGCTTTGCCATGTCCACTTTCTTTGGGACTGCTTCTTATAGAACGTATTCATTAGGAAGAGCCCCTCTTTCTCCAAAAAGTTGACGAGCATGTGCCCCCTGTGTTCCTGCTTCCATTACCATGTGGACCAACTTTCGATTCACTGCTGTTTTGTACTCCCACTTTAGCGTTGAAGTCCCCCATGACAACGTTGTAGTGCGTCTTCGTGGTCTTGTGAAGAGCTGAGATGTCTTCATACATTTCGTCTACTGCGTCATCCGAGTGCGCCGACATTGGTGCGTAAACCTGTATGACTTTAAGGCTATACCTTTCGGTCAGTTTAAGTATGAGGTACGATACCTTGGTCGACACACTGGAGATCTCAACAACGCTATCAGTGAGGACTTTATGTACGAGGAACCTTATGCCACCTTGGGATTGTTGGTCACCCTCCCGGTAATACATAAGGTGGCCTGATTCTAGCGTTATGGTGTCCTCACCCTCTCTTTGGACTTCGCATAACCCCAGAATGCGCCACGTTGTCCTTGCCAGTTCCGTTTCGAGCTGCTCTAAGTGGTCATCAAGCCTGAGCGTTCGTTCGTTGTACGTTGCCAAAATGAGTTGTGGGTGGTGGCCTACCGTAGCCCGGGGATTCTTCGCACCCCCTGCCCTGCCGTTACCGTGACTGCCACCTTGATCAGGAATATCAGGGCGGCCGGGAACTAGGGGCCTTTTTTGTGTTGTGTCGTTCATTTGAGGGTAATGCCCATAGTCGCCACGCTGGGCATGCGGGTTGGCGACCGCAGGGCGTAGTTTATCGCACTGGTGACGCTGCTGCCCGTCACCAGCCTGTAGATTTAACTACGCCAGTGTTGTGATGGTTATACCGCCATCTGTCGGTCGTTAGAGCCTCGTTTGTTATTTAGCAGGATGTACCACGGGCAGGTGAGGTTGACTTGGAGCATTGTGATGATAGCAGCCCCCATACATCCCATCCATTAAAGTAGTAAAAAAGATAAAAACTAAAAAAAACAAGTCAAAAATTTAAATTAAAATAAGCCGTGGCAGCCAAGAGATGACCAGACTAAGAAAATGAAGCGATGTTATTGGATAGTTTCACACACATCCTTCGCTACGCATCTCGCTCTTCTCTGGTGGAAACGCTGCCTAAATATTGTACTGAATTTCATTATGACCCAGTGGTGTATATTGTGATTTGAATTTGGAACGTCAATAAAAAAAATCGTACGAATACTTTTACCAAAAAAATAAAAAACTTTTTTTTATTCAAAGTCAAAGTCAAAGTCAAATCGTTTATTTCAAATAGGCACATAAAAGGGCACTTTTGAACGTCAAAATTTACAAAAAATAGAACTGATTCTAGTTGCCCCTTCCAAAAGGTAGTTTCGTATGGAGAAGAATGGGCAAGAAACTCCACCGTTACTCTTTTAAAAATGTTTTACAATATTATGTATATATATATATTAAAGTACAACTCGGCGAAAGAGTTCTTACTTCAGAGGTTTTAGTCGCCGTCGAACCGTCGACGAACAAAATAATCGGTTGCTGCGTCGCGTACCTCCGCGTTAGAATGCTGGATTTGGGCTGAAGCCCTATAAACGATATTATTTATTGTGTTTTGGATGAAATTGCATGAGATTAGATTTCGAAAAATTTTAAAATCAAAAAACCTGACCGACAGTAAGTTATTTTAGTTCAAACTCAGATGCCACCAACTGATAACTTTTCAGTGCTTGAAAAGTGAGCTTTTTTTGAGTCTTCATAGGTGCAGTCGGGTTTTGATTTCTCGTTATTTTTTTTAATTTTTATCTTTTTATCGTGTTATATTGTTGGAATCGTCTCCTCAAACCCTTTATTTTGATACCCCACATGGTAACGGTACAATTAAATTTTTCAAGATCTTACTTATTGTTATCTAAAATCCCCATTTTGATTTTACAAAAACAAAACCTAGCCTATAACCTTTGCGTGACCCAGACGAGTCAATAAACACCTCATGTATGTTTGTATTCGGATATCCAATGATTCCCGAGGGACATTAAATATGAAAATAGTTGTACCGTACACATGAAAAACATAATCCTGTCTTTGCTGTCACGTATTCTGGTAAATAGTGTATTGAAACTGCACATAACTAGGATTTCATCAGTTATTTACCAGTTTCATAAACTACTAATTCGATAATCGAATTAGTTTTTATTTCCTCTCATTATGTGCGAGTATTCTCCTCGGGGATAAAGGTGTCTTTGTCTTGGGCGAGAGCTTGAATCCCTCACTGCACTCAGTATTCTAGTCTAAACTTTATCGCTTCGCTCAGGATTTAACTCAGAGCTCACTCGCTGTACTCGGGAGCCCTAGAGTCCTTCGTTGCATTCAAGATTCAAAACTGCGCGCGACACTAAGACACTGATTTATGCGCTTATTGAATTAATTAAATACTATTAAAGTCGTTTTTCGAGTCCGTCTGTGTGACCGTGTTGTTCTACTAAACTATGCAACAGATTTTAATGCGGTATTCATCAAAATTTGAAGAGTTTATTCGGAAAGGTGCATAAATACATTCATATTAAACGTATATATAATAAAGAAATCTTGATTTTTTGTCAATTTGTAAAAACCGTGCTAAGCACGACTCGCGAATTTCTTATGAGAAATAACAAAAGTTTAAATTTTCTTTAATTTCACTGCTCTTCCGATTTTAATTAAATATTTAGCTCAATAATTGAGATTTACAAAACTGAGGTGTATTAACATCTCAAAGACCACCACCACCTTAAGTCAATAATGACTTTTGTCGCTAACTTTATTGATTGAATAATATTTTGATGAAAGTATGTAAGAAAAAACTTTACGGAAATTGGCTTGTTCGGGAGGCTGGAGGTCTTCAAACTTGCATACGAGACGGTTCGTGATGTATCTTGAAAACAGCGTGTCGACATGGCTCAGCAGTAAGGGCCTTTAATTCTTAAACAGGGCATTGTCGCCCTTCTTAAAGAAGACACCACCACATCTCTGTTCCATGCCTGTGGCGTTTTACTTTTTAGTATGATGGAATCGAACAGCTTCTGAAGGACCTTAAGAACGGGTTTTCCGACGGCCCGCAGTAGTTCAGCCGTAATTCCATCATCACCTTGCGCCTTGTTGTTTTTAAGCAGCTTCAGAGCTATCCTAATCTCGAACAAGCTTTTTTTTTTTTTTTTTTTGGGTGGGAAATCATCAAATGACCTCTCCCGCTCTGGGCGGAGCGGAAGGGCGTGTCAGACTCTTACTGACTAAAACCCACCCGTGTTCCTTCAGTTGCCTGAACGCCAGGGCCACGGTAACTCTTTCGAACAATCCGCGACCCCGGCAGGCATCGGCCCTATCGGACCCCGTCAATTATGCTGACATCTCTTTGAGGCGCACGTGGAACACAACGCGCCATCGACCCGGGCCTGGTCCTTACCGGACGGCGAGCTGCCCATTGCTCGCCGTCTGCAGGCCCGCGCCTACGGTGGCCGGGAGTCGGCTATCGACTCCCGACGCCCAGGGTGTCTCCTCCTGCGGCGACTAGGGGCGTGAGGGCGCAATGATTGCCTCTCTCTCACGCGCTCCGCCTCCTCCTTCGCGAGCATTACTGCTTCGCAGAAGGAGGTGACTGCTTCCCATTCCCTCTCGCTCCGTACCATGGCATGAACCAGGGCCGGACGCGAGAGATCGCCGCCGCCGATCGCCGCCACGAGGACACGGTGGTGCTCCGCCCAAGCCGGGCAGACCTCCACCGTATGCTCCACCGTGTCCTCCGGTCGATCCACACAATGCCAACACCCGGGCGTTTCCTCCCGCCTTATCCGAAACAGGAACCTCCCGAAACAGCCATGTCCGGTGAGGACCTGCGTCAGGCGGAAGGTGAGGACGCCGTGGCGCCTCTCAAGCCACTCCTCAAAGAGGGGACTTACCGCCGCAATTGTGGCGTGCCCAGCGCTGGGTTGCGACAGTCGCACTCTCCATGCCGCCATAAGATCCCGCCGGAGCTCTGTCCGCTGTGCCGCGATTTCTCGCGGCAGCGGAGTAACGCCCCGGCGTTTCGCCTCCTCGCGCCACTCCCAAATATGCGCGAGGACTTTTGCCTCCAGATCCCGTGGCGGCAATCCAGCAAGGAGGCTCGCCGCCTCGTAGGAGACCGTGCGGTATCCCCGGACTAGCCGGATGGCCATGACCCTTTGGGACGCGTTCAACCGGCGTGCTGGTCGGAGCCTCAATGAACGCGCCCACACCGGTGCCCCGTAAAGGGCCATGGACCGCACGACCCCCGCGTAGAGCCTCCGGCAGGAGGCGTTTGGACCCCCTAGATTGGGCAGGAGCCGCTTCAAGGCAGCCCCGGCCCGGTCCAGTCTGGGAGCCAAACGTCGGAAATGCTCGACGAAGTTCCACCGGCTGTCGAGGACGAGTCCCAGGTACTTCATCGTTGACTCGACGCCGATGTGAACCCCTCCCGCCATTATTTGGGAACCCGAGAGTGGCGCGTTCCGAGGACCATGAAAACACATGGCCTCGGATTTGTGCAGGGCCACCTCGAGTCCCAATTGCCGGATCCTCTCAATGACTGTCGCAACCCCGCGTGTCATTATTTCGGCCGCCGCCTGGTGCGACCTCCCCTGCGCCAGGACCAGCGTGTCGTCAGCGTAACAAACGACGCTGACGCCGCTAGGGAGGTCGGCACGCAGCACCCAGTCGTACCCGATGTCCCACAGATGCGGCCCCAGGACCGATCCCTGTGGGACACCGCACGACATCTCTCGCCGGTTCCATTCTCCCTGGTGACCGGGGTAGATGACGGCCCTGTCCGTCAGATAGGCCTCGACTATGCGACAGAGGTAGGTCGGCATCCGGTGATACCGGAGTGCCTCCCTGATGCAACTCCAGGGCAGGGTATTGAAGGCATTGGCGATGTCTAGAGACACCGCCAAGACGACCCCACCCCGGGTCACAGCATCCCCCGTCGTGAGGGCTCGCACGCGCATGATGGCGTCCACCGTAGAGCGCCCCCTGCGGAAACCAAACTGGCTCTCCGCCAAATCCGGCCCCACCCGCACCAGCCGCCCGACGAGGCGGTCTGCAATGACTCTTTCAAAGAGCTTGCCCACCTCGTCGAGCAGCACGATGGGCCGGTAAGCGGACGGAGAGTCCGCAGGGCGCCCCGTCTTCTTAACGAGGACCAGTTTCCCCGTCTTCCAACGAAGTGGGAACTGGCCCCCCTCCAAGCATGCGCTTAGGAGCCCTCTAAGTCGAGGCCCGAGAGCCTCCAAGGCCAGGACCCAGGCTTTTCCAGGTAGGCCGTCGGGTCCTGGGGCGGTATTTTTGGCACTCAGCCTACGTACCGCCGCTCTCAACTCTACCTCGGTCACCTCAGGAGCATCGTCGTCATCGTCGATTATGTGGTCTACAGTGGGCACTGCAGGAGGCGGAGCCATGGGCGGAGGAGTGTGCTCCCCTCGCGAAGGGAACAGAGCGCTCACCACGCCCTCCATGAGCTGAGGCCGGAGACTCTGCGTCAGGGGGGGAGCCCATGGGCGGAGTTTTTCCCGCACCATTTTGTATGGGCGTCCCCAAGGGTTCCTGTTCAGAGTCCCCAGCGACTCCTCACGGGCCAGTCCCCTGGCCCGCAGTATCTCCGCTCGGAGGGCGGTCTTCGCCGCTCTGTAACCCTCGTACAGCTCCGCCTGAATGGTTTCCGTATCCGGAGGGCGGATACGGAGCCTGCGGTGCCTGGTGTACAGGCGTCTCGCAGCAACGCACGCCTCGCGCAGAGACGTTAGCTCCGGCGACCACCAGTACACCTGGCGCCAGGCGCGTCCAGGCTGGACCCGGGGCATTGCCACGTCACATACTTCGGACATGGCCTCCCGGAACCACTCCGCCTCGTCGTTAATATCAGCAGGCCTGTCCGGTGATGACACCCAGGCCTGCACGATCGAGGCTTCCAGGAGGAGCTCTCGGTCCAGCCGCTTCAGCGCCCACCGCGGACCACTCGGGGCCTGTCGGACCAGCGCGCTCGAGGTCTGGGCGGAGACGTCAAACCGGATGTACCGGTGGTCGGAATACGTCTCCACCCCCTCCATGACGCGCCAGTCAATGACACACGGCGACAGAGCGGGGCTGGCGAACGAGAGGTCCACCACTGACTCACCCCGCATCCGCACACACGTGGGTACAGAGCCCCGGTTTAGGACGACCAGGCCTGTCTCCAGAGCCCAGTCCTCCACCATCCTACCCCGCGCGTCCGTATACCGGGAACCCCAAGCCGTGTTCTTGGCTACAAGCTGCCGTAAAGGCTTTAGCACCGTAGATTACATTTATACGCTGCGGCAGGTTATACAGAAGACAAACGAGTATAACCTGCCTCTGTTTAGCGTGTGTGGACAACGAGAAAGAAATCTCTTGTCCACTATTATCTACGGCCATGATGAGAGGGCTGTACTCAGCGGTCAATCCACCCAGCAAAATCGATATGATCCAATCGTCAGGGATTTGAGCATCAATATCGGACAATTGTTGTGTCAGGAATGTAATTTTGGATATGTAGCTTTCCATAGACCCGAAATTCTCATTCTCTAATTTACAGTTGAAAAGCTCTCGCTGAATATGTATAAATCTTCCCCAACCTTTATCTTCATACGCTTTCTGTAAGCTGTTCCAGGCTTCTTTCGCAGTCTTCGCATTGTAGACGTGGGTAAAGCACTCTAGTTCTAACAACAAGCAAAGTGTCGTTCGTGCCTGCCGGTCTACGTCAGCATTTGCTACATCTGTAGAAATTACTCCCCACCAGTTTTTATTCTCCAAGTAATTTCGCACCAAGAATTTCCAATTTGGGTAGTCCGACGATCCTTTCAGCTTCTTAATTCCACTTATCCCAATTTCAGCTGACATAATTGAGATTTCGTAAGTGTAGATTTACAAGCAAACAATTAATATTTATACCACTCAACTTATTGAGCCATAATCTGGGCCCATAACCTATTGGAAAATAGCAGCAATAATAACAGCAGCAGTGGCCTTATAGTTATTATATATATTCGTGGTCAATATTTTTCACACAAGTGACAAGGTACAGACATAAACAGAACCGTAACTATGCTAATTTAAAATCGGTGACAGACAGGTGTAAAAATGATTATTCATACAGGCCAGTGTATACATATATACGACCTTCAATAGAAAATATAGTTAAACCTAAATAAATTACTGTTTAAATCAAGGCAAAACGCGCGCGGGGCGCGGGACGCGACTAGCCGCGCCAGTTTGAACACCTCCATAGAAGTTAGTTGACACTGTCGGCGCGAGCGAATTTCATCCGGCAACCTGCGCGGGATTCGCCTCACTTTGACCAAAGCTACTAAATCTGAATGCTTATAGTTGTGTCTATAGAACTAATGCCTATAAGCTGTTTGATATACGAAGAATAGGAGGTTACTTGGACCCCACTGGAGACCACAAAAGTCAATATTGTTTTGTTATTGATTATGCCAATATTTATTTTATTGTTTCGCAGTCTAGAATTACTACCCTATGTTTTTCTGATGAGTACGTGATCGTTGCCAGGGATTTTTTGGAAAGAATTCATCTGTTCTTCTACAAAGATCGTTCTGAATATTCCATGAAGGTAAGATAATTATTTATAAACAATCTGTAGATGCACGACAAGTAACACATTCAAAAATATAACTCTTTGAGGTTATTTCCTTGTTGGCAAGAGTATAAGAGAATATAAGCGCATTCCGTCGTAAAATGATAAACCAATCAGCTGGCTGGTAGCCTGGCGGCCCAGAGACCTTATTACGGATGCGCAACGGAAAAGTAATGCAAATTCGATAAAAAAAAAATTTTTAGTTTGTAGCGTTTTTTTTTTGAGGTTGGTTGTTTCTATTTTTTTCAAACTTTTTTTCTATTGTAACCTAGTCATTTAGGTATATTAATTATTATTTTCAATAATGGTATTTTCAATTTTAAAATCGTTCAAATTTACGATGTTTAACAATCTCACAATTAAAAAAACACAACCGGCACAGTAGCCCTTGTCATTACTCTCCGTATTTTTGTTCCAGACCCACAAGCAAATTCATCGGATCTCCCACTTATTCACATTATACATCATTTGTCAAATGCTAGGAGGCTGCTTTCTTTTTAATGTTACTCCGATGTTTAACAATTATTCAGCCGGGAACTACGCTAGGGGCGGATTGAAAGGAAACGCCACATATGAACACGCTCTATATTACTCTTATCCTTTCCCCGCGTCAACAGAATTAAATTGGTATATTGTTGCTAACATTTTAAATTGGTAAGTAAATTTTGAAAATACTACACGACAAAGCCTACCTGTTCGTTTCAAATGGTCCGAACAGCCGTCTAGTAAGTCCGATATATAATTTATCTTAAATATTTTAAGTTACAAGGGACTCGTGGGTAAATAATAATCGCCGCACGATTTGATCGATGGTTAAGCTACGCTTGCTGCGGTCGCTTCGTGGATGGGTGACCAACTATCGAGATCCCTCCGTGCCACGGAAAGCACGTTAAACCGTTGGTCCCGGCTGTCATTCATAGACCTTTGACAGTTGTTTCGGGTCTTCAGAAGCCCGAAAGTCTGACAACCAGTCTTACCAAGAGGTATCGTATTTCCCAGCCAGCCAACCCAGTTAGGGTTGTGGAGGTCAGATGCAGTCACTCCATGTAAAACACTGGTATTCAGCTGCATCTGGTTAGACTGGAAGCCGAACCCAACGTAGTTGGGAAAAGGCAGGCAGATTGAAATATCGTCATTTGTTTTATTGCAGGACTATATCATACTTGTGTACGATTTGGTTCTGCATGCACGATTGCTTTTTATCTCTCATGGTGTTTCAAATCTGGGGTCATTTCAAGATTTTACTTTACAATCTCGACAACTTCCCGAGGCCCTCATCTAAGATAAGCTTCATATTAGAAGACAGCCATTCAACTGTAACTTGTGAAATGTATTCTCCCAATGAGCTGAAAAGTGTTAGTATTCAACTAAATGAATTGATTGATTATCATCGAAATATAGTCACGTAAGTTTCGAATTTTATAGCATACATACATAATATTTCGCTAGTAATCCCCAAAGGGTTAGGCAGAGATAGATCTACACCCACACTTCACCATTTATGTTTAAGTCCCATGTAATAGGGGCCGAAGTTATTACCATCAACCGGGCACAAATCCAGACTCTGAGCTTATCATCATCATCATCATCATTTGTTGCCGAAAGACGTCCACTGCTGGACTTAGGCCTCCCCCAAGCAATGCCACTACCGATTCTATGGTTTTTCCGTCCAGTGGAATCCTGCGGCCTTCGCCAGATCATCGGTCTACCTTGTGGGCAGCTTTCCAACGCTACGTCTGTCGATACGCGGTCGCCACTCCAGAAGCTTTCGGCCCCTCGGTCATCTGTTCTGCGAGCAATTTGCCCGGCCCACTTTAATTTGGTATTTCATCGGGCTATATCGGCTGCCTTGGTTCTTCTACGGGTCTCTTCATTTCTGATTCGATCACGTAGGGAAACTCCAAACATAGCCCTCTCCATTGCCCTTTGAGTGGCGTAGCCTTCTAATGAGGTTCATTGTGAGCGATTCCCGGCTGCTACTGAGAAATTCTGGATAGAAAAACCCAATAACATCTTGCCTGACCTAAGCATCGATACCAGAACCTCATGCTTAATAATAGCGCTTACGACCACTACAGGAACCAGGCAGTTGAGGCAGTTTTTTTTTATTTTTATGTTTAGCTTATTCTGTGGGCTATGTTATTTAGAATAACCAAGCGTAAGTAGCAATAAGCGGGCAATATTAGCTGAGAACCGATGCCCATTCATGTAGACGTGTTCTTGAGTGGAGACCTCAAAGCGGCAAATGTAAGTAGGGTAGGTGATTTTTTAGGCTTGGTAGAGCGATGATCTTTGAAGAGTCACTAGCAGCAGCTGGATGAAAGTAATCGAGGATCAACTTAAATGACGTGTATTTGGAGAGGCCTTTGTCCAGCAGTGAACTGCTAAAGGCTGTTGATGATGCTGATGGTAGGTACTCTCTCCATCCATTCATAGACTCTCATAAACCTCAATATCTAAGAGAGATGGTTTGGTAGATCACATACACCTAGATCATGTCCCAAAGTTGATAAAACACCTTCTATATCTATATCTTCTATATCTATACAAAGTATAAAACAAAGTCAGTTTTCGTGTCTGTCCGTCTACATCAAAACACTACAATGAATTTTGATGCGGTTTTCATTATCGTTTAGGTTTATGTTACTAATATTAAACTGAAATATAGCACAGAAGTCGCGATTTTTGACTATTCGCCATTGCATCCATACGAAGAAGGGGCGGGTCGCTAGTTTAAAATAAAACACGTCAATGAGGCTTGGCCGTAGAAATAGGTCCTATGCTAGATATGACTTATATGATATAATCAAGCCCTATTTCCTCAAAATAACATGTCTTTTCTTTGACTCTAGTTTTACAGACAAAATGTCCGATGTGTTTGGGCCAATGTTGTTTGTTTATTACGCGTTTCATCAAACAAGTGGTTGCTTACTACTCCTGGAGTGCTCACAAATGGTCAGTATTTAGAATCTAGTTTGTGAATTTATATATATTAACCCGACTGCGGTGAATTCACTTCCGCAAAAAAAACTTGCGCGAATCCACTTGCGTGAAAGGACAGTTTTGCGAAAAAATTGCAAAAATGAGATTCCTTCATAACATCACGCCAGTTTTCTATCAAAGGGTTGGGCAAAGGGTATACTGTGAATCAATAAACTTAGCCTAGGCTAGACATAGGCCGCTCCCAGGCTGCGCTATAACACCCTGACCTCAGCCTTTCAAATCCATTCTGTCCTAACCAACTTCTTAATGTCGTCGATCCATCAAGCTGGGGGGCGTCCCACACTACAATTGCCGATACGCGGTCTCCATTTCAGGACTCGTCTGCTCCCCCGGCTATTGGTCCTTCGACAAACATGGCCAGCCCACTGCCACTTCAGCTTGCTTACTCTGTAAGCTATGCCAGTAACTCCAGTTCTTTTCCGGATAACTTTCTTTTCTGATTTTATCCTTGAAAGAAACTCCGAGCCTAGCGCGCTCCGCGCTATGGAGCGCGCTAGGCTCGGAGTTTCTTCTCATCGACCTTGAATTTAAGGACCATCTCGACTGTCAGTGTCCATGTTTCGGCACCGTATGTCATAACGGGCAGGACGCAGTGGTTGAAGACCTTAGTTTTCAAACATGGCGGATTAGGTGACGGGAAGGCTTGACGAACCTGTCCAATCTAACTGGAACCTTGTGTCGACTTCTTTCTCAAAGTTCTACCGAGCCTGATGACTTGCCCTAGGTAGACATACTCCTTCACAACTTCGAGAAGCGACCCTTCGATGTGGAATGGTCTCGGCAAGACGTGTGAATTCTACATGACTTTCGTCTAGTCCAAATTCATGCTGAAGCCAACCCGCCGAGAGGCTTCATTTAGGCTGTGCAGCATCTGCTCTACCTGCTCCAGCGTCTCTGCCATTATGACGATGTCATCGGCAAAGCAAAGGTGTGAGATGTACTCGCCGTTCACGTTAATAGCTTATCCAGTCCAGTCTTGTGTCTTGAAGACGTCCTCCAACGCATTGGTAAACAGTTTCGGGGATATCACATCCCTCTGTGTCTCTCCTCTGAGCAGTTGGATGGGGCTGGTTTTCTGATCCTGGACCTGGACTGTCACCTTGCAACGTCATACAAACATCATGACACTACAATGTAGCGCCAGTCAATTCGACATCGTGACAGAGGCCAGAACTGCCCATATTTCGGTTAAGTCGAAGGCTTTCTCGTAGTCCACAAATGCCATACACAACGGCTGGTCCTACTTCTCGGTTTTCTGAATAATTTGCCGAATAGTATCGATGTGGTCTACGAAGCTGAAGCCATTTCTGTATACGTGGCTCAGAAGTGATATGGGTCTATAATTCTTTGGCAATCTTTTATCACTTTTTTTGAAGAACAGAACCACCGCACCTCTGCTCCACCCAAGGCGTGGAGCAGAGGTTCGGTGGTTCTATGGTGTTGTACCCTCTTCGATGTCGGAGTTAAACAGACTCGCTAGCTCTCTTAGGACTGGAGCCCTGCCCGCTTTACGGAGCTCTGTCAATATTCCTTCATCACGAGTTGCCTTGCTGTTCTTTAGCTGCTCGAGACCCAGCCTAATTTGATACTGGTCGACATACGGGATGTTCTCCGTGTAATGGCGCGTTAATTCGGCTCGATGGTCATCTGGACTATGTCTAGTTCTAAGTTTTGGCAAATTGGACCTCCCTAATTACTAAGAAAACCTTCGGTCCTGCTCAATCGCGACTTTGATCTCACGGGTGTTGGATCTCCGAAAGTCACATCGCATCAGTTTTCTAATTTTTAGTATTAGGGCCCTCTTATCAGACGAAGACAACTGCGTGGATGGCAAGTCTCATATTTCCCTTATAAGTCCGAGAGTCTTTGAGGAAAGTTTGGACACCTTACTTTTACACTGCGACGGGAAAAGTCTGCGGGACACGTCGCGTAGTGCTTAGACTAACTTGTCAGCTTTCTCGTCAACAGTGCCTGTAGTTTCCAGCAGGGCGCATCTTGGAGCTGTGTAGTTCGGAGAGTAGGCCTCATCGTGCGGATTCGCTCAGCTCGAAGATTGATATTTAGAGTGCCTCGGACAAGCCTATGATCGCTTCCGGTCTTAATCCTACTGATCACTGAGACATCTCTAAATATGTGCTGCTTATCCGTCATGATGAAATGTATTTCGTTCCTTGTCATGGTATCGGGGCTCTGGTAAGTTCACCTCATTTTTTTTTTTGGCTTAGGAAATCATGACTTCTCTAGCTATGGGCGGAGCAGGAGAGCGTGTCAGACTCTTACTGACTAAAACCTAACCGTGTTCCTTCAGGTGCCTGTGCGCCGGGGCCCCGGTAACTCTTTCGAGAAACCCGCGACCCCGGCAGGCATCGGCCCTATCGGACCCCGTCAATGGTGCTGACATCTCTTTGAGGCGCGCGTGGAGCACAACGCGCCGTCGACTTGGACCTGGTCCTTACAGGACGAAGAGCTACACATTGCTCGCCGTCCGCAGGCCCTCGCCTACGGTGGCCAGGAATCAGCTATTGATTCCCGACGCCCAGGGCGTCTCCTCCTGCGGCGACGAGGGGCGTGAGGACGCTACGATTCCTACACCTTCACGCGCTCCACCTCTTCCTTTGCGAGCATTACTGCTTCGCAGAAGGAGGTGACTGCTTCCCATTCCCTCTCGCTCCGTACCATGGCCTAAACCAGGGCCGGATGCGAGAGATCGCCGCAGCCGATCGCCGCCACGAGGACACGGCGATGCTCCGTCCAAGCAGGGCAGACCTCCATCGTATGCTACACCGTGTCCTCAGGTCGATTCACACAATGATAACACCCGGGCGTTTCCTCCCGCGTTATCCTGAATAGGAACCTCCCGAAACAGCCATGTCCGGTAAGGACGCCGTGGCGCCTCTCAAGCCAATCCTCAAAGCGGGGACTTACCGCCGCAATAGTGGCGCGCCCAGCACTGAGTTGCAACAGTCGCACTCTCCATGCCGTCAAGAGATCCCGCCGGAGCTCTGTCCGCTGTGCCGCGATTTCTCGCAGCAGCGGAGTTACACCCGGCGTTTCGTCTACTCGCGCCACTCCCAACTGTGCGGGAGGACTTTAGCCTCCAGATCCCATGGCGGCATTGCTGCAAGGAGGCTCGCCACCTCGCAGGAGACCGTGTGGTATAGCCAGACCAGCCGGATGGCCATGACTCCCTGGGTCGCATTCAACCGGCGGGCTGGTCAGCGCCTCAATGATCGCGCCCACTCCGGTGCCCCATAAAGGGCCATGGACCGCACGGTCCCCGCGTATAGCTTCTGGTAGGAGGCGTTTGGACTCCCTAGATTGGGCAGGAGCCGCTTCAAGGCAGCACTGGCCCGAGCTTCACCTCATTTTGGGTTTCTTTTCGAAGAATGAATCCATCAAGAAGAGCCCCTGCGACTCTGAAAAGTTGGCCAGCATTTGCCCCTTATAGTTCCTGCGCCCCAAACCGAAGGGTCCGAATTGCGATTCGCCGCGTTCTTGTACTCCCACTTTGGCATTGAGATCCCCCATAACAACGTTAACGTGACCGTACACCCACAATTCGCCAGTTATGTTCAAGTTACAAATACACACATCAGCACCGTTTAGGGATATTTCGGATTTTCCCAATTTACTCAAAATTTGTTATAAATTACATAAAATATGTATATATTATCATAAAGTCCATTTATCAGACGATACTTCAGAATAAAACAAAAGTATTCTTTTGCGTAAATAATTCTTGGAGTGAAATTGATGATGATTTCAGATTGACGAGCGAAGGGAGCTTCCATGATGTAGGTAGAGGAACAGTCTTACTTGGTTAAATGATGATCCACGAAGCTGTCTGCACTGGTACTGCTCCTAGAGGGATTGATAGCAGAAGCTGAACCCTCTCGCCACCCGATGATGAGCTCTACAGAACCTGATGATGTTGATGTCAAGCCGTGATTTGCTTACCACGACCGTGCTGTTGACCTGAGCTATATTTGCTCAAGTCAACGATGAAGGGTGTGTTTCACTGAATGAGTCCACACTGCATGGTTTGATCACAGAACCTTGAGTCCGAACCGTGTCTCTAACCCGTACGCGCGCTAGGTCAAAGTATCGCGACGAAGTCCTGCAATGCTCAAAGGACCAAAATAAATGTAGAGGATCCCTACACTTAGTGATATGATAACGGAGTGATTCTATTAGGATGATAAAATAAAACCGTCCGCCGTGAATGTACGTTAAACACTGATTTATTTATTTATATTTTTACATATTATTTGCAATAATAGGTAAAAAATTATGTGTAGCATAAAATTATGTGTAGTATTATGTGTGCAGAATGCACGGCGCGTAAGTCGATAAAGTAATGTACGATTCCGTACAATGGTCCTGCAACGGTTTTTCATGCTTTGAATCAAGTTATCAAAGTCTTGCTGCGGGACACTGTCCTAGGTCCTGCTAAGATGCCAAAAAGTTTCTCTGCAGTCGCAATGTTTGCAGGATAATTCTTCAAAGCCCTTCTTTGGAGTATGTCCCACGCGTGCTCTATGGGGTTTAGGTCTGGTGCGCGGGCCAGTCTAAGACCGATAAGTCGTGCTCCTGCAACCAGCGAGTCACCGCCCGCGCTATGCGCGGACGGCGGCTGTCGTGCATGAGCGTGATTTCTTGGCCCCTTTGTAGTCGATGGGGGTAGACTATTGGTACTAACACCGGGTTATAGTATTTTTCAGCAGACATGGTGTTTCTGATCGAAACGAGAGCTCAACCGTAATTGTTTCGCCGTGGTATATAGGTGGACTTCCTGGGGGTGTTTATTGCTGACGGCACTCACGGCCAGCAACTCGCCATACGCGTTCTTTTCACGAATCAGGATGGAAACCAAACAGGAAACATCGGTAAACAGCACTACAGATTCCTGGTTATCCTCCCAGAGCAAATGTTCACGAGCCCACAGTAATTTTCATCCACAATTTCTTCGGCGTAGTGCAGGAGTACGAAGCGGTCTACGAGCATGAAGGTTAGCTTCATGCAGTCTTCTCCTTACAGTTTGGTCACTCACAAGCGACTGATTCTCTGACTGGACCTTTTGAACCAACTGCATGGCCGTAAC
The DNA here is from genome assembly GCA_916610205.1 of Griposia aprilina. NCBI lineage: Eukaryota > Metazoa > Arthropoda > Insecta > Lepidoptera > Noctuidae > Griposia > Griposia aprilina. Next base: position 19,273,551 of record OU744285.1, on the reverse strand, counting down.
ATTTGACAACTTGCAAAAATTGTCTACTCGCGACAACTTGCAAAAATTGGTCTTATCGTTGGGTGGTTATACGTTTCCCGCCTAGGTGTCTTTCAGCCACTTCACCAATAGCACGATACCGTGACCATAACCTTGATATTACGTTTTGTTTCGTTCCAATATTCTCAGCAATACTCCGTTGAGTAGCCCCAGCTTAGAGCATGCCTACTGCCCTTAACATTTCCTCTCTCGTTAACTGGCACCGCTGCATGATGCATACTGTGGCATAAATTCGAAATAACTGCTTACTTGTTTTTAAACTTTCATTTGACACCAAAAATTACCAAAAACCATTGTAGGTAAATGAATTCTTCGAACTTCGCTAAAGTGATGCCGTGCAAATCTTTATTTTTTTTTTCTAATTCAAATTTGGAATCATCCAAAAAAGCCTACAAGCTAAGCTTTCTTAAAAATATTTTAAAACCGATTAGTATTTTTGAGTTTAAGAACCTTATACAAAAGATTTAATGCAAGTGGGTTCGTGCAAGTGTCCTATTACCGATGTGTACCTGTCTAAGTCTAACTGCAGGCTTAGCATGACGCTTTCTATTTCCCAGAAGAATAGACATAGAGCCTACTTCTTTACAAAGTGACATTTCGTTTCTCCATTTTTGACATCGCATGGTAAAAATCCTTCTACAATCTGTCATTTTGTCTTTCGTTTCTACCGATCGTTGTCTAGGTCATTTTTTAACCGACGAAAAAAAAGGAGGAGGTTCTCAAGTTGACCCGTATATTTTTTAATGTAGATTATTTCAGAAGAAAGTTTTGAAATCACACTGGCAACTAACAGTTGTCTAAGGTAGTGAAGACAATTTAATTTTGTAATCGCCATGCTAAAGACAGTAGAAAACTTTTTACTGGACGGCCACAAAGTATAAAAATGAAATGGAAAAATGGAATTTTTCACTTTTTGTATGGAAAATGATTTCCTACATGTTGAGTTTTAGGGGTTTAAGCGTCACTTAAAGGGGGTCGAAATTTTCATTATTTTTGCGATGGGACACACCATTTTCGAGACATACGCAAAATAAAAGAAAAACGTGAATAAACTACTGAATTTCGTAAAAGGTGCAGATGTCTCTTTCTACTTTGCTACCGTCGTACTGTCTTCACGGAACGTCATTTTTATCTATTCTTCCGTCGAGAAAACGGTGCTCATGCTAAGCCTGCTGTACAATGTACGTTGACTTTTCACATGCGCCAATATTTATTTTTAATTCAAAAGTTTATTTGACAGTTTAAACATTACTTCTTTTTGTTTCAGACGGCTGCAGCTCTGATCCGCTACCTACCTCTAACAGTTATCCTCTTTCAACAACTTATACAACTTTCGATCATCTTCGAACTTATTGGCAGTATTGTAAGAAAAATGTTCATTAAATACCAATTTTATTACAACGTATTCAAGTATCATAAACGTAAAAAAAACGCCACATCGGTAATCGTCAAAAGGGCACAAACCCAGACTCTGGCCTGCAACTAAGAATTTGACAACTAATATATATAATTATTATACTAGCTGTTGCCCGTGACTTCGTCTGCTTGTATTTTGTATTTCATTTTTTTTTTAAACTAATAGGTATCCAGGATGAAAGGTAGCCAATATCGTTTTCTAGGTCCCAGGCTGCCTATTTGTCAATTTCATAATGATCAGTACTAGCTGTGGTTTAGACAAGTAAATGTAACAGACAGGGAGACAGAGTTACTTTCGCAATTATAATACCAGCTGTTGCCCGCGACTTCGTCTGCGATTCAGAATGAAAAGTAGCATATGTTCTTACCCATGTCATGGTCTATCTCTGTGCTAAATTTCATCTAAATCCGTTCAGTAGTTTTTGCGTGAAAGAGTAACAAACATCCATCCATTCATGTATCCATCCATCCATCCTCACAAACTTTCACATCCTACTTCCTACTAATCCTACTTCCTACTAATATTATAAATGTGAAAGTTTGTTAGGATGGATAGATGGATGGATGGATGTTTGTTACTCTTTCACGCAAAAACTACTGAACGTATTTGGGTCGGAACACAGATAGTTTATGACCTGGATTAACACATAGGATACTTTTTATCCCGTGTAGTATGTTACCGGGGGATAATTTCCGACCTACACGCTGGCGAAGCCGCGGGCAAAAGCTAGTTTATGATATTAGTAGGATATCTTATATTTTGCAACTAATATAAAACCTAAAAACCACTTTGTCCGACCCGGATCCAGAGGACTTTGACAAAGTGACATTCTGATATTATTTGCAGAGTGACAGGTTAAAGAACGCAGTCTACAGCGTACCTTGGGATAGCATGGACACGAAGAACAGGCGAACAGTGGCCTTTTTCCTAATGAATGTACAGGAACCTGTACATGTAAAAGCATTAGGACTTGCTGATGTTGGTGTTACTTCTATGACTGCGGTAATGTTATTATTCAATTTTATTGAGAGCTTCTCGCGTCCAGTTGATTCCTGATACCTCACCAGGTCATCTGTAGTCGAGGCGACGCTTGAGGATTATCTATTATGTAATGTAATGTACGACTAAATGATGATGATGACCTTGGCTGATTTAATAAAAATAATTTATACCCGGAAGGGGTTGTCTATTTTCGTTTCGTCTATTTCGTAAATGAGCGCTGAGGGCTCTGTCTCGCATAGGGTGGTAGCATTATGCTGAGCGATTGCCGTTTTACGTGGATGTGACGTATGTTTTCCCCCAACTCGTAATTTTTTATATTTCTGTGTTTTTCTCTGCGTCCTGTTAACTGCAAATAAACGTATAGTATACCCACATTTGACAAGTCATGTTTGTCATAGGACGCCGGCGCCGCCGGCGCCGCCAACCATTTGCTATCAAAGAGGCATGAATCCAGACTATGGGCTGCTATTTAGAATGCTTTAATAAAAACAAAAATTCCTTATTGAAATATAAAATTACCTGAACCGGGGTTGGTCCTAGGACCCCTTGCAAAAACTATACTAACAAGACAATATGTAGTGATTAAATATTTCTATTCTTTTCAGATCTTGAAAACTTCGATATCTTACTTCACTTTTCTAAACAGCATGTAATTGCAGTTATATTTCATTATTTGATATAATGCAAATCTTTCGTCTTTTAAATAAGAATGTTTACGATTAGTTTATCCTTATAATACACATGTGTACTATTCTTTGTTTTAAATAAATTAGAAGCCTGCAAATAAATGAAACAAGTGTTTTATTTTTATACCGCCTAACAAATAAAGATCCAGGGATATTTAACACCGGTCTTGGTTGTTATCATGTTGGTACAATAAGTTCAAGTTCAAGTTATTTATTTCATAACAAAAATACATTTGTGTCGAAATATTTGCACAGTAGGTACACAAAAAGAAGCAACATAAACAATTATAATATAAGTTACCTCGTTCCTCACCCATCATGGAAGTTAGAACGTCTATCCACATTCAAAACACTAACTTTACAAACATTAACATTCTTATTGATCATACAGAACAAAGTCTCTAACAAAATGCTACAAAATACATTTAATGTCGAAATATTAAGAATAAAAAAAATTAACATTTATAGCAAAGTCAATGAGCAATGAGGTCACATTAGTTACTTATATTTAATTTAATTTTAATTTAATACTAATTTTAAGATTTTTGTCATTACAAAATTCGTCAATGCTGTAATACGCTTTATTGATTAACAAAGCCCTGAGTTTATTTTAAAAAATGTTCACATTCTGAATATTCTTTAATTCTGCTGGTAATTTGTTAAAGAGATTGACAGACTGCACGCGTGACGAGTGTTTGACAACATTAAGCTTTGCCTGCAGAATAGTAGGAAGATCTTTTCTGCGAGTATCTACTCTATTTTTTCTTTCATCGTCTGTTTCAAACTGGTTTAAGTTTTTGTTTAAGTGAGTAAGGAGAACTAAGATATAAAGACATGGTACCGTTAAACTTCTAAATTTAATAAAATATTCCTTACATGATTCTGTCTGGTTTAAACGAAGCATGGTTCTTAATGCACGCTTTTGTATAGTAAAGGCAGGCTGAGCCGGATTCCCATGGGCCTCCCATCACGGCGATGTGGGAACACCGCTGAGTTTTAGTGGGTAGTGGGTATACTGTCATTCCGACAGGAGTCCCACATATCCCGTCTCGTCCCCCCACGAGCGGGAATGCATAAAGCATTTCTCAGCGAAAAAAAAAAAAAAAAAAAAGGCTCTGTATGGGAAGTACCCTAAATATTAATACTACCAAGATTCACTCAAAGGAAACGTTCGATATTTTTAAAGTAAGTAATACCACAAGTTGAAACTTGTGGTATTGGTAGAATGATCATTTTTTTTTTTTTCATTTGAATTGTAACTCAAATGCAATTATTGAACATTCTGTATTTTTTATGACAACGTCCGAAACGGTCAACGTTATGGTTGACATCATCTGCTTAGCCTTTTCCCAAGTATTTATTTTTATTTATTTATTCAACCATTTATGTACACATATGTATAAACAGACAAGGAGAAAGGAACAGAAAAATAGGTGCAAAGGTGATGCTTATTTCTAAAGAAATCTCTTCCAGCATACCTGCGATAGGAGAGTATATTAAAGAGATGAAGACAGCGTGTGAAAGAGTAGAAAGGAAAACGCAATACATAAAATCTAAAATAATATACTTACATACATACATACTTCTAAAATAAATATCACTAAAATATATAAAAATATAATGTAATTTAATGAATAAATACATAAACAACTATGAAAACGTGGAAAGATAGTGTCCTTTTACTCTACTTTTAAATACTCCAACAGTTTGGCAGTTCCTAATGTCAGGTGAAAGTCAATTCCACAACCGTACCGCGTGCACAGTGAAAGGGTAGGAGCAGAAGTCGGTTGAGTGGGGAGGGGATTTGAGGAGATTTCTAAGATACGACGAGGGTTTTAGTGAGTGGAGACAGCGACGCAACATGGAGCTTATTCCGCATATACCGGCCAACGATAATTATGGCCTGGGATTTCTTAGGGTTGATCTGAAGTCCAACAGCTCGCGACCACTCAGTAATCAAATCCAGGTCTCTGATCATAGCAGACACGGCGGCATCCGCGTCATGCCATGCATCAAGAAGTGATTGTAAAGCTGCAGATCGTCGGCATAGAGATAGAAGTGAGAAGAGATGACTCTGGTGACAGAGTTCAATGAAAATAGAAAAGAGAAGAGAAGAGAGAAAGCCACCCTGGGGCACACCTGCGGTCAGAGAGCACCATTCAGAAGAAGATTCTTAGAGATGAATCCACTGCGAGCGGCCTTTAAGATACGAGTCGAACCAACCAATTAAATAGTAGAAGAAGAGAAATTGACAGATTTAAGGATCCCTAGAAGGATATCGAAATTAACAGAGTTAAAGGCACTGCTGTCCAGAAGTACAAGTAAGGAGAGAGATTTGTGATCCATAGCCCAGCGAATTTCATCAGTAATCTTCAAAAGGTCGAAAACCAGATTGAAAAGGACTAAGAAGGTCATTCGAAGAAGTTGCTGATGAACAATGTGCTCAAGAACTCTGGAGCGATATGGAAGGATAGAAATTGGTCGGAAATCGATCGGTGAGACAGGGTTGGGGATCTTGGGTAAGGGGATGATACGAGGAACAGTACAAGAAAACAAGGAGAAATTAAAAATGTGGGTCAAAATGGGAAGTAATATGGAGAGGATAAGAAAAAATTAAATCATTCTTGAGCAAAGATTATAATTACCAACTGCAGTGGAGGAGATAGCACAAATAGATTTTTTACCTTAGTTTCACTTAGAGGGCTAAATTCGACGGAAGGACACTGCGGTATTGGCAAACAGAAAAGTTTGTTTAAAGTAGCTGATTTGACGTGTGGATCCAACGTAACAGGGGGAAGTGAGAAATGTTTGTTAAGAGCACACACGTCAGTGTCATTACTGGAGACTTACCAATATCTACATTTTTCAGAAACTTCCAGACTTCAGAAGAGTTACGGTTGTCGAGAGATTTATGGAAGTAGCTTCTCTTTCCATCTCTAAACATACGATTGCAGCGATTACGCAGTGTCTTAAACGCATTCAAGTTGCGCTCGGAAGGACAGCGTTTTAACCTCCTTTTGGCTCTGTCCCTATTAGCCATAACATCCCTAATGGCAGGGGTGTACCAGAAAGCCGGGACATACTTGACTTTGACTCGACGAATAGGGGCATGACGATCGTATAAGCTGAGTATTGTGCTGTTGAAAATGAGAACCATATCGTTGATACATGTGCTCTCTAAGACATACGTCCAGTCGATAATACCAGCATTACACAGCAATGCCTCCAGGTCTACGCGCTTATAGTTTCTAAGGCGGCGGCTTACGCTTAGGAAACGAAAAAAAGAACGAAACATCCAGTCACATTTTTATATTACTAATTACAATTAAACTGCATTGAATTAGACCGTGATTTTCGACAGGACTTAGTTTTCGATAATACTGAAGCGTTTAAAAAATGGATTGGAATAGTTAAGTTTTTCGAGTTATTGTGACCACGCCAGGATCCATACATACAGACACAAGGACGTCCACAGAAAAAAAAAATTAACAGCTTTTTCATTATTTTAAATAGCAAAATGTCTTTTGAAAATAACATGAGTGTTGTTGGTGATTCTTAGAGGTGGTATAAATCAAATAGCGGACTATTATAGTAGGTGGTATATTGGACGTAAGAACGCGTGCCTCTTGGTCCGTCGGTTTTTGTAGTGAAGGGCAGTGCAGGTCAGCGGCTATCGGCACGTCGTCCCCCGGTCGCCGCTCGCTGCTGCCCCGCTCCTGTTGTCGCAGCGCCGGGCGGTGCCATGTTTTATTTCCAACATACTCCCCAGGTTGAAGTAGGTAGGTATACGGCTGATTCACCAAGCAGGTTCTGGAAGGGGACAAATATTATTAAATACCCTTCGAATAACGATTCCTCCCTTGATCCTTATATCGGCGACTCGAGCGACTTGATCCTGAGCTCCTGGGATAACGGCCACACAACGACCCAGGGCCTAACGTAACGGAGGTAACGCCTTTTCCTTTATAAGGACTAAGGAACCCAATTTGAGTTCGCTTGACGAAGTAGGCCACTTCGTCTTTTGCTGCAGAGTGGTGACGTACTCGTTGGAGAATCGTTTCCAGAAATGTTGTTTAACGAACTCGATTCGTTTGTATCGCTCAAGACTCGTTATTCTTTCAGTCAGCTGAGGATGTGGAATAGACACAAGTGGTCGTCCTATTAGGAAATGGGCGAGTGTTAAAGGTGTGAAGTCTGTAGGATCGGAATTGAAGGCGGTAATAGGACGTGAATTAAGGATGGCTTCCACTTGAGTCAGACAAGTGTGCATTTCTTCATATGTTAAATGCGTAAGTTGGAGAAGCCTACGAAGATGATATTTAGTGGAACGAACAGCAGATTCAGCCATACCATTGAAATGGGGGGTGTAGCTCGGAATGAAGAGGAAGTCTATACTATCTTGGGCGACTTCAGAACTAATTTGGGAACTGGATTCCTGTAAGAAACGATGTAGCTCGTTACATGCGCCTCCAAAATTGGTCCCATTATCGGAGGTTATACTTTGAGGTTTCCCTCGACGAGCCACAAACCGGTTTAGAGCGGCCATTTATCCCTCTTTAGTAAGGTCTGTAACGAGTTCCAAATGCACGGCTTTTGTAGCTAAGCAGACAAAAATGGACAAGTAAGATTTAGTCAGTTGGCAACCTCGACCTTTACGGTTAGCTATCATAACTGGGCCTGCTTAATCTACACAACAGTGTAAAAAAGGGAATTCCAGTGTAGATCTGGATTCAGGTAACTGTCCCATTATAGGCTGAACATTGCTGGCTTTAAATCTAAAACATTTTATGCAACTTTTAGTTATGGATTTAGACAGATTCCTTCCTCCTAAAGGCCAAAAAGTTTGACGAATATTGGACAACAATAACTGAGGTCCCGCATGTAAAAGTTTTAAGTGATGCATATGGAATATGATTTTTGTTAAATGATGTTTGCTGCATAATAATATAGGATGCTTGATGTCATAGCTATAAGGTGAATTATCAAGTCTGCCGCCTACTCTCAAGATATCATTTGAATCTAGGAATGGGGTCAATGATATTAACTTATTTTTCTTTGGTAATGCGTGACCTGATTTTAAGATAATGTATTCATTTGGGAACATTTCTAACTGTGCAGTGTGCATGATAAAATTAAACGAATTTTGCATTCCTCACAAGAAAGATGATCGCAAAATCTGTTCGTTTTGTTTTTACAGTTGTAAATAAATCTGTGTATATATGCAATAAATCTTTGTAAACGTGTAAATTGCGAATATTTAGGTATAAATTTTGTAAATAGTTTATCGTCATCGTTCTTGCTAACATCATTATTTATAACTAGACAAGGTTGGAGATCCGGTAGGTCCTGTTTCTGGGATTCATTAAGCATTTTTGGCCAACAATGATTTGACTCGAGCAAATACGATGGGCCCGACCACCACAACGAGGCGTCGCTGATAATATCAGCCTTCACCCCGCGAGAAACGAGATCCGCCGGGTTCTCCTTGGACGGCACGTAGCTCCACGTGTGGCCGCTGGTGCTTTCTTTGATCTCATTAACACGATTACGTACGAATTGATTAAGTTGATTTGAAGGGGTGGACAACCACCCTAAGACGATCGTGGAATCGCACCAAAACCGACAGATGTTGATGTTTAATGTAAGTGAATTTTTTACCCTAGCACACAGTCTTGCACCTAATAATGCCCCACACAACTCAAGACGGGGGATAGTTGTGGGTTTGACCGGTGCAACCTTGTTTTTCGAGATTAAAAGCTGAACACGCACAAGCCGCGAATTACACACAGACCGAATGTACACGCATGCCCCATACGCACTTTCAGATGCATCTGTGAATACATGGATTTCAGACTTTACGCAAAGATCACTAATAACCCATCGAGGAATTTGTAATTTATTAAGACAGGGTAATGTGTTAGCAAATGAAGACCAGAGATGTAAAATCTCTGACGATACTTCTTCGTCCCAAGAGCTTTTATTGACCCATAATTTCTGCATAATCAATTTAGCTTCGACAACGCATGGACCTACAAGCCCTAATGGGTCGAATATTTGGCTTATTACAGAAAGAATGTGGCGTTTGGTAACCTTCTCCTGAAGTTCAATGTTAATTGAGAAAGATAAGGTATCCTGCTGACAAAACCAATATAAACCTAATGTTTTTGATGATGTATTTTTGTTGTTATCTGATAGATCTAAAACTGTGTTCGAATCTATAATTTTACCTGTGAACAGCTCGTTAAGAATTAATGCGTTATTAGATTTCCATTTGCGAATATTGAATCTTGCTGAATTTACGGCGGCAGTAATTCCCTTACATAACTTTATAGCCTCGCTTACAGTACTGGATCCACTTAATAAATCATCACAGTAAAAGTCGTGCAATATACTATATTTGACGCTATTATCGTTGACTGTGGATGCCAGACTACTCAAACATTTTGTCGCGAGATATGGCGCTGAAGCAGTCCCCTGACAAACTGTGTTAAGTGTGTACGTTTTTAAGCGATGAGAGGAATCATACCTGTATACTATTTGCTGTAACGAGCGTTGACTGGGTACTATGTCAATTGATCTAAACATTTTTTCAATATCTGCTGATATTACAAATTTATGCTGGCGGAATCTGAGGAGAATCGATAAGAGATCGTCTTGGACAGTAGGACCGACCATCTGAATGTCATTGTAAGAAATTCCTGAAGTGGTGACGGCAGAAGCGTCGAAGACTGTACGCAACTTTGTCATTGTACTGGACTCCCGAAGTACGCCATGATGAGGAAGGCAGTAGTTGGCATTGTCACTGTATGGAAAAAGGGTTTTATTTGCAGTCATGTGACCTAACCGCTCGTATTCTTTCATGAAGTCTATATATTTCTCCTTGAATATTGGTTCTCGTTCGAATTTTCGCTCAAGCGATAAAAAACGACGCTTAGCCATCTCAAAAGAATCGCCTAAGACTTGGGGATCTTGCTTGAGAGCTTTGGTGACGACAAAACGACCATCGTCATTTCGAGTTGTGTTGACGGTAAAATTATTTTCACACGCACGTTCCTCAGCGGATTGAGAATGCTCTTGAGAAACACTATCTACTTCCCAAAAACGAGTGAGATCAATATCAAGTTGACCTTGAGTAAATAGGCATTGACTGAATGTACTTTTCGGACTCATGATGTGACCAGTGACTATCCATCCGAACTCCGAACTACGTAACATAGGCAGGTGCTTGCCTAGGCTAATCTTTTTGTTACCTAGAATATCCCAGAAGATATCTGCCCCGATAAGAAGATCCACCTTAGAAGGAATGTTATAAGAGGGGTCAGATAGACATAAGCGTGCTGGGAATTGAATGTGTTGTGTGTCAATGTATGTGATTGGTACTGCTGTGGTGACGTTGGTAAACACATGACAATCAATGTTATTCCTATAGCTAGAATTCAATGACTCAATTGTGAGATTGCAAGACTGTGTGCTATTGGATACATGATTATTAAAACCTGATACCGTGGAGCTCACGTTCCGCCTCGGTAAACCCAGCTTACTGCAGAAAGCCTCGGAAACGATATTTATTCCGCTACCGTTGTCAAAGATCGCCCTGGCGGTGTGTTTGTTGCCCTTGTCGTCAATCACTCTCACCAACGCTGTGGAAAGGAAAACACGCGTCGGAGTAGTTACCGGTAGAACATCAGTTGTCAGTACAATATCTTTTGAAGACGAAGAAGACGAATCACGAGAAGCGGACTGCTCGGATTTTTTACGTGCAAGAGAGTGTTGTGCTTTTCTTTGCAATATTTACAGTGTGACAAAAAACATTTCTTTGCTACATTACCGAAACGCAAACAGTTCAAGCACACATTGAACTCCTTTACTTTTGAAATCCGAGATTCTAGTGGAAGACTTCTAAACGATTCGCAATTGAACAGCTGATGTGACTCATCGTCGCACAATGGGCATGATTTGCGTTTAAATTTTTTATTTTTATTTTTGTTGTTAGTGCTATTATTTTCGCTACTTTACTAAACTTTTCGCTTTTACGGGTTCAGATTTTATTTTATTATTCTTATTATTCTCTTCTAAAGTTTCTAATAAGTCGGCTCTGTTATTCAAAAATGTTATGAACTGTGATAGGGTTGGGGATGTAACTAATTTATTCCTATATTCTTCCCATTCCCGCCCCGTCACACTATCAAGTTTAGTTGACATCATATAAATTACGAGCGTGTCCCAGTACTGAGTGGGTTCCTTCAATGATGTGAGAGCCCTGATGTTCTTGTTAGTTACATCAATAAGATATTGAATCGACTTACACGATTCTGAACGAATAGGATCTACATTAAACAAAGCCTGTATGTGGTTATTAACCAGTAAGCGACTATTATCAAATCGCTCGCACAATAATTCCCACGCAATTTTATAGTTGTCACTTTTAAAATCAATGTTTTTAATAATCAGAGCGGCACTTCCTTGAAGAGAAGCCCGTAAATAGTGGAATTTATTTATGTTATCTATGTAATCACTGTTATGTATAAGAGAAAGGAATGTGTCTTTAAATTCAAGCCTGTCTTGATAGCCACCACTGAAATGTGGTAAGTCAATTTTTGGTAGCCTAACCAAATTTCTCACTCGCCCACCTGTTTCTGCATCGCTGAACTCTAACACAGACCCGGCGACCTTTCCTCCGCTAGCAAGCAGGCTCTTGGCTGTGGCCACCAGCAGGTAGTAGTCGTTGTCAAACTGCACACGCTCCGCGGAAACTTCATCGGTTGGTGGCTCATCTGATAAGATCTCGATTTCAGTCTGTAACGTGTCGAATTCCTCGCATAAGGGCTCAAATTTTCGTAATCGACACTCTTCATCTATGATTTGTAATTCCGTTAATGTTTTAGAAGTTTTAATTAATTTAATATGATTGCCAAAAATAGTGAGCTTTGATTTTATAGCTGAGCGTTTTTTAATTAAGGTTCTAAGTTCGGACATGATCACAAAATGAACCTCAAATCGCAATAAGGGCAACAGCTGATTGCAAAACAACAAGCACACCACACAGCTACTTGATGCACCGTAATAAAGATATGTAAGAAATAACTAGGTAGCTATGCTCAATGACTGTGCGTATCGACTTGAAGTAAACAAAATGATTCATGCGATAGGCATTCAACGCTCGAGTTCTATAAATGCAAGTAGCTTGCAAAAGCCTCGAATCAAATTAACTAAAATGTTATATATAACATGATTATAATATGAGTTGTAACGTATGAAGAATGCACAAAGCACCGAATCAAGTTTTAGCAATATGAGTATGATATTTAGAAGGGAAATATGAATTTGACTAGCCAAGAGAAGAGGGAATAAGAGGAATAAATAGGAACGAACTCACAAGATGTCTTATCCTTTATCCAGCAACGATACGGTTTGTTCGTCCTTCAAATGTCCTTGCTTGACCTCCTTGAAAGTCGTGGCGTAATGGCCGGCGCGTACGACTCGTAAAGTTTCTTGATTATGAGACGGAATAGTTTCCAAACAAGCTTCAAGACGTCCTTAGTGTCCTTTTTCACGGTGAGAGGACCATATGTTGGTGATTCTTAGAGGTGGTATAAATCAAATAGCAGACTGTTATAGTAGGTGTTATATTGGACGTAAGAACGCGTGCCTCTTGGTCTGTCGGTTTTTGTAGTGAAGGGCAGTGCAGGTCAGCGGCTATCGGCACCTCGTCCCCCGGTCCCCGCTCGCTGCTGCCCCGCTCCCGTTGTCGCAGTGGCGGGCGATGCCACGTTTTGTCTCCAACAAGTGTTGAAACTAGTGTTTTTCTTGACGTTTATGTGTGAATATTATTCTAAACGTGCGATATGAAGTAAATAGAGACATTTTTAGCTCATCGAATCATAGTTCTTTGTAAGGCGAGAGTAGAGCACTACCTCACACGCTTCGCTTATGAGGCGTGCAAAACGGCATTTTTCTATAATCTCTAGAATTAATCCATCTGGAATTGATATAAAACCCAAAAACTGAAAGTTGGGATTTCTGATACCAAAATTGCATCGCGAATTCGAATGCAAGTTACGTTGACTCCTGGTCCAATACTTTGGCTATCTATGATGCTGTCGTTGCTGAAACACCCGAGGTCCTGGGCCGTTCCTTGTGTAAGGTTATTGCTAATCTTAGTAGGCCGACTTTTTATTACATACAGGGTGGAAAGTTGTAGCGGGCCCTTGACGGGAAGCATCATATTGATGCCACTATGTCTTACTCAAAGGAAAGTTGAATAACTACTTTTTTTTATAGCCTTCTCGAACCGAGAATCGATGCAACTCAAATGCGAAAATGGAACACCTGCTTTTTTATGGCACGAATAAATAGAGTCAATCATAGGAATACAAGCCTTAGATAATCTTTATCCTTATAATTGACCCTATTGTCAAATATTTCATCATCAAAAAATCATCAACTTTCACTATTTTGTTCATCTTAAATCAAAAGAAATCGTGTATGAAATTGTGTATTGTTTCCGTTGTAATGAAATTCAAGATGAAAAATAACTAAGGATAAGGTAGGTTTTAAGGAAAATGAGGGTAAATTATGAAATAAAAAGCCCTGATTTTACTCATAAAACTTTATCATGTTTTTAAAGTAAAATAATAAAAAATGTAGGGTGATAAAAAGTAGAATACAATGACAATAAGAGAAAATATTATTATATTATATATATAGATTTTTAAATAACATAATGTGTTATTAACTCTTCATACTGTGTTCAATTCTCTCAATTCCAGAGCGCAGACGCCTGCAACACCTGTCAAATATGCGATGGGTTCCGCCTACTTCCATGCAGAATCTGCAAAAGATCCAAGAAGAGCCTTCACAGGAACCACTTCACGGAAGAATTTGTGGCCCTGCATGTGCAAATGCATGAATTGTGATCAAGTGGGCCTCGTGAGGTGCGAAGCGTGCTGCTAAGGGTTGGCATGGACAAAAAATAGTATGGACAGAAAAGAGAAAATGGTATTTTTTTAATACAAGTGTTTTATAAGAGGACATAAATTATTATTGATGTCTATAGAGATTTTATAAAAGAAATTAATTAGAATAAAAAATAATATTTTGTATTTTTTTGTTAGTACGTATAGAAAATAGATTGCTGTATTTTTTAACATTTGATATGAACTCGTCTGTCTTTTTTAATAAAATTCTAGACTTCAGGTGCAAGCGCTGTCTAAACTCTAAGCGATTGTGAAACTGTTCATACTTAATATTATTATTATACAAAAACTTGGCTTTAGAGTGTAACACTATCATTTATCGACATTGCTTTTAATAATATATACAACTAAAAACTTAACTATAACCTAATATTATATAATTTTATTTAAAGCTTATGTTAAAAATTAAGACATCCGTACAAACAGATAATTTTGTTATTAGATATTTTTTATTTAGTTATGTGGAATGCGGACCGGTTACCTGAGCGAGCGCCCGCGCCTTGTCTATCTATCTCTTTCAAACTCGCGGCGCTCGCAGGTGTTAGTCGAGAATCTTCACTGGTCGTAAGCGCATGTCGCTCTCACTCGTACCCGGTAAACATTCGACATATAAACTTTATCCAGTGTTTTTTGGAAGTCTCGTACCTAGACGTGCTACATAGTGCTAAACTATTAACTGTGCCTTCGCTTTCTTTCTGTGCTCTTCATTTCGCCTTCTATAGTGTTATCTGTGTTCTGTGAACTTTAAAAACTATTGGACAATATATTTCTTCCTTTTCCGTAAGCTGTTGTTTGCTTATTTGTTGCAACCCTTTACCGCTTCTGTTAGGGACCTAACTAAGGACTGAACTCAAAGAAGCGATGGACTGTAATTTTAAATAAATATAATCAAAAGAGGGCGGCTTTGAACCGTTTCGTGGCTCGTCGTGGTAAACCCGAAAGCATCTTGTCTGATAATGGGACAAACTTTATAGGCACTTGCAATGAGCTACGTAAGTTTTTACAAGACTCGAATCTCGTGTCTGACGTTGCTCAACAAGGCACCTCCATACTCCCCCCACTTCAACGGCGTTGCTGAACCCGCCGTCAAATCAACTAAACACCACCTAAAGAGACTTTTAGGTTTGACGCACTTTACATACGAGGAAATGGCCACGTGCTTGACTCAAATAGAAGCCGTCTTAAATTTCCGTCCTCTAACCCCTCTTTCCACTGATCCTCTAGATTTTTCCATCCTTACTCCTGGACATTTCATAATTGGGCGACCACTAATATCTGTTCCGCATCCACAGGTTACTGATCTCAACATCGGGCGACTGGAGCGCTACCAAAGAGTGGAGCACATAAAGCAACATTTTTGGAACCGTTTTCAATTAGAATATGTTTCTCTGCTCCAGACAAAAACTAAATGGACAGCTTCAACAGGCCAACTTTCAGTGGGAGCACTGGTTCTCATCAAAGAGAAAGGCCAACCGCCCTTAGTGTGGCCACTGGGGCGTGTCATCAAGGTCTTCCCTGGCTGCGACGGGACCACACGGGTAGTGGAGTTGAAGACGAAGAGAGGAACGGCGGTGCGGGCCTACAATAACGTCTGCCCACTTCCTCTTACTTGAACGCTTCAACCCGGGGAGGATGTTCGGGCGCTTCGGACCACTCGGCAATCTTCGGCTGCTGTCGTTAGACAACCGAAGGCGGCGGGTTGCTGTGAGAGGTGCGGCGTGCGGGACGCGGGCCTTCGGACTACTTCGCTACCGATCTCGGACGACGGCACGCGCGCGCACTCCTAACGTTTACCAACATCGGCAATTGTACATATCTCTTTTGATTATATTTATTTAAAATTACAGTCCATCGCTTCTTTGAGTTCAGTCCTTAGTTAGGTCCCTAACAGAAGCGGTAAAGGGTTGCAACAAATAAGCAAACAACAGCTTACGGAAAAGGAAGAAATATATTGTCCAATAGTTTTTAAAGTTCACAGAACACAGATAACACTATAGAAGGCGAAATGAAGAGCACAGAAAGAAAGCGAAGGCACAGTTAATAGTTTAGCACTATGTAGCACGTCTAGGTACGAGACTTCCAAAAAACACTGGATAAAGTTTATATGTCGAATGTTTACCGGGTACGAGTGAGAGCGACATGCGCTTACGACCAGTGAAGATTCTCGACTAACACCTGCGAGCGCCGCGAGTTTGAAAGAGATAGATAGACAAGGCGCGGGCGCTCGCTCAGGTAACCGGTCCGCATTCCACATAACTAAATAAAAAATATCTAATAACAAAATTATCTGTTTGTACGGATGTCTTAATTTTTAACATAAGCTTTAAATAAAACTACACTCGAGAGCAATGAATCCGGGTCACTTAAAGAATCCTAAAAATCTCGGAAACTAAAAATGCTAGGTTAATGCAATAAATTGTATTTAATAGACAATGTAATACTCCTTAAATGAAGGTATTAAAACTTCTTAGTTATTGTAAAGTTATATCATAAAAAAATCAAATTTGAAAAAGGGCCACTTTCGAAGATAGAACTACGAAATTACAGCATTTGGTTTTGCTTTTGTTTGTAATCTGTCATTTATGTGGGTACATAAACCATGTTGATAGTGCTCAATATTCATTATTCAAGCTGAAATTATGTCGCTTACGCCTGAAGAATGCACCAGAATACTTACAATGCTGGAAACCGGCCGGAGTCAGCGCGATACAGCCAGGACTGTCGGTGTGTCGCTGTCAACAGTACAAAGAGTTCTCCGACGTTACGAAGAAACTGGTTCTAACCTACGCAGACCAGGAACGGGCAGAACCAGGTGTACCACAGCACGAGAAGACCGATACTTGGTGAACACCATGCTTCGAAATCGCTTTCTCACAGGAACTGAACTCACAAATCAGTTTCGACGCCTCGGAGGAAGTAACCCAAGTGCATGGACAGTAAGACGTCGGCTTGCTGAATCTAACTTAAAACCCCTTAGACCTGCAAACGGCCCTAAACTGGAGCGTGGGCATCGTATTTCAAGACTAAGATATGCCCAGAGCCACGTAAATTGGAGTATTGAAGATTGGTGCAAAGTTATGTTCTCCGACGAATCAAAATTTATGCTCTACAAGCACGATGGAAGACACAGAGTGTATCGAAGACCAGGGGAAAGATTCAAGCAAGCATGCATCGAAGAAAAAGTAGCCTACGGTGGTGGGTCTGTACTTGTGTGGGCCGGAATTTCTTCTG
Source organism: Griposia aprilina (assembly GCA_916610205.1). Taxonomy (NCBI): domain Eukaryota; kingdom Metazoa; phylum Arthropoda; class Insecta; order Lepidoptera; family Noctuidae; genus Griposia; species Griposia aprilina. The sequence continues at coordinate 19,256,200 of OU744285.1, read as the reverse complement.
AAAGTCGCACAGAGCTGGTGATCATAGAAAACGGCTCTTTAACTAGCGTAAGATATGTGGAAGAAATCCTCAATGATCACGTTGGTCCATTTATGGTCAATTTAGGTGAGGATGCTATATTTATGCATGACAATGCCCGACCTCATACAGGTAGGATTGTGAATGACTACCTTCAAGAGATGAACATTACTCGTATGGAGTGGCCAGCGCGCAGCCCGGATATCAACCCGATCGAGCATGCTTGGGACGAGCTAGGCAGATGCGTAAAACAACGAAACCCTCCCCCAATCACGCTTCGTGAGCTCAAAATTGCTCTCACAGAGGAATGGGAGAATATTCCCCAAAATCGTATAAGGAACTTGGTGTACAGCATGCCAAACCGCGTAAACGCAGTAATGGAAGCACGAGGAGGCAATACGAAGTATTAAAATTCAAGAAAATCGTAATAAAGTTCAAAAATTTCATGTTTCCTATTTTTGTTTTAAGGAGAGATCAGCAGTTTTTTTCTTTATGTAATTTTGTGTTAATAAAATGTATGGTGACTCATATTTTTTTTACTTTCATTTAAGGAGTATTACATTGTCTATTAAATACAATTTATTGCATTAACCTATCATTTTTAGTTTCCGAGATTTTTAACATTCTTTAAGTGACCCGGATTCATTGCTCTCGAGTGTATATAATATTAGGTTATAGTTAAGTTTTTAGTTGTATATATTAGGTTTAAGTGCGTATAGCGTATAGTTATATAATATATAAATTTACTGTAAATACTACTTTTTGTTTATTTATTTATATAATACTAACTTAATTTAATGAATGTACCTTATAATTGAAATAAATAATATATTGAGGAAGTAGCTACGCTACAAACGTGTGAACCAGATAGGAAAGTTAAAATTCCTCTGCTTGCATGTGGGTGTATGTGATCTAATTATTTCAAACATTTTTTCGTAGAAAGCAGACACAGCATCCTCAGGTATCAACCCCTCAAGTAAACCACTCCAGTCAACATTACTAATACCCTTATTTATCTCGCAGTAGTCAGCCTTGTAATAATTGAGTGGATTCGGAATTCTCCATTTCGAGATACTAGGTGTACGTACAAACGGTACGTGGACGTAAAAGGCTGGATGATAATTATCAATGGGCAAACGAGGAACATCAGAAGTAAACGTTACAGAATGTGTTAAATGATTACAACAATTGGTTAAATGATTATATTGTTTAATATTTAGTTGCGAGCAAATGTTTAAGAGTTGACAAGTTACATTAGAGGGAGTATTTGTAGTACATTCCATGAACGAAGTTCTTTTAACCCAGTTAAGTTGTGGCATGTTGAAGTCGCCTGTTAGAATAACATTGTCTACACGGGGATCATCCAAGAGAACCGAGAGAGAATTAAGAAAATGTATGTATATTTCTTCCGTCGTGTTCGGTGGTATGTAAGTAGCACATATTAAATTATAGTTATCAGGGCAGGAACGGATTTTAATTATTGTATGCTCAGGCAAAGTTAATGGCGGCGATAATATGAGACAGGACGGTCTTAACTCTCGGGAGACAGCTAAGGACACCACCGCTGTCATATTTTGAGTAACAATACGATCACGATCGCATCTAAATACAAGGTAACGTTGGTCAATAAATTCATTATCTAAGATATCAGGTGTCAGTGTAGCCAGGTTTCGGTGAAAACAATAATGTCGTAAGCATTCGCTAAAATATTCATATACAATGTGTTCAGCTTTGTCCTCCCTCGGCAGTTTTGGTAGTAAATAGACACATGATTATTAGCCAGCTTTCGAAAAAATCGAGACCCGGCAGGCATCGGCCCAATCGGACCCCGTGAATTATACTGACATTCACGTGTCACGTTGACACGATTCAAGCCTGCGAGAGAAATTTAGGGCTTATAAATGCATAGTTTTGCTACATAAATTTATACTTACGTTTAAAATAGCGGCTTTACTGCAGCAATGCTTTAATATAAATATATTTTATATAAAATGTCCGGCCTTTAATATACTATAATACTACTGGATACCGGAAAAACAACTTGTAATAAGTACCTGAATAAAAATCTATTTTGTCGTAACGCGCATACAAGATACGCTGAGTGTTCATGTAGGTTATCTCGATTCAAAGAACTCTATGCCTTAGTAAAAAGAAAGCGTTGCTGAATATTTCTAAAAATTCTAGTGAAAAATGGTTGAAAAGCAAACTTGTTGAACATTTTCTCTAAAAGAATTTGAGATGCAGTTTTGGAATTAAGAAAATTGATATTTTACTGGGTTTGTTTTTCTGTCCACCAGTGTAATTTTATCTACAATATACGGTAGCAAAGTGAGTTTTTAATAAAAACTTTTTATTAAGAATAATTAACATAATTGTTTTTGCCTAAAAAGAAAACCACTATTAAAACTATTTTTGTTTTTTCATATGTTGAATTAGCAAGTTCAAGTCCTGAACACTTAGCGAGACTAAAGATTATGTACTAGAAATCTAGATTTGTATGAGAAAAAATGAAGCTGCAGGTCCAAGTCCTACTTACTCCCAATGCTGCAAAGCGTGAAGAAATCATACATAAGCTCTACCTGAAAAAATCATTCAGAGAATATAAAGTTAGGTACAGACATGCCATAAATTAGCTGCAATATTTTGTTCTTTACAAATGTTAATAGATATTTTGTTAATTCTAGTGTAGCATAAAATTATGTGTCTAATTATCTACGTCATTTTAACAAATGCAGCAGGTAATTTTAATTTTTATAATTTTTTTAAATGTGGATAATATAGTTTTTAAGTAAGTCAAGGTGTTTTAAGATTCTCAATGTTTTGGGAATAAACTTTTGCATGTTTATATATGTTGTTTCATTGCCTTTATCTTGAACTGAAGTGTAATTAGATGACGTAAGTACAAAATTTTGCTGCAAAAGTGCATCGTATTATCATAGAAACATTTGAAAATAACAAACGGATGTAGATATTATAGATAATGCTGACGGCCGCGTTCGTTACCACTGAAAACGTACAATTATATTGTGTGCAAATAATTTAACAGAGATCTGCTGAAAAAAAAGGTTTAATAAACAAACTTTAGATGTCTTCCTTAAGAATAATTAATTAATTTAATTAGAGAAATACGCCCAATAATTGGGGAGCCTATTCCTTTCATTTTTCTTTTTTCCTTCGAAGTTGGGCCTTGGCCCTGACTAAGACAGAACAGGCTAGCCGCACCCCACATTTCTCATGACGTAATGCTTCTTTTATTTTTTCCTTATCAATGATTATTAAACTAATAATAGGACATTATCAGTGATCAAATATCATCAAATCTCTGTAATTATCACGTATTGAATTCTCTTTGAATAGTTATTTGATTGGTAGGTAGGTAGATTTTCTTTAAGGTAAATTCACACAGGAGTGCAAAAAATATGCATATACACTCCTTTCACAGTTACTTTACATCTGACAATTGCAACCTTATAGTAACGAAAATAAAGATCATTGTGATTTTGACAGACTTGTCAGTGTCAGCAACCCAAAAGCAACCTTAATATAACGGTATTAAAGATCACTGTGATTTTACAGTGATGCAAAATCAGAGGTGAAATAACTGTGAAGGGATACTGACTTAATACTTTATACTTGGACTTTTAATCGTGTTCAGTAACTTGACAGTGGAATGAATATCAGATTCTGACACAAAAAGGTAGTGAGGTGAAAAAAAATAATGCGCAAAAAATATACTTTTTTTTTCCAACTAAATTGATCCTAAACTCCAAAACACATTAAATTCGCTTATACGTTTATAACATAACTTAAACAAAGAGTGATGACCGATTTCACGATTTTGAGAAGTCAACGAGCCGAAAATCATTTTACGTTTGACCGAGAAGTGTTAAAAATTAAAGCGTTATTTTGTCGTATTTTGAGGATTATGGACTGACAAAATAATTATTTGCAATACAACATATATTCCAATACAACATATTCAGTCGTGGGTAGTCGCTACGTCTCCGTCAGAGGGAGCGGCAGGCGGGTTACTTGGATAGCTCTTAAAGCCTCGCGGTGTGATATGGTGCCCGTCAATATGGGCATGTTCCTTGGGGGGCCGTGGAAGTCTGGCCTGGGGCAAGTGCGGTGGTAGTGCAACTGGCCTGTGTCTGTGTGGGTGCATTGATAAAATAATAAATGTTTTTATTTCTGTAAATAGGTTTGTACAAACACTTTTACACATCAATCATATTTTTAAACTAGATGAGGTCGGTGTGTCCTATCTGACTACTCTGAGAAGAAAGAAAGGCCGTAACAAACTCAGAGGTCACTCTTTTAAAGTCCAGACATAATCTTGGTCAGATCATCTGAAGACCATGTAGATTAGTGTCTGAAATGGTCTTTTGAGGAAAGAACCACAGAGATTAAGTGGACCTGTCCAGTCAGTGCACGCATTTATCATAATCTTGCAGCTCAACTCAGAAGTTAAGGACCTCAACGATTCGACGAACAATACCAAAGAAAGGACCTTTGGGTAGGCGGCATAAACTACTTAAACTGCCAGACCAAGAATAAAACTGAAATAATGACCCACATAGTCCCCATATTTACAATAATGAAAATAATATAATACTCTTTACAGTAAATATTCATGTCTAAAATAGTTAGCAAAATAAAATCAACATTCACTGTGTAAATTTATTGGAGCAGTTCAATCCCAAGCTTTTTTGTCCTCAGTATAATAGGCTTTCTGGCATAGTTTCCGTTTTATAAAAGATTTGAATTTATTAAAGCTTAGATCTTGAATGTGGCTAGGAAGTTTATTATAAAAACGTATACATTGGCATCTAAACGAACCACCTATTTTTAACCGACTTCCAAAAAGGAGGAGGTTATATGTTCGATTGTATGTATGTTTTTTTTTTTTATGTTTGTTCACCGATTTCTCCGTCAATTGTGGACCGATTTCGAAAATTATTTTTTTGTTTGTAAGGGTATGCTCTCGAGATGGTCTCATTGTCACCAAGTCAGAATCTCATGAGGGGATCCCATGGAAATCGAGGGAAATCCTCAAAATTTGTAGGCACACGTATAGCGATTTGGGTATTTTTTATAGTAACTTGGGCATTTGCTCTTAGAAAGCACCATTTGGTTAAGTGGAACTGATGATGGAGACCAGAGGTGGCCAACGGAACTTCTCAATAATAAGTATTTCACGGGTAGCGATTCAATTTTAATATGGTTGCAAAGCAATTTATGCTCGTCACAATGCATATGGTGAAATGGAGCTGATGGTGGTTTCACTATCATCTCCAGTGGTTTTGGTTCTTAACAGGAGAACTCCTCAATAATTAACGTCCCTGCGTCGGAAAAAGGAATATTTTGTAAAAGATGATGAGCAGTTGACATTAGGCTATTGTAACTTAGATTTATTAATATCTGACTCACTAAAAACACTACAAAGTGAAAAATAACTTTAATTTCGGAAGTCGGTAGCAAAAAACAAAATACAGATACAAAGACACCGACTTCCGAAATTAAAGTTATTTGTCACATTATAGTGTTTTTTTTTTAAGTCGGTTGTTTTTGTTGGAAAAAAGTTTTTTCTTGAGCCTGGTTGTAGGAACAACAAATTGTGTTTGTTCCTAGTATTTATATTGTGGATATCACTGTATTTTTTAAACAGATTAATATTTTTATGTGTATACAAAAGATTTTCATAAATATACTGAGCAGGCACAGAAATTATATTAATCTCTTTAAATTTATCTCTGAGGGATGGTCTTTATAAATTGAACGAATTGCCCTTTTTTGTAAAACAAATATTGACTGAATATCGGAGGCATTTCCCCACAACATACGAGTAATACCGTACGACATCACACTAAACGGGCTGTCTCTAAATCAGTTAAATCACGAATTTTTCGAACGGCGTATGCTGCAGAGCTAAGCTTTTTTGACAATTTATCTATATGGGGGCCCCATTGAACCTTGGTATCCAAAGTTATGCCTAAGAATACTGCGGTATCTTCGGGTTTCAACACTTCACCCTTTATGAGAACACTAGTTTCTACTTGTCTAACATGAGGTATCGTAAACTTAATAAATTTAGTTTTTTTCTCGTTAAGAAGTAGGTTATAAACATTAAACCAGTTAACTACTATTGTGAGGGCGCTATTTACATTGTCAGTAACCAGCTGCTGACGTTTGAGTTTAAATAAAAGTGAAGTGTCGTCTGCAAACAACACTATATCAAGTTTATCCTTTTTTGAGAAATAAAAATTTTTGAAATAAAAATGGACCAAGAATTGAGCCCTCGGGGACCCGCGTCCTTACTACATCCGGGTGATCTTTTTCCGTTAACATCCACTCTCTGAATCCTATCACTTCAGTAAGAAGTAAGAAGATACAGAGAGGCGTTTCGGATTCCGTAGTGATGCAGTTTCCTGATTAATATTGCATGAAGAACACAGTCGGATGCCTTGGACAAATCGCAAAAGATTCCCAAAGCATCGCATTTGTCCTCCCATGCATTATAAATATGTCCTAAAAGTTCAAAGACAGTCGAATGACCCCTTGTAAAACCAAACTGTTTGTTGTGCAGTAATTTGTGTTTATTAAAAAATCTTTTCATTTGATTCAAAATAAGTTTTTCAAAAAAGTTACTAAAGGTAGGTAGCACTGAAATAGGTCTATAATAATTCTGGGTCTGATGTACTACCCGATTTAAATAATGGTACTATTTTACTATTTTTCATGAGATCAGGAAACTCACCACGGTCAATACAATTATTAAAAATAACAGTTAACTTAGACTTAGCAACGTCCACAGAATTACGCCATAGATCTGCGGTCTTTTTTAACATTTAACGTGTGAAAGGTTTTAATTTTGTCTGGACAGGTGACACACTGGAAATGAAATTCAGAATCACAAACAGGAACTTTTTCTTTAATTAAAGACTGCAGCAGTGGGTGATGAGTTTAGGATTTAGAAGTGGATACGGATTTACCTATATACAACGAAATTTTCAAAGGCCGTGGTGACTTGTGAATCTCATTTAATTATATTGTCATCAACATCAAGGCTGTAGTTACTGAAAGGTTTTAATTATGTCTGGACAGGTGACACACTGGAAATGAAATTCAGAATCACAAACAGGAACTTTTTCTTTAATTAAAGACTGCAGCAGTGGGTGATGAGTTTAGGATTTAGAAGTGGATACGGATTTACCTATATACAACGAAATTTTCAAAGGCCGTGGTGACTTGTGAATCTCATTTAATTATATTGTCATCAACATCAAGGCTGTATTATTATATTGGTTGCATGACCTTCCCGTTTCGCTATTAATGATACTCCATGTCATTTTAATTGCATTACTACTATTTTTGATTTTTGAACTCAAATAACGTGACTTGGCCATACTACAAACTTTTTTAAATAATTTAAAATAATTCTTAACATATAAATTAAATTCAAGCATTTGTGTTTATACAGGTCCGTTCATCATGTAATTCACAAAGAAGCGGTATAATTCACCGAGAAAGTCTTTGGAATGAATGTGTTATCAAATTGTGTGCAATACATAATAAAAAAATCATTATATTGTTCATTAGGGTCATCATTAGTCGACAAATATGGTAATTTACTAAAAAGTTTAGTCTTAAATGTTTCCAAACGATTAGTAGTTTTTGGTTAACAGTGATATCTTTTTAGTAAGTTTTTTGTATATATTTGGAATAGTGATAAATTATCCGCAATGATCTGAATCTATTAAATTAATAATTTATTTGTGGGTGGGTATAACATCTGTATAAAAGTTATCTAAGCATGTGGCACTAGTGGGAGTTATTCTAGTGGGCTCCAAAAATTGGTTAGCAAGATTGTATGACTGAAACTACCTTATAATTTTAGTACTTAACCCTGAATTTTCTAACAAATTTACATTAAAATCACCATAAGTTATGATAGACTTGTTTGAATTACAAATTTTGTGCAACACTTCATCCATAACCTTTAAAAAACAATCACACAATCCTGAAGGTCTGTACCTACACACTTAATATAATGAACTGCTCCAATTCTATACAGACTATTGCAATTGTCCGCTCAACAGAGAGGCTCACAATATCCTTACGGTGTTTAAATTTAAGCTGGTTATTTACTATAATTAATGAGCCACCATGTATAGCATTTACTCTGCTGAACGAACTACCAACCTGGTGATTACTTAAATTGAACATAAACTGGTGGCTTTTAAGCCAATGTTCTGTAACACAAGGAATATTTATATTGCTATATTTCAGGAATAATTCTACTTCTAAATTTTTCTTCAAAAACCCTTGAATGTTTTGATGCACCAGGTTGATACTATTTAATTTTGTATACTTTCATTTGATTTATTATTTGTCTTTGTTACATTTTTGCAAGAGGTTGCCTCTATTGTCCTAATTTCTAATTTAAATGATGATCAATGTCATTAATTTTGACCAAATTCTTGGCAGAATAGATTATAAAGTTATTGCATTGCTCAAAAGAAGCAATTTGTTTAGCCAAGTTTTTGGCTGAGAAAGTAAATAAACATGATAGCGACACAGCTATCTGTCTTTTGTGATAGTTAGAAAGATAGTACTTAACAATATTATACCTATCTTTCGTCAAATACAAACTATTGCCGACATAATTGTTATGACAAATTGTGCAATGTCATGTTAATTTCATGTTATTAACTTAATGAATGACCAGAGGATCAAGAAAGTTCAATTATGAGAACTATAGCATGTTTTTATAATGAATACTTATGAATACGGTTAGGGTAGAGTCACATTAGCTGATTTTATTGTCAGTTCTCATAATAAAATCTGTTGTCAAAACTCTTTGTTAGATTTTGTATGTAAATAAACACTTTATGTATCTTGTAATTACGTAATTTTAATTAACAATCATAAAATGTAAGTAATGTAATGTGAGTACATAAATCTATAATGCGATAGTAATTAATGGCGGAAGCCGCCGCCGTACGGGCCTTCTTCGTTCTGTGATCCGTCCTTAGGGGAGCGCATGCGTCATACGTTCGGAAACATCACTTCCGTAAGTCGAGTATCCAACACTCTTGATGTTATTTTGGTCAAAAATACACAAATCGGACTTCAAAGCTCTTCTAGATAAATCTTTCTGAAACTCGAGGTTATAAAAAATATCATCTATTAAAAACCACAAAACTAGGTAGCCGTAGAATAAAAGTATCTATAGTTTCCGAAGGCGAGTTGTGAGAGTACATTCTGAATGTTGGCAACGTCGAAATATCCCACTTGAACGTACCGGAATTAAAAGTATCCTATGTGTTAATCCAGGTTATAAAATATATGTGTGCCAATTCCATCCGAATCCGTTCAGCCGTTTTTGCATGATTGAGTAAAAAAAATTCAAACATACAAACTATCACATTATGATACGAGTGTTAGTAGGATCGCTCCGTAGAGCCCATAATTAATCAAAACAGTGAAATATTTGTCAGCTATTTGTGACGTTACCAACTTTTAGAATATACCCTCTTAATTACAAGTGGATGAGAAGCAGAATTTTTGAGTTGATAAAAAATAAAAATAAAATTTATGAAAAAAACAATAACCGACTTCCAAAAAAAACACTACCGTAGTGAAAAATAATTCTAATTTCGGAAGTTCGTGTCTTTGTATTTTTGTTTTTTGCCACCTACTTCTGAAATTAAAGTTATTTTTCACTATGTAGTGTTTTTTTTTTTGTAAAAATGTTTATATTTTTCAGTTTTTAGTTGTGCTACCTACTCCATACAAATTCGTATACCACTACTTTCTATGTACATAACAGTGACAGGAATTTATTATACCATCATAAATATACATTAAGTGGAAAAAATACTTATTATTGTAGCTAATTGAAAAACTACCAAAGCAAAGTTAATAAAATTTATATGGGACCACTCCTGAGGCATACCCTATCCATTAAAAAAATAATTTTCGAAATCGATCCACAATTGCTGGAGATATCGCGTAACAAACATACAAAAAAAAACATACAGACGAATTGCGAACCTCCTCCTTTTTGAAGTCGGTTAAAAAAATATGTAAGTAAGCACCAATTTCCCAAGCGTGGTGCTGGTTTATTGCAAGTGCTACTTGTTAATCTTTATCATGTGTGGCTAAAGCCTTATGAAATAACTAGCATTTGCCCGCGGCTTCGGCCGCGTGGAGGTCTGAAATTATTTCCGGGAACCGGGAACTACCGGGATAAAATGTATCCTAGGTCCTTTACAGGTCATAGTCTATACCTGTGTCAAATGCCATCCGAATCCGTTCAGCGGGTAAGGCAAGAAAATGTGACAGACAAACAGACTGAGTTACTTTCGCATTTTTTATATTAGTATGGATGTATGGATTAATTAGCGGACTTCACTCTAAATATAAAAGCTAAAAGTTTCTAGAATTAGTTTTCATAAGTTTACGATTCATCGTAGACCTCATCCATCGCTTTCCATCAGCCGAGATCAAGGTCAGGTCCATCAGGCAATAAAAAGAGTTTTAGTAGCGAAAATGTCTACAAGTTTACGTGATTTTTTCCTTGACTATGAGCCCCAAAAGTAAGTTTTATTGAATCTTTTAATTTTGGTTACTGTTTCATGTGAACTAATCAAAGCCTTCCATACCATATGAGGACGAAAATAAATGAAAAGACTTTTAATACTAGTATATTTGAGTATACCGAAACATCGAGTTTCAAACCATTTTATTACGTAGTAGTGATTGGCCGATAAAAAAAATCTACGCTAGGGAGTTTAGAATCTTGCACTGAATTCATGCTAACAGTTTGCACGTCGATGTCCCAGACACCCTGTATAGCATTGAGTCGAGCTGTGAATGTTGATGATGAATGAAATATTTCAATAATAACAATTTCGTTCTGTAATCGCCCAAGAAAATACATGAAAATAAACTTTTCGCGTATAATGAACAAAATAGTTCTTATCGACATGCTTGATTACAAGATGGCGCGTTGCCGACTAGAGACTAGTAGTACGTACTCGTATATCTAAGTCCAGGTTTCTTCATATCGCAAACTCAAAAAGTTCTATTATGCAATAGCTAATGCCAATGCGTTGCAATACTCTGGCGCGCACACAATAATATACCAAAGTTTCATCGTAATCGGTCGAGCCGTTTTCGAGTTTTTGCGAGACTAACAAACGGCAATTGATTTTATATTTATGAAAGAAGATAAGGACCCATCAAAATAGATGTTTGAGGTCTAATTAAATAGCTAGCGAAACTTCGCAAACGTGATGGGTACCGATGTCTAATGTTGACAAAAAAATAAAAAAGAAAATTTTACCTAAACTCACAATTTCAAGTAGGTGCCAAGGAGGTGTAAGTAGTTCAATACTGCTTGTTGAGTATGGTGTCAACGGCCGTTGGTTGTGTAGTTACTTTGAATTATGAGTTTAAGGGGACTACATGACCTAAACGCAAATTTATAATGCCTAAAAATATATGATCCACTGCAGTAACCAAAATCAGAAAAATATATGATATTCTGCAGGATATATGCTAGTTAGATAGTGTGTTGAAAACATAATACAATTAACTTGATATTATAGAAAAAAAACACGAAAATACCTCTACAAATATTTTTTAACGATTAGAAACCATACTAATATACATGCAAACATTCAGATTTTTTTGTCAGATTATTCTACAAGCAACATACTAACGTAATAGTGTTTTAATTTTTTAGTTCAATGAATAGATTTTTTGTAAATCCATAATTGCTTCATATTTTGCAATAAATTACCAGCGTTGTGTCATCGCGCGTCTCTTTCTTTTCTATGCAATCAGACAGTGACCGCGCTTTAGCTCTTGTAAGCCCCTTAAAAAACTTTTTATTTTGTTTTTCATTAAGAAATCGATACACCTAACGTCTATGAAGTTTCGCCAGCTAATACAGGGGGGCAGCGACATCGACGCGCTATCTGTTTGTCTGGATGTTGAAATATTTCAACATTTTAAAATTAAAATGGTGTTCCATATATTTTGACCGCGTAGGTGTTGCACTTTTTTTATTAAACAGCAATTTTTTGTTTTGATAAACTACGAAAAATTTCTACTCAGATGGGTCCAGAATCATTTACTAGATCCATGGTAACAGGTTGCACGTCGATGTCCCTGCCACCCTGTATAATTTGACTCTACAGTTTGATCTTTAAAAACGAACTTATTTATACTTGTCGCATAAATTTTCAGTGACATTACCTCGCCAGACGACTATGCCTACCTGATAATGTTACGTTACTTCTTATCAATCATAAGCTCATGGCCCCTCAAGATTCTCGACCCGCTTGACACTGGATCTATACAGAGGAGAAAGATCTGGGTGACCATCCAGAGGTCATTCCACATGTTTGTATGTTTGATGTGCCTTGTTGGCGGGACCATGTATGTACTGTTGCACCAGAAATCGATGACTTTCTTCGAGCTCGGACATTTGTATATTTCTCTTCTTATGAACGTTGTTATTTTAGTAAGTATAATAAATTATTTTAAGTACCGTCGGTCAGCGACCAAAGTCGACTAACACTGCTACTTTTACACATCCATCATCCAAATTGACAAAAACATATTCGATACATTGTACTTCAGCATATATACATAATATAATTTTCACACCACTTGCTCGCGAATGTCAAATTAAATGTCATGCAAACCTAACTTATGCGAAGCTACAAGAAAAAGAAAAATAAAACCTAACCTAAAGGCAGTCATTAAAGCCCTAGCTGTCGCTGGGCTCTAGGGTACGTTTCCACTAGAGATGAGCGAGAATGCGTAGCGAGGAATGTGCGTACAACTAACCAATAACAGCGCTAGCTTAGCTCAAGCTAAGACTCAAATTCAAACTCAAACTCAAAGCATTTATTTCAAATAAACCAATTACAGGCACTTTTGAAAAGGCATGGTGACATATTTTGAAAAACTATCCTATAATGCTCGAAAATGTATATTATTTACAATAAATAACATATTTTTGCACGAATTAAAGGTTTAGCAGTAAAAAAGATATATTTCAGTTCTTAAATTTAAAATCCGCACCAAAACGCTTGTAAGTGTCATGGCGTCGCTTGTGATGTCACGTTTGAGTAATCACAACGTAAACACTAGACACTCATTGAGTAATTTAGTTATTTAGTGTTATGTAATATGAATTCGAAAGGGTGCCGTGCCGTTTCTCAAAATGGTAACACATCAATAAAAACTCCAAATAAGCTATTTGTGTTCGTTCCAAAAATAAAACAATAGATTTAAGTGGCTTCAACTTGCAAGGCGGGATTCAACAGCAATATTGCCTAGTACTCACCTAGGGCTTGGAATAGTTCAGCTGAAATTCATATTTCACTTCCCCGCGCCTTGTATCTTTCTATTCCGCTCGCGCTGTCAAACTGATTCGGTTAGGGTGAACTGAACTGTTGTTGGAAGGATGCCAGAAATAAAATAATTAAACTTATCGTTAATTTATTACATTCGTATAAAAAAAATCCTTTCAAATTGTATGTACAGTGTATATAAAAAACTTTTTTACAAAAAAACACCAAAAGACGTGAAAAATAACTCTAATTTCGGAAGTCGGTGGCCAAAAACAAAAATACAAAACCGAAGACACCGACTTCCGAAATTAAAGTTATTTTTCACGTCTTTTAGTGTTTTTTTGGAAGTCGGTTGCTTTTTTGTAAAAAAAGTTTTTATTTTTCACTTTTTAGTTGCGGTACCTACCCCACACAAATTCGTATACCACTACTTGGTGTGTAAATAACAGTGACAGGAAATTATTAACACATCATCCATATAAACTAAGTGGAAAAAATATGCAGTATTAAGGATAACTCAAAAACTACTGGTCAGACCTTGATCAAATTTAAACGGGACCACATGTGAAGCATCAGCTATCAATTAAAAAAAGAATCATCCAAATCAGTTCACCCAGTTCTGAGCTAACACACACAAAAAAAAAAACATACAGACGAATTGAGAACCTCCTCCTTTTTGTGAAGTCGGTTAAAAATTATGGCCTTTTAAATGGGTAGGTAAATAATAAGTATAACAAAAAAAAACATGGGACGCCTTCATCTTTTGTATAGAAACAACGACAAAATTAAATGGCGATAGATGAATGGATGGGATGGATTTGTGGCCAGTGCCGACGTCTATACCGCCACAAACGAACTACGCAAGACATGCGACTGACATCAAAATCCTACATCACGGAAAAGTTTACTGCGAAATCTTCAATATACCGGATTAGTTTTCAATGACCAACCAAAGAAAATTGCTCTGGCACCATAAATTGTCATCCTAAAACAGCGACAGCCAAATAAAATTACTTGTCTTTTTGCTGATTTTTTTGCCAAAAAGTAGGCCAGCCCTCAGGTCACGTGAAGAGTCTACCAACCGCTTGGCAATGTCTCGAAAAACAAAGTGGAGTCAACACAATATGATAATGAAATGAAATTGAATGGTATTTTTTTTATAATAATTTAAAATACTATTTTTTAATTATTATTGGACTATGATCCCACGGAGCAGCTACTGATTGTTCCCTCATAATGTCTAATTATTTCGTGTTTTTGAATGTAACAAACCCTACACACTCACACTCACACAATCACGCTACCTCTCCTTACACTTCACATGCACACTACACATACTTTGACTTACTTACTTTTTTTTTTATTCAATTTTTTTTTCTTTTTATTTAATTTAAACATGTCTGCTTTTTTCCCTTCATCAATATTTAATTTGTCTAGAGTTTGAAAATTTACCACTGCAATGTTCATTATATTTAATTCGGGGTGAGAGCCTGGTGATCGGTCACACAGGGTATCCTGGTATGGACGCCAGTCTCTCACAAAGGATCATATTATGTGTATTGTTGTCGAAACGCTTGTCTCTATGTTTATAAATAAGTGTAAAATAAAGATATTATTATTATTATATTTTTATGTTAGTAACATATCTCGGGATCATGGAGTGCCGGACCTTTGGAAGGCGTACGAAGGGCCGAGGCCAACTCGCAGAGGCCCCTTAGAAACTTTTAAATGGAATGGGGTACCTACCGACGATTAACCCTGTATGCACTGTGCAAGTTCACTCAAGGACAAACCCCGGTTGGTGTCAGACTATTGCAGGATATAGAAACAAAGATTTTGGACTATTGATTTGGGTAGCTTAAGTGGACTGGTTATCTAGGACTATGGAAAGACTATGGCCCCTGCCTGATCAATTTTTTATATAAAATACAAAGATAAAATGGCAGGGGGTGAATTGCACTCAAAAGCTCGCTCACTCAAAAGCTTCGACCCCCGCACTTCCACGGTATGTACAGTCTCATCACTGATGATCGTGGGTGATGCATCCGGTTTACGGTCAGCAGTGTAGGGACCCGCCTATCCAGGGCGTCGAGTTCGGTCTGAGTCCATTTGAGTATGCCGAAAGAGTACATCAAAAGTGGCATGACCCAACCGATAAAAGAAAGCCTGAAACAATACTAATTAATACCTTCTTCAGGCGACCAAAGAATCGCTCAACGAATGCTTCATGTCAGCAACGTTGATGCCTAACGCTTCCGACATACCCAAATACTTACAGCTTTTGGATGAAGAGAGGGATCTAAGGTGTATGGAATCCGAAAGTTGAATTCCCTCGGGTTCCATAATCTCACCTCGCTTTACATGCATGACTGCATATTTGTCCACGCCAAATTCCATCCCGATGGTGCTACTGAAAGTTTCAGTTACCTTCAGTAGCTCCATCAGTTGCAATTTGTTGGGAGCAAAGAGTTTCAAGTCATCCATGTAGAGGAGATGAGATATGACCTGACCACCTCTCCTCTACCGATAGCCTAGACCTGAATCTTCCAGTAGTGTGCTTAGAGGATTCAGGGCTAAGCAGAACCAAAGTGGGCTCAAACTGTCGCCCTGGAATATTCCCCGTTTAATGCATATAGGCTCATCATTTCCCTGGATCTGTCGACACCCTGGATAGTGAAGAACCGTTCTCCATTGCCCCAACACGACCTAAGGAAGATACGTAGAGTTTTATCTATCTTGTACTACTCTTGCACCCTAATGAGCCATGTATGTGGCACCGAGTCGTAGGCTTCCTTATAATCTATCCAGCATGTCGACTGATCCTTGCGGGATTGACAAACCTGTTGGTTTATGGCCATATCGATGAAGAGTAGCTCCTTAGTACCGCGGGACCCGTTCCTACATCCATTTTGAGACGCCAATATAATCGAGTTACTTTCAATGTGCGTATTAATTTTCGCTCTCAAAATTAATGTAAGAAGTTTATAGACTGTCGACAAACACGTGATAGGTCAAACAGAGACAGCATCCTATCACGGTACGCAGTGAGGTTGGTTCCTCCCTCTGTAGACCTGTAATATGCGCCCATGACGTTCTCGTTTATAGACTGAGTCCATTTCTTGCGCTGCATACAACCACTGGCAGCGGGGACCCGGCTCGGGGCCGGAGGGACCCTAAGTCCCAAGCTCCTCGGAGGCCGGCCTCTCCCCTGCTGACGTACAGGTTTTGACGACGTCGGCAGAGAAAAATATTCGTCGCTCGAGCTCGACGCAACTACCGCGGTCGGTGTCGTCACAGCGCTCACAGTGGGGCTGGATACCGGCGGCGGCAAGGCGAATCTGAGCGAAGAGTCCGGAGGTGGTGGGCGTGCTCGTCTCGTAGCAGATCTCGTCAACATATTTTAATATTTGTTTTATCGGAGGTGGCATGACAGATGTCACCTCCTATTCGGCAGTTTTTGATGGAAATGTTTAAAATTCTTGTTCATTTTACTTTCTTAAAAGTATTTCGTATTTATTTGGATTTTGGCATTGGCAGGTTTCACATAAAATATATAAACTGTGTCTAAAATTAATAAAACTGTGTGAAAATTATGAATAAAAATTTTGTGACTTGTTCACGTTGGTGTTGCCTGCCTTATTATTATATTTTTATTATAGTAACATATCTCGGGACCATGGGATCCCGGACCTTTGGAAGGCGTACAATGGGCCGGGGCCAACTCGCAGAGGCCCCTTAGAAAATGGAATGAGGCACCTACCGACTATTATCCCTATATGCACTGTGCAAGTGCACCCAAGGACAACCCCTGGTTGGTGTCGGACTATTGCAGGATATAGAAATAAAGATATTGGACTATTGATTTGGGTAGCTTAAGTGGACTGGTTATCTAGGACTATGGAAAGACTATGGCCCCTGCCTGACCAATGTTTTATATAAAATACAAAGATAAAATGGCAGAGGGTGACTTGCACACTCAATAATGGGCCCCCAAAAACGGTCGCTAGCACATAGTGTCGTAGTGACAAGGGGGCAATATGTCCTGAGGTGCTTATGAGGAGTGGAGAGGTATCCCACGGCTTTCAGGACAATCCCGGAAGTACGGTCAAGATCCCTACCAGCATCTTACTGGAATACTTCCTTCCTCCGAGCACTTTTGATCTTGCGAATCTCCACTCAAGCCGGCCAATAAACGCAAGGAAGAGGTGGGAGCTCCGTTCTTCGTCATTTTTCACTCCAGCCGGCTAATAAAGGCAAGCCAGAGGTGAGAAATAAGAGTTCTCCCAGGAGATAGGGTACGTGGGGTCGCTACTACCCAACAGCTCGCCACATGCTGCCCTTTTAAATACAATTGTATTTTAGGCTGATTTAGACAGATTAAACGTTATTAAAAATACGGGATTTGCCCCCAGGCGCAGGCGGACCACGGCTTTACGTGCTTTTGGAGGCACGGGGGTATTACAACACCTTCTAGTTCTAATCTCCGGCTGTTTTGTAACATTCATTAAATTTAAATTTATGTTCACTATAAATTTGTTAAAAATCTTATCCTCAAACCTTTCTCCAAACCGTTCTCTAAAAAATAAAATGATTAAAGTATCTAATTAAACCAAAAAAAAAAACTGAATATTTTGGAGACACCCTAAAATTTTGGAAACTCTCGAAAATAGGTACATATACCTACCTACATTTTTTGAGTGCAAGCGAAGTGACACAGGTTTCCCGTTTGATAGCCGAAGCGGTACTGACAAGTACTGAATCGAATCGGGGTCCTGTCGGAGCCGGGCGGCAGGGCGGTCCAAGTTTTGAGTGGTTATAAAACTTGATATTTGCCATCTCATCTTTTTACGGTTAATATAACGGTGATAAAATAAAAAAGAACAGATGGTATCTGCTTTAGGCATAGTTCGATTAGCCTGCAAAGTTTCATGACCTAATTTGATAATTTTCATTGAATATTATCCATTTATTGTACGGTTCAGAGGTATCTCTGAGATTTCTTTGTATCGCAAAAATTGTATGCAATCGTGTATTCGAAATATACAGTACTTAATAGAAGTCCTTATCTGTACTCCATATTAATTTCAAAGTAAATACTAAAGTACTGTTGAAACTACAGCCATTCATGTTAAGACAATTTTCGCAATCTGAGGTAATACAAGCCCTTAAGATCACTTCGACGTAAGTTTTTATTTTGATTTGGAGATTCTAAAATAGTATGTGGTCTAATAATCTTGTTTGAGGTCTTAAAAATAATATTTTTGAGGTTAGGTTTCTTCTCATACCACTGTTATTAACTTATGATATTAGGTACCTATTTTATTCAAATTTCAGTTGCCAATTGATATGGAAAATTATATGGAGTATCATTTGATGGGGTTGCTCACGCTTGCGCTCGTGTACCATTCGTATCGTTGTCCTTATACGTTACGCGATTAGTGCTACCGTGCTTTAGCGGGATAATTTTTCGTTTATAAAATGGGAAGTGGAGTAGAAGATGATGAGTCTAGTGATGAGGAGAGTTTACCTATCAACCAACAACATGTTGACAAATCGTTGCAGCCAAGTACTTTGGGAAGTGATATAACAAATGAAAATGAGAAGAGATTAGCTGAAAAAAGAAAGGAGAGAGAAGATGAGAGTAGCAAGGATGATGACTTTATTACTGTTAATAGAAGGAAACCCAAACGTTTCATTCGAAGTATTTCATCGGAAACGCCAAATATGAGAGTAGATGTGGAAAAAAATGTAAACTTCACTGATAAACATGAAGTATGTATTACGTCGGTGTAAAATATGCCCACGCAAATGGCACTAGCAAAACTACTGAGATCTGAGAATATCAAAAACATTATAAGAATTAAATACAAAAGTTTTAACAAAGTACTTATTCAATTTCAAGAAAAGGAAGATTCTATTAAATTGTATAAAATTGAAGGAAATGGGATTCAGATGTCAATTGATTAATGAGTTGTCAATATCTTATGGTGTGGTAAAAGGGGTTGATCTAGATTTAAGCGATGAGGAGCTAATGGGTATATTTGAATCTCGCACCGAAATTGCATCTTTAAAAAGATTAAAACGAATTGATTCGGAGGGTAAATGGATTGACAGTGAGTCAGTGAGAGTTGGTTTCAAAAGTAAAAATTTACCGACTCATATTTATGCGTATGAGTGCCGATTTAAGGTGGAGTCTTACGTGTTCCCTGTGACTCAATGCTCGGGATGCTGGAAATTTGGACATGTCATAAAATATTGCCGTAGGGCAATATTTTATGACATGTCCAAATTTCCAAAGAAGAAAATATGCCCAAAATGCGGTGGTACCATGTGAATTGTGATCTAAAAAATGTCTTATGTCTGAATTGTAAGGGTGACCACCTTGTCATCGATAAAACTTGCCCTTTTTTATGATAGAAAAAGAGATTAGGAATGTTATTAGTAATGAGCAGCTAACATATCGAATGGCACTTCAAAAGGTCATTGAAAAACGACAAAAGAATAAAGTTACATCAAATGATACCTCACCTTACCTTTTAAAATCTACAAACTTAGAAATCCGAGCTGAAACCTGCGCTAGTATTGTCTCAGGAAACAAAACAGGATCAATACAAAATCAAGAAGAATCTGTGGAACATGACTGTTCCACAGATTCTTCTTCCAGAGCTGAAGCTCTGGAAGAAGAGGAAGAAATGGAAGTATCACAACAAGATAGCATACAGAGTACAACACATACAGCTCAGAGAATAAGAAGTGGAAAAAAAAATTTGAAAAGTGAGAAAAGTCAGAATGCTCTAAAACAACCGATCGAAAAACAAGCAAGAAAAACTCTGGATGAAGAAAAACACAGAGAAAGATCGGACAATCACGATATAAGTTTGAACTAAAAAAAGTTTATTAATAAGTTTAAAAATATTTACAAGTCTGACGGCACTTTTGAAGATAAAGTTATATTGGTAATTCAGATTATTTATGAAGAAGTTAAGGAAATGTTACTAAGTAGGTTCTTAAGTGGAGGTTTCTTTGGTAAAATAGATAATTTTGATGGATAGTACACGTAAAAAGATTAAAATTAACTTATTTTAATGGAAGTCTCCGTCCTAAATTAATTCAATTTTCTGAGCTCCTAAATCAGGAAAATGTCCACATAGCAATTTTGAGTGAAACATTGTTAAATAGTGAAACTGATATCCATATTAGTGACTATAACATGTATAGATCGGATAGATATGATTCCTATGGAGGTGTCTCCATTTTAGTGCATAAATCCATACGATCTCACCTGTGTTCAGTTCGACTTCGAAATAGTGGAATAGAGATTGTTTGCGTAAGATTGATAAATTGTAAAGATATTAAAAACGTGGTAGCTATTTACTGTCCATCTTCTATCCTAACGCAGTCTTCAGATTGGGAACAGGTATTTTCTTTGTTTTCAAAAAATACTTTGGTAGCAGGCGACTTTAACGGTCATCACACCAACTGGTCCGTTAAAACGGATACGAGAGGTACGCAAATATTGGATGCGGCACTTAAAAACTCATTTGTTTCTATTAATAATTGTGCGGCTACACGAGTTAAATTAGTAAGCGGAAAAATGCAAGAAACTTCTCCGGACATTTCATTCACATCTTCGGACATTGCGATTAAATTTGCCTGGCAAGTATTCAACGAAAATTTGGGTAGCGATCACATGATTATTAAAATGTCAATTAACATAACCGACGGTTTTATTATTAAAAACAAAATAAATTATGCTAAAGCTAATTGGAACGAATACCAGAAGAACCGTACACAAAATTTTAACCCCCCAAGCGGTAATGTTCAAGATATGTACGATTATTTACTACTTCAAATTAATAATATAGCAGATAAATATATTCCGTTTATTAAAAGTAGTTGTCAACCCTTTCATAATTTTAAACCAAGAAAATACTGGAATTTGGAATTATCTAAAATTGTAGCACAGCGCAGATTATGTTTATCCAATTTTCGACGCAACCCGACCCCTGACAATTTGACCAAACTAGAAGAAAAAACTAGAGAATCTCAAATAGTGATCCAAAAGGCAAGGTCCGTAGGCTGGTAAAGATTGTGTGACTCCATCGATGAAATAACGTCAGTGTCTGAAGAAATCTGTCATTGAGAAACAACAATAATTACTGTGTGTATTGACACCTGATTATGTTTCAAACCAAGCGCCTACATTTGTTTCTAACAATGAAGTCTTAGAATGCGAATTCAATATTTGTGAACTTGAGAATTGTTTAAAAAAAAAGGATTCGGCCCCGGGCGAGGATGGTATAATGATCTTCAATTTACCTGTCTCTATAAAAATTTATCTACTTATTATATACAACAATATTTTCAAATTTAGTATTGTACCACAACAGTGGCGTCATATTCAAATAATTTCAATCCCAAAAGCTAGTAATTCTAATGCTGATCCTAAATTAAGACCTATATCCTTAATCTCATGTATACGAGTATGTAAGATTTTTCATTTAATGATAGTAAAACGTTTAGAATGGTACACTGAAAGAGAAAAAATAATATCACCATGCTCAGTTGGTTTAAGTAGATCTTATTCATGCCTCGATTCATTAGCCCGTCTAGTTACCTATATTCAGATTGGATTTTCGAAAAATATCCCTACACTAGCATGCTTTTTAGATATTCAAAACGCCTATAATAACGTTTCGATTGACGTGGCAGTTAATATTCAAGATAAACTTAAAATTGTATCAAAATTTTGGTCTTTTATATGGGCGTTTTTGAGTGAAAGATATTTAAGGATAAAATGTGATAATAGTGAACAGTAAACAGCTAGGTCGACTAATAAAGGGCTGGCTCAAGGCGATCCTTTGTCGCCATTACTTTTTTATTTAATAACTCACGAACTTTGTCAGCTTCCGCTTGATGTAGTTGTTTCTCAATATGCAGATGATTTTGTGCTCTATGTTTAAAACAAAGATATTAAAATATGTGAAACGTATGTACAAAATGCGTTGGATTCTATTGTAGGTCTTTTGGATGAACTTGGTTTGGAGCTATCATCGAGTAAATCTACCTTTTGCGTGTACAGTAGGGGCAGGCGTAGAATACTTCCTACTTTAATGGTAAATGAGCATCACTTGGTTGTCTCAGAATGCGTTAAATACCTAGGTATGTGGTTAGACAGAAGTCTACGTTGGGGCAAACATATAAATGAAACAGTTAGTAAATGTTTAAAATTTCTAAATCTATTAAAAGTTCTAACGGGTAGCTCATGGGGAATACACACAAAACATATATGTAGGTTGTATATTTCTCTGATTCAAAGTGGAATTGACTATGGGTGTTTTATGTATGATTATAGTGCAAAATCTCATGTTTCAAAGCTAGATAAGTTACAAAATCAAGCCCTGAGAATTGTAGGGGGCTATATCAGAAGTTCCCCAATCCATGTAATGGAATCTGATTTGAGTATTCCGCCTTTATTTTTAAGAAGAGAGTATATAGCTTATAAATATTGTTTAAAATTAATGTCAAGTTCAAATAATATGACAGTTAACTTGATTACGGATCTAAGTACCCTTTCCAGTACCAAATATTGGGAAAACAAAAATGTACCCTTATTAGTTAAAAAAATTTATGATGTGAAACACAAAGAGGTTCTTTCAACAGATATTCATAAAATATATACCTTAGAAACTTGGACAACAGCTACTGAGACTAAAAATGTAATTAATGTTGATCTAAAATGTGTAAAGGTACCCAAATCCAATAATAACCCAAATTTATTGGCGTTCGATGTTTTAGCTGAATTAAATTCTATGTATTGTAAATGGCACAAAAATTTCACAGACGGTTCAAAAAGTACTCCCGGCCTAGGTGCTGGGGTATTTGATCAAACCTTAGGAACTACTCTCGGTTTTAAAGTAGACTGTAATGTGTCAATAATCAAGCGATCTTTTATAATCGAAAACAGAATTTAAAAAGAGTCGTTATTCTTTCAGACAGTAAAAGCGCACTACAGCATATTGCTCGATGCGCCTCTGGCTTCAGAGGTACATCGATAGCATATAATATTCATGAAAATATTATTATGTTATGTTACATTGGACTACATGGTAATGAGGAGGCTGACCGATTATCCAAACTAGCAGTAGTAGAGGGTACAACAATTGACTACTTACCTGATTATTGGGAATACATGTGTAAATTTAAAGTAATCTGTTATAACTCCTGGAAAAAACACTTTGTTAATATCTGTCAACAAAAAGGTATATGGTATAGGACCATACAAGGCGAGCCTTCTCGTGTGCCTTGGTTCGATGTTGATCAACATGGTAGGAATTACGTTAAATTAATATTAAGACTTCGCTCTGGACATTATACATCAGCGAAGTTTGCATTCCTTATGAAAAAAGCTGATCCGCCGAATTGCAGATATGTAATCAGATTGAGGACGTGCAACATTTGTTGATGGATTGTGTCCGAAACAGGAGCGAGAGGGAGTCATTTTTGAGGGAATTCGACTTAAACGAAGTTAACATGGGGTTAATTCCAACAATTTTATCTCAACCAACGTCAGAAGTTGCCAAAAAGTTATGTTGTTTAATAACAGTCCTTCATCTGTGACTTTCATCTGTGTGACTAAGTGTTTTATACAATATGTTGGGTGTTTATATGTGTTAATGTTATGTAATGTTAAAAGGCACTATGGAGTTGGCGTATCTGTTTAGATAAAAACTCCTAAACAAATAAAGAGAAAAAAAAAAAAAACATTTGGTAGAATCGGTGTCACAGGTCCGCATGAAACCGGGTCCAGAAAATTTGATTGTCAATCAGCTAGAAGAAAACGAACATCTAATGCTGCAGAATGACCCTATATTCTCAAAAAACAAAGAAAGATATTGACTGAAGAATGTGAGAATGATTTAGAAGAAAGAACTGCTACTACAAAATAGTTGGAACTTGGAGAGACTTTATCTGGAAGTTCAGGTACCTTACATAATCAATAAATAAATTATACAAACTAGGTATATGACATGTCTTTATTTTGTAAACAATGTAGCAAACTTATTGCACCCATCGCCTAATAGTTTCATATTGATGGAAAAATCATATCACATATTTGTATTAGTTGTGATTTTTTGCAGTTAAAATATACTTATCTCGAAATCTCAGAAATTGTTTTTATTGAGTAAATACTTAATAAAACACTATCGATAAAAACATGAGTGACCTGAACATGAGTTCTTAAGGTTTTTTTTTTAGAACGAAGTTCCTTATCGCGCGTTGTGAAAGGGGGCTAGACGGAAAAAATTCTTACGAAAAGTTGTCACGACACTTTTTTCTATAGTAAGCTATTGTAAGCTGTGCGGCGTCGCATGTTTCTCTGTCTGTCTCTCTCTCTCTTATAGAAAGCAAGCCAGATATTTTCATTTCTATTTCGCAACAACAACAACAAAAATCAACAACAACAACAACCCCAACAACAACCAACAACAACAACAAACAACAATCAAACAACAACAGCAACATCAACAATTCCTTCACTAATTAATCGAAAGGAACTTCGTTCCATCCGGGTGTCCCTTGACACCTCTCAAGTTTTTTTCTTTTTCAGTTTCGCAAGCATTATATAGAAAATATTTCACAAGATGCACCTAAGACAGCGGATAAATCAACTCAAGTACACATGACATATAAGTTCAGAAGTAAAACCATCCAAACATGATAATAACATAATTATAATATATAAACATCCATTCATTATTTTTTAAATGATTGTTTGTTAATTATTACCTATTTAATGTACTTACATGGAAGTTTTGACATTTCTATATCCCGCTGAATAAGTCTTTATTTGATGCCAAAAACTCTCCCAACATCAACAAATCGATTCTAGGCAAATTAGCGCTGTTTGCCTTAGTAAATCCTTGTTCCATGGCTCGCGTTATTCCACTTTTGTTTTAATAACACCAACTCAGTGTGAACAAAATTGAATCGTAAATAAAATCACAGTATATCAATCAGTGCTGTTACCGAAGTTCGTTTGTTTACTCAAAAGTGACGGTGATTGGTGTTCAACGTATCATGGCGGATTGCCGTATTTTGTAGTTTTATTTTATCAAAATAATTATCGAGCTCGCTCTTGATAAAAAAAATAATGAGCGTTTTGTATTCTATGACTCAAGTATTATTAAAAAAACACATGATATTAGTGATTTTTAGTTCCAGTCATCATGCCTATTGTCAAGGGGTCAGTTAGTCAGAAAAATGAAGCTAGTTGCCCATTCCAAAGCGTAGTAGGTACATATGGAGAAGAACGGGCAAGAAACTCCATGGACACTCATTAAAAAAAACATATAGGTACAAAAAAAAATTGGTTACATCATTCATGTTGAAATTATACATGTGTGAGAACGATTTAGAAAGACGTGCACGTTAAAAGTAGTAATCATTGTCATCATCAGCCTATATTCGCCCACTTCTGGATGTAGGCCTCCCCTAGTGAACGCCACTGAGCCCGATCCTCGGCTCTCCACATCCAGTCTCTGCCAGCCGCCTACCGCAAGTCGTCACTCCATCTGGCCGGCGGGCGTTTGCGTTTGCCCAAACGCGGTCTCCACTCTAGAACTCGTTTTCCCCAACGATTGTCGGTTCTGCGAGAGATGTGACCAGCCCATTGGCACTTCAGCTTGCCTAGTCTTCGGGCTATGTCGGTTACTTTGGTTCTCTGACGGATAACCTCGTTTCGGATTTTATCCTTCAGAGAGACTCCAAGCATAGCCCTCTCCATAGCTCGCTGAGCGACTTTAAACTTATGGACCAGTCTTACCGTGAGTGTCCACGTTTCGGCTCCGTAAGTCATAACTGGTAGGACGCACGCGTTGAAGACTTTCGTCTTTAGGCACTGCGGTATGGACGACGAAAAGACCTGACGAAGTTTACCAAATGCTGCCCATTCCAGCTACAAAATTGCAACAAACAGCAAAATTGTTCCTACCCAACTGCATATTCTGCCCGAGGTAAACATATTCCTGAACTCCTTCAATGGGAACACCGCAATGACAATCGGTCTCGGGGTAATAAGGGTGTTAAACATAACCTTGGTTTTGTCTATGTTCATCCCAAGACCGATGCGTCGAGAGGCGACGGCTAGGTCAGTCAGCATTCGTTCAAGATCCTGCAGCGACTCCGCCATAAGGACAATATCATCGGCGAATCGTAGGTGTGAGATGTACTTGCCATTTATGTTTATGCCCGTTTCTTTCCAGTCCAGCGTCTTAAACATATCTTCCAGGGCGCCAGTAAACAGTTTCGGAGATATGACATCCCCCTGTCTCACTCCCCTGCGCAATTGGATATATTTAGTCTGCCGATTCTGTACCTGAACGGACATATTCGCGGGATCATACAAGCGTCTCATCACATTGATGTATCGCCAGTCCACTTGGCATCGCTGCAGGAAATCGAGCACAGCCCAGATCTCGACAGAGTCGAAGGCTTTCTCATAGTCCACAAAAGCAAGACACAGGGGCTGGTTATATTCTTCGGTCTTCTGTATAACCTGCCGCACTGTGTGAATGTGGTCTATGGTCCCGTAACCCGATCGAAACCCGGCCTGCTCTGGAGATTTAGACTCATCAAGTCTTCTCTATAGACGATTCAAGACTACCCTCGAAAACAGCTTATAGACATGGCTCAGAAGCGATATGGGCCTGTAGTTTTTAAGGAGTGTTTTATCTCCTTTTTTGAAAAATAACACTACAGTACTTCTGTTCCACGCCTTTGGAGTTCTCCCATCGTTCAAAACATAGTTAAACAGCTTCTGGAGCTCTCGAAGTACAGGTCTCCCTGCGGTTTTCAAGAGCTCTGAGGTAACTCCGTCATCCCCCGGGGCTTTTCCACTTTTAAGCTGTTTGAGGGCTATCTCGATCTCGTCAAGGCCGGCCCGGCAGATAATCGGTGTAGTGGCGAATCAATGTGGCTCGGGAATCTTCACTGCTAGGTTAGGGTCGTACAGCATGCGAGTTGTACAGTCGTCCATAGAAGTCTTCTATCTCGGCAAGAATATCCGGCACTGAGGTGACGGTATTGCCAGAAGATGTTTTAAGCTTCGTCAGATAGGGCCTCCTCAATTGCTGCACGAAGACTTTGGACCCCCTATTTTGCTCTATAGCCTTTTCTATTCGGCGCGTGTTAGAGTATCGGAGGTCCCGTAACACCAGCTTGCTGATATTTCGATTGAGAGCCCGCTTTTCCGACGAAGCCACATTTAGCATGCCCGTCATTCCGCCTCTCATCCATAAGCCGAAGAGTCTCCACCGAGAGTTTGGACTTCGTACCAGGACGTTGCAGCTGACAGAACTTCGACCCTTCTTCCCTTAGGATTCCCACCACTTGTTGTAGGGCCTCGTCGACGTGTTCTGATCCCACAACGGTTTGGAGCTGGCTAAGTCGGAGCGTAGACTTCATCAAACGGGATCTTCGTAGATTAAAGTTTATATTCAGAGAGCCTCATAGGAGTCGGTGGTCACTACCGGTGTTAAACCTGTTGACCACAGAGACGTTTCTGAATATGTGCTTTTTATCCGTCATGATGAAGTCTATCTCGTTCTTTGTCACATCATCAGGGCTTTGCCATGTCCACTTTCTTTGGGACTGCTTCTTATAGAACGTATTCATTAGGAAGAGCCCCTCTTTCTCCAAAAAGTTGACGAGCATGTGCCCCCTGTGTTCCTGCTTCCATTACCATGTGGACCAACTTTCGATTCACTGCTGTTTTGTACTCCCACTTTAGCGTTGAAGTCCCCCATGACAACGTTGTAGTGCGTCTTCGTGGTCTTGTGAAGAGCTGAGATGTCTTCATACATTTCGTCTACTGCGTCATCCGAGTGCGCCGACATTGGTGCGTAAACCTGTATGACTTTAAGGCTATACCTTTCGGTCAGTTTAAGTATGAGGTACGATACCTTGGTCGACACACTGGAGATCTCAACAACGCTATCAGTGAGGACTTTATGTACGAGGAACCTTATGCCACCTTGGGATTGTTGGTCACCCTCCCGGTAATACATAAGGTGGCCTGATTCTAGCGTTATGGTGTCCTCACCCTCTCTTTGGACTTCGCATAACCCCAGAATGCGCCACGTTGTCCTTGCCAGTTCCGTTTCGAGCTGCTCTAAGTGGTCATCAAGCCTGAGCGTTCGTTCGTTGTACGTTGCCAAAATGAGTTGTGGGTGGTGGCCTACCGTAGCCCGGGGATTCTTCGCACCCCCTGCCCTGCCGTTACCGTGACTGCCACCTTGATCAGGAATATCAGGGCGGCCGGGAACTAGGGGCCTTTTTTGTGTTGTGTCGTTCATTTGAGGGTAATGCCCATAGTCGCCACGCTGGGCATGCGGGTTGGCGACCGCAGGGCGTAGTTTATCGCACTGGTGACGCTGCTGCCCGTCACCAGCCTGTAGATTTAACTACGCCAGTGTTGTGATGGTTATACCGCCATCTGTCGGTCGTTAGAGCCTCGTTTGTTATTTAGCAGGATGTACCACGGGCAGGTGAGGTTGACTTGGAGCATTGTGATGATAGCAGCCCCCATACATCCCATCCATTAAAGTAGTAAAAAAGATAAAAACTAAAAAAAACAAGTCAAAAATTTAAATTAAAATAAGCCGTGGCAGCCAAGAGATGACCAGACTAAGAAAATGAAGCGATGTTATTGGATAGTTTCACACACATCCTTCGCTACGCATCTCGCTCTTCTCTGGTGGAAACGCTGCCTAAATATTGTACTGAATTTCATTATGACCCAGTGGTGTATATTGTGATTTGAATTTGGAACGTCAATAAAAAAAATCGTACGAATACTTTTACCAAAAAAATAAAAAACTTTTTTTTATTCAAAGTCAAAGTCAAAGTCAAATCGTTTATTTCAAATAGGCACATAAAAGGGCACTTTTGAACGTCAAAATTTACAAAAAATAGAACTGATTCTAGTTGCCCCTTCCAAAAGGTAGTTTCGTATGGAGAAGAATGGGCAAGAAACTCCACCGTTACTCTTTTAAAAATGTTTTACAATATTATGTATATATATATATTAAAGTACAACTCGGCGAAAGAGTTCTTACTTCAGAGGTTTTAGTCGCCGTCGAACCGTCGACGAACAAAATAATCGGTTGCTGCGTCGCGTACCTCCGCGTTAGAATGCTGGATTTGGGCTGAAGCCCTATAAACGATATTATTTATTGTGTTTTGGATGAAATTGCATGAGATTAGATTTCGAAAAATTTTAAAATCAAAAAACCTGACCGACAGTAAGTTATTTTAGTTCAAACTCAGATGCCACCAACTGATAACTTTTCAGTGCTTGAAAAGTGAGCTTTTTTTGAGTCTTCATAGGTGCAGTCGGGTTTTGATTTCTCGTTATTTTTTTTAATTTTTATCTTTTTATCGTGTTATATTGTTGGAATCGTCTCCTCAAACCCTTTATTTTGATACCCCACATGGTAACGGTACAATTAAATTTTTCAAGATCTTACTTATTGTTATCTAAAATCCCCATTTTGATTTTACAAAAACAAAACCTAGCCTATAACCTTTGCGTGACCCAGACGAGTCAATAAACACCTCATGTATGTTTGTATTCGGATATCCAATGATTCCCGAGGGACATTAAATATGAAAATAGTTGTACCGTACACATGAAAAACATAATCCTGTCTTTGCTGTCACGTATTCTGGTAAATAGTGTATTGAAACTGCACATAACTAGGATTTCATCAGTTATTTACCAGTTTCATAAACTACTAATTCGATAATCGAATTAGTTTTTATTTCCTCTCATTATGTGCGAGTATTCTCCTCGGGGATAAAGGTGTCTTTGTCTTGGGCGAGAGCTTGAATCCCTCACTGCACTCAGTATTCTAGTCTAAACTTTATCGCTTCGCTCAGGATTTAACTCAGAGCTCACTCGCTGTACTCGGGAGCCCTAGAGTCCTTCGTTGCATTCAAGATTCAAAACTGCGCGCGACACTAAGACACTGATTTATGCGCTTATTGAATTAATTAAATACTATTAAAGTCGTTTTTCGAGTCCGTCTGTGTGACCGTGTTGTTCTACTAAACTATGCAACAGATTTTAATGCGGTATTCATCAAAATTTGAAGAGTTTATTCGGAAAGGTGCATAAATACATTCATATTAAACGTATATATAATAAAGAAATCTTGATTTTTTGTCAATTTGTAAAAACCGTGCTAAGCACGACTCGCGAATTTCTTATGAGAAATAACAAAAGTTTAAATTTTCTTTAATTTCACTGCTCTTCCGATTTTAATTAAATATTTAGCTCAATAATTGAGATTTACAAAACTGAGGTGTATTAACATCTCAAAGACCACCACCACCTTAAGTCAATAATGACTTTTGTCGCTAACTTTATTGATTGAATAATATTTTGATGAAAGTATGTAAGAAAAAACTTTACGGAAATTGGCTTGTTCGGGAGGCTGGAGGTCTTCAAACTTGCATACGAGACGGTTCGTGATGTATCTTGAAAACAGCGTGTCGACATGGCTCAGCAGTAAGGGCCTTTAATTCTTAAACAGGGCATTGTCGCCCTTCTTAAAGAAGACACCACCACATCTCTGTTCCATGCCTGTGGCGTTTTACTTTTTAGTATGATGGAATCGAACAGCTTCTGAAGGACCTTAAGAACGGGTTTTCCGACGGCCCGCAGTAGTTCAGCCGTAATTCCATCATCACCTTGCGCCTTGTTGTTTTTAAGCAGCTTCAGAGCTATCCTAATCTCGAACAAGCTTTTTTTTTTTTTTTTTTTGGGTGGGAAATCATCAAATGACCTCTCCCGCTCTGGGCGGAGCGGAAGGGCGTGTCAGACTCTTACTGACTAAAACCCACCCGTGTTCCTTCAGTTGCCTGAACGCCAGGGCCACGGTAACTCTTTCGAACAATCCGCGACCCCGGCAGGCATCGGCCCTATCGGACCCCGTCAATTATGCTGACATCTCTTTGAGGCGCACGTGGAACACAACGCGCCATCGACCCGGGCCTGGTCCTTACCGGACGGCGAGCTGCCCATTGCTCGCCGTCTGCAGGCCCGCGCCTACGGTGGCCGGGAGTCGGCTATCGACTCCCGACGCCCAGGGTGTCTCCTCCTGCGGCGACTAGGGGCGTGAGGGCGCAATGATTGCCTCTCTCTCACGCGCTCCGCCTCCTCCTTCGCGAGCATTACTGCTTCGCAGAAGGAGGTGACTGCTTCCCATTCCCTCTCGCTCCGTACCATGGCATGAACCAGGGCCGGACGCGAGAGATCGCCGCCGCCGATCGCCGCCACGAGGACACGGTGGTGCTCCGCCCAAGCCGGGCAGACCTCCACCGTATGCTCCACCGTGTCCTCCGGTCGATCCACACAATGCCAACACCCGGGCGTTTCCTCCCGCCTTATCCGAAACAGGAACCTCCCGAAACAGCCATGTCCGGTGAGGACCTGCGTCAGGCGGAAGGTGAGGACGCCGTGGCGCCTCTCAAGCCACTCCTCAAAGAGGGGACTTACCGCCGCAATTGTGGCGTGCCCAGCGCTGGGTTGCGACAGTCGCACTCTCCATGCCGCCATAAGATCCCGCCGGAGCTCTGTCCGCTGTGCCGCGATTTCTCGCGGCAGCGGAGTAACGCCCCGGCGTTTCGCCTCCTCGCGCCACTCCCAAATATGCGCGAGGACTTTTGCCTCCAGATCCCATGGCGGCAATCCAGCAAGGAGGCTCGCCGCCTCGTAGGAGACCGTGCGGTATCCCCGGACTAGCCGGATGGCCATGACCCTTTGGGACGCGTTCAACCGGCGTGCTGGTCGGAGCCTCAATGAACGCGCCCACACCGGTGCCCCGTAAAGGGCCATGGACCGCACGACCCCCGCGTAGAGCCTCCGGCAGGAGGCGTTTGGACCCCCTAGATTGGGCAGGAGCCGCTTCAAGGCAGCCCCGGCCCGGTCCAGTCTGGGAGCCAAACGTCGGAAATGCTCGACGAAGTTCCACCGGCTGTCGAGGACGAGTCCCAGGTACTTCATCGTTGACTCGACGCCGATGTGAACCCCTCCCGCCATTATTTGGGAACCCGAGAGTGGCGCGTTCCGAGGACCATGAAAACACATGGCCTCGGATTTGTGCAGGGCCACCTCGAGTCCCAATTGCCGGATCCTCTCAATGACTGTCGCAACCCCGCGTGTCATTATTTCGGCCGCCGCCTGGTGCGACCTCCCCTGCGCCAGGACCAGCGTGTCGTCAGCGTAACAAACGACGCTGACGCCGCTAGGGAGGTCGGCACGCAGCACCCAGTCGTACCCGATGTCCCACAGATGCGGCCCCAGGACCGATCCCTGTGGGACACCGCACGACATCTCTCGCCGGTTCCATTCTCCCTGGTGACCGGGGTAGATGACGGCCCTGTCCGTCAGATAGGCCTCGACTATGCGACAGAGGTAGGTCGGCATCCGGTGATACCGGAGTGCCTCCCTGATGCAACTCCAGGGCAGGGTATTGAAGGCATTGGCGATGTCTAGAGACACCGCCAAGACGACCCCACCCCGGGTCACAGCATCCCCCGTCGTGAGGGCTCGCACGCGCATGATGGCGTCCACCGTAGAGCGCCCCCTGCGGAAACCAAACTGGCTCTCCGCCAAATCCGGCCCCACCCGCACCAGCCGCCCGACGAGGCGGTCTGCAATGACTCTTTCAAAGAGCTTGCCCACCTCGTCGAGCAGCACGATGGGCCGGTAAGCGGACGGAGAGTCCGCAGGGCGCCCCGTCTTCTTAACGAGGACCAGTTTCCCCGTCTTCCAACGAAGTGGGAACTGGCCCCCCTCCAAGCATGCGCTTAGGAGCCCTCTAAGTCGAGGCCCGAGAGCCTCCAAGGCCAGGACCCAGGCTTTTCCAGGTAGGCCGTCGGGTCCTGGGGCGGTATTTTTGGCACTCAGCCTACGTACCGCCGCTCTCAACTCTACCTCGGTCACCTCAGGAGCATCGTCGTCATCGTCGATTATGTGGTCTACAGTGGGCACTGCAGGAGGCGGAGCCATGGGCGGAGGAGTGTGCTCCCCTCGCGAAGGGAACAGAGCGCTCACCACGCCCTCCATGAGCTGAGGCCGGAGACTCTGCGTCAGGGGGGGAGCCCATGGGCGGAGTTTTTCCCGCACCATTTTGTATGGGCGTCCCCAAGGGTTCCTGTTCAGAGTCCCCAGCGACTCCTCACGGGCCAGTCCCCTGGCCCGCAGTATCTCCGCTCGGAGGGCGGTCTTCGCCGCTCTGTAACCCTCGTACAGCTCCGCCTGAATGGTTTCCGTATCCGGAGGGCGGATACGGAGCCTGCGGTGCCTGGTGTACAGGCGTCTCGCAGCAACGCACGCCTCGCGCAGAGACGTTAGCTCCGGCGACCACCAGTACACCTGGCGCCAGGCGCGTCCAGGCTGGACCCGGGGCATTGCCACGTCACATACTTCGGACATGGCCTCCCGGAACCACTCCGCCTCGTCGTTAATATCAGCAGGCCTGTCCGGTGATGACACCCAGGCCTGCACGATCGAGGCTTCCAGGAGGAGCTCTCGGTCCAGCCGCTTCAGCGCCCACCGCGGACCACTCGGGGCCTGTCGGACCAGCGCGCTCGAGGTCTGGGCGGAGACGTCAAACCGGATGTACCGGTGGTCGGAATACGTCTCCACCCCCTCCATGACGCGCCAGTCAATGACACACGGCGACAGAGCGGGGCTGGCGAACGAGAGGTCCACCACTGACTCACCCCGCATCCGCACACACGTGGGTACAGAGCCCCGGTTTAGGACGACCAGGCCTGTCTCCAGAGCCCAGTCCTCCACCATCCTACCCCGCGCGTCCGTATACCGGGAACCCCAAGCCGTGTTCTTGGCTACAAGCTGCCGTAAAGGCTTTAGCACCGTAGATTACATTTATACGCTGCGGCAGGTTATACAGAAGACAAACGAGTATAACCTGCCTCTGTTTAGCGTGTGTGGACAACGAGAAAGAAATCTCTTGTCCACTATTATCTACGGCCATGATGAGAGGGCTGTACTCAGCGGTCAATCCACCCAGCAAAATCGATATGATCCAATCGTCAGGGATTTGAGCATCAATATCGGACAATTGTTGTGTCAGGAATGTAATTTTGGATATGTAGCTTTCCATAGACCCGAAATTCTCATTCTCTAATTTACAGTTGAAAAGCTCTCGCTGAATATGTATAAATCTTCCCCAACCTTTATCTTCATACGCTTTCTGTAAGCTGTTCCAGGCTTCTTTCGCAGTCTTCGCATTGTAGACGTGGGTAAAGCACTCTAGTTCTAACAACAAGCAAAGTGTCGTTCGTGCCTGCCGGTCTACGTCAGCATTTGCTACATCTGTAGAAATTACTCCCCACCAGTTTTTATTCTCCAAGTAATTTCGCACCAAGAATTTCCAATTTGGGTAGTC
This sequence comes from Griposia aprilina, assembly GCA_916610205.1. Taxonomy (NCBI): domain Eukaryota; kingdom Metazoa; phylum Arthropoda; class Insecta; order Lepidoptera; family Noctuidae; genus Griposia; species Griposia aprilina. Next base: position 19,221,327 of record OU744285.1, on the reverse strand, counting down.
CGACGATCCTTTCAGCTTCTTAATTCCACTTATCCCAATTTCAGCTGACATAATTGAGATTTCGTAAGTGTAGATTTACAAGCAAACAATTAATATTTATACCACTCAACTTATTGAGCCATAATCTGGGCCCATAACCTATTGGAAAATAGCAGCAATAATAACAGCAGCAGTGGCCTTATAGTTATTATATATATTCGTGGTCAATATTTTTCACACAAGTGACAAGGTACAGACATAAACAGAACCGTAACTATGCTAATTTAAAATCGGTGACAGACAGGTGTAAAAATGATTATTCATACAGGCCAGTGTATACATATATACGACCTTCAATAGAAAATATAGTTAAACCTAAATAAATTACTGTTTAAATCAAGGCAAAACGCGCGCGGGGCGCGGGACGCGACTAGCCGCGCCAGTTTGAACACCTCCATAGAAGTTAGTTGACACTGTCGGCGCGAGCGAATTTCATCCGGCAACCTGCGCGGGATTCGCCTCACTTTGACCAAAGCTACTAAATCTGAATGCTTATAGTTGTGTCTATAGAACTAATGCCTATAAGCTGTTTGATATACGAAGAATAGGAGGTTACTTGGACCCCACTGGAGACCACAAAAGTCAATATTGTTTTGTTATTGATTATGCCAATATTTATTTTATTGTTTCGCAGTCTAGAATTACTACCCTATGTTTTTCTGATGAGTACGTGATCGTTGCCAGGGATTTTTTGGAAAGAATTCATCTGTTCTTCTACAAAGATCGTTCTGAATATTCCATGAAGGTAAGATAATTATTTATAAACAATCTGTAGATGCACGACAAGTAACACATTCAAAAATATAACTCTTTGAGGTTATTTCCTTGTTGGCAAGAGTATAAGAGAATATAAGCGCATTCCGTCGTAAAATGATAAACCAATCAGCTGGCTGGTAGCCTGGCGGCCCAGAGACCTTATTACGGATGCGCAACGGAAAAGTAATGCAAATTCGATAAAAAAAAAATTTTTAGTTTGTAGCGTTTTTTTTTTGAGGTTGGTTGTTTCTATTTTTTTCAAACTTTTTTTCTATTGTAACCTAGTCATTTAGGTATATTAATTATTATTTTCAATAATGGTATTTTCAATTTTAAAATCGTTCAAATTTACGATGTTTAACAATCTCACAATTAAAAAAACACAACCGGCACAGTAGCCCTTGTCATTACTCTCCGTATTTTTGTTCCAGACCCACAAGCAAATTCATCGGATCTCCCACTTATTCACATTATACATCATTTGTCAAATGCTAGGAGGCTGCTTTCTTTTTAATGTTACTCCGATGTTTAACAATTATTCAGCCGGGAACTACGCTAGGGGCGGATTGAAAGGAAACGCCACATATGAACACGCTCTATATTACTCTTATCCTTTCCCCGCGTCAACAGAATTAAATTGGTATATTGTTGCTAACATTTTAAATTGGTAAGTAAATTTTGAAAATACTACACGACAAAGCCTACCTGTTCGTTTCAAATGGTCCGAACAGCCGTCTAGTAAGTCCGATATATAATTTATCTTAAATATTTTAAGTTACAAGGGACTCGTGGGTAAATAATAATCGCCGCACGATTTGATCGATGGTTAAGCTACGCTTGCTGCGGTCGCTTCGTGGATGGGTGACCAACTATCGAGATCCCTCCGTGCCACGGAAAGCACGTTAAACCGTTGGTCCCGGCTGTCATTCATAGACCTTTGACAGTTGTTTCGGGTCTTCAGAAGCCCGAAAGTCTGACAACCAGTCTTACCAAGAGGTATCGTATTTCCCAGCCAGCCAACCCAGTTAGGGTTGTGGAGGTCAGATGCAGTCACTCCATGTAAAACACTGGTATTCAGCTGCATCTGGTTAGACTGGAAGCCGAACCCAACGTAGTTGGGAAAAGGCAGGCAGATTGAAATATCGTCATTTGTTTTATTGCAGGACTATATCATACTTGTGTACGATTTGGTTCTGCATGCACGATTGCTTTTTATCTCTCATGGTGTTTCAAATCTGGGGTCATTTCAAGATTTTACTTTACAATCTCGACAACTTCCCGAGGCCCTCATCTAAGATAAGCTTCATATTAGAAGACAGCCATTCAACTGTAACTTGTGAAATGTATTCTCCCAATGAGCTGAAAAGTGTTAGTATTCAACTAAATGAATTGATTGATTATCATCGAAATATAGTCACGTAAGTTTCGAATTTTATAGCATACATACATAATATTTCGCTAGTAATCCCCAAAGGGTTAGGCAGAGATAGATCTACACCCACACTTCACCATTTATGTTTAAGTCCCATGTAATAGGGGCCGAAGTTATTACCATCAACCGGGCACAAATCCAGACTCTGAGCTTATCATCATCATCATCATCATTTGTTGCCGAAAGACGTCCACTGCTGGACTTAGGCCTCCCCCAAGCAATGCCACTACCGATTCTATGGTTTTTCCGTCCAGTGGAATCCTGCGGCCTTCGCCAGATCATCGGTCTACCTTGTGGGCAGCTTTCCAACGCTACGTCTGTCGATACGCGGTCGCCACTCCAGAAGCTTTCGGCCCCTCGGTCATCTGTTCTGCGAGCAATTTGCCCGGCCCACTTTAATTTGGTATTTCATCGGGCTATATCGGCTGCCTTGGTTCTTCTACGGGTCTCTTCATTTCTGATTCGATCACGTAGGGAAACTCCAAACATAGCCCTCTCCATTGCCCTTTGAGTGGCGTAGCCTTCTAATGAGGTTCATTGTGAGCGATTCCCGGCTGCTACTGAGAAATTCTGGATAGAAAAACCCAATAACATCTTGCCTGACCTAAGCATCGATACCAGAACCTCATGCTTAATAATAGCGCTTACGACCACTACAGGAACCAGGCAGTTGAGGCAGTTTTTTTTTATTTTTATGTTTAGCTTATTCTGTGGGCTATGTTATTTAGAATAACCAAGCGTAAGTAGCAATAAGCGGGCAATATTAGCTGAGAACCGATGCCCATTCATGTAGACGTGTTCTTGAGTGGAGACCTCAAAGCGGCAAATGTAAGTAGGGTAGGTGATTTTTTAGGCTTGGTAGAGCGATGATCTTTGAAGAGTCACTAGCAGCAGCTGGATGAAAGTAATCGAGGATCAACTTAAATGACGTGTATTTGGAGAGGCCTTTGTCCAGCAGTGAACTGCTAAAGGCTGTTGATGATGCTGATGGTAGGTACTCTCTCCATCCATTCATAGACTCTCATAAACCTCAATATCTAAGAGAGATGGTTTGGTAGATCACATACACCTAGATCATGTCCCAAAGTTGATAAAACACCTTCTATATCTATATCTTCTATATCTATACAAAGTATAAAACAAAGTCAGTTTTCGTGTCTGTCCGTCTACATCAAAACACTACAATGAATTTTGATGCGGTTTTCATTATCGTTTAGGTTTATGTTACTAATATTAAACTGAAATATAGCACAGAAGTCGCGATTTTTGACTATTCGCCATTGCATCCATACGAAGAAGGGGCGGGTCGCTAGTTTAAAATAAAACACGTCAATGAGGCTTGGCCGTAGAAATAGGTCCTATGCTAGATATGACTTATATGATATAATCAAGCCCTATTTCCTCAAAATAACATGTCTTTTCTTTGACTCTAGTTTTACAGACAAAATGTCCGATGTGTTTGGGCCAATGTTGTTTGTTTATTACGCGTTTCATCAAACAAGTGGTTGCTTACTACTCCTGGAGTGCTCACAAATGGTCAGTATTTAGAATCTAGTTTGTGAATTTATATATATTAACCCGACTGCGGTGAATTCACTTCCGCAAAAAAAACTTGCGCGAATCCACTTGCGTGAAAGGACAGTTTTGCGAAAAAATTGCAAAAATGAGATTCCTTCATAACATCACGCAAGTTTTCTATCAAAGGGTTGGGCAAAGGGTATACTGTGAATCAATAAACTTAGCCTAGGCTAGACATAGGCCGCTCCCAGGCTGCGCTATAACACCCTGACCTCAGCCTTTCAAATCCATTCTGTCCTAACCAACTTCTTAATGTCGTCGATCCATCAAGCTGGGGGGCGTCCCACACTACAATTGCCGATACGCGGTCTCCATTTCAGGACTCGTCTGCTCCCCCGGCTATTGGTCCTTCGACAAACATGGCCAGCCCACTGCCACTTCAGCTTGCTTACTCTGTAAGCTATGCCAGTAACTCCAGTTCTTTTCCGGATAACTTTCTTTTCTGATTTTATCCTTGAAAGAAACTCCGAGCCTAGCGCGCTCCGCGCTATGGAGCGCGCTAGGCTCGGAGTTTCTTCTCATCGACCTTGAATTTAAGGACCATCTCGACTGTCAGTGTCCATGTTTCGGCACCGTATGTCATAACGGGCAGGACGCAGTGGTTGAAGACCTTAGTTTTCAAACATGGCGGATTAGGTGACGGGAAGGCTTGACGAACCTGTCCAATCTAACTGGAACCTTGTGTCGACTTCTTTCTCAAAGTTCTACCGAGCCTGATGACTTGCCCTAGGTAGACATACTCCTTCACAACTTCGAGAAGCGACCCTTCGATGTGGAATGGTCTCGGCAAGACGTGTGAATTCTACATGACTTTCGTCTAGTCCAAATTCATGCTGAAGCCAACCCGCCGAGAGGCTTCATTTAGGCTGTGCAGCATCTGCTCTACCTGCTCCAGCGTCTCTGCCATTATGACGATGTCATCGGCAAAGCAAAGGTGTGAGATGTACTCGCCGTTCACGTTAATAGCTTATCCAGTCCAGTCTTGTGTCTTGAAGACGTCCTCCAACGCATTGGTAAACAGTTTCGGGGATATCACATCCCTCTGTGTCTCTCCTCTGAGCAGTTGGATGGGGCTGGTTTTCTGATCCTGGACCTGGACTGTCACCTTGCAACGTCATACAAACATCATGACACTACAATGTAGCGCCAGTCAATTCGACATCGTGACAGAGGCCAGAACTGCCCATATTTCGGTTAAGTCGAAGGCTTTCTCGTAGTCCACAAATGCCATACACAACGGCTGGTCCTACTTCTCGGTTTTCTGAATAATTTGCCGAATAGTATCGATGTGGTCTACGAAGCTGAAGCCATTTCTGTATACGTGGCTCAGAAGTGATATGGGTCTATAATTCTTTGGCAATCTTTTATCACTTTTTTTGAAGAACAGAACCACCGCACCTCTGCTCCACCCAAGGCGTGGAGCAGAGGTTCGGTGGTTCTATGGTGTTGTACCCTCTTCGATGTCGGAGTTAAACAGACTCGCTAGCTCTCTTAGGACTGGAGCCCTGCCCGCTTTACGGAGCTCTGTCAATATTCCTTCATCACGAGTTGCCTTGCTGTTCTTTAGCTGCTCGAGACCCAGCCTAATTTGATACTGGTCGACATACGGGATGTTCTCCGTGTAATGGCGCGTTAATTCGGCTCGATGGTCATCTGGACTATGTCTAGTTCTAAGTTTTGGCAAATTGGACCTCCCTAATTACTAAGAAAACCTTCGGTCCTGCTCAATCGCGACTTTGATCTCACGGGTGTTGGATCTCCGAAAGTCACATCGCATCAGTTTTCTAATTTTTAGTATTAGGGCCCTCTTATCAGACGAAGACAACTGCGTGGATGGCAAGTCTCATATTTCCCTTATAAGTCCGAGAGTCTTTGAGGAAAGTTTGGACACCTTACTTTTACACTGCGACGGGAAAAGTCTGCGGGACACGTCGCGTAGTGCTTAGACTAACTTGTCAGCTTTCTCGTCAACAGTGCCTGTAGTTTCCAGCAGGGCGCATCTTGGAGCTGTGTAGTTCGGAGAGTAGGCCTCATCGTGCGGATTCGCTCAGCTCGAAGATTGATATTTAGAGTGCCTCGGACAAGCCTATGATCGCTTCCGGTCTTAATCCTACTGATCACTGAGACATCTCTAAATATGTGCTGCTTATCCGTCATGATGAAATGTATTTCGTTCCTTGTCATGGTATCGGGGCTCTGGTAAGTTCACCTCATTTTTTTTTTTGGCTTAGGAAATCATGACTTCTCTAGCTATGGGCGGAGCAGGAGAGCGTGTCAGACTCTTACTGACTAAAACCTAACCGTGTTCCTTCAGGTGCCTGTGCGCCGGGGCCCCGGTAACTCTTTCGAGAAACCCGCGACCCCGGCAGGCATCGGCCCTATCGGACCCCGTCAATGGTGCTGACATCTCTTTGAGGCGCGCGTGGAGCACAACGCGCCGTCGACTTGGACCTGGTCCTTACAGGACGAAGAGCTACACATTGCTCGCCGTCCGCAGGCCCTCGCCTACGGTGGCCAGGAATCAGCTATTGATTCCCGACGCCCAGGGCGTCTCCTCCTGCGGCGACGAGGGGCGTGAGGACGCTACGATTCCTACACCTTCACGCGCTCCACCTCTTCCTTTGCGAGCATTACTGCTTCGCAGAAGGAGGTGACTGCTTCCCATTCCCTCTCGCTCCGTACCATGGCCTAAACCAGGGCCGGATGCGAGAGATCGCCGCAGCCGATCGCCGCCACGAGGACACGGCGATGCTCCGTCCAAGCAGGGCAGACCTCCATCGTATGCTACACCGTGTCCTCAGGTCGATTCACACAATGATAACACCCGGGCGTTTCCTCCCGCGTTATCCTGAATAGGAACCTCCCGAAACAGCCATGTCCGGTAAGGACGCCGTGGCGCCTCTCAAGCCAATCCTCAAAGCGGGGACTTACCGCCGCAATAGTGGCGCGCCCAGCACTGAGTTGCAACAGTCGCACTCTCCATGCCGTCAAGAGATCCCGCCGGAGCTCTGTCCGCTGTGCCGCGATTTCTCGCAGCAGCGGAGTTACACCCGGCGTTTCGTCTACTCGCGCCACTCCCAACTGTGCGGGAGGACTTTAGCCTCCAGATCCCATGGCGGCATTGCTGCAAGGAGGCTCGCCACCTCGCAGGAGACCGTGTGGTATAGCCAGACCAGCCGGATGGCCATGACTCCCTGGGTCGCATTCAACCGGCGGGCTGGTCAGCGCCTCAATGATCGCGCCCACTCCGGTGCCCCATAAAGGGCCATGGACCGCACGGTCCCCGCGTATAGCTTCTGGTAGGAGGCGTTTGGACTCCCTAGATTGGGCAGGAGCCGCTTCAAGGCAGCACTGGCCCGAGCTTCACCTCATTTTGGGTTTCTTTTCGAAGAATGAATCCATCAAGAAGAGCCCCTGCGACTCTGAAAAGTTGGCCAGCATTTGCCCCTTATAGTTCCTGCGCCCCAAACCGAAGGGTCCGAATTGCGATTCGCCGCGTTCTTGTACTCCCACTTTGGCATTGAGATCCCCCATAACAACGTTAACGTGACCGTACACCCACAATTCGCCAGTTATGTTCAAGTTACAAATACACACATCAGCACCGTTTAGGGATATTTCGGATTTTCCCAATTTACTCAAAATTTGTTATAAATTACATAAAATATGTATATATTATCATAAAGTCCATTTATCAGACGATACTTCAGAATAAAACAAAAGTATTCTTTTGCGTAAATAATTCTTGGAGTGAAATTGATGATGATTTCAGATTGACGAGCGAAGGGAGCTTCCATGATGTAGGTAGAGGAACAGTCTTACTTGGTTAAATGATGATCCACGAAGCTGTCTGCACTGGTACTGCTCCTAGAGGGATTGATAGCAGAAGCTGAACCCTCTCGCCACCCGATGATGAGCTCTACAGAACCTGATGATGTTGATGTCAAGCCGTGATTTGCTTACCACGACCGTGCTGTTGACCTGAGCTATATTTGCTCAAGTCAACGATGAAGGGTGTGTTTCACTGAATGAGTCCACACTGCATGGTTTGATCACAGAACCTTGAGTCCGAACCGTGTCTCTAACCCGTACGCGCGCTAGGTCAAAGTATCGCGACGAAGTCCTGCAATGCTCAAAGGACCAAAATAAATGTAGAGGATCCCTACACTTAGTGATATGATAACGGAGTGATTCTATTAGGATGATAAAATAAAACCGTCCGCCGTGAATGTACGTTAAACACTGATTTATTTATTTATATTTTTACATATTATTTGCAATAATAGGTAAAAAATTATGTGTAGCATAAAATTATGTGTAGTATTATGTGTGCAGAATGCACGGCGCGTAAGTCGATAAAGTAATGTACGATTCCGTACAATGGTCCTGCAACGGTTTTTCATGCTTTGAATCAAGTTATCAAAGTCTTGCTGCGGGACACTGTCCTAGGTCCTGCTAAGATGCCAAAAAGTTTCTCTGCAGTCGCAATGTTTGCAGGATAATTCTTCAAAGCCCTTCTTTGGAGTATGTCCCACGCGTGCTCTATGGGGTTTAGGTCTGGTGCGCGGGCCAGTCTAAGACCGATAAGTCGTGCTCCTGCAACCAGCGAGTCACCGCCCGCGCTATGCGCGGACGGCGGCTGTCGTGCATGAGCGTGATTTCTTGGCCCCTTTGTAGTCGATGGGGGTAGACTATTGGTACTAACACCGGGTTATAGTATTTTTCAGCAGACATGGTGTTTCTGATCGAAACGAGAGCTCAACCGTAATTGTTTCGCCGTGGTATATAGGTGGACTTCCTGGGGGTGTTTATTGCTGACGGCACTCACGGCCAGCAACTCGCCATACGCGTTCTTTTCACGAATCAGGATGGAAACCAAACAGGAAACATCGGTAAACAGCACTACAGATTCCTGGTTATCCTCCCAGAGCAAATGTTCACGAGCCCACAGTAATTTTCATCCACAATTTCTTCGGCGTAGTGCAGGAGTACGAAGCGGTCTACGAGCATGAAGGTTAGCTTCATGCAGTCTTCTCCTTACAGTTTGGTCACTCACAAGCGACTGATTCTCTGACTGGACCTTTTGAACCAACTGCATGGCCGTAACATTTGACAACTTGCAAAAATTGTCTACTCGCGACAACTTGCAAAAATTGGTCTTATCGTTGGGTGGTTATACGTTTCCCGCCTAGGTGTCTTTCAGCCACTTCACCAATAGCACGATACCGTGACCATAACCTTGATATTACGTTTTGTTTCGTTCCAATATTCTCAGCAATACTCCGTTGAGTAGCCCCAGCTTAGAGCATGCCTACTGCCCTTAACATTTCCTCTCTCGTTAACTGGCACCGCTGCATGATGCATACTGTGGCATAAATTCGAAATAACTGCTTACTTGTTTTTAAACTTTCATTTGACACCAAAAATTACCAAAAACCATTGTAGGTAAATGAATTCTTCGAACTTCGCTAAAGTGATGCCGTGCAAATCTTTATTTTTTTTTTCTAATTCAAATTTGGAATCATCCAAAAAAGCCTACAAGCTAAGCTTTCTTAAAAATATTTTAAAACCGATTAGTATTTTTGAGTTTAAGAACCTTATACAAAAGATTTAATGCAAGTGGGTTCGTGCAAGTGTCCTATTACCGATGTGTACCTGTCTAAGTCTAACTGCAGGCTTAGCATGACGCTTTCTATTTCCCAGAAGAATAGACATAGAGCCTACTTCTTTACAAAGTGACATTTCGTTTCTCCATTTTTGACATCGCATGGTAAAAATCCTTCTACAATCTGTCATTTTGTCTTTCGTTTCTACCGATCGTTGTCTAGGTCATTTTTTAACCGACGAAAAAAAAGGAGGAGGTTCTCAAGTTGACCCGTATATTTTTTAATGTAGATTATTTCAGAAGAAAGTTTTGAAATCACACTGGCAACTAACAGTTGTCTAAGGTAGTGAAGACAATTTAATTTTGTAATCGCCATGCTAAAGACAGTAGAAAACTTTTTACTGGACGGCCACAAAGTATAAAAATGAAATGGAAAAATGGAATTTTTCACTTTTTGTATGGAAAATGATTTCCTACATGTTGAGTTTTAGGGGTTTAAGCGTCACTTAAAGGGGGTCGAAATTTTCATTATTTTTGCGATGGGACACACCATTTTCGAGACATACGCAAAATAAAAGAAAAACGTGAATAAACTACTGAATTTCGTAAAAGGTGCAGATGTCTCTTTCTACTTTGCTACCGTCGTACTGTCTTCACGGAACGTCATTTTTATCTATTCTTCCGTCGAGAAAACGGTGCTCATGCTAAGCCTGCTGTACAATGTACGTTGACTTTTCACATGCGCCAATATTTATTTTTAATTCAAAAGTTTATTTGACAGTTTAAACATTACTTCTTTTTGTTTCAGACGGCTGCAGCTCTGATCCGCTACCTACCTCTAACAGTTATCCTCTTTCAACAACTTATACAACTTTCGATCATCTTCGAACTTATTGGCAGTATTGTAAGAAAAATGTTCATTAAATACCAATTTTATTACAACGTATTCAAGTATCATAAACGTAAAAAAAACGCCACATCGGTAATCGTCAAAAGGGCACAAACCCAGACTCTGGCCTGCAACTAAGAATTTGACAACTAATATATATAATTATTATACTAGCTGTTGCCCGTGACTTCGTCTGCTTGTATTTTGTATTTCATTTTTTTTTTAAACTAATAGGTATCCAGGATGAAAGGTAGCCAATATCGTTTTCTAGGTCCCAGGCTGCCTATTTGTCAATTTCATAATGATCAGTACTAGCTGTGGTTTAGACAAGTAAATGTAACAGACAGGGAGACAGAGTTACTTTCGCAATTATAATACCAGCTGTTGCCCGCGACTTCGTCTGCGATTCAGAATGAAAAGTAGCATATGTTCTTACCCATGTCATGGTCTATCTCTGTGCTAAATTTCATCTAAATCCGTTCAGTAGTTTTTGCGTGAAAGAGTAACAAACATCCATCCATTCATGTATCCATCCATCCATCCTCACAAACTTTCACATCCTACTTCCTACTAATCCTACTTCCTACTAATATTATAAATGTGAAAGTTTGTTAGGATGGATAGATGGATGGATGGATGTTTGTTACTCTTTCACGCAAAAACTACTGAACGTATTTGGGTCGGAACACAGATAGTTTATGACCTGGATTAACACATAGGATACTTTTTATCCCGTGTAGTATGTTACCGGGGGATAATTTCCGACCTACACGCTGGCGAAGCCGCGGGCAAAAGCTAGTTTATGATATTAGTAGGATATCTTATATTTTGCAACTAATATAAAACCTAAAAACCACTTTGTCCGACCCGGATCCAGAGGACTTTGACAAAGTGACATTCTGATATTATTTGCAGAGTGACAGGTTAAAGAACGCAGTCTACAGCGTACCTTGGGATAGCATGGACACGAAGAACAGGCGAACAGTGGCCTTTTTCCTAATGAATGTACAGGAACCTGTACATGTAAAAGCATTAGGACTTGCTGATGTTGGTGTTACTTCTATGACTGCGGTAATGTTATTATTCAATTTTATTGAGAGCTTCTCGCGTCCAGTTGATTCCTGATACCTCACCAGGTCATCTGTAGTCGAGGCGACGCTTGAGGATTATCTATTATGTAATGTAATGTACGACTAAATGATGATGATGACCTTGGCTGATTTAATAAAAATAATTTATACCCGGAAGGGGTTGTCTATTTTCGTTTCGTCTATTTCGTAAATGAGCGCTGAGGGCTCTGTCTCGCATAGGGTGGTAGCATTATGCTGAGCGATTGCCGTTTTACGTGGATGTGACGTATGTTTTCCCCCAACTCGTAATTTTTTATATTTCTGTGTTTTTCTCTGCGTCCTGTTAACTGCAAATAAACGTATAGTATACCCACATTTGACAAGTCATGTTTGTCATAGGACGCCGGCGCCGCCGGCGCCGCCAACCATTTGCTATCAAAGAGGCATGAATCCAGACTATGGGCTGCTATTTAGAATGCTTTAATAAAAACAAAAATTCCTTATTGAAATATAAAATTACCTGAACCGGGGTTGGTCCTAGGACCCCTTGCAAAAACTATACTAACAAGACAATATGTAGTGATTAAATATTTCTATTCTTTTCAGATCTTGAAAACTTCGATATCTTACTTCACTTTTCTAAACAGCATGTAATTGCAGTTATATTTCATTATTTGATATAATGCAAATCTTTCGTCTTTTAAATAAGAATGTTTACGATTAGTTTATCCTTATAATACACATGTGTACTATTCTTTGTTTTAAATAAATTAGAAGCCTGCAAATAAATGAAACAAGTGTTTTATTTTTATACCGCCTAACAAATAAAGATCCAGGGATATTTAACACCGGTCTTGGTTGTTATCATGTTGGTACAATAAGTTCAAGTTCAAGTTATTTATTTCATAACAAAAATACATTTGTGTCGAAATATTTGCACAGTAGGTACACAAAAAGAAGCAACATAAACAATTATAATATAAGTTACCTCGTTCCTCACCCATCATGGAAGTTAGAACGTCTATCCACATTCAAAACACTAACTTTACAAACATTAACATTCTTATTGATCATACAGAACAAAGTCTCTAACAAAATGCTACAAAATACATTTAATGTCGAAATATTAAGAATAAAAAAAATTAACATTTATAGCAAAGTCAATGAGCAATGAGGTCACATTAGTTACTTATATTTAATTTAATTTTAATTTAATACTAATTTTAAGATTTTTGTCATTACAAAATTCGTCAATGCTGTAATACGCTTTATTGATTAACAAAGCCCTGAGTTTATTTTAAAAAATGTTCACATTCTGAATATTCTTTAATTCTGCTGGTAATTTGTTAAAGAGATTGACAGACTGCACGCGTGACGAGTGTTTGACAACATTAAGCTTTGCCTGCAGAATAGTAGGAAGATCTTTTCTGCGAGTATCTACTCTATTTTTTCTTTCATCGTCTGTTTCAAACTGGTTTAAGTTTTTGTTTAAGTGAGTAAGGAGAACTAAGATATAAAGACATGGTACCGTTAAACTTCTAAATTTAATAAAATATTCCTTACATGATTCTGTCTGGTTTAAACGAAGCATGGTTCTTAATGCACGCTTTTGTATAGTAAAGGCAGGCTGAGCCGGATTCCCATGGGCCTCCCATCACGGCGATGTGGGAACACCGCTGAGTTTTAGTGGGTAGTGGGTATACTGTCATTCCGACAGGAGTCCCACATATCCCGTCTCGTCCCCCCACGAGCGGGAATGCATAAAGCATTTCTCAGCGAAAAAAAAAAAAAAAAAAAAGGCTCTGTATGGGAAGTACCCTAAATATTAATACTACCAAGATTCACTCAAAGGAAACGTTCGATATTTTTAAAGTAAGTAATACCACAAGTTGAAACTTGTGGTATTGGTAGAATGATCATTTTTTTTTTTTTCATTTGAATTGTAACTCAAATGCAATTATTGAACATTCTGTATTTTTTATGACAACGTCCGAAACGGTCAACGTTATGGTTGACATCATCTGCTTAGCCTTTTCCCAAGTATTTATTTTTATTTATTTATTCAACCATTTATGTACACATATGTATAAACAGACAAGGAGAAAGGAACAGAAAAATAGGTGCAAAGGTGATGCTTATTTCTAAATAAATCTCTTCCAGCATACCTGCGATAGGAGAGTATATTAAAGAGATGAAGACAGCGTGTGAAAGAGTAGAAAGGAAAACGCAATACATAAAATCTAAAATAATATACTTACATACATACATACTTCTAAAATAAATATCACTAAAATATATAAAAATATAATGTAATTTAATGAATAAATACATAAACAACTATGAAAACGTGGAAAGATAGTGTCCTTTTACTCTACTTTTAAATACTCCAACAGTTTGGCAGTTCCTAATGTCAGGTGAAAGTCAATTCCACAACCGTACCGCGTGCACAGTGAAAGGGTAGGAGCAGAAGTCGGTTGAGTGGGGAGGGGATTTGAGGAGATTTCTAAGATACGACGAGGGTTTTAGTGAGTGGAGACAGCGACGCAACATGGAGCTTATTCCGCATATACCGGCCAACGATAATTATGGCCTGGGATTTCTTAGGGTTGATCTGAAGTCCAACAGCTCGCGACCACTCAGTAATCAAATCCAGGTCTCTGATCATAGCAGACACGGCGGCATCCGCGTCATGCCATGCATCAAGAAGTGATTGTAAAGCTGCAGATCGTCGGCATAGAGATAGAAGTGAGAAGAGATGACTCTGGTGACAGAGTTCAATGAAAATAGAAAAGAGAAGAGAAGAGAGAAAGCCACCCTGGGGCACACCTGCGGTCAGAGAGCACCATTCAGAAGAAGATTCTTAGAGATGAATCCACTGCGAGCGGCCTTTAAGATACGAGTCGAACCAACCAATTAAATAGTAGAAGAAGAGAAATTGACAGATTTAAGGATCCCTAGAAGGATATCGAAATTAACAGAGTTAAAGGCACTGCTGTCCAGAAGTACAAGTAAGGAGAGAGATTTGTGATCCATAGCCCAGCGAATTTCATCAGTAATCTTCAAAAGGTCGAAAACCAGATTGAAAAGGACTAAGAAGGTCATTCGAAGAAGTTGCTGATGAACAATGTGCTCAAGAACTCTGGAGCGATATGGAAGGATAGAAATTGGTCGGAAATCGATCGGTGAGACAGGGTTGGGGATCTTGGGTAAGGGGATGATACGAGGAACAGTACAAGAAAACAAGGAGAAATTAAAAATGTGGGTCAAAATGGGAAGTAATATGGAGAGGATAAGAAAAAATTAAATCATTCTTGAGCAAAGATTATAATTACCAACTGCAGTGGAGGAGATAGCACAAATAGATTTTTTACCTTAGTTTCACTTAGAGGGCTAAATTCGACGGAAGGACACTGCGGTATTGGCAAACAGAAAAGTTTGTTTAAAGTAGCTGATTTGACGTGTGGATCCAACGTAACAGGGGGAAGTGAGAAATGTTTGTTAAGAGCACACACGTCAGTGTCATTACTGGAGACTTACCAATATCTACATTTTTCAGAAACTTCCAGACTTCAGAAGAGTTACGGTTGTCGAGAGATTTATGGAAGTAGCTTCTCTTTCCATCTCTAAACATACGATTGCAGCGATTACGCAGTGTCTTAAACGCATTCAAGTTGCGCTCGGAAGGACAGCGTTTTAACCTCCTTTTGGCTCTGTCCCTATTAGCCATAACATCCCTAATGGCAGGGGTGTACCAGAAAGCCGGGACATACTTGACTTTGACTCGACGAATAGGGGCATGACGATCGTATAAGCTGAGTATTGTGCTGTTGAAAATGAGAACCATATCGTTGATACATGTGCTCTCTAAGACATACGTCCAGTCGATAATACCAGCATTACACAGCAATGCCTCCAGGTCTACGCGCTTATAGTTTCTAAGGCGGCGGCTTACGCTTAGGAAACGAAAAAAAGAACGAAACATCCAGTCACATTTTTATATTACTAATTACAATTAAACTGCATTGAATTAGACCGTGATTTTCGACAGGACTTAGTTTTCGATAATACTGAAGCGTTTAAAAAATGGATTGGAATAGTTAAGTTTTTCGAGTTATTGTGACCACGCCAGGATCCATACATACAGACACAAGGACGTCCACAGAAAAAAAAAATTAACAGCTTTTTCATTATTTTAAATAGCAAAATGTCTTTTGAAAATAACATGAGTGTTGTTGGTGATTCTTAGAGGTGGTATAAATCAAATAGCGGACTATTATAGTAGGTGGTATATTGGACGTAAGAACGCGTGCCTCTTGGTCCGTCGGTTTTTGTAGTGAAGGGCAGTGCAGGTCAGCGGCTATCGGCACGTCGTCCCCCGGTCGCCGCTCGCTGCTGCCCCGCTCCTGTTGTCGCAGCGCCGGGCGGTGCCATGTTTTATTTCCAACATACTCCCCAGGTTGAAGTAGGTAGGTATACGGCTGATTCACCAAGCAGGTTCTGGAAGGGGACAAATATTATTAAATACCCTTCGAATAACGATTCCTCCCTTGATCCTTATATCGGCGACTCGAGCGACTTGATCCTGAGCTCCTGGGATAACGGCCACACAACGACCCAGGGCCTAACGTAACGGAGGTAACGCCTTTTCCTTTATAAGGACTAAGGAACCCAATTTGAGTTCGCTTGACGAAGTAGGCCACTTCGTCTTTTGCTGCAGAGTGGTGACGTACTCGTTGGAGAATCGTTTCCAGAAATGTTGTTTAACGAACTCGATTCGTTTGTATCGCTCAAGACTCGTTATTCTTTCAGTCAGCTGAGGATGTGGAATAGACACAAGTGGTCGTCCTATTAGGAAATGGGCGAGTGTTAAAGGTGTGAAGTCTGTAGGATCGGAATTGAAGGCGGTAATAGGACGTGAATTAAGGATGGCTTCCACTTGAGTCAGACAAGTGTGCATTTCTTCATATGTTAAATGCGTAAGTTGGAGAAGCCTACGAAGATGATATTTAGTGGAACGAACAGCAGATTCAGCCATACCATTGAAATGGGGGGTGTAGCTCGGAATGAAGAGGAAGTCTATACTATCTTGGGCGACTTCAGAACTAATTTGGGAACTGGATTCCTGTAAGAAACGATGTAGCTCGTTACATGCGCCTCCAAAATTGGTCCCATTATCGGAGGTTATACTTTGAGGTTTCCCTCGACGAGCCACAAACCGGTTTAGAGCGGCCATTTATCCCTCTTTAGTAAGGTCTGTAACGAGTTCCAAATGCACGGCTTTTGTAGCTAAGCAGACAAAAATGGACAAGTAAGATTTAGTCAGTTGGCAACCTCGACCTTTACGGTTAGCTATCATAACTGGGCCTGCTTAATCTACACAACAGTGTAAAAAAGGGAATTCCAGTGTAGATCTGGATTCAGGTAACTGTCCCATTATAGGCTGAACATTGCTGGCTTTAAATCTAAAACATTTTATGCAACTTTTAGTTATGGATTTAGACAGATTCCTTCCTCCTAAAGGCCAAAAAGTTTGACGAATATTGGACAACAATAACTGAGGTCCCGCATGTAAAAGTTTTAAGTGATGCATATGGAATATGATTTTTGTTAAATGATGTTTGCTGCATAATAATATAGGATGCTTGATGTCATAGCTATAAGGTGAATTATCAAGTCTGCCGCCTACTCTCAAGATATCATTTGAATCTAGGAATGGGGTCAATGATATTAACTTATTTTTCTTTGGTAATGCGTGACCTGATTTTAAGATAATGTATTCATTTGGGAACATTTCTAACTGTGCAGTGTGCATGATAAAATTAAACGAATTTTGCATTCCTCACAAGAAAGATGATCGCAAAATCTGTTCGTTTTGTTTTTACAGTTGTAAATAAATCTGTGTATATATGCAATAAATCTTTGTAAACGTGTAAATTGCGAATATTTAGGTATAAATTTTGTAAATAGTTTATCGTCATCGTTCTTGCTAACATCATTATTTATAACTAGACAAGGTTGGAGATCCGGTAGGTCCTGTTTCTGGGATTCATTAAGCATTTTTGGCCAACAATGATTTGACTCGAGCAAATACGATGGGCCCGACCACCACAACGAGGCGTCGCTGATAATATCAGCCTTCACCCCGCGAGAAACGAGATCCGCCGGGTTCTCCTTGGACGGCACGTAGCTCCACGTGTGGCCGCTGGTGCTTTCTTTGATCTCATTAACACGATTACGTACGAATTGATTAAGTTGATTTGAAGGGGTGGACAACCACCCTAAGACGATCGTGGAATCGCACCAAAACCGACAGATGTTGATGTTTAATGTAAGTGAATTTTTTACCCTAGCACACAGTCTTGCACCTAATAATGCCCCACACAACTCAAGACGGGGGATAGTTGTGGGTTTGACCGGTGCAACCTTGTTTTTCGAGATTAAAAGCTGAACACGCACAAGCCGCGAATTACACACAGACCGAATGTACACGCATGCCCCATACGCACTTTCAGATGCATCTGTGAATACATGGATTTCAGACTTTACGCAAAGATCACTAATAACCCATCGAGGAATTTGTAATTTATTAAGACAGGGTAATGTGTTAGCAAATGAAGACCAGAGATGTAAAATCTCTGACGATACTTCTTCGTCCCAAGAGCTTTTATTGACCCATAATTTCTGCATAATCAATTTAGCTTCGACAACGCATGGACCTACAAGCCCTAATGGGTCGAATATTTGGCTTATTACAGAAAGAATGTGGCGTTTGGTAACCTTCTCCTGAAGTTCAATGTTAATTGAGAAAGATAAGGTATCCTGCTGACAAAACCAATATAAACCTAATGTTTTTGATGATGTATTTTTGTTGTTATCTGATAGATCTAAAACTGTGTTCGAATCTATAATTTTACCTGTGAACAGCTCGTTAAGAATTAATGCGTTATTAGATTTCCATTTGCGAATATTGAATCTTGCTGAATTTACGGCGGCAGTAATTCCCTTACATAACTTTATAGCCTCGCTTACAGTACTGGATCCACTTAATAAATCATCACAGTAAAAGTCGTGCAATATACTATATTTGACGCTATTATCGTTGACTGTGGATGCCAGACTACTCAAACATTTTGTCGCGAGATATGGCGCTGAAGCAGTCCCCTGACAAACTGTGTTAAGTGTGTACGTTTTTAAGCGATGAGAGGAATCATACCTGTATACTATTTGCTGTAACGAGCGTTGACTGGGTACTATGTCAATTGATCTAAACATTTTTTCAATATCTGCTGATATTACAAATTTATGCTGGCGGAATCTGAGGAGAATCGATAAGAGATCGTCTTGGACAGTAGGACCGACCATCTGAATGTCATTGTAAGAAATTCCTGAAGTGGTGACGGCAGAAGCGTCGAAGACTGTACGCAACTTTGTCATTGTACTGGACTCCCGAAGTACGCCATGATGAGGAAGGCAGTAGTTGGCATTGTCACTGTATGGAAAAAGGGTTTTATTTGCAGTCATGTGACCTAACCGCTCGTATTCTTTCATGAAGTCTATATATTTCTCCTTGAATATTGGTTCTCGTTCGAATTTTCGCTCAAGCGATAAAAAACGACGCTTAGCCATCTCAAAAGAATCGCCTAAGACTTGGGGATCTTGCTTGAGAGCTTTGGTGACGACAAAACGACCATCGTCATTTCGAGTTGTGTTGACGGTAAAATTATTTTCACACGCACGTTCCTCAGCGGATTGAGAATGCTCTTGAGAAACACTATCTACTTCCCAAAAACGAGTGAGATCAATATCAAGTTGACCTTGAGTAAATAGGCATTGACTGAATGTACTTTTCGGACTCATGATGTGACCAGTGACTATCCATCCGAACTCCGAACTACGTAACATAGGCAGGTGCTTGCCTAGGCTAATCTTTTTGTTACCTAGAATATCCCAGAAGATATCTGCCCCGATAAGAAGATCCACCTTAGAAGGAATGTTATAAGAGGGGTCAGATAGACATAAGCGTGCTGGGAATTGAATGTGTTGTGTGTCAATGTATGTGATTGGTACTGCTGTGGTGACGTTGGTAAACACATGACAATCAATGTTATTCCTATAGCTAGAATTCAATGACTCAATTGTGAGATTGCAAGACTGTGTGCTATTGGATACATGATTATTAAAACCTGATACCGTGGAGCTCACGTTCCGCCTCGGTAAACCCAGCTTACTGCAGAAAGCCTCGGAAACGATATTTATTCCGCTACCGTTGTCAAAGATCGCCCTGGCGGTGTGTTTGTTGCCCTTGTCGTCAATCACTCTCACCAACGCTGTGGAAAGGAAAACACGCGTCGGAGTAGTTACCGGTAGAACATCAGTTGTCAGTACAATATCTTTTGAAGACGAAGAAGACGAATCACGAGAAGCGGACTGCTCGGATTTTTTACGTGCAAGAGAGTGTTGTGCTTTTCTTTGCAATATTTACAGTGTGACAAAAAACATTTCTTTGCTACATTACCGAAACGCAAACAGTTCAAGCACACATTGAACTCCTTTACTTTTGAAATCCGAGATTCTAGTGGAAGACTTCTAAACGATTCGCAATTGAACAGCTGATGTGACTCATCGTCGCACAATGGGCATGATTTGCGTTTAAATTTTTTATTTTTATTTTTGTTGTTAGTGCTATTATTTTCGCTACTTTACTAAACTTTTCGCTTTTACGGGTTCAGATTTTATTTTATTATTCTTATTATTCTCTTCTAAAGTTTCTAATAAGTCGGCTCTGTTATTCAAAAATGTTATGAACTGTGATAGGGTTGGGGATGTAACTAATTTATTCCTATATTCTTCCCATTCCCGCCCCGTCACACTATCAAGTTTAGTTGACATCATATAAATTACGAGCGTGTCCCAGTACTGAGTGGGTTCCTTCAATGATGTGAGAGCCCTGATGTTCTTGTTAGTTACATCAATAAGATATTGAATCGACTTACACGATTCTGAACGAATAGGATCTACATTAAACAAAGCCTGTATGTGGTTATTAACCAGTAAGCGACTATTATCAAATCGCTCGCACAATAATTCCCACGCAATTTTATAGTTGTCACTTTTAAAATCAATGTTTTTAATAATCAGAGCGGCACTTCCTTGAAGAGAAGCCCGTAAATAGTGGAATTTATTTATGTTATCTATGTAATCACTGTTATGTATAAGAGAAAGGAATGTGTCTTTAAATTCAAGCCTGTCTTGATAGCCACCACTGAAATGTGGTAAGTCAATTTTTGGTAGCCTAACCAAATTTCTCACTCGCCCACCTGTTTCTGCATCGCTGAACTCTAACACAGACCCGGCGACCTTTCCTCCGCTAGCAAGCAGGCTCTTGGCTGTGGCCACCAGCAGGTAGTAGTCGTTGTCAAACTGCACACGCTCCGCGGAAACTTCATCGGTTGGTGGCTCATCTGATAAGATCTCGATTTCAGTCTGTAACGTGTCGAATTCCTCGCATAAGGGCTCAAATTTTCGTAATCGACACTCTTCATCTATGATTTGTAATTCCGTTAATGTTTTAGAAGTTTTAATTAATTTAATATGATTGCCAAAAATAGTGAGCTTTGATTTTATAGCTGAGCGTTTTTTAATTAAGGTTCTAAGTTCGGACATGATCACAAAATGAACCTCAAATCGCAATAAGGGCAACAGCTGATTGCAAAACAACAAGCACACCACACAGCTACTTGATGCACCGTAATAAAGATATGTAAGAAATAACTAGGTAGCTATGCTCAATGACTGTGCGTATCGACTTGAAGTAAACAAAATGATTCATGCGATAGGCATTCAACGCTCGAGTTCTATAAATGCAAGTAGCTTGCAAAAGCCTCGAATCAAATTAACTAAAATGTTATATATAACATGATTATAATATGAGTTGTAACGTATGAAGAATGCACAAAGCACCGAATCAAGTTTTAGCAATATGAGTATGATATTTAGAAGGGAAATATGAATTTGACTAGCCAAGAGAAGAGGGAATAAGAGGAATAAATAGGAACGAACTCACAAGATGTCTTATCCTTTATCCAGCAACGATACGGTTTGTTCGTCCTTCAAATGTCCTTGCTTGACCTCCTTGAAAGTCGTGGCGTAATGGCCGGCGCGTACGACTCGTAAAGTTTCTTGATTATGAGACGGAATAGTTTCCAAACAAGCTTCAAGACGTCCTTAGTGTCCTTTTTCACGGTGAGAGGACCATATGTTGGTGATTCTTAGAGGTGGTATAAATCAAATAGCAGACTGTTATAGTAGGTGTTATATTGGACGTAAGAACGCGTGCCTCTTGGTCTGTCGGTTTTTGTAGTGAAGGGCAGTGCAGGTCAGCGGCTATCGGCACCTCGTCCCCCGGTCCCCGCTCGCTGCTGCCCCGCTCCCGTTGTCGCAGTGGCGGGCGATGCCACGTTTTGTCTCCAACAAGTGTTGAAACTAGTGTTTTTCTTGACGTTTATGTGTGAATATTATTCTAAACGTGCGATATGAAGTAAATAGAGACATTTTTAGCTCATCGAATCATAGTTCTTTGTAAGGCGAGAGTAGAGCACTACCTCACACGCTTCGCTTATGAGGCGTGCAAAACGGCATTTTTCTATAATCTCTAGAATTAATCCATCTGGAATTGATATAAAACCCAAAAACTGAAAGTTGGGATTTCTGATACCAAAATTGCATCGCGAATTCGAATGCAAGTTACGTTGACTCCTGGTCCAATACTTTGGCTATCTATGATGCTGTCGTTGCTGAAACACCCGAGGTCCTGGGCCGTTCCTTGTGTAAGGTTATTGCTAATCTTAGTAGGCCGACTTTTTATTACATACAGGGTGGAAAGTTGTAGCGGGCCCTTGACGGGAAGCATCATATTGATGCCACTATGTCTTACTCAAAGGAAAGTTGAATAACTACTTTTTTTTATAGCCTTCTCGAACCGAGAATCGATGCAACTCAAATGCGAAAATGGAACACCTGCTTTTTTATGGCACGAATAAATAGAGTCAATCATAGGAATACAAGCCTTAGATAATCTTTATCCTTATAATTGACCCTATTGTCAAATATTTCATCATCAAAAAATCATCAACTTTCACTATTTTGTTCATCTTAAATCAAAAGAAATCGTGTATGAAATTGTGTATTGTTTCCGTTGTAATGAAATTCAAGATGAAAAATAACTAAGGATAAGGTAGGTTTTAAGGAAAATGAGGGTAAATTATGAAATAAAAAGCCCTGATTTTACTCATAAAACTTTATCATGTTTTTAAAGTAAAATAATAAAAAATGTAGGGTGATAAAAAGTAGAATACAATGACAATAAGAGAAAATATTATTATATTATATATATAGATTTTTAAATAACATAATGTGTTATTAACTCTTCATACTGTGTTCAATTCTCTCAATTCCAGAGCGCAGACGCCTGCAACACCTGTCAAATATGCGATGGGTTCCGCCTACTTCCATGCAGAATCTGCAAAAGATCCAAGAAGAGCCTTCACAGGAACCACTTCACGGAAGAATTTGTGGCCCTGCATGTGCAAATGCATGAATTGTGATCAAGTGGGCCTCGTGAGGTGCGAAGCGTGCTGCTAAGGGTTGGCATGGACAAAAAATAGTATGGACAGAAAAGAGAAAATGGTATTTTTTTAATACAAGTGTTTTATAAGAGGACATAAATTATTATTGATGTCTATAGAGATTTTATAAAAGAAATTAATTAGAATAAAAAATAATATTTTGTATTTTTTTGTTAGTACGTATAGAAAATAGATTGCTGTATTTTTTAACATTTGATATGAACTCGTCTGTCTTTTTTAATAAAATTCTAGACTTCAGGTGCAAGCGCTGTCTAAACTCTAAGCGATTGTGAAACTGTTCATACTTAATATTATTATTATACAAAAACTTGGCTTTAGAGTGTAACACTATCATTTATCGACATTGCTTTTAATAATATATACAACTAAAAACTTAACTATAACCTAATATTATATAATTTTATTTAAAGCTTATGTTAAAAATTAAGACATCCGTACAAACAGATAATTTTGTTATTAGATATTTTTTATTTAGTTATGTGGAATGCGGACCGGTTACCTGAGCGAGCGCCCGCGCCTTGTCTATCTATCTCTTTCAAACTCGCGGCGCTCGCAGGTGTTAGTCGAGAATCTTCACTGGTCGTAAGCGCATGTCGCTCTCACTCGTACCCGGTAAACATTCGACATATAAACTTTATCCAGTGTTTTTTGGAAGTCTCGTACCTAGACGTGCTACATAGTGCTAAACTATTAACTGTGCCTTCGCTTTCTTTCTGTGCTCTTCATTTCGCCTTCTATAGTGTTATCTGTGTTCTGTGAACTTTAAAAACTATTGGACAATATATTTCTTCCTTTTCCGTAAGCTGTTGTTTGCTTATTTGTTGCAACCCTTTACCGCTTCTGTTAGGGACCTAACTAAGGACTGAACTCAAAGAAGCGATGGACTGTAATTTTAAATAAATATAATCAAAAGAGGGCGGCTTTGAACCGTTTCGTGGCTCGTCGTGGTAAACCCGAAAGCATCTTGTCTGATAATGGGACAAACTTTATAGGCACTTGCAATGAGCTACGTAAGTTTTTACAAGACTCGAATCTCGTGTCTGACGTTGCTCAACAAGGCACCTCCATACTCCCCCCACTTCAACGGCGTTGCTGAACCCGCCGTCAAATCAACTAAACACCACCTAAAGAGACTTTTAGGTTTGACGCACTTTACATACGAGGAAATGGCCACGTGCTTGACTCAAATAGAAGCCGTCTTAAATTTCCGTCCTCTAACCCCTCTTTCCACTGATCCTCTAGATTTTTCCATCCTTACTCCTGGACATTTCATAATTGGGCGACCACTAATATCTGTTCCGCATCCACAGGTTACTGATCTCAACATCGGGCGACTGGAGCGCTACCAAAGAGTGGAGCACATAAAGCAACATTTTTGGAACCGTTTTCAATTAGAATATGTTTCTCTGCTCCAGACAAAAACTAAATGGACAGCTTCAACAGGCCAACTTTCAGTGGGAGCACTGGTTCTCATCAAAGAGAAAGGCCAACCGCCCTTAGTGTGGCCACTGGGGCGTGTCATCAAGGTCTTCCCTGGCTGCGACGGGACCACACGGGTAGTGGAGTTGAAGACGAAGAGAGGAACGGCGGTGCGGGCCTACAATAACGTCTGCCCACTTCCTCTTACTTGAACGCTTCAACCCGGGGAGGATGTTCGGGCGCTTCGGACCACTCGGCAATCTTCGGCTGCTGTCGTTAGACAACCGAAGGCGGCGGGTTGCTGTGAGAGGTGCGGCGTGCGGGACGCGGGCCTTCGGACTACTTCGCTACCGATCTCGGACGACGGCACGCGCGCGCACTCCTAACGTTTACCAACATCGGCAATTGTACATATCTCTTTTGATTATATTTATTTAAAATTACAGTCCATCGCTTCTTTGAGTTCAGTCCTTAGTTAGGTCCCTAACAGAAGCGGTAAAGGGTTGCAACAAATAAGCAAACAACAGCTTACGGAAAAGGAAGAAATATATTGTCCAATAGTTTTTAAAGTTCACAGAACACAGATAACACTATAGAAGGCGAAATGAAGAGCACAGAAAGAAAGCGAAGGCACAGTTAATAGTTTAGCACTATGTAGCACGTCTAGGTACGAGACTTCCAAAAAACACTGGATAAAGTTTATATGTCGAATGTTTACCGGGTACGAGTGAGAGCGACATGCGCTTACGACCAGTGAAGATTCTCGACTAACACCTGCGAGCGCCGCGAGTTTGAAAGAGATAGATAGACAAGGCGCGGGCGCTCGCTCAGGTAACCGGTCCGCATTCCACATAACTAAATAAAAAATATCTAATAACAAAATTATCTGTTTGTACGGATGTCTTAATTTTTAACATAAGCTTTAAATAAAACTACACTCGAGAGCAATGAATCCGGGTCACTTAAAGAATCCTAAAAATCTCGGAAACTAAAAATGCTAGGTTAATGCAATAAATTGTATTTAATAGACAATGTAATACTCCTTAAATGAAGGTATTAAAACTTCTTAGTTATTGTAAAGTTATATCATAAAAAAATCAAATTTGAAAAAGGGCCACTTTCGAAGATAGAACTACGAAATTACAGCATTTGGTTTTGCTTTTGTTTGTAATCTGTCATTTATGTGGGTACATAAACCATGTTGATAGTGCTCAATATTCATTATTCAAGCTGAAATTATGTCGCTTACGCCTGAAGAATGCACCAGAATACTTACAATGCTGGAAACCGGCCGGAGTCAGCGCGATACAGCCAGGACTGTCGGTGTGTCGCTGTCAACAGTACAAAGAGTTCTCCGACGTTACGAAGAAACTGGTTCTAACCTACGCAGACCAGGAACGGGCAGAACCAGGTGTACCACAGCACGAGAAGACCGATACTTGGTGAACACCATGCTTCGAAATCGCTTTCTCACAGGAACTGAACTCACAAATCAGTTTCGACGCCTCGGAGGAAGTAACCCAAGTGCATGGACAGTAAGACGTCGGCTTGCTGAATCTAACTTAAAACCCCTTAGACCTGCAAACGGCCCTAAACTGGAGCGTGGGCATCGTATTTCAAGACTAAGATATGCCCAGAGCCACGTAAATTGGAGTATTGAAGATTGGTGCAAAGTTATGTTCTCCGACGAATCAAAATTTATGCTCTACAAGCACGATGGAAGACACAGAGTGTATCGAAGACCAGGGGAAAGATTCAAGCAAGCATGCATCGAAGAAAAAGTAGCCTACGGTGGTGGGTCTGTACTTGTGTGGGCCGGAATTTCTTCTGAAAGTCGCACAGAGCTGGTGATCATAGAAAACGGCTCTTTAACTAGCGTAAGATATGTGGAAGAAATCCTCAATGATCACGTTGGTCCATTTATGGTCAATTTAGGTGAGGATGCTATATTTATGCATGACAATGCCCGACCTCATACAGGTAGGATTGTGAATGACTACCTTCAAGAGATGAACATTACTCGTATGGAGTGGCCAGCGCGCAGCCCGGATATCAACCCGATCGAGCATGCTTGGGACGAGCTAGGCAGATGCGTAAAACAACGAAACCCTCCCCCAATCACGCTTCGTGAGCTCAAAATTGCTCTCACAGAGGAATGGGAGAATATTCCCCAAAATCGTATAAGGAACTTGGTGTACAGCATGCCAAACCGCGTAAACGCAGTAATGGAAGCACGAGGAGGCAATACGAAGTATTAAAATTCAAGAAAATCGTAATAAAGTTCAAAAATTTCATGTTTCCTATTTTTGTTTTAAGGAGAGATCAGCAGTTTTTTTCTTTATGTAATTTTGTGTTAATAAAATGTATGGTGACTCATATTTTTTTTACTTTCATTTAAGGAGTATTACATTGTCTATTAAATACAATTTATTGCATTAACCTATCATTTTTAGTTTCCGAGATTTTTAACATTCTTTAAGTGACCCGGATTCATTGCTCTCGAGTGTATATAATATTAGGTTATAGTTAAGTTTTTAGTTGTATATATTAGGTTTAAGTGCGTATAGCGTATAGTTATATAATATATAAATTTACTGTAAATACTACTTTTTGTTTATTTATTTATATAATACTAACTTAATTTAATGAATGTACCTTATAATTGAAATAAATAATATATTGAGGAAGTAGCTACGCTACAAACGTGTGAACCAGATAGGAAAGTTAAAATTCCTCTGCTTGCATGTGGGTGTATGTGATCTAATTATTTCAAACATTTTTTCGTAGAAAGCAGACACAGCATCCTCAGGTATCAACCCCTCAAGTAAACCACTCCAGTCAACATTACTAATACCCTTATTTATCTCGCAGTAGTCAGCCTTGTAATAATTGAGTGGATTCGGAATTCTCCATTTCGAGATACTAGGTGTACGTACAAACGGTACGTGGACGTAAAAGGCTGGATGATAATTATCAATGGGCAAACGAGGAACATCAGAAGTAAACGTTACAGAATGTGTTAAATGATTACAACAATTGGTTAAATGATTATATTGTTTAATATTTAGTTGCGAGCAAATGTTTAAGAGTTGACAAGTTACATTAGAGGGAGTATTTGTAGTACATTCCATGAACGAAGTTCTTTTAACCCAGTTAAGTTGTGGCATGTTGAAGTCGCCTGTTAGAATAACATTGTCTACACGGGGATCATCCAAGAGAACCGAGAGAGAATTAAGAAAATGTATGTATATTTCTTCCGTCGTGTTCGGTGGTATGTAAGTAGCACATATTAAATTATAGTTATCAGGGCAGGAACGGATTTTAATTATTGTATGCTCAGGCAAAGTTAATGGCGGCGATAATATGAGACAGGACGGTCTTAACTCTCGGGAGACAGCTAAGGACACCACCGCTGTCATATTTTGAGTAACAATACGATCACGATCGCATCTAAATACAAGGTAACGTTGGTCAATAAATTCATTATCTAAGATATCAGGTGTCAGTGTAGCCAGGTTTCGGTGAAAACAATAATGTCGTAAGCATTCGCTAAAATATTCATATACAATGTGTTCAGCTTTGTCCTCCCTCGGCAGTTTTGGTAGTAAATAGACACATGATTATTAGCCAGCTTTCGAAAAAATCGAGACCCGGCAGGCATCGGCCCAATCGGACCCCGTGAATTATACTGACATTCACGTGTCACGTTGACACGATTCAAGCCTGCGAGAGAAATTTAGGGCTTATAAATGCATAGTTTTGCTACATAAATTTATACTTACGTTTAAAATAGCGGCTTTACTGCAGCAATGCTTTAATATAAATATATTTTATATAAAATGTCCGGCCTTTAATATACTATAATACTACTGGATACCGGAAAAACAACTTGTAATAAGTACCTGAATAAAAATCTATTTTGTCGTAACGCGCATACAAGATACGCTGAGTGTTCATGTAGGTTATCTCGATTCAAAGAACTCTATGCCTTAGTAAAAAGAAAGCGTTGCTGAATATTTCTAAAAATTCTAGTGAAAAATGGTTGAAAAGCAAACTTGTTGAACATTTTCTCTAAAAGAATTTGAGATGCAGTTTTGGAATTAAGAAAATTGATATTTTACTGGGTTTGTTTTTCTGTCCACCAGTGTAATTTTATCTACAATATACGGTAGCAAAGTGAGTTTTTAATAAAAACTTTTTATTAAGAATAATTAACATAATTGTTTTTGCCTAAAAAGAAAACCACTATTAAAACTATTTTTGTTTTTTCATATGTTGAATTAGCAAGTTCAAGTCCTGAACACTTAGCGAGACTAAAGATTATGTACTAGAAATCTAGATTTGTATGAGAAAAAATGAAGCTGCAGGTCCAAGTCCTACTTACTCCCAATGCTGCAAAGCGTGAAGAAATCATACATAAGCTCTACCTGAAAAAATCATTCAGAGAATATAAAGTTAGGTACAGACATGCCATAAATTAGCTGCAATATTTTGTTCTTTACAAATGTTAATAGATATTTTGTTAATTCTAGTGTAGCATAAAATTATGTGTCTAATTATCTACGTCATTTTAACAAATGCAGCAGGTAATTTTAATTTTTATTATTTTTTTAAATGTGGATAATATAGTTTTTAAGTAAGTCAAGGTGATTTAAGATTCTCAATGTTTTGGGAATAAACTTTTGCATGTTTATATATGTTGTTGCATTGCCTTTATCTTGAACTGAAATGTTATTATATGACGTAAGTACAAAATATTGCTACAAAAGTGCATCGTATTATCATAGAAACATTTGAAAATAACAAAGGGCTGTGGATATTATAGTTAATGCTGACGGCCGCCTTCGTTACCACTGAAAACGTACAATTATATTGTATGCAAATAATTTAACAGAGATCTACTGACCAAAAAAACTTTATTTAACAATTTTTAGATGTCTTCCTTAAGAATAATTAATTAATTTAATTAGAGAAATACGCCCAATAATGGGGGAACCCATTCCTTTCATTTTCCTTTTTCCTTTGATGTAGGGCCTTGGCCCAGTCTAGGACAGAACAGGCTAGCTGCACACCATATTTCCCATGATATAATGCTTCTTTTATTTTTTCCTTATCAAAGATTATTAAACTAATAACAGGATATTACCAGTGATCAAATATCATCAATTCCCTGTAATTATCACGTATTGAATTCTCTTTGAATCGTTGTTTGATGGGTAAGTAGTTAGATTTTCTAAGGTAAATACACACAGGATCGCAAAAAATATGCATATATGGTCCTTTCACAGTTAATAATAATAAAATAATAATAATATAAATAATAATAAAATTTATTCAAGTATAAAATAAAATTATGAATTACATTAATTACAATCGAGGAAAATGTTTATTTCTAAACTGTAATGTAGACCTGCCTGATCTAGGTTTATAAAACCTGTGTTTCAGGCCATAAATTCACATCAAATATTTAAAAAGATGACAACTATACATTTATTAGGATCTATTCCCATCCAATACCAAAAGCTAATACCATTTGGTAATAGTTTATTTCCAATTTATTTTCTATCCCCAACGAGTACCACATTTTTTTAAATAAAAAATCTATTACTAACGAATACCAAAGCGTGACTTTTTGTACACTCAGCTACACAAAGTTTTATTTAAATTGCGTTTTACCGAAATTTAGGGTAATCTAAATATAGGGTTAGGGTTAATAAGCTGGTCGACGGAGCCCCGCTTCGCGGGGCTCCTATTTCTGTCTAAAGGGTTTAAAGGAACCTAACCAACCGAACCTCGGGATGCCACTGACGTCGACCGTCTAGGGTTAGGATTTTCGGGAACATTTATTATGTTTTCGGAAACTTAGTTCGGTAATTCATTTTAACACAGCTTAGCTGTTAGTATTACAGTCAACCAGAGATCGATCGCTGGAAGTTAATTTGGTAGGTAGGTAGGTAGGTAGGTTAAACATTACTTAAAATCACTCAAAGCATTTTAATTTTACTGAACCTGACTGTATCTGATTTCTTCAAACTTGTTTTGGTATTAGTTTTAAAATGTGGTACTCGTTGGGAATAGAAAATAAATTTGGAAATAAACTAATACCAAATGGTATTAGCTCTTGGTATTGGATGGGAATAGAGGTTTATTAGAGGCTTAATTAAAAGAAGACAATATTTTCAATGACTTAAAGAGTTAATAAAGAACTAAAAGAAACTAATTAATTATATTATTATAAAACTAGATTATGTAAAAATATATTATGTTTAAATAAATTAACGAATAATATTAATGTAGATAAAGTGAAGACTATTATTAATGAGGTAAAAGAAGAGACTTAAATAGATGGAAAATTTATTTTAAAATCTCTAGTAGTTTTTCCGTGTCTGCATAATTGAGTTTTACCAAGTATTCCTGTACTAGTAAATTACACCTATTATAAGTTAAACTATAAATCTTTAACACTCTGTTAAACTGGTTGTACAAGTAGGGTCTTAAAAATAAATAAAATCAACTAGCAAAAGCATGTTTAGTCTGAGAGTTAGCACAAACCAAATCTTTACTTCTCCTGTCTGAAGGTACTGGGTTAAAATAAAGTTCAGTGTGTTGGAATAAAACTACAGTCAAAACAAATAATTGACGTACTGTTAGCACCTTACACGCCATATAAAGCTGGTGTGTAGGAAATCTAAATGGAAGAAAAGTAGCAACCTTTAAAACTGCTCTTTGGGCGCGTTCAAGGTGCAGTAAATTGGATTTAGCGGCACCACCCCAGGACGTTATGCAGTAGGTAATAATAGATTGACACAAAGCCAAATAAACCTGTCTAATTAATTTAAAGTAAAAATAATAATAATAAATCTTTATTACTCCCAGAGATGCACGAACATAACATTGGGCAAGAAACAAATGAAAAATGGCTTAAGCTAAGTTATTCACAGTAAAAAAGACCCTGACCTCTAAACTAGGTAAAAACCTGTATCTTAGAAGTCAGTGTACCTTCAAAATTATGCATGGATATAATAGGCCTTATAATTTATACCTAGATAGGACACAATGATATACAAAGTAAAAAGAACAAACATAAAAGATACACTGCAGAATTAGGCCGGTTTATAGGGAAAAATAATAAAAAGTAGGAACTTAGTAAAAGAGAGAAAACTAAAACTGATTTTGATTAACTAATTAGTGAAGTGTGTGTTTGATTTTGAGTGAGTGAGGGTATTTGTGAGAAAGTATATGCGTGTGAGTATATGTTTGTGAGCGAGATGTATGTATATTAAATTCAGCAGAAAGTATTTAATTTTGAGCAATCTGTTGAGGTTGGAATAGTTTCTAATCAAAAGATCCTTAGTCATAAGGTAGGTAAGTCTTTGCAGATATTGTTGTAACTCAGATTTATACAGGTATTTAGTTTTAGGGTTTTTTTTAAATAATTTATTTAACTGGTTGTAAAGTTTCGTACTGTTGATGTAAAAATGCCTTTTAGCGAAGGAAGTTTTAAACGACTCTAACGGGAAGACTGTGTGTTTGACCCTACCTTTTGGCTCTGATAACGGACGAGTTGAGTGCTTACGGAGCATGGACTGGAGGATATACAGTTGCCTGACTGATAGCACTTTGGATTCTGCATATAACTGTGCTGTAGAGTATCTCAACGGCCGAGAGATTAGGACTGTCAGTACAGCTCTCTGAGCTCGTTCTAGTCGAATACAATGATTTCCACTGGCTCCACCCCAGGCTGGAATACAGTACACTAAAATGGATTGGCATAATGCGTAATATACGACTTTAAGGGTGTCCGTATCAGCAGAATTGCGTAATTTTTCGAAATCGAAAGACGTATATGAGTTTGCGGGTTCTACTCGCCAGTGAGTGCAGGTGTTTATGCCAATTCAGATGTTGATCGATGTGTACACCTAAATACTTAACAGTAGGTGTCTTGGTGATTTCAGGGCAGTCACAAGAGGTGGACGACGAACATGTGTGCATTTTAAGAGATAAAGATGTTGGTGGACTTAAATTTGATCTGATGGCGAAAGGCATGCAGAGCGGTTTACTTACGTTCACTGTTAAAGAGTTATTACACAACTATTCCATTACACAAGCAAGTGCCATTTCGGCGTTACCATAGCATTAAGTCCAGTCTCTTCCATCAACCAACAGAGAAGTATCATCGGCGTATGAAACAATTTTACAGTTATGGATCGGCAACTGACACAGCTCATTGATGTATATCAGGAAGAGGGTAGGGCCCAAAATGCTACCTTGTGGTACATCATATTCGATCGCGAGCTGATCACCAACATTTTAGCCATTTTTTACCACCTGTGTACGACTCCGTAAATAGTCCCTGAAAATTTCCAATACCACTCCCTGGATTCCAATGGCTTCCATTTTATTCAGTAATGCTGGCGCGGAAACGGTATCGAAGGCCCTAGATAAGTCGATGAAGATACCTAAGCATTTTTGCTTATTGTCAAGAGTCCTTACAGCATGGTCAGACAGTGCCATAATGGCATCTTCGGTACTCATTCCCTTGCGGAAGCCGAATTGGTTGGGAGCTATAATATGATTGGCATTAAGGAAGGAGACTAGGCTCTTGTTTAAGACTCGTTCCAAGAACTTTGACATTGAGGAAAGAACCGAGATAGGTCTGTAATTCTTAACCTCATCCTTGCGACCAGCTTTATGAACAGGGTGAACTATGGCCCTTTTAAAGACCACTGGGAATACGCCAGAAGAAATGGCAAGATTGCATACATGTGTAATGATGCGAACCAAAACGTTGCTGGTAGATTTAATTACGTTAATGGGGATGCTATCCCAACCAGTAGCGGAATCGGTCTTGAAGCTCATTAGAATGCCTTCTACATAAATTTCTGTAGTTTTTAAAAGAACCATAGATCGACCAGACCTGGACACCGTTTCACTAGGTGCGGAGGATATTGGTCTTATTTTGGATGCGGGATTTTTACCAATGCTAGCAAAATATTCATTAACTAGATTTAGTGAGCACCGTGGAGATACGGAAAGGTTTAACAATGCGACGGGGGGAGGAGTGCATGAATTAAGATCGGCCACTTTTTTAATCACATCCCATGTTGCCTTCATATTATTTTTCGCTTTGGAGAATTCTTCTTTTTCATACGCGCGTTTAAGTTTTCTTAGCAAAGAGTTGCAGTAGTTGCGATAACGAGTATATGTGATTCGCAAAATTTCATTATCGCTACATGTTTTTAATTTTCTGTGCATGCGGTCGCGGTGTCGGATACACCGTAGTAAACCAGGTGTAATCCAAGGCTTAAGAGTTCTATTTTTCCGGAGGATCTTAAGTTCGTATGTATTTTCCTTTATGATGGTAGAGAGACCACATATCAACTCCTCCGCGGCTAAATTTGCATCTTACATCTGTAGGATAGGAGTCCAGTCATTTCCATTTATAGCCTCTATAACTGAATTTCGATTTATTTTACATTTGGTACGAGGTAAGTGACTATACTTATTGTTGGTTTGCAGAAATAGTAGAAGAGGTTCATGGTCGGTAATAGACGATTCATTGACAAATGCTGTGGCGGAAAGGTTAGTTTTTAAGAGGATATGATCCAAACAACTAGAAACACGCGTGGGATACAGATGTTATTTTACTTTTTAGTTTAGTTATTCTACCTCTGACAACTGCAACCCAACAGCAACCTTATAGTAACGAAAATAAAGAGAAAGAACCCACACAGATTGAGTGGACCTGTCCAGTCAGTGCACTTATTTGTCAGTAATCGTGCAGCTCAACTCGGAACTTAAGCAGCTCAGCGAGTCGACTAACAATACTAAAGAAAGGACATTTGGGCAGACCGCATAAACTACTTAAACTGCCAGACTATGATTAAAATTGAAACAATGACCTAAATAGTCCTCAAATTCACAATAATTAAAATAATATACATTTTACAGTAAATTGATGCAGAACATACTTTTTTTTTAATTATTTAATTTCAACTACACCATTCATTCTTTTCACAACTACGCTCCTTGCCCCCACACCATAGTTTTATTGTAATAACATTATTTTGCTTTGAACTGTCGAGTTACTTCACTGAGTTCAAGTACCTACCGTAGAAACCATATACACATACTTATCATTATTAAATATATTCATTACAAAGCAATTAATTAACACGTTACTAAAATTGCCCCATTCATGGCATGGCAATGGGCTCGTCCCATTACATGGGATTTAAACATAACTGGCGAAATGTGGGTGTACTATAGGGGCACCTCTGCATAACTCTTCGGGAAATATAGGCGTGATGTTATGTTATATTATAATGTGTTACAAAAAAAAAACCGGAAACCGAGAAGAGACACAAACATTTATTTTGCTTAGTTAAATCTTATTAATAGGAAAAATAAAAATCATTAAATACCCGCCATTTACTACGAAATACGTAAGAACTTGTTTGGAAGCACTCCGGGGTGATTGTGTAACACACTAACAGTAGCATTGTCTTTCATTTTGACAGTTCAACAACATTCATTGTGTTATTTTCGTTATTGAGCTGTTTTTTTTTTTCGAAAATATGAAACAACGGATTAGCAATATCCTTCAAAATCGTTCAGATCATGATTGAAAGTGTGTTACGGTGTTGGAAGTGCTGTGAAAAACATTTTCGAGGTAAGATAAGAGCCAAGGATTTTTCTATGAAGAAATGTGAGTCGAGCGTTTTCGTATAAAGTGAAGCATTTCATGATAACTAAATCTTTACTGCAATATTTAGTTTTCTTGAAATACTGAGAGGAAAGTTAGGAGCATTTCAACAATTAAAGAGTACAATTTGTAACAATTTGGTGTTAAGGGGCTCTGTTTCGCATAGGGTCGTAGCATTATACTGAGCGATTGCAGTTTTGCGCGGATGTGACGCATATTTTCCCCCAATTTGTTCCTTTTGTGTTTTTCTCTGCGTCCTGTTTACCGCAAATAAACGTGTTTTCTTTCTTTTCTATCTTTATTTTTCTTTCTTTTATTTCTTTCTTTTCCTTCTTTCTTTTCTATCTTTATTTTTCTTTCTTTCTTTTCTTTCTTTCTTTAAACGATCTTATTTTTTTATCTGAGTCATGTAGGTAGTAATAAAAACTTCATACAGAGCTTTTTCCGTAAAACGAAACAAGAGCCTTAAGGCTCCCACACTCAGGCGCGACGCCATTCTGGTAGAATAATTTCTATGAAGTTTTCATAGAAATTGTGTCGCGTCGCGCTGTCGCGTTGCGCCTGTCTGTGGGAGCCTTTAAGAAAACCTAAGACTTATTATCCGTAGGTAATTTAGGGTAATACACGGCTGTCAAAAATCTTGACGGTTGGAATGTTATTAATTTAATGAATGACCACAGGATCAAGAAAGTTCAAACATGAGAACTATAGCATGTTTTTCTAATGGATACTTATGAATACGGTTAGGGTAAAGTCACATTAGCAGATTTTAGGGTTTATTGTCAGTTCTCATAATAAACACTGTTGTCAAAACTCTTGATGTTATTTTAGCCTAAAATACACAAATCGGACTTCAAAGCTTTTCTAGATAAATCTTTCTGAAACTCGCGGGGTAATTGCGTAACACACTAACAGTAGGAATGGCTTTCATTTTGACAGTTCAACAATATTCATTGCGTTATTTACGTTGTTGACCAAGCAAATTTTTCGAACATATGAAACAATGGTTTAGCAATATCCTTCAAAATTATTCAGATTGTGGTTGTGGTTATAAACCTTATCATCTATTGAAATCCACAAAACTGGGTAGCCGAAGAATAAAAGTATCTATATTGTTTCCAAAGGTGAATCAGGGTTGAGAGTGTACATTCAGAATGTTGGCAACGTCGCTAATGAGATGTAGAAAAATCGTTATTTTAATTAATTTAGTAATATAAGTAAATTAAATTATTAAATACTAGCTATTGCCCGCGGCTTCAGACGAATGTATGTCGGAAAATATCCCACGGGTATGTAGGTACTACCGGAATTAAAAGTATCCTACGTATTAATCCAGGTTATAAAATACCTTTGTTCCAAATTTCATCCAAATCCGTTCAGCCATTTTTGCGTAATTGGATAAAAAAACATAAAAACATTCAAATTATGATGCGAGTGTTAGTAGGATCGCTCTCAGCCCATTATTAATCAAAACAACGAAATATTTGTCAGCTAATTGCGACGTTACCAATTTTTAGAATATACCCTCTTAATTACAAGTGGATGAGAAGCAGAATTTTTGAGTTGATAAACAAATAAAAACTTTTTTACAAAAAAATACAACCGACACAAAAAAAATACTACAAAGTGAAAAATAACTTTAATTTTGGAAGTCGGTGTCTTTGTTTCCGTATTTTCGATTTTTTGCCCCGACTAGTCGTCTGAAATAGTTATTTTTCACTTTGTAGTGTTTTTGTAGACGGTTGTTTTTTTTTTGTAATAATTTTTTTTCCCTTTTTGTTGTGGTATCTACCCCACACAAATTCGTATACCACTACTTTCTATGTAAATAACAGTGACAGGAAGTTATTATAACATCATCACACTAAGTGGAAAAAATACGTATTATTGAAAGATATTTGAAAAACTACCGAAGCAAAGTTAATAAAATTTATATAGGATCACCCCTGAGGCATACCCTATCCGTTAAAAAAAGAATTATCGAATTCGATCCACAATTGCCGGAGATATCGCGTAACACACATTCTAAAAAAAAATAGTCGATTTGAAAACCTCCTCCTTTTTGAAATCGGTTAAAAAAAGATGCAAGTAAGCTTCAATCTCCCAAGCGTGTTGCTGGTTTATTGCAAGTGCTACTTGTTAATCTTTATCATGTATGGCTAAAGCCTTATGAAATAACTATCATTTACCCGCGGCTTCGACCGCGTGGAGGTCTGAAGTTATTTCCGGGAACCGGGAACTACCGGGATAAAAAGTATCCTATGTCCTTCCACAGGTAAATAGTCTATACCTGTGTCAAATGTCATCCAAGTCCATTCAGCGGGTAAGGCAGGAAAATGTAACAGACTGATAGACCGAGTTATTTTACATTTTAATATTAGTGTGGAAGTATGTATTATTATCGGACTTCACTCTAAATATATAAGCTGATAGTTTCTAGAATTGGTTTTCATACATTTACGGGCAGCTAAGCCACGCTCATTCCATCGTAGACCTCATCCATCGCTCTCCATCAGGCGAGATCAAGGTCAAGAGCAGGTCCATCAAGAAATAAATAAAGTTTTAGTTGCGAAAATGTCTAGAAGTTTACGTGATTTTTTCCTGGACTATGAGCCCCAAAAGTAAGTTTTATTAAAGTTTTTAATTTTGGTAAAGTACTCATTCATGTGAACTAATCAAAGCCTTCCATACCATATGGGGACGACAATTAATGAAAACAATTTCAATACTAGGGTAGTTGAGTGTACTGAAAACATTGAGTTTTTTTTTTTTTAAACAGAGCATTGAGTTTTTTTTTTCAAATAGACACACAACAATGCACTGTTGTGTGTCTATTTCCTATATGAAAATATTAGATCAGGACCGCACTACTCGTACTTGTAGTTTAGTCCAATGCTACATGAAGGAGCAATCTACAGCCATTCTCTCTGCAATAAGCTGCAGAAAGCTGTTGGGGCTGCCCCGTATGCGGCGCATCAGAGATGCTATTCTTTTGCGATGTATCGCTTGAAAGCCATCCACTTGAGCGTCTTCAAACATACCGGATGCGCTACAAAAGCGTGGCAACCCCATCAACATCCTGAACGCGTTATTGTATTGGACACGCAGGGCACTGTTAGTCTTCTGCATAAGCCTCACCCGTAGGCTACATGTATAAAAAGACTGACAGTACGCCTTGATTATAGTGACTTTTACCTGTGCAGTACAGCGTGCAAACCTACGGGCCAGCATATTAGCTCTGCCTGATAATGCCCTGCGTTCCCTTTCAACATCCACATCATCTGTTAGGGCCTCGGTGACCCAGTGGCCCAGGTACTTAAACTGCGCCACTCTCTTGAGAGCATTGCCTTCCAATCTAACCTGAGGTACGGTGTCCTAGCGCTTCGTACCGGACTTAACCTTACTCTTGGTCGTGTTATACCTGAGCCCATGGGCCTCCGCATAGCACTCGGATACCTTTATTAAGCGCCTGAGGGCACTGATCGATGGGTTCAGCAGCACCATATCGTCGGCGTAACTTATATTATTCACAAAAACTCCATCAATCAAGCAACCTACCTGAGTGCTGCTGAGCTCACGGATCAGCCAATCCACGAAGTCCATCAAGTGAAGAGCGAAGTGCTAGGGTGAAGTCAGAGCAACCTGTCTTACGCCACACTCCAACCTATATGCATCCGATAGTGATCCCGCCCACTTGACATTGTCATGCGTGCTTAAGACTCAATATAGCTGTTTCAGTAGACAGCCCATTTCGAAATCCGAACTGAGCGTCATGTAATTTAAGATGTTTATCTAAATATTTCTCAATCACACTATCTAGTACCTTAGCAATCGCAGTTGCGAGCGATATTGGCCTGTAATTACTCAAACTAGACGCGTCCCCTGTCTTGTTCTTAATACTAGGGACAACCACGGTCCTCATCATTGCATCAGGTAGGTATGAGTACCCTACGGAGAAGGTGAAAAGCATGGCGAGCACCTTTGGCAAGTGATCGCCTGCATATTGTAATTGGTCAATGCTCAATGAGTCATGGCCAGAGGATTTTCTTCGTTTCATGCTTTTCACCGCCCGCGTGACATCCCTACTTGTAATCCGTACGATCGTGTCCCCGGTATACGTACCGGTACGCTCATGTGACTCAGTTCCTTTATTCCCGGTAGCCAAAGGCGAGCAGACCTTGAAGTGCCCCTTAAACAGGCTGGCAATCTTTTCGGGCTCACTACTACCTTCGACGCTCACTGGAACGCTCGACACTGGACTCAGTTTACCGGTGTTTTTCCAAAATTGACTAAAATTCTTAGCTGTGTTGTGTTGCTAAAATATCCATTTTTATTTGTGTCTGGTTGTTCTGACACCATTTAAGCTTTGATTTAAACGGAGCACGTGATGAACGAATATTTTCAAAAAGAGGACCAGATGTGGATTTTTCATTAGAAACCCACTCCTGAAACCAAAGTCGAGCGTCGCCATGAGCCATTTTCACGTATAACTATTTAATTTTCTCTTACAGGAATTTGATGCTGCATTTTGTAAAATATTAACTGTACTATTATTTATCTTTTCTATAATACCTCTATGTTTTAAATTATTACAAAAAACATCTGCACATTTTCTAAACTCTGGGGGGAAATCTACGTCACGTAGTTTGAGTCTACATTCTTGCTTGTATTGTTTTAATTGCGATAAATCCCTAAAACCCCAAACCACACCATTCTGTACGGTCTTGGCATGTTTAACTTTTGGTTTTATGATACAGTAATTTCTTAATTTTGTAATACAGGGTGGCAGGAACATAGACGCGCAATCTGTTTGTCTGGATGTTGAAATATTTCAACGGTTTAAAAAAAAATGCTGTTCCATATATTTTGACCGCGTAGGTGTTGCACTTTTATATTAAACAGCAAATTTTTGTTTTGATAAACTGCGAACAATTTCTACTCAGATGGGTCCAGAATCATGTACTGGATCCATGGTAACAGGTTGCACGTCGATGTCCCTGCCACCCTTTATATTTAGACTCTACATATTGATGTTTAAAAAGGAACTTATTTATATTTGTCGCAAAAAATTTCAGTGAGATTACCTCGCCAGCCGACTATGCCTACCTGCTTATAGTACGTCACTTCTTATCAGCCATAAGCTCATGGCCCCTCAAGATACTCGACCCGCTTGAAACTGGATCTATACAGAGGAGAAAGATTTGGGTGACCATCCAGAGGTCATTTCATACGTTTGCATGTTTGATGTCAACTATTAGCTTGGCCATATATGTACGGTTGCACCAGAAATCGTTGACTTTCTTCGAGCTTGGACATGTGTATATGTCTCTTCTTATGACCGTTGTTCTTTTTGTAAGTATAATAAATTATAAGTACCGTCGGTCAGCGACCAAAGTCTACTAACACTGCTACTTTTACACATCCGTCATCCAAATTGATAAAAACATATTCAAGACATTGTAATTCAGCATATAATTTAATCTTTACACCACCTACTCGCTAATACCTAATTAAATGTCATGCAAACCTAACCTATGCGAAGCCACAAGAAAAAGAAAAAAAAACCTAAGCTAAAGGCAGTCTTTCAAGCCCTACCTATAGCCGGTTGAGGCAGTGTGCGCCTGAACTGTCTCCTGTGTTTACACGCTTGTTCCACCTCTTTCTAAAAAAAGAGAACGGTGCCAAACTCCTGGAGGCTTGCAAACGTAAACCCAATGCCCAAAAAGGGCGACCGCGCAGATTCTGACCATTACTGTCCAATCGCCATTACCTCCATTCTGTGAAAGGTAATGGAAAAGGTACTGAACAGTAAGTTGCTGACCTACCTTGAAGACAATGATCTCCTCAGTGACCGTCAATATGGCTTTCGCCGGGGACGGTCAACTGGCGATCTTCTTATGTATGTCACGCACTGCTGGGGCGAATCCATCGAGAAACACGGCGAGGCACTTGCTGTATCGCTTGATATCTCAAAGGCCTTTGACAGAGTCTGGCACGCTGATCCACTCAGCAAGCTTCCTGCTTATGGCACCCTAGCTGATTTTTGTAGCTGGATATCTGAATTCCTTAGCGAACGGTCCATCAGAGTAGTCGTAGACGGCTGATCCTCCGACCTTATGGCTATTGATGCCGGAGTTCCTCAAGGGTCTGTGGTCAGCTCTTTTCCTGCTGGACATCAATGATCTACTTCAGCCTGGTATTGTTGGGTACGCAGATCACAGTACTGTTTCAGAGAGACACTTGTCCAGCGCAAAAACCAGCGGGGCCGAAGTTTGATCCCTGAGAGGCCATGGTAGAGCGGACAGATTTAACCTTAAGACTTGTCTCCAAGTGGGGTGATGACAATCTGGTCTCTTATAAGGCCACCAAAACACAGGCGTGTCTTTTTACTGCTAAAAGGAGTCGTTTCCACCACTTTTCGGGGTACATCTGTTCCTGTAACTGATCGGCTCGAGCTCTTAGGTATGGAGTTGACATCTGGTCTCAACTTCGGCACCACCAACGAGTATAAAGCCCAAACTGCGGCTAAGAAGCTGTGCATCCTAAATAAGGTGAAGCAATACTTTACGCCTCGACAGCTTTTAACCCTGTACAAAGCGAAAGTCCGATCCTGCATGGAGTATTACAGCCACCTTTGGGATGGTTCAGCTAAATACCAACTTGCCGCGCTTCAATTGGTGGAACGCAGAGCTAAGAGACTCATTGGCGACATAATACTGGTGGATGCCAAGCTTCACAGTTTGGCTCATCGCCGCAAGGTTGCCTGCTTGTCGGTCTTCTACAGATTGTACTTCGGTGTGTGTGCCCAAGAACTACACGACCTCATTCCACCGGCCCCCTTCTACTATCAGACAACTAGGCGCTCTGGAAGTTACCATCCCTAACTAGTTGCTATTCCACCAATTTGCACTAAGCGCTTCCAAACATCTTTTATAATGCGCACTGCAAAAGAGTGGAACTCTCTACCTGCGTCTGTGTTTCCGACCGCATACAACCCAAATCTCTTCAAAGTGAGAGTGAACAGGCTTCTTCTGGGTAAGCTCACTCCATCGTCGACTTTGTCTCTGTTATCTCTGACCTAAACTAGAGTCAAGAGCAAACCCAACTAAAAAAAAAAAAAGAAAGCAGGGCTTTAGGGGTGCATTTCCACCAGAGATAGCTAGAATGCGTAGCGAGGAATGTGCGTACAACTAACCAATAACAGCGCTAGCTTAGCTCAAGCTAAGAAAATGAACCGATGTAATTGGATAGTCTCACACACATCCTTCGCTACGCATCCTCGGTCTTCTCTGGTGGAAACGCAGCATAAATATTGTACTGAATTTCATTATGACCCGGTGGTGCATATTGTGATTTGAATTTGGAACCTCAATAAAAAAATACGTATGAAAACTTTTACCAACAATTATTGAATTTTTTATTACAGTACAACTCGGCGAAAGAGTTCTCACTTCAGAGGTTTTAGTCGCTGTCGACGAACAAAATAATCGGTTGCTGCGTCGCGTACTCCCGCGTTAGAATACTGGAATTAGGTTTTTTTTTTTTTTGGTTGGGAAATGATCAAATGACCTCTCCCGCTCGGGGCGGAGCGGAAGGGCGTGTCAGACTCTTACTGACTAAAACCCACCCGTGTTCCTTCAGTTGCCTGTGCACCAGGGCCACGGTAACTCTTTCGAACAATCCGCGACCCCGGCAGGCATCGGCCCTATCGGACCCCGTCAATTATGCTGACATCTCTTTGAGGCACGCGTGGAACACAACGTGCCGTCGACCCGGGCCTGGTCCTTACCGGACGGCAAGCTGCCCATTGATCGCCGTCCGCAAGCCGGCACCTACGGTGGCTGGGAATCGGCTATCGACTCCGGACGCCCAGGGTGTTTCCTCCTGCGGCGACTAGGGGCGTGAGGGCGCAATGATTGCCTCTCGCGTGAGCGCTTCGCCTCCTCCTACGCGAGCAGTACTGATTCGCAGAAGGAGGTGACTGCTTCCCATTCCCTCTCGCTCCGTACCATGGCCTGAACCAGGGCCGGAAGCGAGAGATCGCCGCCGCCAATCGATGCTGGATATGGGCTGAAGAACCAATACGAAACGAAACCCGTTTGGGTGAAACGATATTATTTATTGTGTTTAGGATGAAATTGCATGTGACTAGATTTATTTATTTTTTAAATCAAAAGACCCGACTGAGAGTAAGTTATTTTAGGTCAAACCCAGATTTGATGCCACCAACTGTATCAGACTGCTTGAAAAGTGAGCTTGTTTTGAATCTTCATAGGTGCAGTCGGGGTTTGATTTGTCTTTTTTTATAATTTTCATCCTTTTACAGTGTTATATTTTTGGAATCGTCTCCTCAAGCCCTTTATTTATCTATCCCACATGGTAACGGTACAATTTAATTATCCAAGATCTTACATAGTGTCGTCTAAAATCCGCCATTTTGATTTTTAACCGACTTCAAAAAGGAGGAGGTTATCAATTCGGATGTTTATATATATATATGTAGGATCAGGATTGCCGAGAGGCATATCGTCAGGATTTGGAGTTCCCATTTTATTGGGATAAACAAGGACTGTATAAATAATTACAGAGATTTTATTATAGTGGG
Source organism: Griposia aprilina (assembly GCA_916610205.1). Classification (NCBI taxonomy): domain Eukaryota; kingdom Metazoa; phylum Arthropoda; class Insecta; order Lepidoptera; family Noctuidae; genus Griposia; species Griposia aprilina. The sequence continues at coordinate 19,177,584 of OU744285.1, read as the reverse complement.
TAATAGTTACACAATAAAATAACAAAATACAAAAGTTAATTATAACAAGATGGAGTAATAACAAAAATAATTAGTTAATAGAACAGACTTTTAAGGTCTCAATTCGTATAGTGGCCAAGCTACCCAAAAACAAAGTGTATCAGCGAGCCAATACAGCTATGTGAATATACAGCAGCGCTGTACCGGGTAAACCGACAGTTTTGTCGGGAGCAGGGGCTCTTTATTGAGTCGAATCCGAAGATCGACTGCCTCGCACATTTTTTTTTTTTTTTTTTTCCTAATTTGCATCTCGTAGTTGTGACCACTAAGGTCCGGGCTACTTAACCGGGCAAACATGTGGGTGCCTTAAGATATTAACTTAAAGGCTCCAGCCAGGGGCGAAAAATACTTAAAAATTAGGTGACCGCACGCTAAGGGCACCCCCTGTGGGGTACGAACCTCGGCTTAGGGCGTCACTGAGGGGAGGGCAGCAAGATGGGACAGGCTGGATCTAAATTATATTATTATTAACTGGGGAATTTAAAACTACAGGCTCAGCCACGGCGCGGGCTGGCGCGTCGTCGAGCAAGGGTCGGGGGGGGGGACAATTACGTCGGGGGCGTCGCGTAGGACCTCGGCGGCGAGGTCGGAACGATGGCGGTCTGTGTTTGTGTACTGTACTGGTGGCCCTACTGCTCTCCTGGAGGAGGGTTATGGGGTCATCGGGGTCGGACAGGGCATGCCTTGGACGGCGGGTACGACTAATGCGGGAGGGGGCATATCTGGCAGCCTCGACAACCAGAGGGTTGCGATGTGAGGCCGCGGAGTCGAAGAAGCGCTTGGAAATGCGCTTCATGAACTGACGGATAGTGGGGATTTTAAGGTCGAGATGGAGGATCTCGTTCCGAACGAACCAAGGGGAGCCGGTTGCCCTTCGGAGGAACCGGTTTTGGAGGGTCTGCATCCTATGGATGTGGTGGGGTTTCGAGTGTGCGAAAACCACGCTCGCGTAAGTCATGATTGGTCGAATGCACGCTGTGTAAATGCGCAATTTGCACTTGAGTGACAATTTGCTGCGTGCATTCAATAGAGAGTGGAGTCTACCGAGAGCGAAAGCGGCGCGCGAACGCGCCTGCTTTATGTGCTCACCGAAAGAGAGTCTATGGTCTAGAGTGACACCCAAGTATTTGGCTCGCTTCTCCCAAGGGATAGGCTTGCCGAACATGGTGATCGGACGGTGCCTCGCACACCGAGTGCACGCTCTTTTATAAGACTATGCCCCCACTTTGCAATCCCTCCACAACAACTCTGTCCGATGACGCACGGAAGTGCGTCACGTGTTTACTTGATACAAAACATTAAAATGTGCTAAATCTAATAAGACTTTCATTATAAAGTAATCAAATAATGCAAGAATAATTGTCGTAAATAAACAATAGTGAATTCACGAAGTAAATCATTTTAAAATTGAAGTAACATGTCATCAATTGTTTTGAACAAAACCATCGGTTACAATTATCGACGTAATTCTATCATCACCTGGCGCCTAGTTATTTTTAAGCAGCTCCAGAGCTATCCTAATCTCTTACAAGCTGACGTAAAGGTTTTAGCACCGTAGACCACATTCATACGCTACGGCAGGTTATACAGAAGACAGACGAGTATAACCTGCCTCTTTGCTGAGCGTTTTTGGACAATGAGAAAACCGTCGATTCGATCGAGACATGGGCTGTACTGCAGTCTCTCCAACGGTGTCAGATTAACTATCGGTACATAGAGGTGCTGAAGTGTTTGTATAAAAATGCTATATTGTCACTCCGACTCCAGGACCGGACCTCGAAACCTAACCTTCTGCAGCGAGGGGTGAGACAAGGAGACGTAATCTCTCCAAAACTTGACCGCTGCACTGGAGGATATCTTCATGGTTCTAGTCTGGAGAGGGGTTGTCATCAACATCAATGGCGAGTACATAACTCACCTTCAGTTTGCCGACAATATAGCAGTAATGGCTGATCTAATTCGGCTGTGCAGCGTTCGGGAAGCTACACAATATCTTCTCGCCCCCCATACCGCAGTATCTCAAGATGAAAGTCTTTGAGCCGTGCATGTTGACAGTGATGACCTATGGCTCTGAAACGTGGACGCTCACAATCAGCCTCATAAGAAATTTGAAAGCTACCCAAAGGGCAATGGAGAAGGTTATGTTTGGAGTTTCCCTACGTGATCGAATCAGTAATGAAGAGATCAGTAGGAGAACCTTGGTTCTTGGTTTTTCAATTCTTCGGGCTAAAGTTGGTTTAAAGTTGTGTCTATAGACACAACTTTAAACCATTCAGATTCCATTCATTTCTATTGCACTAATGCCCATAAACTGTTTGATATATGAAGAATAGGAGGTTACTTAGACCCCACTGGAGACCTCAAAAGTCAATAGTGCTTTATTTATTATGCCAATATTTCGTTTATTGTTTCGCAGTCTAGAATTACTACCCTATGTTTTTCTGATGAGTACATGATGGTTGCCCGAGATTTTTTGAACAAAATTCACCTGTTTTTCTACAAAGACCGTTCTGAATATTCTATGAAGGTAAGATAATTATTTATAAATAATCTGTAGATGCACGACAAGTTACACATTCAAGAATGAGGTTATTCATTCATTATCACTCTTTGAGGTTATTTTTTTGTTAGCAAGAGTTTATGAGAATAAAAGCGCATTCCGTCGTAAAATGATAAGCCAATCAGCGCGTTGGTAGCCTGGCAGCCCAGAGGCCTCAGTACGAACGCGCAACGTAAAAGTTTTAGTATTAATATTTTTTTTTGTAGGTCGAATGTTTTGTTTTTGTAAAAAAGTTTTTTTCTGTTAAAACTAAGTCATTTAGGTATATTATTATTTTCAATAATTGTATTTTCAATTTTAAAATCTTCAAATTTACGATGTTTAACAATCTCACAGTTAAAAAAAATACAACCGGCACAGTATTCATTGTCATTACTGTCCGTCTTTTTGTTCCAGACCCACAAGCAAGTTCATCGGATCTGCCACTTATTCACATTATTACTCTTTTGTCAAATGCTGGGAGGCTGCTTTCTTTTCAATGCAACTCCGATGTTTAACAATTATTCAGCCGGGAACTACGCTAGGGGCGGATTGAAAGGAAACGCCACATATGAACATGCTCTATATTACTCTTTTCCTTTTCCAGTGTCGACAGATTTAAATTGGTATATTGTTTTTAACATTTTAAATTGGTAAGTAAATTGAAAAAATACTACACGACAAAGCCTAACCTGTTCCTTTCAAATGCTCTGGAAAGCCGGCTAGTAGGTACGATACATAATTTATCCTAAGTATTCTAAGTTAGAAGGAGCTCGTGAATAAATAATAATCGCCGCACGGTTTGATCGATGGTTAAGCTACGCATGCCGCGGTCGGCTCGTGGATGGGTGACCATCTATTACATATCAAAACCCCTCCGTGCCACAGAAAGCACGTTGAACTGTTGACAGTCATTTGGGTCTTCAGAAGCCCGAAAGTCTGACAACCAGTCTTACCAAGGGGTATCGTATTTCCCAGCCAGCCAACCCAGTTAAAGTGGTAGAGGTCAGATGCAGTCGCTCCATGTAAAACACGTAATCAGCTGCATCTGGTTAGACTGGAAGCCGACCCCAACATAGTTCGGAAAAGGGTAGGCGTATTGAAATATCGTCATTTGTTTTATTGCAGGACTTTATCATACTTTTTTACGATTTGGTTCTGCATGCACGATTGCTTTTTATCTCTCATGGTGTTTCACATCTGGGGTCATTTCAAGATTTTACTTTACAATCTCGACAACTTCCCGAGGCCCTCATCTAAGATAAGCTTCATATTAGAAGACAGCCATTCAACTGTAACTTGTGAAATGTATTCTCCCAATGAGATGAAAAGTGTTAGTATTCAACTAAATGAATTGATTGATTATCATCGAAATATTATCAGGTAAGTTTCGAATTTTATAGCATACATACAGAATATTTCGCTAGTAATCCCCAAAGGGTTAGGCAGAGATAGATCTACACCCACATTTCACCATTTATGTTTAAGTCCCATGTATTAAGGGCCGAAGTTATTACCATCAACCGGGCACAAATCTAGATTCCGGGCTTATCATCATCATCATCATCATCATTTGTTGCCGAAAGACGTCCACTGCTGGACATAGGCCTCCCCCAAGCAGTGGTTCTATGCTTCTTGTATCCAGCAGAATCCTGCGGCCTTCGCCAGGTCATCGGTCTACCTCGTGGGCAGCTTTCCAACGCTACGTCTATCGATACGCGGTCGCCACTCCAGAAACTTTCGGCCCCTCGGCCATGTGTTCTGCGAGCAATTTGCCCGGCCCACTTAAATTTGATATTTCTTCGGGCTATATTGGGTACCTTTATTCTTCTACGGGTTTCTTCATTTCTGATTCGATCACGTAGGGAAACTACAAGCATAGCCCTCTCCATTGCGCTTTGAGTAGCTTAGCCTTCTAATGAGGTCCATTGTGAGCGATTCCGGGCTGCTACTGAGAAATTCCTGATAGAAAAACCCAATAACACCTTGCCTGACCTAGGCATCGATCCCAGAACCTCATTCTTAATAATAGCGCTTGCAACCACTACAGCAACGAGGCAGTTGAGGCAGATTTTAGTTATTTTATATGTTTAGCTTATTCTGTGGGCTATGTTATTTAGAATACACCACAGAATAAGCAAGCTTAAGTGGCAATAAGCGGGCAATATTAGCTGAGAACCGAAGACCGTTGATGTAGACGTGTTCTTGAGTGGAGACCTCAAAGCGGCAAATGTAGGGTAGGTGATTTTTTAGGCTTGGTAGAGCGATGATCTTTGAAGAGTCACTAGCAGCAGCTGGATGAAAGTAATTGAGGATCGATTTAAACGACGTGCAATTGGAGAGGCCTATGTCCAGCAGTGAACTGCTAAAGGCTGTTGATGATGATGATGGTAGGTATTCTCTCCAACCGTTCATAGACTCTCATAAACCTCAATATCTATGAGAGATGGTTTGGTAGTAGATGATTTCGTAGTTTACATACACCTAGGTCATGTCCGAAAGTTGATAAAACACCTTCTATATCTGTATCTTCTATATCTATACATATACCCGAAAGGTTTAGGTAATTAAATAAAGGTAAACAAATCGTAAAAAGGGTTTTTTATAGTTGACACTTTCTTGTTTAAAAATACGTCACAACAAAATTAAAGTTATTTGCGATTTATACGATATTTTCCTCTTTTATTAATGTATGTTAAACTTTATCATTTATTCGTAAACTATACTCTTCGTACATGTAATTGCTTGAGCACAATTTTTTTGTTAGATTATAAAATAGTATAATATTTTGTAATCTGTCTATTGTAAAGAGCCCAAAAAGACAGGTTCCCTAAACCTTTTAGAACATACAACGAATTAGATAAAGTTGCTAGATTGAAGAGTACACCTGTGAAGTAGTATGGCAACTGAAGTAGCAGGTATTACGTTTAGTCGGTTAACCAGATGCCTTATAAGTTGTGGATGAATTAGAAAAAATGTTTTATGGTGTCACTGTATTGCGGCTGCCACCATACCACTGTTAACGCCATTCAATTGAGTTAATATGGGCTCAAGTTAAAGGGTTTATAGCCGAGAGAAAAAATACTTTTAAAATGTCTGACCTAAACATTCTTTTGCCAGAGGCTTTAGCTTATGTGACTGCTGAGAATTGGAAAAGTTGCGAGGTTCATGTAATAAAAGAAGAACAGAAAATGTTTAAATTAGACAAAATAATTGATGATACCACTGAACGCTTTATTATTAATGTGACAGATAGTTCCTCAAATTCAGATTCAGAATAGAGCCTTTTATTATGGGACTCAAAATAATATGAAATTAACATTTGAATTAAAAGGTTTAACATCTTATGAGTCACGTGTTTATTTTTGTTTACCTTTATTTAATTACCTAAACCTTTCGGGTATAGTATAAAACAAAGTCACTTTTCGTGTCTGTCCGTCTACATCAAAACTCTACAATGAATTTTGATGCAGTTTTCACAATTGTTTAGAGCATTTATTCCGAAAGGTTTATGTTTATAAAATTAAACTGAAATATAGCACAGAATTCGCGATTTGACTTTTCGCTATTGCATTCATACGAAGTAGGGGCGGGTGCTAGTTTAAAATAAAACACGTCAATGAGGCTTGGCTGTAGAAATAGGTCCTATGCTAGATATGACTGATATGATACTGACACTTTGCCCGCGACTTCGTCCGCGTAGATTTCGTACTTTCCTCTAAAAATTTTAACACCCCCTCCACTCTCCTTGAAAGGTAGTTTACGAAAATGTATGTTTACGATCTTTATCATTTACCTAAAATCTAGAAAAATTGGTCCAAATATTTATTTTATCTAGATTCCAAATAAAATAAATATTCGGGCCAATTTTTCAGTTTATAGATCGATGAAATAAGAATTTTACAAGTAGCTAGTAAGTTTCTATTGTATGATTTAACATTATTCATATCCATTTTCGAGTTAATTGAAGCAAGCAGTAAAATTCAAGCTTTTTTACCCTTTTCCACCCCATTAGGAGTTGATTTTTAGTAAATTCTAATACACATCCATTTTATTTTTTGTTTTAAGTATAGTGCCGAGTTTCGAGTTAATCCGAAAGCACGTTAATTTTTTTCCTTACTTATTAACTTTGTCACCCCAAAAATGATCGGTGAGGGTTTTTTTTAACTAAAAGTGACAGTCTTTATTATTTACTGGGGCAAATATTGCCAAATTTCAAATTTATTAACCAAAGGAATAAGATTTTTCATATTAGCTGTATCCCGTCTCTTCATCCCCACAGGGATGCAGTTTTGATAAATCGTTTGGGATGTTTCCATACCTTGACTTATATATTATTTATACCAATGTTTTAGTTAGTCAAGCCACGTAGTAAAATTCTCCCCTTAAAAAAATAATTAGGTACTTACCCCTTTTTGCCCCGTGAGGGGATGATTTTCGAAAGACCCAAAACTTATCATCGTTTCTTTTCTGTCAAAAGTATTAATACTGAGTTTCAAGTTACATAATCCGACCGCGCGTTATAATTCTTAAGCAAGCATTCGTGCTCAGTTTCATGTTTATTAACCAAATGAATAAGATTTTCATACAAACTGTATCCCCTCTTTTTACCTGTGTGGGTGGAATTTTAATAAATTGTTTGGGATGTTTCCATAACTTGACTCAAAGATTATTTATACCAATTTTCGAGTACATCAAGCCACGCACTAAAATTCTGCCCTGTAAAATTGTCTACCCCGTTCGGAGTATATTTTCGCAAAACCCTGATAGATTTGATTCTTTATTTTGGGCTTACTTACAAATACAGAGTTTCGAGTTAAATGGACTGTGCGTTAAAATTTTCCATACAAACTTTGACCCTCATTCCTATTAACTTTTCCACCCCCTATTTCCTATGTGAAGGGTTTTTCTAAACTAAAAGTGTCAATCTTTATTGTTTACTGAGGCATATATTGCCAAATTTCAAATTTATTAACCAAAGGAATAAGATTGTTCATATTAAATATATCCCGTCTTTTCACCCCCACAAAGGTGGAATTTTGAAAAATCGATTAGGATCTTTCCATTATTTCACTTAAAGATTATTTACACAAATTTTCTAGTTAATCGAGCCAAGCAGTAAAATTCTCTCCTGTAAAATTTACTACTCCTCTTCACCCCGTTAGTGGTAGACTTTCGAAAAACCCTTATAGGCTTTACTCTTCATTTTGGTCTTAAGTATAAATACTGGGTTTCGAGTTAATCAGAACGTGCATTAAATTCTTCCATACAAACATTGACACCCCCAATCTCCCTTTAGTGGGTAGTTTAGAAAAACGAAATTGTTTTGTTTTTTTAATTTACTTAGATAAGTATTCCTGCCAAGTTTCAAGTTTATAAACTCAAGAAATATCAATTTTAATATATTCGAAATCCCCCCTTTTCACCTCCTTATAGGTCGAATTTCCAAAAACCCCTTCTTAGTGCTCCCCTATTACATTACATTATAACCTATTACATTATAATAGTAACACGTATGCAAAGTTTCACGTTCCTAGTCCAAGTAGTTTTGGCTGTGCGTTGATATGTCAGTCAATCAATCAGTTTCTTCTTTTATATGATAGATTTACTTAGATAAGTTTAGGTATGCTACGTTTTCTAAACTAATGAATAAGAACTTTCATAATATTATAAACTGTATCCCTTTCTTTCACCCTCAGAGGGGTGGAATTTTGAAAAGTCGTTTGGGATATTTCCATAACTTGAGTCAAAGTTTTTTTTTACCATTTTTTGAGTTAATCAAGGCTCCCAGTAAAATCCTCCCCTGTAAAATTGACTACCCCTTTTCACCCCGTCAAGGATAGATTTTCTAAAAATCTGGATACAGGTTATTCTTTATTTTTGGTCTTAGTATAAATACTGAGTTTTGAGTTAATCGGACTGCGCGTTAAAATTCTTCCATAAAAACTTTGACACCCCCTAATCCCCCTTTTACGAGAAATTTATAAAAACGAAAAATGAAAAAGATCAAAGTTTACTTAGATAAGTATTCGAGCCAAAATTCAAGTTTTATAACCCAAGGAATAAGATTTTTCCATACAAACTTTGACACCTTCTCATCCCCCTTTTATTAATTTAATTTTATTAAATTAAATTTAATTTAATTTAGAAAAACGATTGATGACAAAAGTCATAATTTATTTAGGTAAGTATTCGTACCAAGTTTCAAGTTTATTAACTCAAGGAATCAGATTTTTCATACAAATAAAATCCCCCCTTTTCACCCCCTTAAAGATCGAATTTCCAAAAACCCCTTCTTAGTGCTCCCCTACATTATATAACAAAGCCGTGTGCAAAATTTCACGTTCCTAGACCCAGTAGTTTCGGCTGTGCGTTGATATGTCAGTCAGTCAGTCCGTTTCTCCTTTTATATATACTTATATACCTATAGATAGATGATGAAGCTCTATTTCCTCAAAATAACATGTATTTTCTTTGACTCTAGTTTTACAAACAAAATGTCCGAAGTGTTTGGGCCAATGTTGTTTGTTTATTACGCATTTCATCAAACAACTGGTTGCTTACTACTCCTGGAGTGCTCTCCAATGGTCAGTATTCAGAACCTAGTTTGTAAATTTATATATAATAACCCGACTGCGTTGAATCCACTTCCGCAAAATAAACTTGCGTGAAAGGACAGTTTTGCGAAAATTCAGATTCCTACATAACATCACGCCTGTTTTCTATCAAAGGGTTGGGCAGAGGTATATACTGTGAATCAATAAACTCAGCCTAGGCTGGACATAGGCCGCTCACAGGCTGCGCCACAACACCCTAACCGCCTTCCAGATCCATTATGTCCCAACCAACTTCTTAAAGTCGTCGTTCCATCTAGCTGGGGGGCGTCCCACACTACGCTTGCCGATACGCGGTCTCCACTCCAGGAGTCGTCTGCTCCCCCGGCTATCGGTCCTTCGACAAACATGCCTAGCTCACTGCCACTTCAACTTGCTTACTCTGTAAGCTATGCCAGTAACTCCAGTTCTTTTCCGGATAACTTTCTTTTATGATTTTATCCTTGAAAGAAACTCCGAGCCTAGCGCGCTCCATAGAGCACTCATCGAGCTTAAATTTAAGGACCAGCCCGACTGTCAGTGTCTATGTTTCGGCACCGTATGTCATAACGGGCAGGACGCAGTGGTTGAAAACCATAGTTTTCAAACATTGCGGAATAGGTGACGGGAAGGCTTGACGAAGTTTTTCCAACGCTGCCCAATCCAACTGGAACCTTCTGTCGACTTCTTTCTCAAAGTTCTATCGAGCCTGATGACTTGCCCTAGGTAGACATACTCCGTCACAACTTCGAGAAGCGACCCTTCCATGTGGATTGATCTCGGCAAGACGTGTGAATTGTACATGACTTTCGTCTTGTCCAAATTCATGCTGAGGCCAACCCGCCGTGGGGCTCCATTTAGGCTGTGTAGCATCTGGTCTACCTGTTCCAGCGTCTCTGCCATTATGACAATGTCATCCGCAAAGCAAAGGTGTGAGATGTACACACCGTTCACGTTATTAGCTTATCCAGTCCAGTCTTGTGTCTTGAAGACGTCCTCCAACGCATTGGTAAATAGTTTCGGGGATATAACATCTCTCTGTCTCTCTCCTCGGAGCAGTTGGATGTGGCTGGTTTTCTGATCCAGGACCTGGACAGTCATCGTGCAACGTCATAAAAACATCTTAACACTTCAATGTAGCGCCTGTCAATTCGCCATCATGGCCCTCTGCCACGATGTCGAATTGCCAGAACTGCCCATATCTCGGTTAAGTCGAAGGTTTTCTCGTAGTCCACTAATGCCATACACAGCGGTTGGTCCTATTCCGCCGTTTTCTGAATAATTTGCCGAACAGTATCGATGTAGTCTACGATGCTGAAGCTATTTCTGTATACGTGGCTCAGAAGAGAGATGGGTCTATAATTATTCAGCAAGGTTTTATCACCTTTTTTGAAGAACAGAACCACCCTCCCCCAAGCCCCTCCCCCTCACCCCCCTCACCCTCTTAGATAACGGAGTTAAAGAGACTCGCTAGCTCTCTTAGGACTGGAGCCCTGCCTGCTTTAAGGAGCTCTGTCACTATTCCGTCATCACAAGGTGCCTTGTTGTTCTTTAGCTGTTCGAGACCCAACCTAATCTGACACTGGTTGACCTACGGGATGTTCTCCGTGTAATGGCGCGTTAATTCGGCTCGATGGTCATCTGCACAATGTCTAATTCTTAGTTTTGTCAAATGGCCTCCCTAATTGCTGAGCAAACCTTTCAACCTTCGGTTCTGCTCAATCGCGGCTTTGATCTCACGGGTGATGGAGCTCTGAAAGTCGCATCGCGTCAGTTTTCAATTTTTTGGGATAAGGGGGTTTTATCAGACGAAGACAGCTGCGTGGATGGCAACTCTCATATTTCCCTAATAAGTCCGAGATTCTCGGAGGAAAGTTTGGACACCTTACTTTTTCGCTGCGACGGGAAAAGTCTACGGGACACGTCGCGTAGTGCTTTGACTATCTTGTCAGCTTTCTCGTCAACAGTGCCTGTAGTTTCCAGCAAGGCGAATCTTGGAGCTGCGTAGGTCGGAGGGTAGGCCTCATCGTGCAGATTCGCTCAGCTCGAAGATTGATATTTAGAGTGCCTCGGACAGCTTGTGATCGCTTCCGGTCTTGATCCTACTGATCACTGAGACATCTTTAAATATGTGCCGCTTATCCGTCATGATGAAATCTATCTCGTTCCTTGTCACGGTATCGGGGCTCTGCTAGCATCACAATTTTTTTTTTTTTTTTTTTTGTGAAATCATCAAATGACTTCTCCCGCTCTGGGTGGAGCAGGAGAGCGTGTCAGACTCTTACTGACTAAAACCCAACCCTGTTTTTTCAGTTGACTGTGCGCCAGGGCCCCGGTAACTCTTTCGAGCAATCCGCGACCCCGGCAGGCATCGGCCCTATTGGACCCCGTCAATGGTGCTGACATCTCTTAGAGGCACGCGTGGAACACAATGCGCCGTCGACCTGGACCTGGTCCTTACCAGACGGCGAGCTACCCATTGCTCGCCGTCCACAGGCCCGCGCCTACGGTGGCCGGGAATCAGCTATTGATTCCCAACGCCCCGCGCGTCTCCTCCTGCGGCGACTAGGGGCGTGAGGGCGCAACGGTTCCCTCAACCTCACGCGCTCCACCTCCTTCTTCGTGAGTATTACTGCTTAGCAGAAGGAGGTAACGGCTTCCCATGTCCCCTCACTCCGTACCATGGTCTAAACCAGGGCCAGACGCGAGAGATCGCCGCCGCCAATCGCCCTCACGAGGACACTGCGGTGCTCCGCCCAAGCCGGAAAGACCTCCCCCGTATGCTCCACCGTGTCCTCCAGGCAATCCACACAGTGGTAACACCCAGGCGGTTCCTCCCGCCTTATCCGAATCAGGAACGTCCCGAAACAGCCATGTCCGGTGAGGACCTGCGTCAGGCGAAAGTTGCGGATGCCGTGGCGCCTCTCAAGCCACTCCTCAAAGAGGGGGACTTACCGCCGCAATTGTAGCGCGCCCGTAACCGTAACCGTAGGTCTGCTTCTGATAGAAGAAATGCTGTATCCTTCGTGGATTAAATGATAATCCATGAAGCTGTCTGCACTGGTACTGCTCCCAGAGGTGTTGTTAGCAGAAGCCGAACCCTTTCGCAACCCGATGATGAGCTCTACAGAACCTGATGATGTTGATGTCAAGCCGTGATTTGCTTACCACGACCGTGCTGTTGACCAAAGTTATATTTGCTCAAGTCAACGATGAAGTGTGTGTTTCACTGAATGAGTTCACACTGTATGGTTTGATCACAGAACTTTGAGTCCGAACCGTGTCTCTAACCTGTACGCGCGCTTGGTCAAAGTTTTGCGATGAAGTCCTGCATTGCTCGAAGGACCAAAATAAATGTAGAGGATCCCTACACTTAGTGATATGATAACGGGGGATTCTATTGGGATGATGATAAAACCCGACCGCCGTGAATGTTTGTTAAACACTGATTTATTTATAGATATATTTTTAAATATTATTTGCAATAATAGGTACAAAATGCTGTGTGTGCAGAATGCACTGCGCGTAAGTCGGTAAAGTAATGTACGGTGCCGTACAATGGTCTTGCAATGGTTTTTCATGCTTTGAATCAAGTTATCAAAGTCTTGCTGCGGGACATTATCCTAGGTCCTGCTAAGATGTCAAAGCCCTTCTTTGGAGTATGTCCCATGCGTGCTCTATGTTGTTTAGGTCTGGTGCGCGGGCCAGTCTAAGACCGATAAGTCGTGCTCCTGCAACCAGCTGGTCACCACCCGCGCTGTGTGCGGACGGGCGTTGTCGTGCATGAACGTGAATTCTTGGCCCATTTGTAGTCGATGGGGGTAGACTATTGGTACTAACACCTGGTTAAAGTATTTTTCAGCAGACATGGTTTTTCTGATCGAAGCGGGAGCTCAAACCGTAATTGTTTCACCGTGGTATAGATGGACTTCCTGAGGGTGTTGCAGACGGCACTCACGGCCAGGAACTCGCCATACGAGTACTTTTCGCGAATCGGGATGGAAACCAAATCAGGACTCATCGGTAAACAGCACTACAGACCACGGGTTATCTTCCCAGAGCAAATGTTCACGAGCCCACAGTAATCTTCATCCACGATTTCCTCGGCGTAGTGCTGGAGTACGAAGCGGTCTACGAGCATGGAAGTTAGCTTCATGCAGTCTTCTCCTCACAGTTGGTCTCTCACAAGCGACTGGTGCTCTGACTGGAGCTTTTGAACCAACTGCATGACCGTAACATTTGATTGTCTTCTCGCGACAATTTGCAAAAATTGTTCTTATCGTTGGGTGGTTATACGTTTCCCGCCTAGGAGTCTTTCAGCCACTTTACCAATAGCACGATAACGTGACCATAACCTTGATATTACGTTTTGTTTTGTTCCAATATTCTCAGCAATACTCCGTTGAGTAGCCCCAGCTTAGAGCATGCCTACTGCCCTTAACATTTCCTCTCTCGTTAAATGGCACCGCTGCATGATGCATACTGTGGCATAAATTCGAAATAACTGCTTACTTGTTTTAAAAACTTTCATTTGACACCGAAAATTACCAAAAACCATAGTAGGTAAATGAAATCTTCGAACTTCGCTAAAGTGATGCCGTGCAAATCATTTGTTTTTAATTTATTTTTCTAATTCATTTTTGGAATCATCCAAAAAACCTACAAACTAACCTTTCTTAAAACTATTTTAAAACCGATTAGTATTTTTGAGTTTAAGAATCTTATACAAAATATCCCAACACGGTGTTGATGTGTCTAGATTGGTAGTAAATAGTCCAATTAGGCGTCAGGCTGTTGTCCAACGTCCAAAGCCCCTCGCGCAAAAGTCTTTTCGCAGAAATGTCGTTTGGCGCAAGTGTCCTGTCGCGCAAAAGTCCATTCGCGGAAATTGATTTAATGTAAGTGGGTTTGCGCAAGTGTCCTGCTACCGATGTGTACCTGTCTAAGTCTAACTGCATGCTTAGCATGACGCTTTCTATTTCTCGGAAGAATAGACATAGAGCCTAGTTCTTTAGAAAGTCACATTTTGTTTCTCCATTTTTGACATCGCACCGTAAAAATCCTTCTACAATCTGTCATTTTGTCTTTCGTTTCTACTGATCGTTGTCTAGGTCCAATTATGTAGATTATTTCAGAAGAAAGTTTTCTACCCCGAACTGTTAAAATCACACTGACAACTGACAATTTTCTAAGGTAGTGAAGACAAATTGATTCTGTATTCGCCATGCTTAAGACAGTAGAAAACTTTTTACTCGTCGACCACAAAGTATAAAAATGGGATGGAAAAATGGAATTTTTCACTTTTTGCATGGAAAATGTGAAAAAATATTTCCTACATGTTGAGTTTTAGGGGTTTAAGCGTCTCTTAAAAGGGGTCGAAATTTTCATTATTTTTGCGATGGGAGACATCATTTTCGAGACATAAGCAAAATATAAAAAAAACGTGAATAAACTACTGAATTTCATAAAAAATGCAGATGACTCTTTCTACTTTGCTACCGTCGTGCTGTCTTCACGGAACGTCATTTTTATCTATTCTTCCGTCGAAAAAACGGTGCTCGTGCTAAGCCTGCTGTACAATGTACGTTAACTTTTCGCATGCGCCAATATTTATTTTTAATTTAAAAGTTTATTTGACAGTGTAAACATTACTTCTTTTTGTTTCAGACGGCTGCAGCTCTGTTCCGCTACCTACCCCTAACAGTTATCCTCTTTCAACAACTTATACAGCTTTCGATCATCTTCGAACTTATTGGCAGTATTGTAAGAAAAATGTTCATTATGTACCAATTTTATTACAACGTATCATAAACGTAAAAAAAACGCCACATCAGTATTCGTCAAACGGGTACAATCCAGACTCCGGCCTGCAACTAAGATTTTAACAACTAATATATAATAGGTTGGGGAAAAAGTTTCTTCGCATTTTTTAAGAAAATTCAAAACATTTTTTAATATAGTTTATTTACATTTAACTAAAGTATGTAGGTACCATTTTGTTCGATAACTTTTTGCCATCTTGTAGGTAGGGACATAATCCCATTGCTATAGAAATTTTGGGACTTCTGATAAAAAAACCGCGACAAGTGGTTTTGGCAGTCCTCTCGTGATGTTAACCTGACACTGCCTAAAGAATTCTGAAGAGACCGAAACAGGAGGAAATCTGAAGGTGCAAGATCAGGACTATACGGCGGATGCATTAACACCTCCCAGCCAAACTCTCTTAATTTTTGCTGAGTGGCTAAAGATGTGTGAGGTCTAGCGTTATCATGATGAAAAACCACACCCCTTCTGTTGATTAATTCCGGCCGCTTTCTCTCAACTTCTTGCTTTAATCTCATCAGTTGTTCGCAGTAAAGTATAAAAATCGATGGTCCTGCCTGGTAGTAACAGCTTATAATGAATAATGCCCTTCCAATCCCACCACACACACAGCATCACCTTGTTGCGAGTTAACCCGGGTTTCGCCACAGTCTGTGAAGCCTGACCGGCCTTTGACCACGACCTTTTTCGCACGTTCTTTTCGTACGTGATCAACTTTTCATCACCAGTTATCAGCTTCTTCAAAAATGGTTCGGTTTCATTACGTCGTAATAAAGCATCACAAATGAGTACACTGTTCATTAGGTTTCTTTCGGTGAGCTCGTAAGGTACCCAAATATTTATAAGAGCTTTTTTGTGTACCCAGTTTTTTTCAAATGTGCCAAAATTGTTTTGTGGTCAATTCCCAGTTCTTCAGCTACGTCGTAACTACGGATATGCCGATCTTGCTCCACTTTTTAAAAAATGGCATCTATTTTATCCGTAATAGGGCGACCAGAGCGACGTGCATCTTTGACATCAAAATTTCCGGATTGAAAACGCTTAAACCAAATTTATGCTACTCTCACAGACACTGCACTAGGTCCATAAACATCGCAAAAAAAATTCGCGGCTTGCGTTGCATTTTTACTTTTTTTGTAGTAAAATTTTAAAATGTATCGAATTTCTTCATTAGATTCACTCATCGGGACAGTACGAAAAACAAATGAAAATCACACATTTTCCTAATTTGAATTTGTAATTATGTTCTTTAAAATTTAAACTTTCAATGATACCAAAACCAGCCAGATACAAATAGTATAGCCAAAGAGATTTTATTACATGTTCATACATACTATAATGCGAAAAGCCTTTTCCACAACCTAATATAATTATTATACTAGCTGTTGCCCGCGACTTCGTCTGCTTGTATTTTATATTTCATCATTTTTTTTAAAACTAATAGGTATCCAGGATGAAAGGTAGCCAATATCGTTTTCCAGGTCCTAGGCTGCCTATTTGTCAATTTCATAATGATCAGTACTAGCTGTGGTTTAGACAAGTAAATGTAACAGGCAGAGAGACAGAGTTATTTTCGCATTTATACTAGGTGTTGCCCGCGACTTCATTTGCGATCCAGGATGAAAAGTAGCATATGTTCTTACCCATGTCATGGTCTATCTGTGTGCTAAATTTCATCCAAATCCGTTTAGTAGTTTTTGTGTGAAAGAGAAACAAACATCCATCCATCCATCTTACATCATAACAAACTTTCATATTTATAATATTAGTAGGTAGTAGGATTAGTAGGAAGTAGGATGTGAAAGTTTGTGAGGATGGATGGATGGATAGGTACTTGAATGGATGGATGGATGGATGGATGTTTGTTACTCTTTCACGCAAAAACTACTGAACGTATTTGGGTGAAATTTGGAACACGTATACTTTAAAACCTGGATTAATACATAGAATACTTTTTATCCCCGGTAGTATGTTCCCATGGGATAATTTCCGACCTCCACGCGAGTGAAGCCGCGGGAAAAATATAGTTTATATTATTAGTAGGATATCTTATATTTTGAAACTAATATAAAACCCAAAAACCACTTTGTCCGACCCGGATTCAGAGGACTTTGACAAAGGGACATTCTGATATTATTTGCAGAGTGACAAGTTAAAGAACGCAGTCTACAGCGTACCTTGGGAGAGCATGGACACGAAGAACAGGCGAACAGTGGCCTTCTTCCTCATGAATGTACAGAAACCTGTACATGTAAAAGCATTAGGACTTGCTGATGTTGGTGTTACTTCTATGAGTGCGGTAATGTTATTATTCAATTTTATTGAGAGCTTCTCGCGTCCAGCTGATTCCTGATACCTTCACCAGGTCATCTGTAGTCGAGGCGACGCTTGAGGGTCATCTATTATGTAATGTAATGTACGATTAGTCGTACATTACATTACATAATAGATGAATGATGATGATGACCTTGCCTGATTTAATAATTAATTTATTCCCGGAAGGGGTTGTCTATTTTCGTAAACTATACTGTTTGACGACATCACGTCAACGCCGGCTGTAGCTGAATACCCGCAACGGGGTCTCTGTCTCGTATAGGGTGGTAGCATTATGCTGAGCGACTGCCGTTTTGCATGGATGTGATGTATGTTTTCCCCAAACTCGTTCTTTTTTATATTTCTTCTGCGTCATGTTTACCGCGAATAATCGTATTTTATTTCTTTCTATAATAGTAAACCTACATTTGGCAAGTCATTTGTCATTTGTCATAGGGCGGCGCCGCCATCTAAGAGGCACGAATCCAGACTATGGGCTGCTATTTAGAATGCTTTAACAAAAAACAAAAATTCCTCATTGAAGAATAAAATTACCCGACCCGGGGTTGCTCTTAGGACCCCATGCAAAAACTATACTAACAAGACAGCATTTAGTGATTGAATATTGTAGGATTAATTGTATTTCTATTCTTTTCAGATCTTGAAAACTTCGATAACTTACTTCACCTTTCTAAAAAGCATCTGAATGCAGGTTATATTTCATCATTCGATTTATTGCAAATCTTTCGTCTTTTAAATAACAATGTTTACAATTAATTTATCCATGAAATAATACATATGTGCACTATTCTTTGTTTTAAATAAATAAGAAGCCTGCAAATAAATGAAACAAGTGTTTTATTTTTATTCTGCCTAAAAAATAGAGATCCAGGGATATTTAACACCGGTCTTGGTTGTTATCATGTTGGTACAGTAGGGCGCACGTTAATGGTAATATAACCAGTATAAGCTGGCGAAGATACCAGTTTTTGTGGAATTAGAATCCCATAAAAACTTCGTACTTTGCTATACCAGCTCGACGTTAAAGTGTCAACTAATGTGCGGTCGACTGTATACTAACCACAAACAAGAGCTATTGCCATAAATAAGATTTTTATATTTAAAATGTTTAGTTCCTCGACGCTTGCCACGATGGGACACCAACTGTAAATAACAGTGACGTACTCATACTGTACGTCCGAGATGCGGGCAGAGTTCACCCGCTTGACAGCCACCCTGGAGCTTCTCCGAAAGGAGAATGAGGAACTCCAAAAAAAAATCATAAAACCAAATGCATTACATTTCAATTACCAAATGTTAGAAGTTGCGAATGTGACATCTAATTGAATGGAGAAAAACTAGAATTTTTTAATCAGACGGTTTTCCTGGGATTCACGCTAGACGAGAAATAACAATGGGAACCCCATATAACATCTCATGCGGGGCGGTTAAGCTCAGCCGCTTATGCTGTTAGGAAGATACAGATGTAGAAACCGCGCGTTTGGCCTATTTTAGCAACTTCCACAGCATTATGGAACTCCGAGTGGACCTGGCTGGCCTCTGGGCAGCCGGCCCCCGGGAGGTGCTACAGGGGGCGCGCAGCATGGGTAAACCGGCCCGTGCCGCCTGCTGAAGACCGGGTTCTAACCCTGGTGTGCCAGGAGCTGGTTGCCTTCCGGAGTCGATTTTCCGCTCTGGAGGCCATTGTCCTGCGCCCCCCGCGAGCCGTTACGGTGAGCTGACCCCTGTCGGCGGCCAGGAAAATTGCCGGGGAGGGCCGAAGGCTCCTGGTGGGCTGTAATTCCGCTCAGGTAAAACTGCTGAACCCAGACCTCTGAGGTGCTTCCGCTGCCAGCTGGGCAACCACGTGGGAGTGCAATGCACCTTGGAGGTGGACCGCAGTGATCATTGCTTCTGCTGTGGTCAGCCCGGTCACAAGGCTGGCTCGTGTAACGCCACGCCGCACTGCTTTATATGTGTGGCAACTGGCAAGCCAGCCGATCACCGGGCTGGCAGTCAGGCCTGCGCTCCACCACCGTCACCGCCGTCACCAGCGCACCTGTCGCCACTGCCGCCGCCGCTGCCGCCTCCACCGTCGTTGCTGCCGCAAACACCGCGGCGGGGCCCTCACAGGGGACTCGGTAGGGTGCTGCTATGGAGTGCCAATAAGGCCCCATTACGCCTCCTCCAGGCAAACATCAACCACTTCGTCGCCGTTCAGGGTCTGTTGCTCCAGAGCATGGCGCAGTGGTCGATTAATATCGACGTGGTCGCTGAGCCGTACTTTGTCCCGCCCAGGGATGACTGGGTGGAGGACCTGAGCGGCTTCGTGACCCTTATTTCCTCGGCCGCCGCCGGTACCCTGTCGCTCGAGGTCGTCAAGAGGAGACGGGGCTGCATGGTAGCACGGTTCGGGGAGACTGACGTGGTAGGGTAATATTTGGAGTACTTCCTCTCCAGAACCCGCCCGCTTCAAGTTTTCACACTATAAGTATAACCGAGAAAATGGCATTTTGCAAAAGCCGCAGTTACCGTCTGAACATTCTGAAGTGTTATATTAACAAAGCCATGGCAAAAATTTATCAAAGTCGCAGTCAAGGTCAAAAGTCATCCGTAGATCGAACTCCTTGCATCCCAAATACAGGGGGGGGGGTGACATAGGGGGAATAAGAAAATTTCATATTTTTTTCTTCGACGTCCTGTTTTTGAGTTACGAGTATAACACAAAAACTGAAAAATGGGATTTATGGTACCAATAATCGCTCTTGAAATTAGAATGCAACTTACTACATTGACTCCTGCCCCAATCCTTTGGCGATCTATGAAGCTGTAGTTGCTGAGACACCTGAGTTCCTGGGCCGTCCCTGGGTTAGGGTTATTGCAAGATGAGAAAGTCGACAGCGATGAGGACGAACTTCTTGATGCCCTATGATTATTTACCTTCTTTTTTTATTTTTTTATTTACACATACAAACTATTAATATGATTGGTAAATTCAGATGAGAAGTAACTAAAGGTAAGTTTTAAGACAAATGAGAGGTACTTTTCGAAATAAGAAGCCATGATTTTACTTACAAACCTTTATTATGTTTTTAAAATAAACGAGAAATTTAATAAAAATATGATTATGTACCGCTTCAATAATTTATTTGTCAGGGTGATAAAAATCATACTCGTAATTATCGTTATACAATAAAAGCATGAACAATCAGAAATATACAAAACATTTTCCAATTAAAACTTTGAATATCTCAAGATTGCCGCATCTCATTCACATACTGCGTAGAAAAGTGAAGTAAGACATCGAAGTTTTCAAAATCTGCAAAAAATATGTAAATTCTGTTAGACCATGACCAAACAGTCACAGTAACAGAAAACTTTCACTGGGTTCTTAATATGTATGGTCTGTTCCAAAAATATCTGATGAAATTGTAAAAAAACTCTGTTCAGGTTAATTCTTACGCAATCACTCACTATAGGGTACATTCATCGGTATTTAGAAGGTTTCAAATTTATATCTCACCTCCTTTTGTTATTCAAACAATAATGGTAATGGTATGATTTTAAATTGTAGTTGAAAAATCATCGCCGAACATTGAGGTTATAAATTTAATCTCAATAATCAAATGAAAAACATCTTTAAAGCGATTTAGAAATGTTGAATTTCGTGTTTAAGTATACAAATAATGAAATCAAAGTGGGAATTTGCAAGTAGCACTACAAATTGGCATCTACAGGTACGTTTTCTGATCCAACTGTTTACATTTTCACTACAGTACAAAGGTTTAAGTAGTTAAATAAAACTAAACAAAAAAAAACACGTGACTCATAGATGCTTAACCTTTTATTTCAAACTAGCTTTTGCCCGCGACTTCCCTCGCGTTAATTTAAACTTTGACAATCAATTCGGGTTATAATTCAATCATGATTCGAAAGACACGTGGCGCCATCTATTATCATAAGAACGTTATTGTTGTTTTCCTCGGGAACAGTACTTTTTTTGGAATGAAAGGTACCCTATGTCCGTTTCTGTACACCTGACAACGTATATGCAAAATTTCAAGATGATCGGTTCAGTGGTTTAGGCGTGAAAAGGTAAAAACAAACAAACTTACATTCGCATTTATAATATTAATTAGGATGTTAAAATCATATTATTTTTGATCATATACTATTAGGCTCTATTTTGAATCTGAATCTCAGGTATCTGTCACATTAATAATAAACCGTTCAGTGGTATGAAGGCATCATCAATTATTTTGCCTAATCTAAACATTTTCTGTTCTTCTTTTATTACATAATACTCGTAATTTTTCCAATTCTCAGCAGTCACATTAGCTTAAGCCTCAGGCAATACAATTTTTAGGACAGCCATTTTAAAAGTTTTATTTTTCTCGGCTACAAACCCTTTAACATGAGCCCATAATAACTCAATTGAATGGACCTCACAATGGTATGGTGGCAGTCGCAATATTGTAACACCATTTAACATTTTTTCTAATTCATCCTCAAAAAAGAAAAGGCATCTAGTTAACCAACAATACCAGCTACTTCAGTTGCCATACTACGTCACAGGTGTTCTCTTCAATTTAGCAACGTTATCGAATTCGTTGTATTTTCTAAAAGGTTTAGGGAACCTGTCTTTTTGGGCTCTTTACAATAGACAGATTACAAAATATTATACGATTTTATCATTATTTATGGGGGATGTGGATGACCGAAATAAGGAATCTTGACGTCTTGAAAACTTCTTTAATTATTTTTAAAAACTCCTTCACATCTTATAGTCTTGTTCGTCTTATAGCTCGCTCGCCATCTTTTGTTTTTCTCCCTCCCACACATACTCTCTCATTCACTCTTTGATGCATTCATACTTATTTTCTTCTTTTTTTTTGTAAACAATTTGTTTTTTGTAACTATATGTTGACATTTATTATTTATTTAGGTACTATACAATTAAACTAAATATTAATAGTATGTACATCTAAATACAAATAAATAAAATAAAAAAGAAAGAATGAAAAGAATCATAGGGCATCAAAAAATTCGTCCGCATCGCTGTCGACAGGAAAAGTGCCCAAAAGGCTGGCAGCATTGCCACGTTGTATGGCGACGCTAATTCTTTGGCCAAAAAATAGGCCAGCCCTCTGGTCACGTGAAGACATGACCAATCGCTTGGCGATGTCTCCAAAAACCAAGTGGGGCACTCGGACCCCACGGCCCTAGTGCTTCAACCCCAAACGGCTCGAACATATAACTCCCAATAAGATTCGAATATTTTCGCCGTTTGAGGTTTTCTGCACCTGCAGCAGCCGCCCCAGCATAGCCCGCCGTGCTAGGAAGATGGGATGGCGCAAGGGTGTCGACACACGTTGCATCCCACACCAAAGGCCTGCCTAACTTCCAGGGAATTATGGTAATTCCATCTGGTCTCTTCCCATCGTCACGTGCCAAACCGTTGGGTTCTAAAACAGCTGGCACCCCGGCGGTGGCAAGAGCACGACGGATTATGTCATTAATGCAGGCGTGCCGTGCTATCCGGCTTGCGCTCTTACTGCAAGATAGGCCATGGTGTCCGAGGCAGTCGACAGCTTCACCGCACTGGCAGCGATGCGGAGCCCCGCAAGGAGCGCCCAGACGCAGACAAGTAGCGAGCCGGAAAGTAGTGTCACCCAACATAGTATCTATGTTGGGCGACGGTAGCGCCTGAAGCCAGAGGCCCGACTCCCATTCTCCCACAGCCAGCAGGCGGGCACGCTCAGTAGTATTGGAGGACGTATTGATAAGTTTATACCGTACCAACGTGCAGAGCGGCTCATCCCATTGTCTCTGGGAAGATGGGTTCACGGGCCGATCTGTATCTGGGCAAACCGCTGTCCAAGCGTTCACAGCATCAGTCAAGCACGGCACTTCAGAGTCAACCAGGGAGGGGGCTAAAATTTTCCTGGTTAACTTTTCGGTGCTGTGAACAGAGGACAGGAACACCGGTAAGCTAATACTGGTAATTTTGCGGACGCCGAGGCCTCCAAAACGGATGGGTAGTGTAGCTTGAAGCCACGCTCGGTCGTCCAAGGACACGTTTAAAATGGATGTTACTGTGCTGCGAATAATTTGGTCAATTTTGTCCAACAGATGTGGCTGCTTCCATAAAGGGGAGGAACGTAGAAAATATATAAAATTTGGACCAAAATAACAGTATCTAATCAGGGTGAATGCCGAATGTAAATTAATTTTGGAAGGTCTGTCCGAAATTTCGTTGAAGTTTTTGATTTTTTCGTCGATGAAAGAATAATAGCTGTCTTCTAAAATTGGAGACCCTAGGAGGTGCAGTGAACTTTTTCTAGAATTTTGATTTGTGGGGCTATTGCATTAAATTTCTCTATGGTCAATTCTCTGTCGGTAATGTCAGAAAGGTAAATTTCGCATTTTGAGGGGTTAAGGTCCAAGCCAATAGATTTAAATTGCTGTTTGAGCAGTTGTAGGTCTTTCAAAACGGTGTCTACATCACCTCCTAGCGTTCCATCATCTAAATACCACACGTTAAATTTTGAATTTAGTTTTTGGATAATTGGATGAATAGCCAAGCTGAAAATGACTGGCCCGAGAGGGTCACCTTGTTGGCATCCTACTGCAGATTCCAAAACATTTTCCTTGTATAATAATATTAGAATCCTATAAGGGAAGGTAAGTAATTGCTCCCAGGCACTTTGTGAGTTCTCCTGGGTCGCAAGACGGAGACATCGCGCCAAATTTAACGCAACCAACCGTCTCGCGCCCCGGGGAACTCTCTTTAAAACCGGGGTTGAATTTTTTAATTTTGTTAGTGTTTGCCACAAGGTTTGGTCTGGAGGTGTTGATGCTGGAAATGCAGCTGGGGGGCACAATGGTACACTATGTGATCTGTGGATCTTTCCATAGTGTATCCTCAGCCCCCGTTCGCCTTTAAAAAAGCGTGCCTGTGAGCAATACGGGCATCTCACCAGCTGGACATCGAGCGATATGACTGGCACTGTTTCCGGCGTCGCAACTGCCGTCATTGATCATATATTAAACTTACCTATCAAAATTAATATAAACTAACTAACACATGCACTAAAAACAAACACATAAAAAAAAATAAACGACACAACCAATTTTTCACTATTTACACATGATTTACACTTTATAAAATGTCACTGAAGAATGTCACAGATTGACGAGTGCGGCGCAGTCGCGTTCGGAACCTGAGACGCCGCGCATGTAGGGCCACACGCAGGGCGCAGCCTTCGCACCCGCTGCCCTGGTTGCAGGCGTCGTCAGGCAGATAATAAAAGTGACAACAACGAACAAAACGCGTACCAATCAATCTGCTGCCCTTTCCCAACTATTTTGTGTTCGGCTTCCAGTCTAACCGAATGCAGCTGAATACCAGTATTTTACATGGAGCCTTTCTGACCTCCACAACCCAGTTATTGGGTAACACGATTTCCCTTGGTTAGACTGGTTGTCAGACTTTTGAGCTTTTGAGTTTTTTCTATATTTCGCGACTTTTTACATTTTGTTATACTATTATATTATGATACTTTGTAAAACGTACACAAAAAAAAACGACTTTTTTGTATTAAATGATTATAAATGATTTTATATCTGTAAATAGTATTTTACAAACACTTTTACACGTCAATCTCCTAATGTCATTTTTTCAGTACGTTCTTTTTTTTTATTATTAACTTCCTACTTACTACTCGGCCATTCTGATTTCAGTCTGCCCTCAGACTGACTCTAGTACAATAAGACAAACTAAGCTGGTACACTAGGTTTCTTTAACAATCTATAAGGTTTACAATTAAAATTATTACAATGTTCCTAAATGGGAAAAACTAAAAATCGAAACATTTAAAACTCCTTACTTCTAGTACTCTCACACAACCATTCACTCCTTTAATAATACTCTAACTCCTAATTATTATCTAGTTACAGTCTTACGTACTACTTAAATGTTAAGGTACATTTGTTACACAGAATTACTTTATCATGGTTAGTTAGAAGTTATGTATTTTATTTATTTATTTATTTAATTACAAATAGCTAGGCACATTAAGTTACACTTACTAGTAAATACTAAACTCTTTAACTTTATACAGAATTACAGACATTATACAGTTTATTAGTACTCAATTACATCTTACAATGGATAAAATGAATGATACAATATCTTTACTTTGCTAGATGTGATACAACAACCTGTCAACACTACTCACTTTATTAAATAAAATAGAATGGTAAGTCAGCTGTGTTCAACGGTAAGTATGAATATATTATAATTTATCTTCTTCCTATAAAAAATAAAATTAAACTGAAATGTTAACAAGACATCATTGAAATAAGGCCACCTTTTCATAAAATCTACTCCTGTAGTAGTGTTTTTAGGTCCCTCTTTACTTTTATCTAATTTTCTAACTTATTACCTATCTTTTCCTAAATCTTTTACTACTTTGTAAGGTCCAAAGAATTTTTGTTTTATTTTTAATGCATTTGCGAACTGAGTTGTTTGTATTGCTATTATATCCCCTATCTTATATTTCTGTCCTTCCTTCCTTTTACTATTAAAAGTTCTTCTGTTTTCTTCTTGATTTTTTTATATCAGAGCTTTTACTGCTTTCCTTAACTCATCTCTTTTGTCTATAAATTCTTGTCTATTTTGTTCTTCTAAAAATTCTAAAATCTTCACGTCTTCTTTAAGCTTAATTTTTGTCCCTGTCTATAATTCAAAAGGTGATGATTGGAGGGATCTGTAATATGAACTATTTATTACCCTCTGAACATTACTGACACACTTGTACCACAGTGCAGGTTCTTCAATGCACAGTTTGGTCAATACAGAGATAATGATTTGATTCATTCTTTCAGTTTGACCATTTCCACGAGGTATTCACGAGGTTGTTATTGTAATATGCTCTATTTCCTCTTCCTGACAATAATCTTAAAACTCTTTTCCTGTGAATGCTGTTCACCTCTCAGCCACTATCCGTCTTGGATTTCTGTTCGCGACGATGCGTCACTTATAGTGTTTTAAAATAGTGTTTTGTAAGATAACTTAAAATCAGTGATAACAGTGCTAGTTATACCATAGAAATAATTATAATATGTTGTTTAGTGCATGAAACCGTAAGCTCACCCATTCAAACCTCAATTAAGTGGACTAAATAGTCGAAAACCGTAGTTTGTTTAGTGTGTCCAGGTAACCTAGACCAAGACCTAGCCCTGGACTTAATTTTCGTGTATCTAGTCCTTTGAATAAGCCCATTTAATTGGGTTTGAATGTCGTGCTGCGATAGTTTATGAATTATTTATTGTTTTGGTTAATGGAACATACTTTCAGGGCGGGTCACGCCTTGAAAACTAAAGTTGTGATGTTTAAAATATTGCATTGTTTCAGTTCTATAGACCGGCCTGAGGTATCTATAACTTAATTGAAAATCAGTTCAGCGGTTTCCGAGAAAACAGCTGACAAACACTTTTATATCGAAAATTTTAATATTTTCTCTGTTTCCCCTGAAATAACTTTTCAGTGGAAACAGATATAGCTGTTATAGATACCTCAGACAATAAGTAGTTCTTTAAGGATTTCATTGATATGTATTAATAGTAAATGACGTGTTTATAAGCTTTAATGTTACATATGCCAGATGAAATTTCGTGTAATAAAAACTTTGAATCAGGAAGTAATTAGGGGTTCTCGTTAAAGTAAAGTTTGCTAATACGTTAGTAAACATGTGAAACATAGAAATTTCGTAGTCATCGGCAGAGTATTTATATTGTCTTATATACTTCAAAATAGTTCAAATGGTTTTTCACAAAAGTTCCGAAAATCACTTCCTGAAAATTCATGAAGACTTGTGTTATTATTTAGTCACCCAGTCACCCAGGTAAATATCACTAAGCAGAGAGCGTCAAAAACATGGTCAAAACGTACTCCTTTAATCAGAATAGTCAAAAACACTGGTATACATAAGAAGCAGGAAGCCGCCTGGAAGATGGGAAGCAGGAAACAGTCACGAAGATAAGCAGCTGGCAGCCGTCTGAAGATATCTGCAACCTATAGGTGCAGGACGTCAGCGCCGTCTGGACAGGGAGGCCTATCCTCATACACATACAGGGATACACCTGGATAGGCTTACACACTCCCTACACCCTTCGCGTCCGACGATCACGCCCGTCCGGCACAATTTCCATAATCCTTTTGATGTTACTTTAGTTTATCAACCGTTTCCTTCGCTGTAACAGTTTTAACCGGGTATATCCAAACAAACTTTGTGTATGAATCTATGACAGTTAAAATGTAGTTATACATCTTCTTGATAGCATCCAAAGGTCCTAAATGATCACAATGAAGTGTATCTAATGGCAATTCTCCTTTTGGTATTGGATTTAAGAATCCTTCTCTATTTCCTGTCTTCCTGCTAGCTAGTAGACAGGGCACACATGCAGAAATTATTTTTTCAATTTTATTATCTAACTTGGAAATGTAACAATCTTGTTGTATTATGTCTCTAATTTTCTTTTTTCCAAAATCCAATACCATGAGCAAATGTCCAATACCATGAGCTCTTCTAATAATCTCAAGATCCATTAATTTAGGGACAACCAATTTCTTATCTGCCCCTCTATAGATGACGTCATTTTCAAGCACATAGTCTTCATACTCATTATCCTTGAGAACTTCTTTTATTGCCTTCAAGCCTTCGTCTTCTTCTTGTGGCTTCTGTATACGGAAATGGAGTTCAATTTGAATAACGGATATGTTTCGACTTAAAGCGTCAACATGTTGCATCTTCTCACCAGGTCTGTGCACAATAGCATAATTAAAATCTTGCAGGTACACTCAGCAAATCTATTCGGTTTACATCCCACACACGGATAGCTGTGTCGGTATGAATAGTTACGTACACTAACGTTAATTAACACGAGCGAGAGCGAGCTCTGTTTTTTATTAGTGTGCGTATGTCACACCAACAGGCAATAATTATAATAACATATATAGTAATCATTAACTTATGTAATTGAATCAGTTATAATATTTCGCATTTATTCATTGTAGCAGGTTTGGCACAATGGCTAACGTCTCTGGTTAGTGATCAAGGAGTCGTAAGTTCTAATCTTTGTTGGGAAACATTCTTTTCATTTTGTAATCATAATTTTTCTAAAACATTCATTACCTAGTTGAATTGCTAACGATTCAATCCCGTTCACAGATAAGTAATTTACAACGTTTGAAACAGGAGCACGAAATTCTCAGCCTATTTATTTTGACCGTTTAGGATATAACTACCAATACTTATTGTATACTTATTTTTTACCTTTCACGTTTATGTATAAAAATTAGCGTTCTTAGTTGTCAGTCTACGAGTATAATTTGCACTACTAAGTATATTGATTACTATTCATATTCCTGTGCGTTCTATATTCTTGATCCCAATTGTGCTTGAGCTTGATCCAACCATGCAGCATTTAACAATGTATAAAAAGGCGGAAATCGTTGTTTTGCATGAGCAAAACGTTTCCATTCGTGAAATTGCAAGGCGCTTATTAGTATCGGTGAGTAACAGCTACTTATGACATTATTATTTTCATTACGTTAGTAATATTTCAACTCAAATTCTTAATCATCATCTCACTTTCAATGTTTACCTATGACTAAATTAATGTAAAATATTGCAATAGAGAGTTATATTAATATATCAGAATATTATATTAAAGTTGTTATTTTAAACGTAACTGGCGATATGTGGGTATACTATAGGTACACCTCTGCCTAACCCTTCAGGGAATACAGGCGTGATGTTATGTTATGTGTTATATTATATTATATGTTGCTGTTTTTTTTTATCATAATTTGATTGTGATAAAATTATTACATCTTCAATTTTTGAGGCAATATAAGTAATTAATTAATTAACTATGCTTTATCTCTACCAACCCAACATTGCTTAACTTCATTATTTTAAATATTATTTTGTTTTTATCCATAGAAGAGAACCGTGCAGTTATGGGTCCATCCGTATGCGGATTCTGGAGAAGTAGACCATCGTCGAAGTGGGCCAAAACCGAAGGTGAATTCTTCGGTTCGTTAGTACGATATCGTGGCAACAGAGCTAATCCGTTTTAATCCACCCGCGTAACTGCAACAGCACATAGTGTGTGCTTACAAACATTGCGAAATCACTAAGCTAGTTTACGCTGTAGTAAGCCAGCATGGAAGATTTTGCTGTCCTCCGCTCACCGACAAACGTGAATTCTGTTCGCTGGGTATATAAATTTTGGGTTGACTTTAGAATCGTGCGGCACATGGAGCGGGGTTAAAACTGGTAGGGATTGGGTCCCCGATTATAATGCTATCACTCTTATTACTAGGTAATGCATATTTTTCTAGAAATTAACGAAAAAATTTTCTAACCTCAAATCAGTTTTACAGCGAAAACGGAACTTTAAAATGGGCGATTGACTACCAAATCTGTTCCACATATTGTCTATGGTGGAAAATGACGTGAAAAAATGGCAAAACGGAACGTAAAAAAAAAGAAGAAAATATGTTATCTGTCACTGTCATGTCGTTTGTTCATTCCGTTTCTCCTCGAGTTGCGTGAATGTGCTCTCTGTGTTTTGTGGTGTTTTTCTTGTGGCTGTATTCGACGACTTTGGCTTTCCCTCTGGACTCGAATTGTTTGCCCTCACGATGTTTAGTCGTTTCATTTCTTTGTTTCACAACTTGGTAAACCTTCAATTTAGCCCCATTGAATGTATATGTGTACAATAGACAATGTTACACTAGAAGCTGAGAATGCTACTAGGCTAATTTGGATGCAAGAGCGAGCGAAGCAAGCTCTGGACTTTGGGGCACCCCGACACGGATAGATTAGGTTAGAAGGGTATACCATACCCTTCGTGGTTATTTTTTTTTTAAACAACTCAGAAGTAAGAGCCCCGCGGAGCGGGGCTCCGTCGACCGGCCTTTCCTCGACCGCGCCGCTTTGAGCACTTTTTAGGCGACTATAGTGTTTTGAGGTTAGGTTACATTAATCGGTTTTTCTCAGGAATGGTGCACTACCTTTTCATGGGAGTGGTACCAGGGGCCGAGAAGGAAAATCCCCTACCCCCTCCGCGTGCCGCACGATACTAAATTTTAATTGGGAAAATAATGTGGTTATTTTTAATTATGAAAAATGTTTTAATTCGGATAAGTATGAAGTGAAACGATGAAGTGTAAGTGATGTTATTGTTATGCAGTTAGAAGTGGTCATAATTTCTTACTATCTAACATATTGATTCAATTCACCTCCAATTTCACTGTTTAAATTTGAAACTTACTTTGAAAAAATTTTTACGTACTTTCTTATTCAAAAAAAAAACTTTGTTTTCTTATAAACTGAAGAAAAGAAGAAAGAAAGAAGTTACCAGCAGTATTCTACGCGTCCAAAAGTTTGGGAATCTGTTTAAGATAGTTTGCATTACTTAAATCATTGTAATGGCCACATGTAGTTTTTTTATTTGCTAACATAATATAGCCCATGCCAAATTCAACCTTAAGCCAACTTTTGTAAGAAACATAATAGTTGAAACCAGGTGGCTCATTCACTAATGAATGACCCAAGCGATAATCCCAGTTTATTTAATAAAATATTTAATTTTATTTAACTACCTTTTTAATTTTTTGTTTGAGTAATTTTATTTGACACAAAATTAAGGTCTTTTATTAAGACAAAAAATTAAAACCTGTAAAACAATATTACTCTACCGGGGTTTGAACTTACGACACAAAGTTAACTCGTTATCTATACCAAGTGCCTTCACCGACCGGCTATGGGATCGATATTCATGTTGTTGAAATATTGGAACTGATTCAATTATGATTATTATACATTGGTATATTAGTTATTGGTTTTTTTGGGTATATCATACGCACACAAACAGTTTAGCGTTTGCTATTCGTACTCTCGACTCATTAATTTACGCACACAGTGACAATAACCCGTGTGTGTGTGTGATGTAAACCGAATAGGTTTGCTGGGTGTACATAATCCATCGGGCTACTTTAGTTGAAACATCTTTTTTTGTTAAAGTCTTCTGGACTAAAGCTTCACAATTAGTGACTATGGTAAATGGAATACCTATAAGGTATCTACGAAACTTTTTTACTCCTTCTATCACTGCCAGGGTTCATAGCTGCACCACCTTTGCTGAGTTTCACCAGTCTTTCTGCTCATGTAATGAACAGGGTGCATGCAATCATCTGCCGGATCCTTTTGCATTAGTACTGCAGCATATCCGTGCTTTCAGGCATCTGTATGTATTTCAGTTTTTAATTGTGGATCGAATATTTTTAAAACAGGATCACAACATAAAATTTCTTTCAATTTCATAAATGCATTTCTTTGATCTTCTTCATAATAAAATTATTTCTTCTTTAAAAGGTCACTTAGAGGTCGCGCTATCATATCATAATTTGGTTTTTTTTTTCGAAAGTATGAGGTTAATCCGATGAAAATTTATAAAACTGGTTTAAGATTTTTAGGCACAGGGAACTTATGCACTGCTTCAGTTTTCTCCTTCGATGGCTGCACAGTTCCATTGCAGACAACATGACCAAGGTATTCCACTGATCTTTGTAGTAACAGTGTCTTCTTCCAATTTATCTCGAGACCATACTCTGCGGCTATCTTCAGTACCTCTTGAAGTCTTTCAACTGCCTGGTTTTGATTTTCAGCTAGAATAATCAGATCATCTATGAAAATTAGTAGAACTCCTCTTCTTACACAGTCGGTGAAAATAATGTTGATATACCTGGTATAGAATTTGGGACAGATAGATAAACCAAAAGGTGCTCGTAGGAATTCAAACTAACCTTCTGGGTTGCTGGTCACAAACGTTATACTTTATAGTCTTCGTCTACCGGTAAATGGAAAAATCCATTCTTTAAATCTAAAGTGCTAAACACCCTAGCTGTACACAATCTATCTATGTGATCATTGATTACAGGCAAGGCATATTCATCTTTCACCATCTTCTGGTTTATCTTTCTGTAATCTACACAGATTCTCGTACAATAAATATTTCTTCTTTCACCAAAACGAGGGGACTGGCATATTCAGAATAGCTAGGACGTATGATGCCATTAGCCAACCAATCTTCTATTTGATGTTTCACAATCTCTTCCTCTTGCAAGGCTAGACGCCGTGGACGCTGTACTACTGGTATGTCATCTTTTAATACTATTTTCAACTTTATAGGAGCTTCTTTTATCTTTAAAGGTTTGTAATTATTTAATATGTTTTGAACCTGAATTGGTATTTTTCTTTCATCAGTGAAGCAGGAAAGTAAACACTGTAAATACGAACTATCGTAACACTGAGGCCTTATCTCAATAATACCTTTGTTAATCATAGTTATAGTATTAACTAGGAAAGTTTGCCCGAGAATAATTGCATACGGAATGACACCTTTAGGTACTACATGGAAACAAACCCCTTAACAATGACGATTTATTACCCAATCAATGTAAAACTTACCCAATGAATACACCTTACTCGAACCAAGGCCGGTTAATAACTTCGTTCCGGATTCACATTTGACTGACAACATCTTATACACATCGTAAGATATTAGATTTAGATCGCTACCCGTATCTACTAAAAACTTTACTGTGATACCGCATGTTAACACTTCTAACAGATTTATTTACTAGTTTGTTATTGTTTACATTAAGTACACTATTACCGTGGTTATTATTTTGACACTGACAACAACTATGACACTGATGGGTTATTCTCCCGTTTGACACTAGCGTGCTATCTTGTTCACTCTCCGTTCCGTCATCTGGAGATTGATAATGAGCGAACATCGAACGTGCCTTGGAGTTAGCTCCACCTTCCGCCACCGCCTCGCGTACTGCCTACATTCAGACTTGTCGATGGTTCGCCTTTCCCTTTTCCGCTTCCGCAGCCACTAGCACCTTTATCGGTACTAACATGGCCGTATTGGTAACATTTGAAGGACTTGGTACCTTTTGTGCATGAACTCGCTAAATGACCTCTTTCTCCATACTTGAAATAACGTTAAACTTTATCACTGGCGTTAGTGTCGTCCGCTTTATCTTGTTTTTTGGATTCGCGACACTCACGCTGCTTGCCTGTACCGCTTGAATTTCCGCGATGTTTCAACATCTTCTGCTTCATAGTTTCGTATTGTGCCAACTTTTCCTTGAGAACCGCATATTTCGTAATCCCATACAAACCAATTTTGTTTTGCTCGTAATCGGCAAACCCGTCTATTATTTATTAAATTGAAAAGTAATCGGCGAACTTTACTCTTTTGCCAAGCTCTGTCATGGTCAGCATATATTGATAGTAGCTCTCATTGTTACGCTTTTAACGAGCCGCCATGATTTCATGCATTTGCTTGGTATTTACCGAATCTGGAAATCTATTAGCAGGGCATTTCTCAATTGTTCGTACGATCTGAATGTTTTTTCCGTATGAAACCATAACTTAGCGGTTCCCGTAAGCGATCTTCTGGCTATGATAAGTTTTTGTTGAGCCATCCAACCGAAGATTTCGGCATTGTCTTCAATGTCTTGTGACCACTTCGAAGACGCGTAGGTCATATCTTCACCATTGAATTTAATAATGGTCTCTACCATACTAAATTGCAAGGATTGAATTCTTGTTTACACGGTATTGTCTTTTTTTCCATGATGTCTTCGTAAAATACAACTTTTTTCCACGTGGGCACGCGGTTTGCGTAATGGCCGTTACCGTTGTACCGGTATTTTTTCTTCTTAGTAATATAGGTACAACACACCTTTATTAAGATAGTTTGTGTTGTAAATAAATAAATAAATAAATAAATTATTACGGTCGATCCTGGACGAGGCTGTAGGGGGGTGTGGATGACCGAAATAAGGAATCTTGAAAACTTCTTTAATTATTTTTAAAAACTTTTTCACATCTCGTCTTGTTCGTCTTATGTCCCAAACATACTCTCTCATTCACTCATTAATGCATTCATACTTATATTCTCGTAAAATTATGATGCGTTCCGAATTAACTTCCTACAGAAATGTAACAAAAAAATTGTGCTCAAGCAATTACATCTACGAAGAGTAATTTACGAATAAATTACAAAGTTTAACGTACATTTTTAAACAGGAAACTATCGTATATATCGAATATTAATTTAATTTTGTTGTAACGTATTTTTAAACGAGAACGTGTCAACTATAAAAAACCCTTTTTACGATTTGTTTACCTTTATTTAACTACCTAAACCTTTCTAGTATAGATACTTTTAGAGCAGACTATTATGTTCCTAAATATGGCTTGTATTTAAATAGTTCTTATAAGAATTTAAAAAACACCTCAGCAATATCTTTTCTTTTTCCCTTTTTGTCTTACCAAGACCAATGAATAAATAAATACATATTTCTATCCCAGCAACTCTCAGAATCATGATGTTACGTTTGCCAATCAGCAGTCTTAACACAAGAGGGCTTAGACAAGTGGCAATGGCTGTCAAAGCGTTTGTATTTTTGCAACGACTTTCAACAGGATTGTTACAAGCTTTTCGATAGTTATGACAATCCAATACATTATTGTCATTTCTGTCATCGTTATCGTTGATAAAATTTCACTTTGTTTAGGCCCCAAGGACTTATTTGCTCCAATATTAATTTGCGAAATGCTGATACTGTTTAATATTAACTCACCATAGCCATAGATGTAACACCTACATTAGCAACACCTAGAGCCTTCACATGTACAGGTTCTTGTACATTCATTAAGAAGAAGGTCACCACTTTTCTGTTCTTTACGTCCATGCACTCCCATGGTACACCATATACTGCGTCTTTTAGTTTTGCACTCTGCAGTTATTACAAAGATAATATTTATTTTGCCAAAATCATAGCACCTGAAGCTAATCAAGTTAATCAAATGTACTTAGAATAATTACAAGCTTTTTAATGTCAGTCACGGATAGGCAAATAAAAGCCTTCAAAATGTTCAGAAGCAAAAAGTAAATAAAACATAGAACATGACGAGTGATGAGATGAATTAAAGAGTCAAAACAAGTCTCCCA
Source organism: Griposia aprilina (assembly GCA_916610205.1). Taxonomy (NCBI): domain Eukaryota; kingdom Metazoa; phylum Arthropoda; class Insecta; order Lepidoptera; family Noctuidae; genus Griposia; species Griposia aprilina. Next base: position 19,142,166 of record OU744285.1, on the reverse strand, counting down.
CGTCCTTCTAATGTGGCTCATGAACAATTTCATACGTATGTGGTAATTTCTAATTTATTCCTATGATCAACGATGTTGACAATCTTACCTCACTTCCCACCAATTCGAAAATAACTGACAACTGTATAAGCTGCTGGGTCAATATAATAGTTAGTGGCAAATAACGCATCAGAGCTTGCGCTGTCTGAAAAATAAAATTATATAAGTATATAACGTAACAGCTTTTTGTTCGATATAATGTTGTCACTTACTGACCATTTGTGAACATTCTAGGAGTAATAGGCAGCCGCTGGCCTGATGGAACAAGTAATACACGAACAGCATCGGCCCGAATACATCGGACATAGTGTCTGTAAAACTGAAATAAATATGTTCAGGTGAATATATAAATAATATTACCCTAGGAGTTCTCTGTCATCGAATTATCAGTAAATAACTTACCCAACAATCTCCCGATGGTAATTGATACATTCTTTTAACCTTTCTGAAACTTGTAACAGTTCTTCTTTGGAATATTTTTCAGCACGTATAACGAAACCATTTTCTAACACAAAATTAGAATTATAACTCGGTCTTGGGAAATCATTCAGAATATTAATGAGTATTTTGAAATGGCCCCAAAGATGGAAAACCATTAGTGACAGAAACAGATCGAACATACAAAACCAAGTTGAGCACAAATATGACAACCACCTGCAAAAAGAAACAATACAATACAATATTCTACAACAATAAATAAATACTAACACAAATAAAATTATCAGTCAGTTTTATACCGACTCTCACATGACTATGACTCCGTGTATATATATATATATATCAGTGTGCATTAAAGCAGCCTCGACGAGTGGCGAAACTTCAATGTACGCCCGTCGCACCCTGTACAGTAAGATCGGCCACAAAATTGCTGACGCATTGCTACTACATTTACCACGGCAATAGCTGTATTTAAACAATGTGGAGACGACAATGTGACAGTAGTTAAAATTAAGCTGCGTATATCTAATGACGTTGCGAGTCGGCTTATCGGCAAAACATATAGTCGGCCCATTACTTGTACTTATTTGGTTTGCTAGTTTTATTTTTATTTCGAGTTTATGATTTATTTGATAGTTTCAAAATACTTCCTGTGCACTAATATTACCCGGGTTTCGATCGTGACCGCGCCAGTAAGTAAGCGTATGACTTGTGAATAATTTAAAAAATATTATTGGAATCATAAGACAAGACACACATTACATGAATTGTATGCTAATGATGTTGTTAACTTACCAGTGAATAATACTAGCAACAATATAACCCCTCATTTCAGTCGACGTGTTAAACGGATAATGGTAATACAGAGAGTGTTCAAACGTCGAGTTTTGGACACCACCACTTTTGTACCTTCCAGCAGCATAGTTACTGTACATAGGTATCAGGTTGAAAAGAGATAATCCAGCTAACATCTGAGCTACTAAGAATAACGTAAAGAGATGAGATACTAAGTGGACCATTTTGTGAGTCTGAAACAGAAATTTAAATAACCATTTTGTTGTACCAAGGAGAATACATTTATATAAAAATAAGAATAACCAGAGAAATCTATTGAATGAAATTTATGTATCTTTGGTCCAGTCTGATATAGTGTATTGCATAACTGCATGGGGTGGAGCAGTGAAATCTAGTTTTTAGGGGTAGAACGCGCTCAAAGAGCGATACTTAGAGTGATGTACTTCAAAAAAGAAGATTCTCTACTGACAAGCTATATGAAATATGAAATCCGCTCTCAGTGAGAAAAATTTATATCCTTCTTATCATCCTCAAAACGCACAAAGACATACGATATGACGCTAAAATACTAAGAAAATGAAATAAACACTACATAGTAAACATTCATGGGAATATTTACTATGTAGTGTTTATTTTTTATTTTATTTGTGTTATGGAACTAGGACAGAATTTGCCAGCAGACAATATAAAAAATGCTCTGCTTTTTAATACAATAAATTAATAAACTAATATATAATATATTTATGATCGCATAAAATATGAATGTAAAAAAAACTTTTTTACAAAAAAACAACCGACTTCCAAAAAAAACACTAAAAGACGTGAAAAATAACTTTAATTTCGGAAGTCGGTGCCTTTGGTTTTGTATTTTCGTGTTTGGCCACCGACTTCCGAAATTAAAGTTATTTTTCACGTCTTTTAGTGTTTTTTTTGGAAGTCGGTTGTTTTTTTGTAAAAAAGTTTTTATTTTTCACTTTTTAGTTGCGGTACCTACCCCACACAAATTCGTATACCACTACTTGGTGTGTAAATAACAGTGACAGGAAATTATTAACACATCATCCATATAAACTAAGTGGAAAAAATCTGCAGTAGTAAGGATAACTCAAAAACTACTGGTCAGACCTTGATCAAATTTAAATGGGACCACATGTAAAGCACCAGCTATCAAATAAAAAAGAATCATCCAAATCGGTTCACCCAGAAAAAAGTTATGAGCTAACACACATAAAAAAAAAAAAAAACATACAGACGAATTGAGAACCTCCTTCTTTTTGTGAAGTCGGTTAAAAATAGCTAATAGGCTTCACAGTTTAAATTATGATGATACAGAGTTACATTTGCAACGCGTGACTTAATAATAAATATTATTAGAGTGATATTATTTGCTTATTTAGTCACTCATGTAGACTCAAAATCTCTCTCTCATACACACACACGTACTCATACAAAAACACGCACACACACACACTCGTAAAAATTGATCGTATTTTTTATTATTATTTTTTCCTTTGTTTCTTTATGTACCCGTTTTTACTCGTACGTTAAGGGAAGAGCGGAGCCTTCAACTACAGGCATTTTCTATGCCCAAATGGAGACTAAATAATAATAATTTATTTAGGTACATAAAGGTATTTATACATGAGCGAGTTACAGATTAGGTATGCATTATTAATTACATGGTATAGGTACAACTAATTGTTGGGTGAATCGCTGCTCTCCTAGCAAGATTACTGAGTAATCTGTATTATGGAGAGACAGATTCGACTCCCAATTTGAGTATCACAAAAACCATGTTATTATTTATACTTTTGGAGCTTAAAATATACAACCAAAACAAAATCAAAAATTTAAATTAATTAAAACAAATTAGAATGAGGAGTGTTGGTGTGGTGAGTCGAGTGAATGCGTGTGCGTGTGTAAGGGTGTGTGTGCGTGTGTAAGGGTGTGTGTATGTGTGTGTGAGAGTGAGTGTAACTTTGTGCATTTGAATAATAGGAAATAGGGTTACTTTCATGTAAGTGTCAATAATAAGTACTTTTCAGTCTCGTCGTATGTTTTATTCAGGAGAAATGCACGGAGGGCGAGTTTACATTTGCTATGTGCTAAATTATAGATATATAAGGACGCATTAATTTTATTGTACAAGCAAGGGCCAAGGTAATAGAAAATTCTCTTCGTGTATTTAAATTGAGTTTGAGGAACAGTACAAATCATATCTTTCCGTCGTTTGGTAATGGTAGTAAAAGGGGTTTTTAAGTGTTGAAGAAGAGTGTTTTGCAGAATGAAATGTTGCCTTACGTTGAAGACATTACAATTTTTATAAAGTTCTGTGGTTGGAATCAGAATAGGTCGAAATGTTGCAATTTTCAGTATAGCTCTGTGTGACACTTCCAGAGGTTTAAGGGCAGTTTTTTGTGGCGCCACCCCAGCAGCAATACAATAAGTAATAATAGATTGACATAAGGCGTAATATACATTGCGAATAACAGACTGCTTAGCGACGTGTCGAAGAGTTTAAAAATATATATTTGTTTTCTAACCCTGCCTGTTACTAAGTTAATATGTATCTTATAATTCAGGTATCGATCTAAAGTTATACCTAGGTACTTAATATTTTCAACTTTGTCAATGAGTGAACATTGACATGTGTGTAAATGTGTACTGTTACAGGAATGAGCCTTTAAAATGATGAGAATATCAGGTTGTGAGGTTGGTGAGATAGAGAACGTCATCAATTTCGTCTTGGATGTGTTAAGTGATAGAGCGTGGGATCGAAGCCAGTTAAAGGCAGAATTAAAACCATTTTGTGCAATAATCTGAAGTTCTGACCACGAGTTAGCAAAAAAGGTAAGAGCTGTATCATCAGCAAAAGAAAAAAAAATGCATTTGTGATGTTGAGGTTGCAGAGATCGTTTAAAAATATGAAAACAGCGTAGGACCGAGTATACTGCCCTGCGTCACACCGTAACAAATCGGGAGCTCGTCGCTGAAATAGTTACCAATTTTCACCCTTTGCATTCCATTGGTTAGATAGCTTTTAAAAAGATCAAGCTGCACACCTCTGACGCCTGCTGCTTCTAGTTTAAGAAAAAGGGTAGAAATGGGAACGGTGTCGAAAGCCTTAGTGAGATCAAGAAATACTGTAAGCACCTTTTTGCGACTGTCGATTCTACTATGAAATTCGTTACTTCATGAACTGCATCACAGGTTGACTTGTTCTTCCGGAAACCGAATTGCTGAGAAAACAATACATTATTTTTTTCGAAAAATCCAACCAGTCTCTTATTGATTAGGTGCTCAAGAACCTTTAAAAGGGCGGGTAGTACCGCTATAGGACGATAGTTATTAAAAGAGTTTCCATCGCCACCCTTTAAAAGAGGGTGTATAATAGCCTTTTTTAAAGCTGACGGGAACACAGCATTCGCAAAACAGAGGTTAAATATATCATTTAAAACTGGCACTAGAATGTTACAGTATAAGTACCGCAAGAGAGATACCATCCCATCCAGTGGCTGTAGTGGATCTAAGGGACTCACTATAGATTTGACCTCATCAATATCCGTGTGATCCAATACAAATGATGACGAAGAAAAGGTAGTGTGGGAGCAAGTAAGCTGGGTGCAGTATGGTCGTTGATTATATTATCAGCAAGTTTTTTACCTATGTCAGCAAAGAATTTATTAAGATTATTGCAGGACTAAAACGGAGTGTCAGAGTGTAAAAGTAGTTGTGAAGATGCATGTTGTTGTTTTTGTGTGTTTGTGATTCGTTTTATAGTTTCCCAAAGAACCTTAGCGTTATTTCCAGCTTTATCTAGCTTTTGGGTGTCGAATTGTCTTTTGACATTTTTTAATATTTTATTGCAAGTTTCTGTATCGCTTAAAGGAAATTTCGAGCGTGATATTATTAGGCAATTTCTTCAATCTTTTATGTAGCAGATCTTTGTGTCTCATACACCGCAACAAGCCCGGAGTGATCCAAGGTTTGAGGATCTTCTTCTTAGATAGTAATTTTTTGGTGTAAGAGTTTTCGGATATTGCGGTACGCATAAGACCAACCAGCGCTTCAGTAGCAATATTGGAGTCAGACATAGAATAGATGGGTGCAAAGTCTAGTGTCGCCATAGTCTTATCCATGGCGTCAAAGTCAATTTTGGTGATGGATTTTACAATATTACCATGTGTTTTTTTGCTGGAAATGTATAGCAAGGAAGAACAGTGATCAGTAACAGTCGTATCGAAGACTAGTGAGACAGATGTCCTTGTGGTTTTTAATAATAAATGGTCCTGGCAGTTGTTTCCTCTGGTCGAAAAAGTATGGGTGAGAAGGAATCCGTGGAATGCAAGAGTGTTGAGGTACTCATGGGAGCGAGCGTCAAATGACATCGGTTTTATATCGATATTAATGTTACCAGTTATAGCTACAGTTTTGACATTGGAAAAAGTGGGAACTAAATTGTTCAGTGAGGATGGAAAATGATCAATCTTGCTTATCGACGGCGACCGGTAAATGCACAGAATGGCAATGTCAGACCCCACCCTGACTGATAATCCGGTGGCGGAACCACCAAAGCAAAGTTCTTCACAGGTGACAGTAAGGTTGGACCTGACATAGACCACAACACCATCACTTTGATTTAAGTTTTATCAGTGCTGTACATAATAATGTTTTGGATGTTAGGAATGTGGTGGTTATTCGAACACAATAACCAGCACTCCGTCAAGACCAAAATGTCACAATCCATCGACAGTCGTTGCAGTAGTGTTTGTAGACTAAGAAAATTACAATTGATTGATCTAATGTTCTGTGTAAGGATTTTTAGATAATGTTTTGGATGTTTAATAAACATTTTAGCCTGCTCCGGGCTGCAAGCATGTGAATCCGATACAGAATCTGTTAAATCATCAACAGTGTCCATAAGGAAATTTGCGTTGTCAAGCATTTTTTATGGTGAGGACAAGGGCCGTATGTTGCCTATAAAGCTTGGAAAACAGATTCGAATAAATCACGTAAGAACCATGTTGTATGATAATGTGAGCGTGTAGTGAAGAGTATAGTTAGTGTTATGTGCGAATGTTGGTGTAACAAATCTTACCTTCATCGCATATTCAGAACGATCTTTGTAGAAGAACAGATGGATTTTAGTAAGAAATTCTTTAGCCACCTCTCGGTACTTAGTGGAAAAAGTCAGTGTGATGACTCTGGACTGTAACAATTTAAGTAATTTAAAAATCATGAAAGCCAGAAATAAAAAAAAATTATTTGCTTATGGCGTACAGATAAGATAATGTTTATATAAATAGTTTCTTATTCTTCGAAAAAACTGGATCATTAAATCAATGCTAAATCTATATTTATAATATTAGTAGTTGTGGAACAAAGTTTCTTATTTTCCCGCATTATTATAGAACGTAAGTGAATTTTAATTACTTAAAGAAAAATAAACGACTACCCAAGCACCAAGGTTTTTCTTACAAATAATATTTTTTATGAGATCAAAGTAGGATACTTTTTTTTTTTTTTGGGTGGGAAATCATCAAATGATCTCTCCCGCTCTGGGCGGAGCGGAAGGGCGTGTCAGACTCTTACTGACTAAAAACCACCCGTGTTCCTTCAGTTCCCTGTGGGCCAAGGCCACGGTAACTCTTTCGAACAATCCGAGACCCCGACAGGCATCGGCCCTATCGGACCCCTTAAATGATGCTGACATCTCTTTGAGGCGCGCGTGGAACACGATGCGCCGTCGACCCGGGCCTTGTCCTTACCGGACGACGAGCTGCCCATTGCTCGCCGTCCGCAAGCCCGCGCCTATGGTGGCCGGGAGTCGGCATTTGACTCCCGACGCCCAGGGTGTCTCCTCCTGCGGCGACTAGGGGCGTGAGGGCGCAACGATTGCCGCACCCTCACGCGCTCCGCCTCCTCCTTCGCGAGCATTACTGCTTCACAGAAAGAGGTGACGGCTTCCCATTCCCTCTCGCTCCGTACCATGGCCTTTTATCAGTTGTCAGGAGATGTAATGAAACAATATTCGGATTGATTAACTTATATTTTAAGAGCTAGTTTATATTTACAATTTCGTTATTTAATCATATGTGGGACCGATACCTACACAAATTTACGTAGACCAATCGCAGATGAGCGGGTCGATTTTGCTCGCCATATAAATACTGCGGAACGCTTCGCGTCCATATAAAAGTACTCTGTGGTCGCGTCGCAGTGTCTCGTCCGATCACCATGTTCGGCAAGCCTATCCCTTGGGAGAAGCGAGCCAAATACTTGGGTGTCACTCTGGACCATAAACTCTCTTTCGGTGAGCACATAAGGCAGGCGCGTTCGCGCGCCGCTTTCGCTCTCGGTAGACTCCACTCCCTATTGAATGCACGCAGCAAATTGTCACTCAAGTGCAAATTGCGCATTTACACAGCGTGCATTCGGCCAATCATGACCTACGCGAGCGTGGTTTTCGCACACTCGAAACCCCACCACATCCATAGGATGCAGACCCTCCAAAACCGGTTCCTCCGTAGGACAACCGGCTCCCCTTGGTTCGTTCGGAACGAGATCCTCCATCTCGATCTTAAAATCCCCACTATCCGTCAGTTCATGAAGCGCATTTCCAAGCGTTTCTTCGACTCCGCGGCGTCGCATCGCAACCCTCTGGTTGTCGAGGCTGCCAGATATACCCCCTCCCGCATTAGTCATACCCGCCGTCCAAGGCATGCCCTGTCCGACCCCGATGACCCCATAACTCTCCTCCAGGAGAGCAGTAGGGCCACCAGTACAGTACACAAAAACAGACCGCCATCGTTCCGACCTCGCCGCCGAGGTCCTACGCGACGCCCCCGACGTAACTGTCCCCCCCCCCGACCCTTGCTCGACGACGCGCCAGCCCGCGCCGTAGCTGAGCCTGTAGCTTTAATTTCCCCTGATAATAATAATATAAGTTCGATCCAGCCTGTCCCACCTTGCTGCCCTCCCCTCAATGACGCCCTAAGCCGAGGTTCGTACCCCACAGGGGGAGCCCTTAGCGTGCGGTCACCTAGTATTTAAGAATTTTCGCCCCTGGCTGGAGGCTTTAAGTTAGTAGCTTAAGGCACCCACAGGCTTGCCCGGTTAAGTAGCCAAGACCTTAGTGATCAAAACTACGAGCTGCCCATTAGGAAAACAAAAAAAAATAAAAAAGTCGCAGCGTTAGTCGTATGCCCGCGCGCTTAGCGCGCGGACGTAGATGCTAGCTGTTACATAGTTCCTCCCCAGCGAAGCGCCGCACAATGCAAGTAGTACAAAGTGGTGTCGCCCACGGCGGCGTCAGCGAGCTTGTAAGTAGTGCGAAGTGGTGTCTCGCTTCGGAGGGCACAGTTGCGGTGACGTATTTTGCACGGAGATGCATGGACGCAGTGTTCGCGCTGTGTGTGCCTTTCACTTTTAGCTTTAGTGCGCGGCCATGCTCCGTCTCGGCCGGACGTAATGTTTATATAGCAAAACGTACGGTAGGTCTTGAGGTGCGGCCGGATCGCGTGACGTATGTCGATTGTTCGCCTGTACGACTTGCTGCTTCTTCGGTGTTAGGCAGGAATGCAGGCTTCAGTCGATCTATGCTGATGTTTACTTGACGATCTCTGATTATCACTGTATACACCTTGTTCTGTCTCTTCAAGACACAATACGGACCTTCGTAGGTTGGTGTCAACGGTCGGTGGTTGGCATCGGTACGTATGAATACGTGCGTACATACATGTAGGTCGTCATGTATAAACATTGCACGGCGATCGGTGTTGCGGCGGACCGCTTGCATCTTTTTCATTGCGTTGGTTATGACGTCGCCGAAGTGTGTATTTGTATTTGCGTATATAGACGCTTCTCCACACATTTCGCCGGGTAGCCGTAGCGGTTTACCGTATAGGGCTTCTGCTGATGACACATCGGTGTTTTCTTTTATTGCAGCGCGAAGTCCCAGTAATACGGTTGGCAATTCTTGTGTCCAGCTTGAGTTATGTAGGCGTGCCGTCAGTGCAGTTTTAAATGATCGATGCCACCTTTCAACCATTCCGTTTGCCTGCGGATGGTAGGCAGTGGTCCGAGTTTTATCGATGCCCATTCTATTCATCAGTATTTTGAATAAATGTGATTCGAACTATCTGCCTTGATCGCTTGTGATCCTTTCTGGGCAACCAAATCACACTAGCCACCCTTCGTAGACGGCCGTGGCGATAGTGTTGGCTTCCATGTCGCTGACTGGGAATGCTTCTGGCCATTTAGTTGTCCGGTCGATGATGGTAACACAATACCGTCTTCCATCTGATATGGGTAGTGGTCCGACGATATCTATGTGTATGTGCGACAGTCGATCTGCTGGTGGGTAATCTTCTAGCGGCGAAACTGTGTGTCGCTGCACTTTAGTTCGTTGGCAGATTATACAACATTTGGTCCACATACTGACGTCTTTGTTCATGTTTGGCCAGAAAAAACGTTGTGTGATCATCTTCCTAGTTGCTCGGGTGCCGGGGTGGCTAAACTCGTGCATGGCGTCGAAAACTTTTCTTCGTAGCTCTGGTGGCAGGTAAGGTCGTACGTGGCCACTTGAAATTTCGCACAAAATTGGCTTGCTTGCGTTGAGTGGACGTAGTCGTTCGAATTGGAGCGTTTTGTTTTTCGTAATGTCAGTCACTTGCTTGTCGCTGTGTTGAAGTCGAGCTAGCTCGTCGTAATCGATTGGTGATGGAGTGGATATTGCTTCGATTCTTGATAATGCATCGGCCACAACGTTGTCCTTTCCTTCAATATGGCATATCTTCATTGTAAATTGACTGATATAGTGCAAGTACCTCGTGCGTAACGGTGTTTCAATCTTGCTGTTTAGTCGCAGTAGTGCATGCGTTAAGGGCTTGTGGTCCGTGTAAACCGTTATTTCTCTACCCTCAAACATGCGTCGAAAGTGCCGTATTGCCTCGTAGATCGCCAGTAGCTCTCGGTCGAACGTGCTGTATTTCCTTTGCGCTTCTGTTAGTTTTTTTGAGTAAAAACCGAGTGGTCTCCAGTTGTTTCCGACACGTTGCTGCAGCGCGGCTCCTACACAGGTGTTTGAGGCGTCACACATCAGTGATAATGGAGCGTGAACTGAAGGGTGTGATAAGGTGACGGCGTTCTTGATACTGTTCTTACAGGCTTGAAATGCTTCTTTATCTTCGCTGTTGAAGTTCACCTCGGTCTTGTCATTTTTCTTGCATGTTCTTAGATATTTGTATAGTTTTTCCTGAACATGTGCAGCGTGCGGTATATTTTCTTTATAGAAGTTCAATATACCGAGGAATCGTCCTAATTCTTGAATTGTGGTAGGTTCAGGATAGTCAGATATTGTCTTCACACGATCTTCTGTGGGTTGAATGCCGGCTTCAGTCAGTATGTAGCCAAGGAATTCCAGTTTTTTGTGCCCGAATACGCATTTCGACACGTTTATTTTTAAACCATGTTCTTGGATTCTTTTGAAAAGATCTTCTAGGTGCCTTCTGTGGGTTTCTTGATCTGGTGAGGCAACGAGAATATCGTCGACGAATGGGAAGACGTGGTCCATGTCACCGAGAACATTATTGATGTGTCGTTGAAAGGTTTGCCCAGCGTTGCATAGACCAAAACACATCCGTGGGAATTCAAAAAGTCCAAACGGCGTAATGACTGCAGTCTTCTCGATGTCATCTTCCCGTATTCGCAATTGATTATACGCTTTTCTTAAATCAATTTTCGAGAAGATCGTCATCCCTTCGAGATGGTATGTGAAATCACGAAGTCGGGGTATTGGGTACCGATCCGGTTTGGTGACGGCATTTAATCGTCGGTAATGACCACACGGTCTGTATTCGCCGCTCTTCTTCTCTACGAGGTGGAGTGGACTTGCCCAAGGTAACTTTGATGGTCGGCATATTCCTTGTTCAAGCATGACTTGAAACTCCTTCTTTGCTGCTTGATATTTGTGTGGCGGCAACGGTCGTGCTTTATTATACACAGGCGGCCTGTGAGTTACAATATGATGTTCTACTTCGCTGTTCTTCATGTTGTTGAAGTTCGGGGAAGTAATCTCGGCGTACTGTTGAAGAAGGTAGTGGTACGGGTCGGTGAGGTTGATAGTCAGCACAGTGGGGGTAGATACGCTGCTTGCAATGCAACCGTCGATTGCCAGTCCTGTTTTCTTATCAACAAGTTTCGTGGCACGTAGGTCAACGAGAAGGTCGTGATGGCGCAAGAAATCTGCGCCCAAGATCGGTCGTTTCACGGCAGCCACGATAAATTGCCATGATAAGGGGCGACGCAGACCAAGGTTGAGTTCCAGCTTCCTCTCGCCGTATGTGTGTATCGGGGTGCCGTTTGCTGCATACAACACTTCGTCCGCCCGTTTCATTCCTTTCGTGTTAGGAATTACTGACACGTTGGCTCCGGTGTCCACGAGGAATCTCAAGTGATGTTGGTAATCGCAAACGTGTAGACGGTATGGTGATATTTCGTTAACCTCGGGTCCCGTCGCAGCCAAGGTCGCGACTAGTTTTCCTGCCGCTTGAACTTGCACGGAGTTCTGCAGTTGCGTGCTTCTTTACCGTAACGTGCGTGGTAAAAATAAATATCGCCTGACGTCTGCTGGTAAGTATTCGGTTGGCCTTGGGATAGTGAACGTGATCGTGAACGGAGTGATCTGAATGACGATCTCCTTGGTCTTGATCTATCCGTTTTCATTGCCGCGATTTCCCGCGTAAGTTGCATGATGGCCTCTCGAAGGTCTGGCTCTGGCTGCGAGTGATTGCTTTCTTGTCGTGACGAAAACGTTGACGGCTGTTTGCATGCACAAACTGAATGGGCTTCTCGGGTTTGCTCGTGCATCTTATCGGCCATGGCTGCAAGCACGTCGAGTGTAGCTTCTTCGTTGACTGATGGCACAGCACGCGTGGAGGTAGGCAGGTGTCTCATCCATAGTATCTGCAGGGTGCTATCGGGCATCTTGTCACGTGCTGGTTCTCTCATGTGACGCAATAACTGGGAAGCCTTCTGGTCTCCCAACTCCATCTCGGTGAGCAGCTTTTGCAGTTGTTTTGTCTCTGACTCTTCATAAATGGACAACAGTCTTTTCTTAGCCTCCTCGTAGCGGCCAGCGCGTGGCTTGCTCATGATGATGTCGCTTATTTGCTCGACGTCCGTCTTCTCGAGGTGAGCTACAAGCAGGCTGAACTTCGCTTCATCGCCGGGCTTCTGCGGGTTGACCACTGTTTCAAATTGTGCAAACCAGAGCAGTGGTTTGTCACGCCAAAACGTCGGTATGCGCGACTTTAAGGAGACGGTCGCTACTTCGTCGCCGGTTGCCATTCTGTTGCTGTTCGTCGGGGTCACCACTTTACCAGTTGTCAGGAGATGTAATGAAACAATATTCGGATTGATTAACTTATATTTTAAGAGCTAGTTTATATTTACAATTTCGTTATTTAATCATATGTGGGACCGCTACCTACACAAATTTACGTAGACCAATCGCAGATGAGCGGGTCGATTTTGCTCGCCATATAAATACTGCGGAACGCTTCGCGTCCATATAAAAGTACTCTGTGGTCGCGTCGCAGCGTTCCCCCGACCCTTGCTCGACGACGCGCCAGCCCGCGCCGTAGCTGAGCCTGTAGTTTTAAATTCCCCTGTTAATAATAATATTATCTCGATCCAGCCTGTCCCATCTTGCTGCCCTCAGTGACGCCCTAAGCCGAGGTTCGTACCCCACAGGGGGTGCCCTTAGCGTGCGGTCACCTAATTTTTAAGAACTTTCGCCCCTGACTGGAGGCTTTAAGTTAGTAGCTTAAGGCACCCACAGGCTTGCCCGGTTAAGTAGCCAGGACCTTAGTGGTCATAACTACGAGCTGCCCAATAGGACAAAAAAAAAAAAAAAAGTCGCAGCGTTAGTCGTATGCCCGCGCGCATAGCGCACGGACGTAGATGCTAGCTGTTACAGCCTGTACCAGGGCCGGACGCGAGAGATCGCCGCCGCCGATCGCCACCACGAGGACACGGCGGTGCTCCACCCAAGCTGGGCAGACCTCCACCGTATGCTCCACCGTGTCCTCCGGTCGATCCACACAATGCCAACACCCGGGCGTTTCCTCCCGCCTTACTTACGCCGCGATACTTGTGTTCACGTTATTTGATTCACCTTTAATACTAAGTGCTGAACTTTTTATTTAATGCTAGATTCAAAAGGTCTGCGATTTCATCGTGAGCCTGAGATCTGGGAATATTTAAACGAAAAACTACTCTTAGCGTGTGTCCTAAAACTGTGGCATGTGAAACCGTATTAACTTATTTCTAACTAAACTAAAATTTAGCCAAATAATAAACTAATGACTATACACGACTCGCCTAAAATTGTAACTTAGGTAACAGTGCTACTGTACATAACGTAGGTTTCAAAGATAGAGACCCCTTTATGTATAGCGACGAAAAAACTAAAGAAACAGAAACTTAAATTTTCGAATTAAAAACTACATTAAATTGGCTTAAAATGTACAGTTTCACCTAAGGAGTTTCTTATGGAATGATATACAGCGCCTAATTACTATGCAACATTGAATATATAAAGTCGAACATACAAAAATATTACGCTAACCTTGTTCCAGTCAATTTTGCAGCACCAATGAACGCTTCAGGAATGAAAAAGTATCAGAATGGGTTCTTAAATAATAGTTATCGTGTACTAAGTTGGGTACAAAAATGGGTATGTTATCAGTCCAAATTGATCACAGAAGGTGCGCGATAAAAATCGGGAATTTTAAAGAGTTTCAAAACAGTTTGTTTACTCATGTTCCTAATCTCACGTGCTTTTACATAATCTCTCTCCTTAAGTTAAGTACACATACAATGTCAATTTACAAATTTTACGACAACAATTGCCAGACATTAAGTTCCGAATCGTAATAAATAACAAATAAAAAACCATGCCATGCTGTGTTTAGGTCTGTTTGCATCTAATGCTAGACTATTTATAAATTTCGTTGTCCTTACAGGATCTAAATATTTGTTCAAGAAATACTCAAAATTACCGCGTTTTATTGACGGTTTCGAGAATTTTTGTTCACGTAATTGACGCCAGTTACTGTACCGAGACTTATTTTATCCCATACACAGCATGACATCATGGCATTTTTCCTTATGGCATGAAAACTATTTGAATAATTACAATAACTAACTTAAACATACAAAATATAGCCCATGTTCACATGAATTCTTACAAATCGATTATTATTTATTTAAGTTACATTAGCTGTCTCGTGGACCCTTCCTTTCAAGCCAAATATGCCTGTGTTAGGAGTTAATTCAAACCAATAGTCGTTCAAACGAATGACTTCTTGATCGGAATTAACATTGAACATCAGATATCCAGTATCAGATTGCCTCTTCAGCTCACCAGTTAAGTCATAGTCACTAGAAATTTCACTTACCATATCAACTGTATTCATAAGTATAATAATATACATATGCCCAACTTCCAAAAAAGATAATTCGCTCATGTGTATGATGACATAAGCAACGCCTCCATACATACAAGCAATAGTCACACCTAAATAAAAGAATTTAAGGAATACGGCTTGGTAGTTTGACTCGGGCTCTCCTATTTCTTTTCGAGGCCAGGAGCTGATGATGACCAGCATAAAACGTAAGGTTTTAATGTATAGGTAATCGGAGGGAGAATTGATGGCGCTGCAACAGAAAAATATGTTCACTGTGCTTGTTTCCGTCTTAAAGTGTATTCTAGTTTAGAAGCATTGTAGTCTTGGGCTGAGAAAGTAATATTCAATGAGTAGCGTATTTATTAGTTGGTACTATGTAATAAAATCCTATTCAAATAGAATGTTGGACATTATGTATGTCTAGAGCAATTTCAAAAGCCCTTTCAGACAACAACTGTCTTTGGCACTCATATGAAAACAAGCAAGAAAGGCCAATAAGAGTAATGGCAAAAAAATTGCATTTCACCTGTATCCCGGAAAGAGTAGTCGGAGACTTACGCAGCAAAGGCTTCAAGATTCTAGAAGCAGTCAACAAATTGAGTTGGAAAACTAAAGAGCCACTCAATATGTTTATGCTGACATTCTCAAATGATGAGGAAACCAACAAAATATTCAATATTAAACACATTTTGGGATGTAACGTGGAGATACATCCTATAAAATCCACAAAACTGGTACCTCAATGCAAAAGGTGCCAGGCATACGGCCATACGCAAAAGTACTGCTCCAAAGAACCGAGGTGCGTAAAATGCACGGGTAAACATCTCACCAAGGATTGCAGAAAATCAAAAGAAGAGAAGCCAAAATGCGTCCACTGCGGAGCCCCGCATCCGGCTAACTACAGGGGATGTATTGTAGCAAAAGAAATACAACAGCTAAGACTGAAAAAAACTAAAGGAAGTAATGTCAATGCTCAACAAAGTGTACCTGCCGGAAGAGGTGAAGACCCTGGCAAGTCCAAACCAATTCAAAGTGCGATGAATACAATAAGTAAAAACATCTCATACGCACAAGTAACTACAAGAGGCACAGCGAAAGCGCCTTTGGCTGATATGAACAGCGATAAAAAGCTGGATGAAATATTAAAGCTAATGTCATCATTCGACGAGAGATTAAAAAAAATTGAAAATGGCAACATAACTGCTACTCCTAAAACCAAAAAATGAATACTACACTTAAACTTATGGCGTGGAACTCAAATGGGTTACAAAAACATCAGAATGAGTTGCAAGTAGTATTAGAAATTGAAAAAATTGATGTTTGCCTTGTATCAGAAACGCACTTCACAAAGCAATGTCATATTAAATTCAAAGGATACAACGTATATCATGCACTACACCCAGACAATACTGCAAGAGGCGGAAGTGCAGTTATTGTTAAAGATAATTTGCAGCACTATGAAGTGCTTAAATACGAAGAGAAAGATATCCAGGCCGTGGCAATTTGTCTACAAACAAAAAAATATCCCTTAACAGTATGTGCCATCTACTGTCCACCACGATACATGATAAGAAAAGATCAGTATATGAGCTTCCTAGCCCGCCTTGGTAATAGATTTATCTTAGGAGGTGACTTCAATGCTAAAAATACCTATTGGGGTTCCCGACTAACAACTACTAAAGGCAAAGAACTACTGAGTGCCATAAAAGAACTAAAATGCGAAGTTATATCTACTGGAAGGCCCACTTATTGGCCAACAGATCCAAATAAAATTCCAGATTTAATCGATTTTTTCGTAACCAGGGATCTATCAACTAGTTATACCAGAACGGAACAAAGTTATGACTTAAACTCAGATCACTCAGCAATTTATTTAGAAATTGGCGAGAGTTCTTTGTATAAAGAAAACTGTATCAATCTAGTTAGTAAATTTACGGACTGGGAGGGCTTTAAAAACAGATTGAATGATCAAATAGACCTTAAAGTTCCATTAAAAACCCACGAACAACTTAACATCGAAGTTGAAAAGTTTATTATGCACATCCAACAAGCAGCGTGGGAAAATACACCTGCCTTTAACAAAAGAACGAAGGGAAACATGTACCCTCTCAGAATCAAGCAGCTCATTATGGAAAAAAGAAGGCAGAGAAAAACGTGGCATCAATCTAGGTGTCCTGAGGACAAACAAAAGTTAAACAAACTTACAAAAAAAGTAAGAAGACTAATCCAGAACTACAAAGATGAATCAACCAGAACCTACCTTCAGAAACTAAGTAATGACCAAAGGACAAACTACTCCCTTTGGAAGGCTACTAAGAATCTAAAGAGACCGATAGCCCAAATCCCCCCCATCAAGGGGGAAAACGGGCAATGGGCACGCACAAATGAGCAAAAAGCTATGAGGTTTGCAGAGTACCTAGAAAACATATTTCAACCAAATGAGGGGGAAACTATTGAAGACCACACTCTGGTTAATACAGTGATCCCAGACCATATAGATGCCATAAAACTAGTTACACCGAGAGAAGTTGCACGAGAAATAAAGTACAAAATTAACCCAAGGAAATCACCAGGATACGATCTAATAACTGGGGAAATCTTTCATAACTTACCAAGAAAGGGTCTGGTTAAGTTAACAACCCTTATTAATGCCGCACTAAGGCTTAAATATGTACCGGACTTATGGAAAGTTGCTGAAGTAATTATGATCGCAAAGCCT
The DNA here is from genome assembly GCA_916610205.1 of Griposia aprilina. Lineage (NCBI taxonomy): Eukaryota > Metazoa > Arthropoda > Insecta > Lepidoptera > Noctuidae > Griposia > Griposia aprilina. Next base: position 19,124,703 of record OU744285.1, on the reverse strand, counting down.
GGGAAACCGGCTCACGAAACAACATCATACAGACCCATTTCCCTGCTACCAATAATGTCAAAACTGTTTGAAAAGCTGCTACTCAAACGCCTTAAACCCATCATAGATAACAGGAACATTATACCTGAGCACCAGTTTGGTTTTCGAGAAAAACACTCAACGATAGACCAAGTGCACAGAATTACAAACGTAATAGAAAACGCGTTGGAAAACAAGAAAGTTTGTTCTACTGTTTTTCTAGACGTAGCCCAAGCATTTGACAAAGTTTGGCATGAAGGCCTTATTTGTAAACTAAAAAGTCTGCTACCGAAAGCGTTTGCGGATATATTAGAATCCTACGTTCTAAACAGAGTATTTAGAATAAGACAAGAAGATACGTATTCAGAACTTAAACCCATAAAAGCTGGTGTACCGCAAGGAAGTGTGCTAGGTCCGGTCCTGTACCTACTATACACTTGCGATATTCCCGAATCTGAAAACAATACCATTGGGACCTTTGCTGATGATACAGCCATAATGGCCGTTGGAAATACCCACGAAGAAGCAGTAGAGAAGGTTCAAATGGCTGTTAATCAAGTTTATGACTGGACTAAAAAATGGAGGATTAAATTAAATGAATCCAAATCCGTACATATAGACTTTACCAACAAAAAACAACAGTATCATCCAGTTTTTATTAATAACAACCAAGTCCCTTATGAGAATACAGCTAAGTATCTCGGTATGACCCTTGATGCAAAGCTACGCTGGAAAGCTCACGTCAAGAAGAAAAAAGATGAACTCGACCTACGGTTCAAAAGAATGTATTGGCTGCTTGGAAGAAACTCCGAGCTGTCCGTGCAGAACAAACTGTTACTATACAGACAAGTCCTGATGCCAGTTTGGACTTATGGTATTCAGCTGTGGGGCTGCACCAAACAGACAAATGCATTAATCATTCAGCGATTCCAGAACAAAGTACTACGGGAAATTGTTAATGCACCCTGGTACGTACGAAATTATGACCTCCATCGGGACCTAAACGTTGAGTTCATCGATAAAGTGATTCAAAAATCTGCAGAAGCTCACGACAAGAGACTTCATCAGCATGTGAACATCGAGGCGATCCAGCTTCTCGACCACACGGACATAGTGAGAAGACTTAAAAGAACAAAACCGTTCGAGTTAGTGTTTAGTGCTAGTGTTAGTGAATAGTGAATAGTGTAATGTAGCACAAATGTTACTAAATAAACACAAGAAAAAGTGTATTCGCCTTAATAGAGACAATAAGAAAAGTGCCAATGGACACATTCTTAGTATGTAAAGACAATTTAGCATTTTAAGTTATATTTAAATTACTTATTAGTCTATATACAAGGCTAGATTGTAATAAAATTAGGGTCCATCATTTTGATGAACACTAGGACAAGGGAAAAAAAAAAAAAAAAAAAAAAATTATGTATGTCCAGTAGTTTGGTTCTTTACCTTCCACATTAAGTCTAACCTAAAAGGCCCCGTTAAATCGGCGTCGCTCATGTTCAAAATTTTACAGTAGAATTTCAGGATTTCACACTAGCAAAAAAGATAAACTACCACACAAAATTGCATCCTCTAATTAATCCCTTCAGGGGGTGAATATTCAAAAATCTCTTCTTAGTGTTCACCTTCTTTCTAACAAGGAACTATTGTGCACAATTTCATGCTTCTAAGCCGAGCGATCTTATTGTGCGTTGTGTCAGTGAATTTAAGATGTTTATTATGTAAATGACAGATTAAAACTGCATTTGTTTTAAACTGTAAGAACAGTGGGGTTTGGATGTGTGATCCTAACTTTTTACCGTAAAATATCGCACAGGACAGCGCACTGTACACAGCTGCAAAGGCTTTTCAAACTAATATATGTTTTTAAAATAAAATAACACGAATACTTACAGTACAGCTTCGTTTTCGAAAAGGAATTTACGTAAAGTCATTTTGACTAATAAAATCCAGATCTACCTCAATCTACTTTACCCTCTCTTCATTCGTAGCAGAGTGGTTGTGGTCATGAATTAGTTTTATCCTTTTGTTGATGTTTAAGTTCAATTCAAGGACTTATAAATAAAATTATAGCCTAAAGCTCAAGCCACACCAGAAAAAAAACGTTATTTAAAATAATGAGAAGTCAGTCAAAATTCCAGTACTTAAAAAAGGCAGATATATACTTAAGCATTTTTGGTGCCCCAAAACACCCCTATTCTAGAACAGTAAATAAAATCTCTTGTGCTCAATACATGATACCAAATGCCAGGATCAAAATGTCATTATAGAGGCATGCATATATATTATCTAGTGGATTGTATAATTTGTGATCTGACAAATTGTAGAAAATGATGTAACCAATGGTAGATTGACTAACAGAATTGAGCAAGTTGATCGACAGAAACAGACACAATATTTTTTAATGATCAATCGCGGAAATGGCTTACATTTCAACAATTACTCATTTTTTGGGCAGTTCCCTTTCAAAGTTAAATATTTACTTTAAGCTTTATAGTCTCACCCTTACAATATTTATGAAAATTATGAAAACAAACCACGTTTCTCATACATTAATTCTTCCTATTTATTGCACGTTCAAAGTGGAACATTAACTTTAATAATACAGCACTCTTTATGTGTGCCTTAATTATCTCATATTATATGCCCTTGAATGTTTGCAAGCATGCTTCATTATTGATACTTATCTACTTATCTACGGTATTTTATGGAAAAATATTTTTCATAATATAAAATAACACAATATACATAACATCACGCCTCGTTTCCCCGATGATTTGGGCAGAGGTGTACCTATAGTACACGGGTACATCCAAATACTCCGTAATATTTTACTCCGAATTTCGATGTTCGTGATTTTTAACCAACTTCAAAAGGGAGGAGGTTATTAATTCGGATGTTTATATTTTTTTTTAATGTATGTTCGAGTATAACTCCGTCATATATAGACAGATTTGCAAAATTCTTTTTTTGTTCGAAAGGGTATGTTGTCGAGGTGGTACCATTGTCACTAAGTCAGAATCTGATGAGGGGATCCCATGGGAATCGAGGGAAATCCTCAAATTTTATAGGCACATCTATAGCGATTTGGGTATTTTTTATGGTAACTCGGGCATTTGCTCTCGGAAAGCACCATTCGGTGAAGTCGACCGGATGATGAAGGCCATTGGGGCAACCGGAACTACTCAATAATAAGTATTTCACGGGTTGCGATTCGATTACTTTAATGTTTGCTAAGCAATTTATGCTCGTCACAATATATATGTTGAAATGGAGCTGATAGTGGCTTCACCATCAGCTCCAGTTTTTTTGGTTCTTTCCAGGAGAACTCCTCAACAATTAACGTCCCTGCATCGGGAAAAGGCATATTTTGTAAAAGGTGATGAGCAGTTGACATTAAGCTATTGTAACTTAGATAAATTAATAACTGACTCAGTAAAAAGTGAAAAACAAAAAACTTTTTTTTGAAAAAAAAAACAACCGGCTTCAAAAAAAAACACACTACAAAGTGAAAAATAATTTTAATTTTGGAAGTCGGTGGCAAGAATCTAAAATACAGATCCAAAGACACCGACTTACGAAATTAAAATTATTTTTCACTTTGCAGTGTGTTTTTTTTTTGAAGCCGGTTGTTTTTCTTTCTAAAAAAAGGTTTTTTTCTTATAAGCGTTGGGTATCATCTACTGTTACTGAATAATTTGGGCTACGTTAAGTTAGAACAGTGCCCATTAACGCCAAATGGCCTATAGTGTTGGTGAATCATTTGGGTTGGGTTAGGTTAGAACTGTGACCAACGAATGAAAATATTTTTATGTTTATTTCCCTTAAGGACTGATTTAACTGGATACAATCACTTAACTAACACAACCAGCATTTCTTTTTGCTGATGATTGTACCATTGTATAATTTCACTTGAAACAGATATTAATGACGCCATCGAAAAAATTATAGGATGAACAAATTATAGGACTACTACTAACAATTTAAAATAAAATTTCGATAAAACTAACTTAATAATATTTCGCAAGAGAGTTGCACAGTTTAGTGACATTAACTTCAAATACTCAAATAAAAAAGTCACGCACGTTGACACTACAAAATACTTTGGGACTAAATATTGACTGCAGTTTAAATTGGAAAACTGACATTGAGAATTTATGCTTATAATTAAATCAACAATCGTATGCTTTAGCATACCATAATGCTTTCCAAAATGGCCGATATATCGACTGCGCTGTCTGCATACCACGGTTATGTGGGATCCATAATAAGATATGGAATAATGTTCTGAGGACATTCTGTACATAGGGATGATGCTTTATGGCTCAGAAGAGATATGTCCGATCAATCTGTAAACTTAAACAAACACATAGTTGCAAAGAATATTTTAAAAATCTTAAACTACTGACACTTCCATGCATATATATTTATGAAATTATTAATTTTGTAAGATCTTTTTTTTTTTTTTTTTGGTTGGGAAGTCATCAAATGACCTCTCCCGCTCTGGGCGGAGCGGAAGGGCATGTCAGACTCTTACTGACTAAAACCCACCCGTGTCCCTTCAGTTGCCTGTGCGCCAGGGTCACGGTAACTCTTTCGAAGAATCCGCGACCCCGGCAGGCATCGGCCCTATCGGACCCCTTCAATGATGCTGACATCTCTTTGAGGCGTGCGTGGAACACGACGCGCCGTCGACCCGGGCCTGGTCCTTACCGGACGGCGAGCTGCCCATTGCTCACCGTCCGCAAGCCCGCGCCTACGGTGGCCGGGAGTCGGCAATCGACTCCCGACGCCCAGGGTGTCTCCTCCTGCGGCGACTAGGGCCGTGAGGGCGCAACGATTGCCGCACCCTCACGCGCTCCGCCTCCTCCTTCGCGAGCATTACTGCTTCACAGAAGGAGGTGACGGCTTCCCATTCCCTCTCGCTCCGTACCATGGCCTGTACCAGGGCCGGTCGCTAGAGATCGCCGCCGCCGATCGCCGCCACAAGGACACGGCGGTGCTCCACCCAAACTGGGCAGACCTCCACCGTATGCTCCACCATGTCCTCCGGTCGATCCACACAATGCCAACACCCGGGCGTTTCCTCCCGCCTTATCCGAAACAGGAACCTCCCGAAACAGCCAGGTCCGGTGAGGACCTGCGTCAGGCGGAAGGTGAGGACGCCGTGGCGCCTCTCAAGCCACTCCTCAAAGAGGGGACTTACCACCGCAATTGTGGCGTGCCCAGCACTGGGTTGCGACAGTCGCACTCTCCATGCCGCCATGAGATCCCACCGGAGCTCTGTCCGCTGTGCCGCGATTTCTCGCGGCAGCGGAGTAATTTTGTAAGATCCAACACTACTTTCTTTGAAAAATATATAAGTAAACGACATATTGGTAAAATTTGTTGTCCTAATAATAAAACAACTCTGTTAAATATTACTCGTAGTATATTTTGCATGGCTCCCCGTGTATACAATCACCTTCTTAAATATTTAATGGAGGCATCATCGCCTAATATTATGTTCAAAAAAAAAACTAAAATGTTTTTTGTTAGATAAAGCATATTACAGTGTATCTGAATATTTGCAGGATAAACTATAAGATTTATTTACTTTATTTTTTTTAATTAGTTTTATTGATCCGATTCTTAATTTTATTTTGTTTAGTTTTAATTTATTTGTGTTTTCTGTCTATGTATTTTGCATGCCGAAAGGTAAAATATGATGATACCAAGACTGTGATAGACAAATATTACATGAATGTAAAACATCTGCATATTGTTTACCCATATTTGCAAATAAATGATTTTGAATTTGTATTTGAATTTAACTATGCAATTATGAGTCGGAAAACGCATGTGTCATTAGTTTTTTTTAATTCTACCTCCTCACATTATATAACACTTCTCTATGACGAGCAATTACTACGTGTTTATTTGTCTTGCTATTTAGTTTTACAAGGCGTTTTTATTTCGGAATTCTAATTAATGGGTACTTTAATAATCGAAATTCGTATTTTTGATGTTTCGAATTATCACTAAGTCGGTCTTTTTGTTACTCGATCTATTGAAACCTGGTATTTTGAGAATAGTAATTATAAACGTTAGGAATATTGAAATTTAGGAATTATAAAAATAGGATGAATGATAAATCGGAATTGTTATAATATTAGGAATTTTAAACCATTCGGAATTATGAAAATCGGTATTTTGAAATTCGTAATTGCGACTGACGGAGTAAAGTTTTACGTATTTATGTAGTGTACGCTACTGTGTACCCATACTACACCTACATTTCGCCAATTATTTTTCTGCCCCATGTAATACAGGGCGAGCACAAGCCTATTGCCATGAAAATCAAAATCATTTTATATTTTTTATAATAATAATTATTTAGTGACATAAGTTAAAGAAACTTGTTTGAAGCCTCTGACTCCTGAACTAGGTATACCTGTATGTCAGGAGTCACAAATTCATTATTTGCATTAATAAATTTCAGAAGGTTTAGAAAGGTTAGTTTGTAGAGTTAATCCTTCTAGAGCTAGAGGCTTGGCTCTATATTAGATCTGATAACTTTATAACAGTGACAGCGTTATATAAGTCTTGGCAACCTACATTACATGAAATGTTTTTGATGGGATCTCAATTCTTTTTGTAGGGTGCTCTATTTATTTTTATTTTAGTGGTGATATTGTACGGATATTACACAGAAATGTTAAAATAATAACCCTTCGTTCTAGCATAGTTGGGTAAAAAAAGGTATTTCTTGCACGCCAGCAGTTAATTGAACAAAAAATAAACATGACTCCAAGATATAAATGCACAGTAAGGAAAGTATTTTATATTTTCTAACGAAAGGGCGACAATACTCTATTTGTATCAGCCCAAATATAGCCCTTATATTTTTTTTTGAATAACGAATGTTTGATCAATTGTCGCTCAGTGACCCCAGCGAACGATACCATACCGCAAAATGGAGGACATATTATATGGCCGTGGTTTGCAATAATTGCGGTGTTTTTTAGATATCTCGTAACTAATACGCCTCAGAGGGTAGACAAAACTATTCATTCTACCGCAAACGTCATTTACATGGTTTTTCCAAGAGCAAAATTTATCTAAAGATATCCCAAGATATTTAACTGAGTCAGTTTCTGTCAGGGCGCCTTCTTTATAAACTACATTTAGGTTCAAAGGTTTTGTTCGGTTTTACTAATATTGACTTTTAAATTTTTAGCTTCTAGCCACTCTATAGACGTTTGGAGACATGTGTTTATATCCTGCTCGTAGGTATTTTTATCGTTATCTTTCAATAAAATAAATAAATAAATTTATTTATTATTTAACTTTTCAACAATGAGTACACTGTTACTTTACAATTTGTACATTGCAAACTTAAGTCTAAGCGACTCTTTGCTTAATGAAAAGCACAGCATGCACTTCGTTAGGCGCAGATAATAACACAATAAAATAGATTGTTTAAAAAAATCGGATAAACGCTAAATTCGTTACAATGAATTAAATTAAATATTATAGATTATTAGTTTTTTTTTTTTTATAAGATTAGGTTAATATCGATTAAATGGCAAGCGTGGCTTTGTAGAGAGCAGGTATTGATGAGTAAAATAGGTCAATGTCCACTTCATGTTCTTTGTATGCAGCATACATTCTATACAGTGGACAGTATTGCCGTAAGTTGGCAAAAATAGGCAGAATTTTGGGTTCCTTCCAAATAGACGGAAAAGTATCCCGAAGCACAGAATTATTAAATATAATACTTAATGGCAGTAAAAAACATCCGCAGCTTATTTAAAAGCAAATCAGGTAAATTTGGAAAATCCAAAAGTGCACGACTCATAATGCTCATTTAATTATGAAATATAAAAATAATAAAAAATACTTAAGTCGTTCAAAATGAATTGCCGAAAAAACAGCTGTAGTAGGAAGAAGGCACAAGCGCCCCTGGTGGAATACTCTACACTGAATTAATTAATCATTCGCATTCAGTGACCTACAAACGTCGATTAGAATTTAAAAAAAAAAAAAATAACTCAAATAATGGATTTTTTCACAAGTTACAGTGTTTCCGGGTTTCACACATGACGGACAGGATTGTTTTTTGACCTATTTTGGTGTTTTTTCCAATTCTATTGCAGTAAATCAATTTTTAAAAAGTATGAAATTAATCTCCATTAAATTATCTCGACAATAGTATGCAAAATATCTTGATTCTGTGAACTAACAAGGCTATAATAATAAAAATAGCCGGCAAAATGAGGCGAAATTATTTTTTCGATCGTAAAGCACTCTCTGATGCTTCGCATCATGAGTCGTGCAATATTATCAGTGCCAGCCCTTTGTGAACGTCATTTTTTGTAATTCTTTGCGTATCTGGTCTTGTCATATTGTTATTTGGCCTACGTGCTTTTACTTATGCAGCTATCTATGTCACCTGCGCCTTCATGCATACCATTCCCATCACTACGATATATCTCAGAGAAAGGGATGCGAAATAATTACATATTAAATAATAAAAAAACAGAGGTGTTTATACCATCAGTCATGACCCCGCAGATATTACTTTTTACGGTTTAAGCTTGGCATATTAAGGTAACTTTACTCTGAGTTTAATAATAAGGGGTCACAGTATGGGTTGATCTGCTGCAATAAAGCTGACTTTATAGCAAGGTGGAAAAGCCATAATTTTTCAACCCTCTTTAAATGTCTTATGACATATATGTCATACAAGTACCTATGGTAATCGCGATGGTTCAGATGGCAGTCACGCTAACTCTTGATATTATTATGCAACCGAAGAAAATGATAAGGACACACTGAAATTAATCATGAAAAAATGGCGAAATCAACCCAACTAGCAAAATAACTAGAGTGACACAGTGTGTCTACTTTAACATTCCTGAACACCAAAAACGAACGGACAAAGTCACGAGGAGAGCCAGTTCAAACTAAAACATTCGGTTCAAAAATTTACCAACCCTGGTCCTATACTTAATAGGAAAAGTTCTGCGAATTTTCTGGCTTCCATTCCCAGAGAGATCTAGGCATTGCGTGGTTGCCTTGATTAGATTCTATGTCAGGGCTGCAGAACATAGGTTAAACGGTTGATCAAGCTAGATAGATGAAGCGGCAAATTAATGTCATTTCCACAATCAGGCATACAGATGGTTATGCTATTTCACTCGAGGTTGGCCGCTTTAGAAATATTTGCATTTAAATGAGAAAAGCAAGGACTACTATCTTGTTTTGGCACGGCTTAGCTTCATCATCATTCCCCTACCCGTATTCCAATTTATTTGGGTTTGGCCCAACATGTCATTTCCTTTCATACTTCTCTATTAGTCGTCATCTCAGCATTCACCCTCTTTCTAGCTATATTGTCTTTCACAAGTCTTTGGCACGACTTAGCTTTTTTTTTGCCTATATTGTGTCCCACTGCTGGGCAAAGGACTGCCATTTTTCCTTCCAAACCTTCCTGTCTTGTACAATGTCCTCCATGTTGGCCCTCCAAAAGTTATGAGATCGTCACACCACCTTCGCCATGGTCTACCTCAATGGCGATATCCTTCCTCAGGCGTCCAGTGAGTGACGACGGCTTAGCTTATCGTGATTCAAATATTTTCCAGTTAGTAAGATGGTAGCAGAGCTGACCATCCAGCGTACTGACATTTAGGCCCACGAAACTTGCTCCACAAATCACTAATGTGTTTAACGCAACGCTTCGTACTCAAAAACATCATTCTGTCTCTGTCATCTTCAAAATATTGACAGAAATAGAACGATGTTTTAAACTCGTAACCCTATGGGGTAATTGCGTAACACACTAACAGTACCAATAGCTTTCATTTTAACAGTTCAAAAACATTCAACACCTTTATTACGTTGTTGACAGACAAATTTTTCGAACATTATGAAGCAATGGATTAACAATATCCTTCAAAATGAGTCAGATTGTGATCTATGTTCTATTTAGAGGGTTTGGTTTCCGTACTTAGTCCTTCAGATTGTGATTGAAAGTATGTTACGGTCATGAATAATATTTTAATGCGACCCAGACTTGACTGATAAATGATAATTTTGTGTGTAAGGACAGCAAGCTTTCAGGAAATAAACATATTTGCAGTTAACCAATATTCAGTAACAACAATATTTCTATAGCGATGTTCAATTTCTAAAGTAAGCTTACAGTACGCAAAGAACTTATTATCTTTCAAAGACTTTTCCTTACAAGCCCTTGGTTTCGATTGTTCAAACTAGATGGCGCTGGCGTCTTCTCAACTGAACAAGAATATGCCAAAACAAAGTTTAAGATCACAATTTCTTTAAAACTCCATAAAAATATTATTATGAACCTGAATAATGAAAGAATAGAAGTTAAAAGAGAGTACAAAAGTTTTGTAGAATCATAATAATGATTCTAGTAATAGCAGTAAACGTGGAATAAGTTCTACCAGTATTTTATTGAACTTACTGGTTTCCTGGAAAAACCTTTTTACAGCACTCGGACATTTTAAGTCTGTTTGATTCCTTTTAAAGGATAAGCCAAGTCACTTTTTGCTCTCGTGACAGGGATTAAGGTCAACAGCACACCACCAATTCCCTTGGTGTTGCTAGTGTCCAAAGAAGGCGGTAACCTCTTCCTTCCCTACACGTAAGGTTATCTCTTGTATGTCTATCCGTTTTTTATTTTTTATTAGTTTGCTTTGGCTGTTTCAGTATAAGTTATAAGTAGCCAACCTAACGGCTATAGGTAGGTTCATACGCATCTAGATACAATTCCCATTGTCCCAAATACAATATTGTTCTTTCTTTCTTTTCTTTCTTCTTCAATTCCATTTTACATGGAGATTGATTGGCTTTGGTTTTTAGAGAAAGAATTTATGTATTCTTTTTTAATTTAATAAAGATGTACATTACATTAATTGCTTTAGCAAGAACATCGGAGCTACTGATAATATATAAACGAGGCGCTATCTGGTGGCAAAATTTTAAACTAACATAGTTATTGTGGCCAGTGTAAAATTTTCTATTTATTACAACATTCTAGTAATTAAAAGCTACTCTCAGATTTTATTCTTAATCTCAGTAACGACAGTAATCATTTTATTCTTAATCTCAGTATTGATAGTAATAATTTTATTCTTAATCTCAGTAATGACAGTAATCATTTTATGTTGGAGATGTTTCTTTCTTTTTCGTTCCCAATTATAAATAAAATCATTTTATTTCGGACAACTGAAACGATCATGTAACAAGATATCAGGTTTGTACTTAAACTAAAGACGAATTAATGAGAAGACCACCCATCAACCAGACAACGAGAAATGGAAACTAGGGTATAAGTCTTCTCACAAATTGCCTTATTATGGCGAAGGAAGTGTCTGCCGCCACAGCCTTCCGGATGCTATAGTGACTGCCTCTTATTCTGTTTAGGAGTAAGGCTGTTTTTTTGCGGATGATGGCATGAAATCCATCGGTATGGGTTACCGCGAACATTTCTGACGCACTGCAAAACTGAGGCAGTCGCAATAGCATCCTAAAACGAAAAAAAAAAAATTAAAAAAAAAAAAAAAATGTGGTTATGAAAATTATATTCTGAAGTTAGATTTTAGTGAATACTAACTGTGCCCATGGCTTCGCTCACGAGACTGTATTATTTTGGCATTATAAGTCAATGGAATGGGAGACAAGAAGTCACAGTATATTTGGATGAAATTAATCCACACTCGGTGGTTTTTAGGGTTCCCTAGCCAAATGGCAAAAGAGGACGTTATAATTTCAACCTGGCCGTCTGTCTGTCCATCCGTATGTAACAGCCACTTATGTATATTATTATTAAGTCCATGTAAGCGAAAATGGGGGCACATCTAGTTATATAATATATTAATGTGAGTTGCCAGGCTACTTCAAGTAATTTTGTATTTTTTTGAATTCACCCACTGTACAAATGGCCAAAAATGAATACACCAAAGTTCCGTATTGGAAGTTCCTCATTCTTCCCAATTCCACGCTCATAACTTTCATTGCCAACGCCCACGCAGTTTCCTAGTAGGGCACTAAACATTACTGAACCCACGCCATGTTGGTTCGCAGCTGACCTATTCTGTGTGGTGGGGGCGGGAAGATGTATTTATTACTCCTTTATTTATTTACTTTAATCTACTAAACTGGCAATATGGGTTATGGGTTATGGCTTACTTCTCCACCTACTGAGAAAATTGGTTAATTTCACTGGTAGATGATTCCGAGTAAATTTTTAATCAATTTGTCTTGTAAACAGTAGTTATCCGGACACTGTTAAACTTAGTTTAATCGTCATTTCCTTATATATTTTTTAAATCACCCAATTATTTTACTTGTTCACACAATACATTTACATTTAATTTTATACTCATTCGTGATTAGTAAAAAGCTGTGAAGTGCACCTCTATGCTGTGTACCAAATTTTAAGTACTCTATCAGCTAACTCATGACTGTCGAAACAATAGTCAAAATTACTTAATGGGTTAATACAGGGTGCCACCTACAGACGCGCAAAGTGTAACCATGAATTCGGCACAAAATTTTAGACCCCTTAGCGTAGAAAACTTTCGTCGGTTAACAAAAAAAAAAAAAACTATATCATAGAAAAGTACTATACCTACATAGGCGGACAAAAGAACAATGGCGAATTCTTATTTGAAATAGACTTGAACGTCTAAAAGTGACACTTATACGAAAGAAATTTAATTATTTATCTAGGTTTTTTTTCTAACTATCATATTATCTAGTTAAGGCCGAGTAAAAAAATTATGTTTAATGAAAAGTTATTTTACTACTTCGTTCTAAAAGATTAGGAAATTGTTGGTTTAGTATGGCCATTTTATATTTATTTTCCTACGCTATACCTACTATAGCGTAATTGTCGGGGTGCTGTTATCATTTTTAGTTTGTCATTATATTAACATGGAGTAAATGAATAAGTAACACATTTATTTTGTAGTACCTATATATAAGTTTATTCTGTGTGTACTTAGATAAGCATATTGCAGTTAAGTGGGAAAAAATATCAAATTTTATGGCAATTCTGAACCAAAAAGACTAGTACCTATTTAAAGTCAAAAGGAAAAAATATAGCTTGGTTGTTGACATTGACAACCGTTGACAGTTTACAACGCTCTTGACCAGAAGCTTGCGCTCTGTCCTATGTTGTTCAAAAGTTCAACACTGAATATCTATTAATCTCCGCCTTCTCTAACGAAAAATCTTACACAATCTAGCTCAGAAAATGTCACTGAGTTTTATAATATATTTTTCATTTAAAGACGTAATAATTTAATTTCAAATAAAACAATGTATGGGAAGCTGCCATGGTTCGTTATGGAAGAGCTGATTCCTTTTTTAAATAACCGGGTTTAGAATCATGTTTTGAATCCATGGTAACGAGTAGCACGTCAATGTTCCTGCCAGCCTTTATGATCACAAAAACTCTTTTCGAATTATAAAGAATTCACATTTCAAATTTTTTGCAACGGCACCTGTTGCTCTAATCGGGGTGAAGTAACAAAGGAGACGTAGAATTTGTAATCAGGTAGTGTAAATACGACATGTTTTAACATTGCTACCAAAAGGCTTTTGGCTTTAAAATAAAACAAAAAACTTTTTTACAAAAAAACAACCGACTTCCAAAAAAAACACTAAAAGACGTGAAAAATAACTTTAATTTCAGAAGTCGGTGCCTTTGGTTTTGTATTTTCGTGTTTGGCCACCGACTTCCGAAATTAAAGTTATTTTTCACGTCTTTTAGTGTTTTTTTTGGAAGTCGGTTGTTTTTTTGTAAAAAAGTTTTTATTTTTCACTTTTTAGTTGCGGTACCTACCCCACACAAATTCGTATACCACTACTTGGTGTGTAAATAACAGTGACAGGAAATTATTAACACATCATCCATATAAACTAAGTGGAAAAAACCTGCAGTATTAAGGATAACTCAAAAACTACTGGTTAGACCTTGATCAAATTTAAATGGGACTACATGTGAAGCACCACCTATCAAATAAAAAAAGAATCATCCAAATCGGTTCACCCAGAAAAAAGTTATGAGCTAACACACAAAAAAAAAAAAAAATAACATACAGACGAATTGAGAACCTCCTCCTTTTTGGGAAAGTCGGTTAAAAAACGACTAGCTGTGCGAACGAAAGTATGTATTGAGATAATATTCGTACGTATATATGAATCTTTAACGACAACATGATCATGTTAAAATATTATACAGTCGGCATAAAAAGTCCATGAACACGTTAATACACGAGTTAATATTATTAAAATTAAAAAAAAAAAAAAAAATGACTTCTTCGCTGACTGTACAAGGCAGGTTTTAACCGGCAAAGCAAGCTCCAACAGCTCTGACCCCGGTCAAATATTTACTACAGATCTCTTCCTTGAATTTCAACAAGATTGAATAAGGGAGTCGAAATCCTGGCCACACCTCCAGAAATATGTAGATTTCAATTGAGTACAAAGCAAGAATTCTAGGAAGGACGAATGCCTCGGGAGCTGCGGAAAAATTAATCAAAAGAATAATGTTGGAAGAGGAAAAATAATAACTACTTCAGTCAGTCATAAATTAATACGAGTAAAATAATAAAGTTGAACTACAATAATATTCTGTACTACCGTTGTAATTAGTTTGTGTACATACTTAGGTATAAACAAAAGCCTAACTAGGATGCCAACATTAACCAAACAAGACAGTTTGATGCCCCCAACTTTGTAACTAATACTCCGAGCCATAATATCCCCTGGGACCTTTATTACGCATATTAACGTTGCCAAGTAAGCGATATTACGCTAGTATAACCCCTGTATATTTGTCCAACACGCGAACAATATAATTTGCCTGTTGCTTTCACGGGAGACGAGAAATCAATGTCACGACACACACACACATACCTGCCTGTTGCACGGCACCCTGTAAATACAGGGAGCAATACAAAAACATGGATACGACACGCACACAAGTGAAAACTCGAGGAAATCGAACGCACACATAGATTTTCAGGGTCTGGTTCACACACACATAGAAACGAAATACAGGGGAAGCTGCAGCTAGGTCGCGAATGACGTCAGCGCCCGCAAGGTCAATATCACTGTTCCGTGCTCTTCTAACGCGTCGGAAGTTGAGTCTTTTGTCTCTCCCGCACAGTGGGCTCGTCATCCCGTCTGGGCCGCGGGCTGCACGCGCTCTGAGGTCGCTTGTGTGTGAAAAGCCTTTTAGTTAGAGACAGCCTTTATACATTTACGCTTCTAAAAAGGCGTAGTAATTTCCCTGCCATCTACAACGTCCTACTATTTATGCGTTAGTTTAAAACGGGCTTTAGAGTTCATTTTCGATGCCTTGTTTGATATAATGGTTCCCTAGTTTGTTAACTGAATATGTTGGTGCTTCTGCCTTGTTCTGAGAAATTGGTATACGACGATATAATATCAAGCTATACATTTCCAGTTTTAGCTGAACTCGCATTATTTATGCTTTTCGTAGAATGAGAAGTCAGCTTATTCTGGAAATGTGTAGCTTGATATCTCGTCTTTCGTACACGGGTCACGTAACGATAGTACCTACTCACGTTTGATTGGCGTTCCGGGTAATGGTTTTATCGATTTATGAGGCCTGTATGTAAATATTGTTATAACAAACTTACTGCAGTATCGTAGAGCTTCGTTTTTTTGCACTGGGAAAGTACAATATAAAATAAAGTGATAGTTTGAAGTACCACTAAACCATCAATTTTATTGAACGTGATTAAAATAAGCACAACAAAAGAGAAAATACAAATAAGTGTCTTTCAACTCCAACTTGAGAATTTTCTTTTTTTGTAAATTTGAATTTGAATGCATTCTTGTTACAACAGTTTATTTAGCATTCCAAATTTAAAATTTCAGGACCGTAATAAATTTTAAAATAAATAGTTGCCAGCACTATTAAGGTACATTCAAAAACAAAATACTTACTTCGCATACAGCATCATATCGATTTACAAAGCGTTGCAGTCTTTGCCTGTACAGTCGTGTAGAATAATTTAAATATGAATGGAGCTAACGACACTGATTTAAATGTCCACATAAATGCTTGGACATGTAATTTGTAGAGGATTCCGGGTTGCATTCATGGACTTGACAGGATTGGATTGCATTAAATAAAGCTGTCAAACTGCTCTAGTCTCTTGACCATTAACTTTAATTGTTGTTTTGTGTCTTAGTCGCCTTTTACAACCCACAAGGGAAGGTGGCCAAGTTGCCTTACTTGACTTAAACTACGAGTATACGTGGTTTTTTAAGACATCCACGGATAGATGTGGCTCTCTAGGCTCACTATCTTTTGTCCTTGCGATGAAGATATACAATATATTTTTAGGGTTCCATACATCCTAAACAAAAAACGGAACCTATATAGGATCACTCGTGTGTCTCGAATCTACTAGACTGATTAGGGTGAAATTTGGTACACATATGAATTTCTGTGACCCAAACACGTACGCGTGACTTATAGCTAATTGATAGTGTGTTATGAAAATTGGGGTGCAGGTCCGATCATTGCGTTTTTTTTTTAATATATTTTGTTTGCGGTGGGTAATTCGATCGCTTATATATACTGGATGAGTTTTATTACGAAAGCTGACAATTTGATGACATTAATTACTATACTACAGATTCTCGTTGAAACAAGTTCTTGCAAAACCAAAAATTTATGGCTACAGCCTAGATGTAATTATTCCAATTTCTACAATTTATACATAAACTCACGCCTTCTTCCTGTGGGAGTAGGCAGAAACTACAGAACGCCACCTGCTACGATCCTTACATACTCCTTTTGCCTCGTTTACGTTCATACATCTGGTCATACACGCACGCCGGTTGTGAGTACTACGCACCTGACCTTTCTGAAGAACATCACCAATAAGGTCACTAAATGTCTTCCTAGGGCGTCCCCTCCCGACGTTTCCACTCACATCTGCCTTGTAAATACCTTTTGTTAGTCGCCCTTCATTCATCCTCTCAACATGAGCAAACCATCTTAGCATACTCGTTATACTCTCTCAATTTCTACAATGAAGTGTAATTTCTTCTTTGTTTATGTTTAAGTTGAGCTATTAAGGATGTAAGGAAGGCGTTTTAATAGTTTCTGCTATCCCCATGATAAGAATGTCTAGTTTTTGAGTAATAAATTTTTAAACTGGCTTTCTAAAAAAAGTTGTCTTCGGATTATCGGTACATATGTACATAAAAGCACATATCTATACTTACCATATTGGTGATGTTCTTCAGAAAGGTCAGGTGCGTAGTACAACTGCGTGCGTGTATGAATATTTCTAACCATCTTCGGTAGGTAAGTACATAGTGAGATAATTAATTTACCTGTCATTTTGTTTAATTCTTTTTACCTATTGTGGTATAGTAATTTTATTCTAGGTGCATCGTCTTCACGTATAATTATATAATTAATGTATACATAATATTGTAAAACATTTTTAATAGAGTAACGGTGGAGTTTCTTGCCCATTCTTCTCCATACGAAACTACCTTTTGGAAGGAGCAACTAGAATCAATTCTATTTTTTTGTAAATTTTGACGTTTAAAAGTGCCTTTTATGTGGCTATTTGAAATAAACGATTTGACTTTGACTTTGATATTTGGTTCAGTAGAGAATAATCTGAAAACAACGAAAATATAAGTAACAGGAACACGTGCATATAAAAAATACAAAAAGAAAACCACCAAGAAGGAAGCAGAGGGAGGAGATAAGGAAGGTGAATCTGGATGAAATATATTCAGTGGCATATATTTTCCTTTTGATACAAAATATTCTCAGGTGCCTTCAGAGATCGGATATTCGGATGCATATTTACCTAAAGTTCATTTTTAATTATGAAAGTATGGAAGCGGCTTCTTGCCGCTGCAAACGGTACCACTTCCTTCCTCTGGAGAAGAGACGTTGCATTGGAGACATGAGTTTACTGTTGGGTATCGCAAATGGCCACATTGACTGTCCTGAACTCGTTGCTAATCTGTCATTACGCACGAATCTGATGGGATTACGTCAGCGTCCAATATTAAATGTACCTTTCGCAATGACTAATTATAGGCGGAATGCTTTCTCAATAAGAAGTGCACTTAGTTTCAATAGGCTTTCTTTGGACCTTAATGTTGACTTATTCTGCACCAGTGTGGCGACCTTGAGACAGCTTTTGGCACAGTCTTTTTTTTCATGAATAACTTTTATTTTTATTTTTTAAATTAAGTTTAATTAACTTTCCTAATATTAACTTATTGTATTAACTTGTATGTACTTTTTTTTATCGACTTTTGTTGTAACTATATATGGAGGCTTGTTATTAGCAATTTTTTTTTTTAATACTTTCTTTATATCATTGTTTTGTTAGTCTGTAAGCCTTCTTTAAAATAAAATAAATAAAGAAATAAATAAATAAATAATAAATAAAATATATTTTTTGTAAAAATATCCCGGGATGCCAGGAACACCTCGAATGGACCTAGTAGCAGTAGAGTATAGTCTATACTATAAACAAGAAACAAAAAAAAACCCCGTGGTTCTTGGATTGCATAACTATTCAGATGCATATTTATTTAAAATTAATGTTTAACCCACAATGCAAATGTGTGTAATTAGGGTGTAAGAGGAGGGGTGGTGTGTGTTAGTTTAAGTTAAGATTTTTTCGATATAAAAGCGCATTCCATATTAGCCAACATCTCAACTTTAGGTGAATATGCATCCGAATATCCGATCTCTGCTTATTAGTGTCATATCTGTTATGTTAATTAGGTATCTAGAGAGAGTCGCTATCAATACAAACAACAACACAATTTCTGTCACGCATTAGCTGTCTCAAAATTTTAGTGACAACTTGACAACTTCACAACTCCACTCTGCTCTACCACCATCACCCTTACCACATTCACATAAGATTCAAAATCATTTATCTGGGTATGGTAAGGGAGATATTTTCCATTTGGGGGCAGGACGGTGGGGGGAATTTAGTAGATGAGTAATGGATAGATTTGCTTGATGCGGAAGGAACGGAAATGTTAGCATCAATCTTGCACGGATGAAAGTAGAGTTAGTAGTATTTCTCTTTGTTTTGTTTTGTAGTTAAAGATATTCTTTATACTTACCTACAGATATTTAACTGCAGTTTGTAATCTAATATAAAAGGAAACCGTAGCTGACTGACTAATCTATCAACACAGAGCTCAAACCCTGAACAGATTGAGCTAAACTTTGGCACATAGATAATTATTATGCTATAGGCATCCGCTAAGAAGGGGTTTTTAGAAACTCAACCTTTAAGGGGGTGAAAAGGGGGGATTTTGTTTGTATGAAAAATCTTATTACTTGACTTAATTAACTTGAAACTTGGCACGAATACATAACTAAGTATTTTTTATATTTTTCTAAACTACCCCCTATAGGGGGATTGGGGGTGTCAAAGTTTGTATGGTAGGATTTTAACGCACGGTCCGATTAACTCGAAACTCAGTACTTATACTTGACACCAAAAATAAAGAATAACGTGTATCAGGGTTTTTCGAAAAACCTCCCCTGAAGGGGCACTGGGGTTTTTTTTCTTTTTGGGGTAGGATTTTACTGCGTGTCTTGATTAACCTAAGATACTAAATATAGATGCATGGTTAATAAACTTGAAACTTGGCAATATAAATAATAAAGATTTGCACTTTTACTCTTTTTTTAACCGACTTCACAAAAAGGAGGAGGTTCTCAATTCGTCAGTGTTTTTTTTTATGTTTGTTAGCTCAGAACTTTTTTCTGGGTGAACAGATTTGCATGATTCTTTTTTTATTTGATAGGTGGTGCTTCTTATGTGGTCCCATTTAAATTTGATCAAGTCTGACCAGTAGTTTTTGAGTTATCCTTAATACTGCATATTTTTTCCACTTAGTTTATATGGATGATGTGTTAATAATTTCCTGTCACTGTTATTTACACACCAAGTAGTGGTATACGAATTTGTGTGGGGTAGGTACCGCAACTAAAAAGTGAAAAATAAAAACTTTTTTACAAAAAAACAACCGACTTCCGAAAAAAACACTAAAAGACGTGAAAAATAACTTTAATTTTGGAAGTCGGTGGCCAAAAACGAAAATAAAAAACTAAAGACACCGACTTCCGAAATTAAAGTTATTTTTCACGTCTTTTAGTGTTTTTTTCGGAAGTCGGTTGTTTTTTTTGTAAAAAAGTTTTTTTTAACAGCAACTTACTAGATGGTGTCAAAGTTAGTAAGTAAAGGCGCTGTCGGATTAACTCGAAACTTATAGGTACTAATATTTAAAACATCAAATAAAAAAGTACGTACGTAATTCAGGGTTTTTCAAAAGTCAACTCCTAACGGGGTGAAAAATGGTAATAAAATTTGAATTTTACTGCTTGCTTCATAATTGGAGCAAGCAGTAAAGTCCAAGTCAATACTCAAAAATGGGTATAAATAATGTTGAATCATACAATGGAAACGTACCAAACGCTTTTTTCTAAAACAAGCCCTGTCGTGGTGAAAAGGGAGGACACTGTTTATTTGAAAAATCGAATTCTACCGAACTTTGTTTGAATTTGTTTTTTTGTTTGAACACTAATATCTGGAACTAACTGTCGGATTTGAAGAATTCTTTTTGCATTTGATAGCCCAATTTTTGAGGCTATTTAACATCACGCTACAACTCTTCGGAGCCGAGCCAAGGGGAAAAGGCAAAAAGAACACTAAGCGAAAATGAAGTAATAGCGCGGGCAGCCGATGCGATGCGACGGGGTGAGTCGACGGAACACGAAATTTTACGCGGATGAAGTCGCGGACAAAAGCTAGTGTTATTAACCGACTTCAAAAAATGGAGGACGTTCCCCGATTACTCAAAGGCGGCTGGACCGATTTAGAAAATATTTTTTTTGTTTGAAAGTGTATACTTCTCAGGTGGTCCCGTTGTCACTAGGTCAGAATCTGATGATGGGACCCTGGAGAAAACCTGAGAACTCTTCAAATGTTACATTCCCTATTATTTATTATTATTATACCTATAGCGATTTGGGTATTTTTGTGGGAAAATATGTCAAATTGTCATAATTATTCTTTTATAAGCTTTCTGGCTATTGAAAACTGAGCCCTTAGATATGTATTTTAGTGAAGAGAATGATGCTCTTTGTTTTTTTTTCTTATTATAGTATTAAAAGAGACTGCTGAGGCTGTTTGGGACTGTTTCATCAAAAAGCCATTTTAATTAGATGAGAAAAATTCTGTCTACTTTTTGTTATTTATAATTTTTTATCAAATTATACACTGAAGAAAATTTTACTATAAATATATTAAAACAGATGGATTTCTAACATTAAAATGTTTTTAACGGCTGATATTGTGCGCTTTTATAATTTCTAACGTGACGATATTATCGTGGGCGTCCACGTTTATAAAATATACTCGTAAATGTACACATTAAAACGTTATCGTGGACGGAAATTTAAAAACGTCTTCATATATTTCCATACATTTTACTTCCCTGTGCTGTCGTGATGCCGTGACGTGGTCCACGATGAATGATAAATGATTTTATTTCTGTAAGTAGGTTTGTATAAACACGATAATTTATTTATTTATTAAAACTTTACGCACAAGTAAAAAAAAATACTGTACAATGGCGGACTTAATGCCTGAGACATTTTCTACCAGTCAACCCTAGGGTGATGCAGAGGCAAAACATGACAGGTGCAACATAAGGGATAGATAACTTGAAAAATAATAAATACTAATACATAGATACATACATATAACGAAAATAAACTTCACATTAGAAATTATAAAAGTGCACATTGAACCCCGTTAAAAAAATCACCTTCTATAATAATCATCTTCGGATTCAAGTTACTATTTCTAAAGACAAAATAAAATCAATCCGAACTTTTCCATTTATTCCATCACGTAGTTCCAGAACGAAACGAGGTCCTAACACCACTAAACAACAAAAAGTCTGGACTGGTACTAGACTAAGTATTGATAATAGACTAAGTTCCGTAAAACCAGTTACTTTACGAGCCATCCCTTGCACCTGCTGCGTCTACCACACTAATGTGTCTGCAGTCTGTATCAGTACATGTATACCCTTAAAAATATACAAAACATACAAAAGTAACCTTTAAAAACAAAGGGATAAGGTTCAAGGACGTTTAAAGAAAGTTTTTGTAAAGTTGCAAGCTGTAATAACTTTTAGAAGTATTGTTTTGTTTGTGTTCAAAAATTGTAAATATTTTGCAAAGTATTTGGGTTCGTTGATTATTTAATATGGCGTACTAGCTTCTGCCCTTGATTTCGTTCACGTGGAAGTCGTAAGACACCACAATATGCTAAAATAACAGCCACATTTTTATAAAACTTTCCTTAAAACTATATTTGTAGTTTTGGTCTTAGCAGCCAAAATTCTAAGAGAGTCAGAGGGCCTAGACAAAGTAACATTCGATTAGCGATGAGCTATCGAATCTACGGAATATATTCGATTCTACGGAACGAATCAACAGCATCGAACGATTACTTCCATATAGATGCGTAGCCAAGTGGCACTTTTTGACAAGCGTTATCGCTAGTTTTCGATTCGTATGATGGAAACATTAGCGAAAGCGACAGTGACAGTAGAAATAGAATCGCTCCGATGCGAATGCCATTTATCTAGGCCCTCTGGACTGGTGACGCGAGAGCCAGCGACGTACAGTTGTCCGTGTGAGAAGCAGCTCGTCCTGAGGTCGACACCCGCAGCCTTCATTAGTAATTAATATATATGTCGGAAATGCGTTAAATCAATCGTTTGACTTTGACTAATCGCGACGCCAGTGCCACCAGGTGGCGCTCGACAGAGTCTTTAACTTAACGCTTGACCAGAGTTACAGCTGAGTTTGTTGTTGGCGGTTAAGGGGATGCGCCAAGATAGCCCGCGAAATTCAATTTTTCTTACGTTTTTTGCAATTTGCAGGTCGGTATCAAATTGTATGGTGATCTAAATATGATTCGCGACCGTACCAAATATGGCTTTACAGAATTATAATCATTAGAATCAGGAATACAACTCCTTAAGTTAGAATTGCCCACAAATGTCATGATTTCATGAAATAGTCATTCAATAGGGTAATATGAACTTATAGAGATGTATTGCTGATTCTAGTGATTATAATTCTGTAAAGCCATATTTTTTACGGTCGCGAATCATATTTAAATCAAAATACAACCTGACAGTGACCTGCAAATTGCAAAAAACGTAACAAAATTTGTTTTTCGCGGGGTTTATCCTGAAGGTTTCGCCTTAATCAGTGAACACGTTTAGAAACTGTCACGCGTTCCGTATAGTTGTGTCGTGTACCTACAGTGTGTGATTCGCTAGTGTGATTAATTTGATCGTGAATTATAATTTTATTTGAACTACAAACGGTTTTTCTATTGCGCAATAACCAACACTACCCACAGTACGCTTACAGTAGTTAAAATATGGCTGATGATAACGAGAGACACGTACCTTCTCCTTCATATATATATTTCGTTTATTGCGGATCACATATAAAAGTGCCTACACACAATCCTTGAATTATTAGTAACAATGACTTAGAAAATATGTTAGTAAAACTTACAAACTATCCTAACTACAACTAATAACACCGTTGCTAAACTCAACACATGTTGGCACGTGCCTTCGCACCCTGTGCCTGATAAAGGGGCGTCCACCTTATCATAAAATATTTAAGGATACTGTCGGAGCTTCCGCTATTAATGAACGCCTGTGTTCCTGTATATTATACTGCCTGCTGACACAACACAAATACTTTCACTGATGCTTTCTTACAGATTAGTCCGGACCATGGTCTAAAAAAACAAGGTCTGGCATTCCGGAAGTGACACATGCTTACGTCACTACCCAGTTGCCACTTTCTTGCAACAAAACACGAATTATGGAAACATTTTCAGTCACCATTCTGTTAAAAACTACATAAAAACCATTTAAATTGTCGTTTAATTTTTCTAATCAAACGAAACAATTAAATTTAAACAATACTAACGAAATTGTTAGTTAAAACCTCTTTGTTTTAACGGATTCGCACAGATAACATTGTAAGCTATCCAAAACAAAAATCAACAGAAATAGATCATAGGTAATCTTAATACGAGACACAGACCTCAAAACCAACGAGTTTAAAACATATTTCTGTTTTTGTCAAATGTTTGAAGATGACGGAGACAGAATGGTGTTTAAAACTAGTTTAGCGCTAAAAGTGTTTAGTGATTGGCGGTGCATGTGGGACTTAGTCCCTTGACGAAACAATGAAGCCGATTACCACAACACCGATAATACACCTTTAATTGGATGACTGCGAATCCCGGATAATGAGGGATGAGACAACACTAATACACAATATCATCCCGAGATCGTGACATCGAATGTTAGTGATGTAAACGGGAATAATGTTCGTAAAAATTCTTTAAACCTAAACCTAATAATGTTCTCGAAATAGTCGATTGGAGACTGGTTTTACCAAAAGAGTTGCATAAATGCTTGCTGGTATTAACATCATAATACCATGCTAGTTGCTGTGAAAATGGAGAGTTTCGAATCCGTCGATTCTTTTCCTGGCTCTAAAATATTGGCTAACTTATCTGACTTATAAAATGTTTTAAAACCACTAACATATCTTAAAGCTTAAAATTCTAACACGTTCTTATTTTTAAGTATTATTTTCGTATTTTTCTTTTTGTGTTTTTATTTGTATTTTCTATTTTGTTTAGTGTATGTAGTTGTATTTATACTATTCCCATCTGTAATTTTATTTACACAATATTTACGCTATGGCTATCCTAATATATATCACAATATATTATATAGTCATAATTTTATAATCTACTTTTGTTTGTTTTGCTATCCTAATAATATTTTCTACCACTTTAATTAATACTTTAACAATAATAATAAAACTATAGACCCATGCTATCACTGCTTCCTGCTTATACTTATCCTCCTGTTTCAGGTCCTGCTCAACGACCCTAGCTCTCTGGACTGGCGTGGCGCAATGTCTTTTTCTCTGTTTTATGGCGCTCAACTTTTTAATTTCGACTAGTTTATCGGACCACCACGGCAGAATTTGCTGCTTGAATTGAGCCAGTTTCTCATGAAACTGGCTACAATTTGCTTTCATTATCTTGAGGCCTTTGTGGTCTAACCCCGTCATGTCCTCCACAATCTGTCCAGTAATGCGCCATCGGCAGCATGCCTGATGAGTACGTTGTTACGTCGACGCAGTTGATATGTCGCCGGTGTCGTCTTACAGTGTTTCAGGTAGTTGCATAGACATCCTCAGCAGTATGCCATTGAAGCTCGGGCCAATGCGTCCCACTTCCGCCGCACCGGGCATTCATTGCTGAACGCATTGTGCTCGTGGTTCCCCGTCTTTGCTCTGGTGCAGTTGATGCACACCGCTGCTTTGCCCAGCTGTCTATCTGGGCAGTCCGCTCTGAGATGCGGGCCGCCGCAGTGACTACATAGGTCGACTGGCTCTTTACAGAAGCGTTTCCCGTGACCGTATCCCAAGCAGCGGGTGCATTGCACCAATGGTAATGGTGGTATGGTGGTATGGTGGTGGTATGGTGGTGGTATGGTGTTTGGTCTTACACGCGTACCCTCTGGAGGTCGATCCTGAGCTTCCCTCCTTCAATCGCCCTCCTCCAGATCGTGGGGGACACACTCAGCACAATGTGATTCACGTGTGGGTTTCTGGTTTTCTTCCTGTACCTGATCTTAGTCCTGACTTCCTCGTCCCCGAGGTTGTGAAAGATCTCCCGGTTCTGATTCTTGAGGGCTTTGAGGACTTCCTCGTCGCTATGTACCAGCAACACATCCCTCAGAATCAGAAGCGGGTCTCGGTTCGTCACTTCCTCGACGACGAGGTTCTCTCCGACGGCTTCTAATCTCTCCTTAATCTTTCTTCGTTCCTCTTTTGTTGTGCAACCTTATTATCATCCTGTCCTTTGCCTTCCTAACTCTTTCCACCTGCACCCAGCCCTCTTTAGCATCCACCGCCTTTCTAATTCTTTCCAGAACCTCCTCACCCGTGTCGAATTCCTGCTTTGAGGAGACAACCACGGAGTGCAACGTCGCTCGCTCCAGGGCCTGGCCCCCGGTATGGCTCTTACGCGCTGCCGCAACATCCGCGTAGTTTATCTCCTCAGCGTTTTGTCTATTCACCATAGCATCCCTTATTTTTTCCATGTTTTGCATGTTTTCCTTTATTAATGAGTTGTGCTTTTCTATCGTTTTTATCAGCTCAGCCTGGCAAGCGTTACTATCGCTACGTATGGGTTGGGAGTACACTGCGGTAATGGGTGCGACTACCGGTGTGACTGAAGGTGTGACTGTAGGTGCAGGTGCTACAGATGCTTTTCTCCGCTCCGACTCTTTCACTATCTCATAGAGCCTGTTAATGGCATCGACCACCGCCGTCTTAATTTCAGTTTTGAGGTTGCGAGAGTTGCCCAAATGAAGCTTTGCTTTATTTAGGCAAGCTCTCGCCTCCGCTGTGAGGTTGGGATAGCCAGACTCAGGCCTCTTTGGTATCCTTGCGGTGTCTACGGGTACTTAGCGCGTCTCCAAAGTGCTGGAAGCAGGTGGTATGGCGTCAAGCTTTGGGTTGGCCGTGGACTTGGCCTGGGGCTCAGATTTCACGGCCTCCCATTCCCCGATACTACGCCTCACGCTGGGAAGCGAGGGTCCAGACTTCTCTGTCGAACGCGGCGAGCCCCTGGAGCCCGGCGAACTCGCGTCTTTTTTGGCCGGTGTGCGGAACATGGTGGTAGTTTTCGTGAAGGTTTTATTAATGAAACCAGTCAGAGGGCACTGGTGTTACTTCTGTGTCCCTGTATAGGGGGGAAAACAGCACAGAAAGCAACGAAAAACAAAGTAAAATAAATCGTCCAAAGTTCGAACAACCGTCACGTCAATAAAAACTACTAAAAATATAAACAGCTCCGTAAGAAGGCCGCCCGCAGACGTAAAAACACGTAATTTAAGGTTAAATCTCCATACGAGTAATATGTAGCTAGAAGAGCTTTAAAAGTTTTTGAATTTTTTGCTAAAATCGGAAAGTTTTCGAATGTCTATATATGCTAGGCACACGTGCCAGGTGTCAAACGACGCGCCTCCGCGCGGGCTAGCGAGCTATAGAGTGACTGAAATTTACGCTGAACAACAATTTGGAAATTTGGTCAAAAAACCTGTTTTTCGGCTGAAAAACGTGTAAAAACCTGCGATTACGGCTACCAAACGGGACTCGAGCACGCGGATCGCGCACCAGAATACAGGTAAGGCAGGTATGTATCTATTAAAATTATGACTAATCGGATTTTGAAATAATAAGTCTATGAGTGAAATTTTTTATTCACGTTTTTGTCAATTTAAAGTAGTCGGATAGTAGGACAGAGCCTATTTAAAATCAAAATGGCTGAAAACAGCTTGAAATGCTGAAAACAGCTTGAAATGCAGCTGGATGCACCAATATACACCCCGTCCTATTAAACTATCCTAGCTTGAGACGCTAGCTTACTAGCCTAGTAATTTATATTCACTTTGCCCCACCGAGCCGCCCCACTGGTGGGACAAAGTGAAATAGCTAAAAGAAAATCTTCAAGAATTAAGAAAATCTTGTTGGATTCTGCCCCACTATAGTTGGTACCATATAATAAAGTACGTCTGTATACACGAAGCCTAACCTAGCTTGCCACTAGATGATTACCACTAGTTTACTATCCTGGCTTATGAAACTAGCTTTGTATATCTCGGGCATTAAAGCGTGATTTTCTCATTTAGAATGGCTGGCATTTCAATATGGTGGCGAAATCGGTCCATTACAGCACAATAGACGCCCGTTCCTACCTGCAGAATGGCTATTTGAGGGGACGCGCGGACGTAGCGATGGTGCACGGGATGCAAATAAAAATGAATATCTCCAGGAAGATTTGCTGAAACTACAATGTTTTTATTAAACAATTGAACATTGTAATCACCAGGGCTTCTGGCTTCTACGATATCGTCAATTAAAACCGGGCCTTGGTTTGCTATAATTATTCACCACACACTACTCCAACATAAACACTTTTGGCAAGTATCAGGAATGCTTGTGAAGTGCAACACTATACTATTACTACCCGTGTCTCATTATGAGAGCACTTCCATTCGAAATTCAGTTTTTCATTGATTAGTTCTTGCTTCTTAGTCAAATAGTCACATAAAAAATCTCCTACGTACAAAAACAACTGTAATCGCCACATCAACATACATTTTTTTAACTATCACATTTTTGTCCCTTAAACGGCGAATGGCAGCTAACTACAAGGATACATTCGAACACGTAGATATATCTGTATGCTCTTTGAAAATGTTTCGTTGCCTTTTGTACACTTGAGTTAATTGTTTAATTTTAATTTTTTTATAATACTATATGCATGAACAGTTGACCTCCTAGTGACTTGTAAGGTTTTATTTATAAATAATAATGGTAACTTAAGAACAGCGCTGTGGGCTATATTATTATTTAAGTCACTTATGTTTTTCTGTTTGTAATATTGCATAATGTACCTGTTTGCTGTTCTTATTTAATAAAAATAAATAAACACTGTTACCGCTGAAAAGCAAACCTTTGAATGCTTTTACATCCAAATCTTAATTTCATACTATTTGTATGGGACACCCAGAGTTAATGCTGATTACTGATTGATTGATATTTATTGATAAAAGTATCATTGCATGATAGATGAGTGCACGCGGTATGAATGCTCTTTGTATTTTAGTTTTTGCCACCGACTTCCGAAATTAAAGTTATTTTTCACTGTTTTTTAGAAGTCGGTTGTTTCTTTTTTTTGTAAAAAAAAAATGTACGGGTCGATCGGGCATGATAGATGAGTGCACGCGGTTTGTAAGTTATTCGTGTACTACTTTGGCCGGCCCGGCGCAGGTAAAATGCTGACTTAGTCAGATTGATGATGTGATTTATAGACGGAATCTCAATATCAATGACGTCTGTTTTTGTATGGATTGAGTTAGTTAAGCTTTGGCGAGAATAAGTCGTAAATGTTTGACCTTTGATTACGCAGTTGTCACCGAGTGTCAGTACCCCGGCCTTGCTGAGTCATTCAGCCGAAATATGATCCTCACATATGACTCGCACGGTGCATTGTCCTCAACAATAATACAAATATGAGTTGACGATGCTTAGTCGATTGATCTATACGTTCTTTGGTTTCGGTTTTACATTGATTTGCAACTTGATCCTTTACACACAGATTGTCTGAGGTCATTTGATAAATAGGCTTTTTCAGAGAACAAATGAAGTCGTTATGATCGTAAGGCGTACATCTTTCCCAATCGTCTTCCGATATCGGTATGTACGAGTCTTTGTGGATGTTTACCACATAATGATGCGCGATAGGTGTGATGGTGACCATACTTTCAGCTACTTACAGAGGGATTGGTATGAGGTTGTAAAGCTCATAGTCTTCTCTAGTCACAAGAGGAATCTTGACTTTAAAAATCATGTATTGATTGGTTGCTCTCGCTTTTACTTTCAGTAAATGATATATCTTTGTCAGACCCGTTTGAATATTATTAATGGATATGGTCAGCTCCATTGATAGTTGTCCTGTTATAGTATTGAGTTCATCTCTCAGCTGTGATGGTGTTATGAGGTGAAAGTTAAATTTTTCACAGAAAATATTCGCCACTGTATCTCATAGCGTTTCCTGGATATTTTTCAGGTTTGACAGCATATTGCTTGCCACAAAGGCTGATAAAGTAAAATTACTTCTGCTGTCTGTCTTTTTAATCTGCTCTTTTAATTTATTTATTCCCTGATTGCAGAGGATTATGTGTTGATTAATGAGTTTATTTCGTTTTCCCAAGGCGGTTTCTACTCGTTTGGTGACATTCAATTCTGCTTCAACGATTGATGGCTGGTTTTTCCACAATATGGCAAGATGTTTTTGATTCTTCTTGATAAGGTCGATATTTTTCTAATATTTTTCGGCAAAATTTTCGTCCAATATTCCGAATAAACTACAAGCAAGTAGCCTACACCGTTGATATTGCCTCTCCATCAGCGCAATCGGTGCATTTGCTGACCAAGTAAAATTCTGTTGTATGTTCGAGTTCGTCGTACCCATGACGTAACTGTAATTGGGCTACGTCACATTGTGATATTTGGTCTGTTGAGTATATATGTTTTCCAGGTGATTTATATATTTGTTGAGTACATCTATTCCTCGCCAATATGGAGCCCTATCGTAGTAAACTATTAGCTTCCATTCTTCACGTTGCAGCCGCATATTGGCTACCTTGTCAAAATATATGCTTTCCGCCTAGAATATTTTTATATTTTGACATTTTATCGTAAACTGTTATCTTCAGTTTTCTTTTTCTATAAAGCTTACATGTTAGAGCCAGTTAGTGTAATAAGGTCAGGTACTCTCTGAATACCGTTCTTATTGTTTCTGGCCGACAATCAAATAAGAAGTAATTTGATTTATGTTTGAAAAGTTGAACACTTCCAGAATGTCTCACATGGACAATAATAGCGGCCGTCAGTCCTGCGGGGTAATTACGTAACACATTAACAGTAGGAAAGGGTTTCATTTTGACAGTTCAACAACATTCATTGCGTTATTTACGTTGTTGAGTAGACACATTTTTCGAACATATGAAGCAATGGATTATCAATAGGCTTCAAAATTATTCAAATTGTGATAGATAGTGTGTTACTTAATTTGGGTACTGGTAAAAGTCAGTCTTTTATCAATCTTTGCTCAGTCTTCAATCAGTCTTTAGTCAGTCTTGAAGCAGTCTTGAAGCAATCTTAAGCAGACTTGAATCAGTCTTTAGCGCAGTCTTTAGTACAGTTCTTAACTCAGTGTCTATGATTTGTATTACCCAAAACATTCAGATACTTTTGGAGAATAAAATGTTTCATTCCTTGTGGTTCCTTGTTCCTTGTGTTTGATTCCCCGCAAGTATTGTGTGTGTGTGACACGTTCCCTCCGCTCTCAAATAGCGTAGCGTGGGGTGCCGCAGCAACTCCTGGAGTGGGAGGTCTCCGACACAAGAGAGCCTATCTCACTTGCCGGGACATTCCTCAAGTCGAGCGCGAGGCGCTACTCACATTCCACTCACGTGAGTTAACGACGACACGACCTCCTCCACGACGGTCCACCTGATCTGTTCGGCGTGGCTACCCCATCCTCGTCCAGCTCCACCACTACCTCCCGCCACTATAATTATAATAAGATTATTCATTTATACATTATATTTTTTTAAATAATCAAGTAATCAAAACACAATCAACACATCACGAACAAGAACGTTTTTCAATACAAGTTTTTTCTGTAAAATACATAATTTAAGTTGCGGGTACTTACGTAATTTCACTCCGCGCCTAACACTTTGTCATAGCACCAATTTATCTCGTCAGTTGACGTCCGTTTGTCACTGCAAGGATCCAGCAGAATATCAGCGTCAGGTATATTTGCCTGACACATGTTGAGCTGAACTCCCATTTGGTCCAACGTTGAGACGCACACCGCAGTCCGCACCTTGTACATTCGTTATTTTTTTTTAAGTATGTCATGGTGTCTCTATGCACACAATGTGTGCATAGAGACATGTCATGTCGTGATACAGTTTTATACTAGTACGAGGGGATAGGGCGAATCAGTCCGAAGACAACCAATCCATGTTATGTTTAAAATCTACCTTTTTCACACTATCCAACTGTTGATCTACCTAAATATTGTCAAAATAACTTTAAAGGTTTTTTTTTTTTGTCTATTGTGGGCTTATTATTAAGTTATTATTAAGTTACTCTATATGGTTGTCTCATATTCATGAATAAAGAAAATTATTATTATTATATTTATTATTATTTCCTTTATTTCTTTATATACATATAAATTATATTTTTAAATATTAAAATATAAAGAATATAAAAACATTAAATAATATAAACAATAGTAGCCCACCGCTATCGGGAACAGGGTCCAAGCTACCGGTGGTCAGGGCTCCAGAGAGAGGAACCTTCTAACAATGCGAGCCGTGTCCAGAAGTACCGCCTTCTGTATCAAGCCCTTGATCCAGCTGCCCAACGAGAGCCTCCTCAGGTGTTGGTCGAGGCTCTTCGCTATTAAGCCATTGGCAGTCACGACTATCGGCACAATGATCGCTGAGTCTACGTCCCACATGTCGACAACCTCGTGAGCCAAGTCAAGATACTTGATTTGTTTATCTTTCTCGGCTTTCACGAGGTTCACGTCATGCGGGATCGTTATGTCAACGATCATTGCGCGCCGCTCTCTTCGATCCACCACCACCATATCAGGGTTATTGGCAACAATAGTCCTGTCAGTGATGATGGATCGATCCCAGTACAATGTGATATTTCCATTTTCGAGAACTGGGTCGGGCACATACCTGTAGTACGGCACTTCCGATTCCACAAAGCTGTATATCAAAGCAAGTTGCTGATGGATAATCCTGGCTACAAGGTTGTGTCTATGCAAGTATTCTTCGTTAGCTAGACGAGAACACCCAGAGATAATATGTCTAATTGATTCCCCCGGACGGTGGCATGCCCGACAGATGTCAACCGTACCGTCTTTCACAATAAATCTCCGGTAATTGTTCGTCATCATAACTTCGTCCATAATTGCACAGACAAAACCTTCGGTTTCCCCAAAGAGGTCTCCGAAACGTAGCTAGGCTACGGACGCTTGTAGATCTACATCGGGTCCATATAGCGCCTGGAAAAAGCGTCCGTGAAGCTCCTTACTCTGCCATACCTCCATGCGATCATTAGTGTCAAGCACTACTGGCTTGCGCCAGTTCTCTTTAGCCAAGGAGAGTGGGGTGAGGCCCTTGTCCACCGCGACCACATCTCAATGCATCCCCACGTCGGTTTCTAGGAAATATTCCCTGAGACTGCATATCTCGCGATTGTGGAGGGTCTTAGCATTTAAAAAGCCTCGACCTCCACACTTTCGCGGAATATACAGCCTCATTACCGATGGCCGTGGGTGATGCATTCGATTTGCAGTCAGCAGCGTCCGGACCCTCCTATCCAGGGTGTCGAGTTCGGTCTGAGTCCATTTGAGTACGCCGAAAGAGTACATCAGAACCGGCATGACCCAACCGTCGAAGGCGCGCACCTTGTTTCCACCTGATAGAAGACTATTAAATACTTTCTTCAGGCGGCCAAAGAAGCGCTCCTTTAACGATTGCTTCATGTCAGTATCATTGATGCATAACGCTTCCGACATACCCAAATACTTATAGGTTTCGGATGCGGAGAGGGCTCTGAGGTTCATGGAATCCGAGAGTTGGGTTCCCACGGATTCCACAATCTCCCCTCGCTTTACATGCATGACCGCACATTTGTCCACACCAAATTCCATCCTGATGGCACTACTGAAAGTTTCAGTTACTTTCAGTGGCTCCATCAGTTGCAATTTGTTTGGGGCAAAAAGTTTGAGGTCATCCATGTAGAGGAGGTGAGATATAACCTGACCACCTCTCCTCAACCGATAGCCTAGACCTGAATCCTCCAGCAGTGTACTTAGAAGATTCAAGGCTAAGCAAAACCAAAGCGGACTCAAACTATCACCCTGAAATATGCCTCGCTTAATCCTTATCGGCTCGCTATTCCTCTGAGTATTTCGACATGCTGGATAGCGAAGGACCGACCGTCCTCCATTGCCCCATACACGACATCAGGAAGGTGCGCAGAGTTGCATCTATTTTATACAACTCCAGCACCCTCATGAGCCATGTATGTGGCACTGAGTCATAGGCCTTCTTGTAATCTATCCAACATGTCGACAGATCCTTTCGGGAACGACGAACCTGTTGGCTAATGGTCATATCAATGAGGAGTAGCTCCTTAGTACCGCGGGATCCGTTCTTACATCCATTTTGAGAGGCAGACATGATGGAGTTGGTGTCTATATGCTTGTTCATTTTAGCTCTCAAAATGGATGTAAGAACTTTATAGACCGTTGGTAAACACGTGATTGGTCTATAATTTTTGGGTTCCGCAGTGCTACCTGATTTATGGAGCAGGTGGGTAACTCCTGTAGCAAACCAGACTGTAAAGCAACCTGGAACTGAGCCGCCAAGCGAGCGTGTGACCTTAAAAACCATTTTATCCAAAAGTTGTGCAGCCCGTCCGGCCCTGGAGACTTCCAGTTAGGCAACGGACGGACTGCACGAGTCACGTCTTGGGGGCAGATGGTAATAGCCCCCATTTCTGGTAATAGTTCGCAGGCTCGCTCGACTTCCCGAGTCCAATCACCTTCGGAGTGACTGACAGGCACCGACCAGATATTGCGCCAGAAAGAACACATGGCATCATCATCTGGTAAGTACGTGTCAGCCACACCTTGATCCGGTCGCTCCCAATCCCTATAAACCCACCTTTCGTCGCGCTGAAAGGTGCGATTCTGAGTGTATCGGTCCACTCGCCGCTTATACCTACGGATACGGTGCGCCCATGCATACACTTTCTGCTTCAGGAAGTCAATGCGCTCTGTGACACAGGACATATAGTCCTGAGGACTGATATCAGTCCATGCGAATGCACGTCTCACAAAGCGCATCACTCTAGGGCGAGTATTGCCCTCCCTGAAGCAGATTAGTTTGCCGATGAGCGCTCTGGCCCCACCAATACGACGCTCAATTCTGCACTGCCAAGCTGGTACGACTGGTTTCGGTCGTGTAGCTCTAGAATCATTAGCAAATTTGACGTGAGCTACACGACATGCCGCTTCAGCCGCGCAGTACAGAATCGAATGAGTATCGGTGAGGTCTACGCAGTCATCAAAATAATTTGACAACTGCGCATCCAGGGCCGCCACCAGCGCCCTATTTTTATTATGCATGGGTAAACGGGGTTAGCGTGGTCTAAGTTCGGGCGATATGAAGCGATTATCCCGAATCACATCTTCCAAAGCACTCCTCAATTCCTCATTGCACTGGGTACTTACGTTTGTAGCCTTATCATCACTCTCCTCGTCTGCTTGAGTTGTGTTACACTGTGGTAGTACTATAACAGTCTGCGACGGGGGGCGATGACATGACTACTCTGCATTTCATTTCGCAGGCGATCAAGTACAGTGTCATCCAACATATGATTACGTTGGATGACCCGCACCTGATCCGACAGTCGTTGTGCTGAAACGTTGACAGCTGGCTCAAGCACCTGAAAAAGTGAGAGCATCCGAACACGGTACGCGGTCAGATTGTTTCCCCCATCTGTAGCCCCATAATATGAGCGCATGACATTTTCATTGATGGATCGTGTCCATCTCATGCGCTGCACACTTCCACCGGGAGCTGGGACCCTATCAGAGGCCGGTGGGCCTCGACGTCCTAAGCCGTCCGGCGGCCGGTGTCCTCCACGTCGACGAGCAGGTGGTGGCGTCGTGGGCGGGGAGAAATACTCGTCGCTCGAGCTCGACGCAACTACCGCGGCCGGTGTCGTCACAGCGCTCACAATTGGGCTGGATACCGGCAGCGGCGAGGCGGAGCTGAGCGAAGAGTCCAGAGGTGGTGGGCGTGCTCGTCTTTTAGCAGATCTTGTCAACATCATTTCATTTTCTTAATATTTTTTCATTGTTGTTTGGAGGTGACAACTGTCATGTCACCTCCGAATCGGTAGTTTTTGATTTATTTTATTTCTTTTTTGAGTAATATGGTCTCTTCTTTGGTGTATCGATGATGTTGATGATAAGGTTTTGATTTATAAAGAAAAACTATGGTAAAAATGGGTCAGAATCACATTCATTGTTTTAAATAAAAATATTGAAAATAAGACGTTTTGTTGACACGGTGGTGTTGCTAGTTATTATTATTATTATTACTATATTTATTTAAGTAAGTTTTTCTTTTTGTATTTTGGCACCTTGTTTTTTATATTCATGTAATTTGCTATCATTTATTATGCTTTTGTGTGTTGTGCTATGTCTTTTGTGTGCACTGCATAAATGATTTATTTATCTATCTACATCTTGATCCACCTCTCCCGATTGCACGACTAAGCCGACCTGAAGCTCCTATTCATCGTTTTATACTTTATGTTTTTGTACTGTATTCTTATTTTGTATACAATGTGACTTACAAGTAACCTTCAGCTAATCGTAACCTTACAATCTCCCATTGCACTAATTCTATTTTGTGCTTCCCATTGCTCCAAGTCCGCCCCTGTGCTCAAACCAACGGACAGCGCATGCCAGTTGGTCGATATATTATTGTCTGTCGATACGGCCGCCATTTGCAATCATAAAGGGTAATTGGTGCTTCGGCAGGAAAAATTGTTTCAGACGGACACAGATTAAAAAGTGTGATCGGATTTGGAATCGCAAATAAGAATGGAATTTGATTTTCGCGACAGCCCCAACAGCCTCGTGGCCACTGTAGCCGGCAGGGTGGATGGCCCTATAATATGTCGATGGATAGCGGCACACAGACCGTCATTCAGATACGTGACATAAGTGTAGGAAGCGTGTTTTTGTTTTTGTTTTAGTTTTAGTTAGTAGATACAATATTATGGATCTCTGGTCTGAAAATAAAGATTTATTATTTATTTATTATTATTTTATTTTAGAATCTGTTATTATTATGGTTAGATAATTAATTAACTGAAAATTGTTTCACGAAAATCCTGGAACTCGATGTTTACTTACTACCGCATGACATTTTTTTTCATTGTTTAGGTGTTAAATAAGCTATAAGTAGGAATTTTTATTATTAACCGTTCAAGAATGAAAATTCTCACTAAATCATTATGTTATTAATGGGAGAGTAAAATTATAATTTATTAAAAAAAAATGCGTATTGTAGGTCAAAATTATCACATTTGTACAAAATTCGATGACAAAAATCGAATTTATCGCGGTTGCTGTTATAATTAGGACAGATAAGAAAACCCCAAGTGCCCCATTCGTGACGTCAACATTCCGATAGCGCCGTAGCCATTGACTCATAATTTCGACACTGATGCTATGTGGTAGCGTGGCCGAGCGGTCTAAGGCGCTGGTTTAAGGCACCAGTCTCTTCGGAGGCGTGGGTTCGAATCCCACCGCTGCCAAAATTCTTTTGTTATAAATGTTTTAAGATTTTATTTTATGTCAATAAGTTATTATGTTCATTTGACTGTAAATTTATTAAAAAAATTGAAACAAATTCTTTGTACATAGAATTTTTTTTTTATCGGCTAACATTCGGAAAAACCGAACATAGGTAATATTTTATTATTTTTACCTAATATTCATAAAATTCATAATGATAGCTCTGATCATACAGAATAATCAAGGTAGGAATAATTCATTAGTATAAGAGTAGGTACTTATATCGAAATGTTTACTTATTTATTTTTATTATTTATGTACACACAGTAAAATAGATACAGATACGGCGCATATTAG
Organism: Griposia aprilina; assembly: GCA_916610205.1. Classification (NCBI taxonomy): domain Eukaryota; kingdom Metazoa; phylum Arthropoda; class Insecta; order Lepidoptera; family Noctuidae; genus Griposia; species Griposia aprilina. Next base: position 19,087,147 of record OU744285.1, on the reverse strand, counting down.
TATTGAGTACAAAGGTAATAATTAATTCTTATGACGACACAGTAAGACTCATTTTATACTTTTTTTTATGAAAAAGTATAAAATATTACATAACTCGCACTAATAAGCACACTCTGTGTCACTTTGCCTGCATTGACAAACGAAGTAAAAACCGGCCAAGTCCGAGTCGGAATCGCACAGGAAGAGTTCCGTACCGCATTACAATTTTTAAAACTACATATTTAAAAAAAAAACGGGGTTCTTGTATAGGGACCCTCTTCTATTTTTAACTTTATTCTATTTCTACTATTTGCTGTTTTGTCCGGAGTCTGGATTTGTGCCCGGTTGTTGGCAATAGGCTCGCACTCTATTACATGGGACTTAAACATAACTGGCGAAATGTGGGTGTGATTTATGTACACCTCTGCCTAAACCTTCGGGGAATACAGGCGTGATGCAATGTTATGTTATGTTATGTATTTGCTGTTATAGCGACAATAGAAATAAAACTCTGTGAAAATTTCAACTGTCTACCTATTGCGGTTCAAGAGATACAGCCCGCTGACAGACAGACCGACGTCCGTTCGTCCATATGTATGACAGCGGAGCCATAGTAATAGGGTTCCGTTGGCACCCTTTGAATACGGAACCCTAAAAAGGTACAGGCTGGTAATAAACTCCCCTACCACATTTTTCACACCTCAATGATTACAAAACCTGAAATAGATCTACGCACACCAATCCATTTTGCACCTTATCTTTATTAAGTAAAGATTTAAAATCGAATGCAATTTTTCTGATGTAGCGACGTGCTACAGGTCCGGTAAAAGATACTTTTATTTTTGCAGCCAATATGAAATGGGTCTGTTTGTCTACGTGCTAGTCATATTACTAGTTTTCCTTTTGATAGCAACATTGACTGCCTTTTCCGCATTAAAACAAGGAACTAAAACATTATATCGACGGTGTAATATCATTATCTAATAACTACAAAAGTATAATTTTGCAAAAGGCGATAAAAATGTTTAATTTCTATAGTTTTTAACATTTGAATCAAAAAGTAACATAAAGTAAAATATAGTAAGAAACGCTTGTGATGCTGATAATGATTTCAGACCTTATGTCTTTGCAAATACGAGGTCTTTTATAATTTACCTACGAATAAGCAATAAAGTGATAATCGCTAAAATGTTAGTTATTAGATATTGATACTTCACCGTCGATATTACGCTTGGGTACCTAATTTATTTAGAAAACATATTTTCTCGTATCGGTACGAAGGCAAGATATTTTAATTTGAAGTGTGAACGTATCGATAATTTTCTTCTCGTGTCTGCATGATTTATTATAGCTCATGACACGACAAAAAGATTTTCACTAAGGATGCTAATAGGCTGGCTGTGACTGCCTAAGATGTGGCTGCCGTACTAAGGGCAAGATTCACGATCGCTAAGCAAAGTATGTGCGAATATGAACTTTATTTTTGGTAATAATAATTTTCTTTTTGGATTGGATTTTTTATTTGGATTTGAATATAATGTTCATATTCTTATATATTCTTATATGTATGATGTTTGTAGAGCCAACATAACCAGAGATCGCACAAGACATGTGTTGGAAGGAAGAACAGGAGGGCGTAAAATTTCTGGTTCCCCGATCCCCCCATCGCGTCGCATCGCATCGTCTGCCGCCACCATTACTTCGTTTTCAGTTAGCGTTTTTTCTGACTTTTATTTATTTTTGGTCAGCTTCTAAGGTTCTTAGCGTGATTTTAAATAAACTATAGCCTACCGCAAAAATTTTTTTTTACTTAGCTAAACTTTTTTAGTTTACCTCTTTATAATTTTATTTTATTAGAGACGACAACGTTTAAATTATTTTAATTTATGTGAAAATTAATGTTCATTACAATATTTAAATGTAGCATTCCATTAATCATACGGCCACTGACTCGATGACATTTGTGTTGACGTTCTGATGAAACTCGATAACAAAACAGAATTATTTTGCGAACGCGCATTTTCGCCGGTAGGTATTCAAATGTTTTGTCTTACGTACCTAGGCTAGGATGTGACTTGACGTGATCCTGAGGAAACCTGTACTTATTGTTAATCTTAAGGGGACTGCATGACCTAAACGCAAATTTATAATGCCAAAAAATTTATGATCCACTACAGTAACCAAAATCAGAAAAATATATGATATACTGCAGGATATATGCTAGTTAGATAGTGTGTTGAAAACATATTGCAATTAACTTGATATGATAGAAAAAAATCACGAAGATACCACAAAAATTTTTGTTAACCATTAAAAACCATACTTATATACATGCAAACATTCAGATTTTTTGTCAGATTATTCTACAAGCAACATACTAACGTAATAGTGTATTAATTTTTTAGTCCAATGAATGGATTTTTTGTAAATCCATAATTGCTTCATATTTTGCAATAAATTACCAGCGTTGTGTCATCGCGCGTCTCTTTCTTTTCTATGCAATCCGACAGCGACCGCGCTTTAGCTCTTGTAAGCCCGTTAATCTGAAATCGCCAACCCGTCTAGAGCAAGCGTGGTGATCAACGCTCGTGCCTTCTCTGTATGAGAAGAAGCCTTTTCCCTGCAATGGGACACTCCAGCTGGTTATATATCTATGTAGCTCGAGTTCTAATAAACGTTACTTAGCATGTACTTTGGCTAAGCATTATTCCTGTCACCGTTTGTCGCATAACTGTCAAACTACAAGTGCAAGATTGAGACAGGAAAATGCCTAAGCTGAAGCACCTGCTAAGTGCCGAGGCCGAAATGTATAAACGTTAGATTTCAGCCTCATCATCATTATCAATGTAGCCGAAATACGTCCTCTGCTGGACATAGGCCTCCCCAAAGCACCGGCACTTCGACCGGTTCTGTGCATCCCGCATCCAGCGGATTCCTGCGGCCTTCACAATGTCATCGGTCCACCTTGTGGGAGGCCTTCCTGCGCTATGTCTTCCGGTACGCGGTCACCACTCTGGAACCTTTCGGCTCCATTGGCCCATCTGTCCTTAATGACAATGTGCTCTACCCACTGCCACTTAAGTTTGGCAATTCTTCGGGCTATGTCGGTTACCTTAGTTCTCCAACGGATCTCTTCATTTCTGATTCGATCACGTAGGGAAACTCCAAGCATAGCCTTCTCCATTCTTGGTTGACGTTTAGCCTTATTAAACAAAGTTTTTTAGGTTTTTTTTTTATACATACCTAGTCTTAATACAGGTTCATGTTTGTTTTGTACCATTAAACCAGAGATGATTTGTATTGGACTATCATTTGCTATTGTTATTAACAACACTGCCTAATCACTATAAAGCAAATAATGTAGGTACATTAATAATATTATATTTAAAGAGCTAGCCTAGTTACTATTCCACCAATTCGCACTAAGCGCTTCCAAACATCTTTTATAATGCGCACAGCAAAAGAGTGAAATTCTCTACCTGCTCCTGTGTTTCCGACCGCATACAACCCAAATCTCTTCAAAGTGAGAGTGAACAGGCTTCTTCTGGGTAAGCTCACTCCATCGTCGACTTTGTCTCTGTCATCTCTGACTTAGACTAGAGTCAAGAGCAAACCCATCCAAAATAAAATAAAAAAGTTTTTTTTTTTTTTTTTAAATTGGGAAATTTGATTGGGTTCATTCCTAGTAGCAGTCCGAAGTTTGAATTATTTGCCCGACTAATGTAGGTCGTAGGTTCGAACCCCAGGTTTATTTCGTCACCACTGCTCCCAAAACGGTGAAGGAAAACATCGTGAGGAAACCGATAAGTCCTCGAAAATTTGAAGAAATGTCACATCTACCTACCCGCACTGGGCCCTCGTGGTGGTTTTTGGCCCACTCCCTCTCACAGAGAGGAGGCCTGTGTCCAAGCAGTGGAAAATTTACAGCCTGAATATGCTTATGCATGAAACGTGCTCGTCCCCCTCCTGAGACTAGTTATAACTGCAACGAAAGGGTATGCTAAATATCTCTGCCTATCACTTCTGAGATTTCATGCGTGATGTTATGTTATGTGCATTTTCGAACTAACGACCTACCTACCTTTTAATCGTTACGTAGCTAATTAGTTACATTTATTCAGATTAAAGCTTAATTTAATAATATTAACTCTCGCCATACCGCAACAACGTTAAGCAAAATCCAATAATGAATGACTAATTAATTTAAATGCGTACCATATTGATCAATTGGTGCGAAATGACCACGAGTTGTGTGAAAAAGGTCAAATTGGACACGTGATAACCTGACAACCAACGTGATGAACATAAAATGCTGGAAGAGACAACGGTAGATAAAAATATTATCAATAGAATTGGGTACTTACCTACAGTTAAAGTCCTATCATTTGTACCCGACTGTGAGACAGCAAAATAAATAATGACAATGAATAAGACATATGTCTTACAAACTAACATACCTATATATAAAGTATAAAACAAAACCTGCCTTAGTAAAATATAGCTTAAGGGGACTACATGACCTAAACGCAAATTTATAATGCCTTAAAATATATGTTCCACTGCAGTAACCAAAATCAGAAAAATATATGATATTCTTCTGGATATATGCTTGTTAGATAGTGTGTTGAAAACATAATACAATTAACTTGATATGATAGAAAAAAATCACGAAGATACCTCAAAAAAATATTTTAACGATTAAAAACCATACTAATATACATGCAAACATTCAGATTTTTTGTCAGATTATTCTAAAAGTAACTTACTAACGTAATAGTGTTTTATTTTTTTAGTCCAATGAATTACCATAGTTGAGTCATCGCGCGTCTCTTTCTTTTCTATGCAATCCGTCAGTGACCGCGCTTTAGCTCTTGTAAGCCTCTTAAACCTGTGTTAGTAGTACTTCACTAGCTTGTACTTGTGCTGTCCTGTGGTACTTGTCCGCGGAACGACGGAACACCACGTCCTGCGGCCAAAAGTCTGCTTCCATGACAACGGGCAGATATCGTTCAATCAGAGATTGAACTAAAATAACTGCAACCAACTGCATCAGACAGCTTGAAAAGCGAGCTTGTTTTTGTACTTTTTATTTATTTAACCATTCTTGTACACACTTATACTCTCTCTAAGACAGGTAGACAGGAACAGAAAAATACGTACAAAGGTGATGCTTATTTCTAAAGAAATACTATAATCACTAACAGTCAGTGATTTACATGCAGTCGGGTTGTTTTATTCCAAACTATGGTTATTTACAAGTGTTCCATTTTAATATAATTTATTATTTTTTTCCACTTGATTCTTTCATACTCCTTGATGCTTCTCCGTTCATATAGCTCGTTAAACTCGTGAGTCAATAAGATTATGTCATGTAATATACTTTTACGGCGCCCAATCATAATTATGAAGCAAAAGTTGGAGTTTATATATTAGCAGGCGTCACTGAAAACAAAATTAAATTCATTTGCTATTTTGAGAAGGTGGTTCGGATGCAGTTAGTTTTTCTTGGATTTTTTTATATATAGTTTCAAAACACTATCGTGCAAATCATGCTTAGAAAAAAAATGCGCGTGCAGAACCGTACAAATGTAATAGAAGGCAAACTTCTTAAAAAATAAAAATTTCCTGAACGTGACGCGTCCTTGAAATTTCACTCTCAAATTCTCGTCCAAATCATCGAATTGCCGCCTAAGAAGTTTCACTTCAATACATCAATTCTAGACTGTATTTTGCTATCCAACACATTTCTCTACATCTTTGTATTCCCCTGCCGTTATTCGATGGTAAGGGCTGACGACAATATCATTGTCAACGGCAAGGAAGTGAGTCATCTCCGGAGTATCACGTGGTGCTTGCGTATTGCACATTTGTACCTACAGGTAATTTAAAGGTTAGGTAGTATATATACTGGTATCGTAAAGCTTAGAGGGTTAGTAGGAACCTTCTTTCCTGCACATTATCCACAACCATCTACACCTTCCAGAGTTTTAATGATGCTAATTTCTGTGCTCTCAAGTGGCAATCGTTTTCATAGCGTTTCATATTTCTACGAATTTCAACAGGATTGACATAATCCTTTCAGTAGCTTATGTCCCAGACATTTTTGCCTTTTCCGTTATCGTTATCGCTGATAAATGTCACTTTGTCAAAGCCCTCGGGTACCTATTTACTGGTCGAAATAAAATGGAAGAAGTCAATCGAAACGAAATGAAGAAGTAAGGAACGCTGTCATCTGCCTCTTGGAGGTGGGCGTTAATAGTTGCGACACAGTTTTGAAACTAATGTAGCTATCTATTTACGTATGCAATCAATTTGTAAAATTTATGTGTTTTTGTTCTAATAAAGATTAAGCCGTTTTTTTGTTTTGTCTCAATAAACAGTGGAACTTGCATCAGCGGGGTATTTGCATAACACTAAGAAACACATACACACACTGGTCTTTCATTTTGACATTCATCGCGTTACTTACGTTGTGGAGCAGACGATTTTTTTAAACATATGAAGCAATGGATCGGGAATTTCCTTCAAAATCCCACGGATAGTGAAAGAACAAGAAGTGTGTAACGTAATTGGGGCACTGGTCCTATGCGTTTGCATTTTAGAACTGCTTTGCCTCGTAGCTCACATATGTACCTAAATCTCGAGATTGCCCAACCTGTCACTGCTTTGCCGGTTTGCCCCCGTCACTCAGGCTCATGTACTTTCATCGGTACCAAAGTTCATCAAAGTAGAACACAATGATGCTGCTTGGTGGCAAATATAACCGTGGTAGTACCACTGCCCTAGATATAAATATCACAATGAGCTTTACAAGAGACCAATTTTTCTCTTAGGCTCGTAATTGAAGAAGAATAACCATTTAACATGTAAACACATCAAAAGTGTCCAGGGATCAAGGTATTTAAATAAAATATGTTATTAGCATATTGAAATTAAATAAAAATGTATATTTAGATTCATTTTTATTTTCGTATCTGTAGATCGACGAAGTACTCTCTGCTTTTTCATTAATACAAACTTTTCGCGAATTTTGCTTTTGCTGAATTTTTTACCTTTTAAAATGTGATAAAAAGACAAAAATAAAAGTTTTGAATGGTTTTTACTACGTAAAATAATCAATTAGTAGTAGTTCACTATCGCAGCGATTGGGCATACTCAATATGAGTTCATCCAAATCACGTTCCGGAATGGCCGCCTACGTCCGTTGTAACAGGCGGAAAAAAAAACTGGTGTGTACGGCATCCATATTTGGCAGAGATCTTCTTTGAAGCATATCCCATGCGTGGTCAATGGGATTCAAGTCTGGCGATTGAGCAGGCCAAGGTAGGACGTTGATATTTGCTGCAGTAAGTGTGTTTGCAACGAGTCTGGCAGTGTGTGGACGTGCTTTATCATGCATAAGCATAAATGAAGCACCAAATTGGGTCCGCATAGGAATGACAACATCTGATACAATCGTTTCAGCGTGAATCTGTGCATTGAGATTGCATCTGATCCAAATCAGTTTGGTTCTTCCGCCGATCCATATACCCGCCCATATCATGATTATTCCACCACTGTATGCATGTACTACCTGGCATGATTTGAAACGTTCTTGGCGTCCAGGTGTCCTCCAGTACCGTGTAAGTCTAGTATCTGGCCTCATACTAAAGCGAAATTCGTCAGAAAAACACCCAAATGCCCAATTTCTGTGTTCACGAGCCCATTGTAAACGAGCTCTGTGATTGCGGGGATAAATAGGTGGTACACGTAGCGGCCCTCGGGAACGGATATTAACTTCCTGCAAGCGATTTCATACGGTTTGTTTACTAGGTTTGTCTTTCATTGACTTGAATGTGCCCTGGCTGCTGAGAGTATGTCACGCTCACTCAGGTGTCTCGCTGGTAGTGGCGTGTGTGCTGGATCATTAAGTTCCCTTCAAAATTATTGAGCTAAATGGTACTAATCCATGCGTCATGTTCGTGAACGGGCGCCGTCAGTAGGGACTGGTCATTTGTTAGCTGCCACGGCTTAATTTAATTTAATACTTGAATTGTTTTTGGCTTTTTATTACTGATGTTTATAACGTTCTGCATCGTTCTCACATGCATGATTTCAACATGAATGACGTAAACAATATTTTGTAACCATATTTTGATTTAAAAGAGTGACCATGTAGTTTCTTGCCCGTTCTTCTCCTATTACGTTTTGGAATGGGCTTCATCTTTCTGACAGACCGACCCCTTGACAATTCAAAAGTACCTGTAATTGGTTTATTTGAAATAAATGCTTTAAGTTTGAGTTTGAATTTTGATCCCTGAAGAGCTATGAAGCCTCGTAACCAACATAATCGCGGTAGTACGATTTCGTCGAGCAGTAATTTGTATGTAATCATTTTGTCTGCGTGTGGTGACGAGAGCTCGTCTTCCATGTCGCTCTGCCGCACTTGATAGAAGATTTTCATCTTTTGCCCGAAATTCAAAAACGAGTCCCTTTTCAAATGACGAAATTTATTAAAAAGGTATCCATAGGAGTTCCAAAAAATATAATAAAAATACCTGATTTGTACTTTTGATGTGTGTATTTTAAGTTGAGATTTGCTTGAAATCCAACAGTTTTAAACAAATATTTATGACTGAGCATCATTCTATACTACCGACTATAGTATAACGACCGAATTTAATCAAACCAATATTCGAAACAAAACAATATATGGATATATATTGTTGACCTTCGCGAGGATTTCCATCGCTTCTACAAATATTTGTGTTTCATTCAGTACATACTAACTCCATCAGAAAATCTCAGTTGTCGGCAAAAACCGTCTATATCCAATCACGAACCAGTTAAGGACGAAATGTGCGTACAAATACATGTAATTATATTTTGGGTGGTGCAAGGTATGAGTGGCAAGAAGCACAGGGCCGCTCGAAGTGGCGATGCCTGTGTCCAGCAATGGAGGTCCTTCGGCTGAAATGATGATGTTGAACTTATGAGTGAATGTCGACTGATGAACTATTTAAGATGAGTAAAAATACCGATAGGAAAAACTATAATTAGTATTTTATTTTATTTTATTAAATAGGAACAACAAACAGCTACATTATGCAATATTACATACAGAAAAATTATATAACTTAAGTAATAATGTAGCCCACATCGCTGTTCACAGATTACTATGAATAAATAAAATCTTATAGTCACTAGGAGGTGAACTGTTTATGCATGAGACTTACACTAATATTATATAAACAAATAAAAAAACAAAAAACAAAAAAATGTCCAATTGTTCAAGTGTCTCATACAAAAGGCTACGAAACCTTTTCAAAGAGCATGTAAATATATCGATGTGTTCGAATGCTTCATTGTAGGTAGCTGCCATTCGCTGAACTGGTGAACTTAGACCAGTGTTATATCGGCAAGTACCTACTGCAAAGAGTTTGCCTGCACGCACCGGCCGTCTATGGACTGTTCTGGGGACTGCATAGCACAGTACATTATTTAAATCTATACAGTCAAAATTACCATTAACAATATTATACAGTGGTGCTGATTCTCTTGTCACAAAATTCTCTAAACTGGACTAAAAATCACTAAAATTTTGTTTATTCCTGTCAAAAGACGATTTCTCATTCTGAAATAGACTAAAGTGACACAACTTAACTATATTTTAGTTTGACAGCACTAAGATGGTACTGATTTATTAGTTTAGTGAAAATGGCAATTTTGCTATTCTGAATTTGACGTTTTTCACCTAAAATTTTGGTTGTCCTAGCTAAATCTGGCTATTTTTAATCGCGATTAAAAAGGTGAGGAATTAAATTAGTTGTCATGAACTAAAATTCACCACAACACCTCGACTTCAGGGGCAAAAACAGTACTGTATTTTTTTTTATTTTGCTTATATCTCGAAAACGGTGTGTCCTATCGCAAAAATAATGAAAATTTCGACCCCCTTTATGAAACTCTTAAACCCATGTAACTCTACATGTAGGTATTTTTTTTTAAAATATTTTCTATATAAAAGTGAAAAATTCCATATAAAACACGCCGCGGCTGCCAGCCATACGAGCCTCCGGCTCTAAAAAAAATTCACGGGGTAGGGCAAACAAGCACCATGTGGAGTCGCGATTGTCAAATTAAATTTTTGTTGCGTCAAAATGATTTTAAAATTTAGAGATATTTTATTGCAGAATAGCTTTAAGATTCTCATAGCCAAAAGTAAGGAATTTTAGTGATAGTTTAGTTAGTTTAGTTCGGTGTACAAGAGAATCGGCACCAGTGTCATTGCTTCTAATTGTTTACGTCTAGAGCTGAGCGCCAAAAGCTTGTACTTACTGAGTAGTCTATATTTTCGCCATTAAAGAGTACAATACAATCGCAGCGATTCGGAATACTGAATATGAGTTCTTCCAAATCACGTTGAAGAATGGCCGCCCACGTCCGTTGTAACAAGCGAAAAAGATTTTCTGGTATGTATCACAATATGTGCCTGAATGCGACACACACACATCACAACACACAAACACACACATCACACAATAAAAGCACACCAAAAACACATCACACACACACATCACACACACAACACACAAAACAACACACACACATCACAAACACATCACACATAACACATATCATTTGCTACATCTAAAAGCACATTATTAATGTTCGTTATCCTATTATCACATAGCTCGTTCTTATTTTTTTTATGTGTTGTAAATACATTTAAAATCTCCTTATAAAAAAGTGACTAAAATTATTGATTGCATGCATCTTTTCTTAAAGGTGACTTTCTAATAATTTAAGGATTACACTGATGGATAGATAGTTTAAAAATCTAAATAATTGTCGTTTTATTTTATTTCAAAAGCTCACTTGTGTTTTTTTATTAAAATAATTCCACAATTTTTGAGAGTTCTATGATAAATGGGCGTGCGCAGGGAGCGGGACAGAGCGAGACTCAGCGACGGAACAGAGAAGGACCGAACGCTCAAGGTCGTTTGGTCAGGGAAGTGCCTTAAATTCAGATATTATAAATCGTGTACCGACACGTGAGTAAGTGAGTATTCACAATGGACAGTTACAGACAAATATAGAACAGCCATGTTTGTGCATTACCTATGTAAGTAAGTAGGTACATCAAAATCAAACATCATGCACATTTTTTAAAGACCCCGGCGTACGCGCGTGGATGACGAGATGTATGAACGTGGACGAAGCAAAATGACCATGACAGTAAGAATCATAGCATAGGGCGTTAATTTATAGCATTAGCATTGTGTATCTTTTAAAGTTTGAGGCAGCAAGACGCAGCGCACCGCATTGCTAAAATACTTTACATTACTTTCGTACAATTAGTACAATATTTAGTATTTAGTTTAGTAGCTACAGGCAATATACTATCCCTAATTTTTATGGTGTACATAATAAAGAGTATTCTTTTCTATTCTACAGGCGGCCGGCACCACATTATTTTGTATTGAAATGCTATGCGCTATAATGTGCACTAAGGGTAATTATATGCCGAAGATACACTGCGACACATCGCGAACTGTTGGGGGTTAACCTCGATGCCTACGTGAAAGCAAAATAGTTTGTTTTTACATCGCGGTCGATGGCTAGCATCGATGTTATCTGGCTCGTGATTGGTCAAATCGGTTCAACTTGTTCTTCTGGTAGAGTACACCACAAACACAGGACTGAGCAACTGAGCTTTCAGGTGCGACTGAATCGATGTGTTCGCACCACCATTCGTGTAGAAATAGCGAGTATTGAGATGGCTACCGCAATCGCGAGCATCTTCGGCGTAATGACCCTTAGCTTAAGGCGACAATAAGTGCCAGCGACCTTGAGCGAGTGGGAGGAGCATGCGAAACTTTTAAGCGAATAAAATTTCACAGAGCGTTAGCGTCTACCCGGACATTGGTCAGCGATGCACTGCCGCCCGTCGCCCGCAAGAGCCCCCGCTTCAACGCGCATGAAGTTTATTCTCAAAAACAACCCACCTTGATTTATCAAACACAATACAAATAAAAGCCGTATACAAAAATTTGGGTAATTAAACTGTCTTCTAAATGGTGCAGATTTTATGAAAATACGCCCGATAGTTTTTTTGTCATTATCGTTTTTGGGTTCGCGTTAGACATTACTTTACAAATTAATTACACTATGTTATAAAAATATAATTTCAAATATTCATATACGAAATTACGAAGAAAATAGTCTAGTTTATCATATATTTTTTTCAAACAAATAAGACTATTCGTTTAGACGTGATGTTCAATTTGAAATCATTAAAAGTCGTATATCTGCGCCTTAAAGAGTAAATGACACATGTAATTTTATCAAACCGTTTCCCGCTTACATCTTACACTGCTGGACAGCCAAAATTACCAAATATGAATTTCAGATTATTATGACGCTGCCCGCCCCACGACGTGCGTCATCATCAACGCTACAGGAATAGACATGTGCTTATGTCACCCCATCAACATTGTTTTATGTTTATATTCTTGTTTACGAGGATTTTTGTTCCTCATGAAGGATTCCCTGATTTTGTGGTGTATGGGTTATTTTTAACCGACTACAAAATAAGAGGAGGTGCTCAATTCATCCTCTATATATAACTTTTTTTTTTTATACATCTTCGGGCATAATATTTTTGTTTAAGAACCGATTTTAATCTTGTTTCATTCATTTGGTAGAGGAAGCTTGCGCGGTGGGCCCATATAGATTGTATTAAGTACGCTGTGGTAGTTTTTGAGTTAGCTACAATAATACGTAATTAACACACTTGGTGAATTTTGATGATGTTATAAAACTTCTTGTCACTGGTACATAGCTAGTAATGGTATACGAATTAGTGTGGGGTAGGTACCACAACTAAAAAGTGGAAGCTGGTTGTTTTTTAGGGTTCCGTACCCCAAAGGGTAAAACGGGAGCCGATTACTAAGACTCCGCTGTCCGTCCGTCTGTCTGTCCGTCTGTCACCAGGCTGTATCTCATGAACCGTGATAGTTAGACAGTTGAAATTTTCACAGATGATGTATTTCTGTTGCCGCTATAACAAAAAATGCTATAAAACAGAATAAAATAAATATTTAAGGGGGCTCCCATACAACAAACGTGATTTTTTTGCCGTTTTTATAGATAATGGTTCGTAACCCTTCGTGCGCGAGTCTGAGTCGCACTTGGCCAGTTTTTTTTTATAAAAGCAAGAAAGAGGTGGGAGCTCTATTCCTCGTCAGTGTTCACTCCAGCCAACCAATAAAGGCAAGCCTGAGGTTAGGAAGAAGATTTCTCCCAGGAGATAGGATCAGAGCAGCAGCAGCTGTTGGGCAGCCGCCCTACAGCTCGCCACATGCTGCCTTGCAGGTTTATGTATCTCTTTTGTTCTGGCTCCTCACCTGTTTCGGCAAAGTAAACTCTACTGGCACAGACCCAGGGTTCAGGAACGCGGAAGCCCCACCACGACGTCAACTTAGAGATTATTATTATTATTAAGATGGCGTTGCGGTGTTAGTTCCCTTACTGACCGCGCGACAAAAAGAACAATGTACCCTAAATATTTAAAACACAACTGTAATTCGTTGACAGTTGTATGGTACTTTATATAGCACGGTAAATTGACGTAGTGTGTCAATTAGCAAAACAAATAAAAATAAAATACAAATAATCTTTATGGCCAATTTAATTCCTTGTATCGCCTTTAAAAATATAGTACTTTTAAATCGTATTAGTAAATAACTGCTGAAAACAAAGAAACGTTTTTTTAAACATAGTTATTATAACTTTTGCATCCTATACTCTTATTTACATATACCTACTATTACCACCTTAAAATATTACCGGTTTTAAACAGATATTAAAATGTACTTACATGAGTTCTTCTTTTACACTTTTACAGACACCACGTCACGACTTACCACTGTCAAGTCAAAAAAGTATTTTGATTTTTAAAAAGGAATCTAAATACTTTTTTCGTAGTAATGATTCCGAAGGAACAAACTTTTTTGAGCAATTGCAACAATTTCTTAAGCAAATATATTTATTAAAGAATTTTCGGAGTGCTGGGTTACTAATTTGAGACCATGGTATGTTACACAGTATAAAAAATTCTATAAAATCGAAGTAGGTAAACTTCTTCTTGAGGTTGTTGTTTTGTGCCTTGATGTCCTGTTCCTTTCCGACTTGCCTTTATTTGAGTTTCACATTTTGTAGAAAATATAACACAACTTTCGTGATCGTAAATTAACTCTTGGCTACTGACAAGCCCGCTTTGTACTAATTCAGGTTTAATTGGATTCTCCAAGGCGGAAAATACCTGCAATATAATTACAACTATTAAAATTAAATAATACGATTTAAAAGTAAGTACTATATTTTTAAAGGCGACACAAGAAATTAAATTGGCCATAAAGATTATTTGTATTCCTAATTTCATGTGGATAGCTATTATTAAGATATCACGTATTTTTTTTTTTTATGTAGGCATTTTTATATGTATAATATTCTCAGGCACTCTCACTTATATTTTTAACGCAATGGGAACCACGGGCATAATTTGAAAAGTATAATACATTACAATAAATTAACGGGGACAGCGTACGGGGACAACGGGAAGTAATTTATTTTATTTTATTAAATTCCCTTGGTCCCCTTTAACGGGGACAGCGTACGGGGACAACGGGAAGTATTTTTTATTTTTTTATTAAATTCCCTTTGTTCCCTTTAACGGGGACATGGCCTACGGGGACAACGGAAATACTTAAATTTTCCTGGCCATACTTACATGGCATAAATTCTTCTCTCTTTACTCATTATTTATTCTAGTACAGCATCGCCACTAACAAAACAAATTAATCTTAATCCTTGCATATTCAGTGATTCGCATTTTCCGCACATTTATCTTGCAATTACTTTCAATGGAAATATAGTCTAGTTAGTGAAAAAAATATATAATATAAGTAAAAAGAGGTAGGTAAGTTACCTACCCAACATTACATCTTCAGAAATGGCACAATGTCATATTGCTAGGTGACACGTGGAAGTAGGACCGGACGTCGTAATTATCGGGAGCCAAAAAGAGACAAGACAATACGTAATTAGGCTGATTAGCTAAGTTTTACGTGCCACTTGCGGAGCATGTATAACCTATCTCTCTTTTTACTGATAATACCATTGTTTAAAGACATACAAAACTATATTTTTTTTAGAGTAATTTAGAAGAAGGAAACTCAGTGTAATCCGCGGCATTTAAACTTTTATCGCGTGGGACCGAGAATTTAACAAAGGCTGGCTACGTAATACTGATTCGGTTGACCAATTTGCCGGTGAGCGGTTGTGTTGACACATGTTTAAGCAAATAAATATTATCTTATCTTATCTTAAGAGTTCTTTTTTTTTGTTTGGAACAATACCAAATTGACATAATAATGGAAACGATACGAACGATTTCAATGACAGCTACAAAAGTTAAAACTGTGTCCCAGCTATGAATTCCCGACAGAACTTATGAAACTCATTGTTCCAGACTTAACTATGACATTGGTACACTTTAGCTAACTTTGGTATCTACCTAAATCTCGTAAAAATAGATTTACTACCAATTTAAATTGTCCGTATATTCGAATCTTATCTGTCACTCTTTAACAGATGTATAAAATGGCTATAACATGGCTAGTTGAGGAAGGGTGTGAACTTGTTTATCAATTTATTTTCACGACTACTAAACATAAAGTTTAAATATATAGTATACTAGCTGTGCCCCGCGGTTTCACCTATTGACCTATTCTCAGACCTACCAAATATACACACAAAAAATGTTATAAAAATCGGTCAAGCCGTTTCGGAGGAGTTCGATAACAAACACTGTGACACGAGATTTTAATATATTAGAAGATATCTATACATAGTATAAAACACAGTCACTTTTGGTGTCTGTCTGACATCTTAGTTAGATCTTTTAAACGACACACTGGATTTTGATGCGGTTTCACAATCTTTTAGAGAATTTACTCGGGAAGTTTAAATAATGACATTAGTATTAAGGCGCTTCCCCGACCAAACGACCTTGAGCGTTTGGTCCTTCTCTGTCCCGTCGCTGAGTCTCGCTCTGTCTCGCTCCCTGCGCACGCTCATTTATCATAAAATTCGCAAAAAAAATGAAATTATTTTAATAAAAAAAGACAAGAGATGGTTTGAAATAAAATAAAACGTGAATTATTTAGATTTTTAAATTATCTATCCATTAGTGTAATCCTCAAATTAATAGAACGTCACCTTTAACAAAAGATGCATGCAATCAATAATTTTAGTCACTTTTTTAGAAGGAGATTTTAAATGTATATATAACACTTAAAAACAAATAAGAACCTGCAATGTGATGATAGTATATCGAACATTAATAATGTGCTTTTAAATGTAGTTTATTATTACCCATAGTGAATGAGTTAATAGCCTCTGAATAACGCACTATGGCAAGGTTTTGGTCGGGGTACCGCCTTAAACTTTAAATATACTGGGTGTAAATAGACCCATCACATAGCCGTCAACTACGCATTCTGTACATCAAACTAAGTAACAAAGCATAAAAATAATTGCTGGGAAAATAATTTAATTATTGGTGTGAAAAAATGCTGTTTACAGTAGTGCACAACGGAACCCACGCAAAACATTGTGCTTATAGGTGCATGCAACGGTACAGGGTCGTGGAAGTATTTAAACTTGTGTTATAACATTAATAACTAGTTTTCATAAAAAAACGTCAATATAAGTTGGAATTTTGACCTTCAATATATCCGTAACCACAAGGTTGCCAGGTATGGTCCAGTACCAAAAAATGATTACAATGACGAGGAGTACTAGTGATTCGGCTTCATTAAATGTCTTTTTACACCCGTTATAACGAAAAAATAAAAAATATTATATGTAATTGTTGTGATTCATCCTGTTGTAACCCGGATCATTACGTAATACTGGACAAACTATATATGAATATAATTGATGTACTATCCAGAGCTGCTATACAAAGTTTTGTTGAAAAACAATCCGTTAGAAAGAGACAAGTTGCGGGGTGGAACAAATATATCGCCGGTGCTCACGGGGAAGCCAGAATTAAATTTCAAGTTTGGCTATTAGCGGGAAAACCGACTAGCGGTATTGTTTATGATGAAATGGTAGAAACTCGTAAGATCTTCAAGTCTAAATTAAAGTGGTGTCAGGATAGACAAGACCAGATAAGAATGGATATTCTTGCCTCAAATCATGCAAAAAAAGACTTTAGTAATTTTTGGAAAAATACTAACAAATTTAATGGTAAAGCTGGTTTCCCCGTGAGCGTCGACGGTGTAACTGATCATAAAATGATTGCTAATTTATTTAGGCAACAATTTACTGTGCAGTCGTCCTTGAGCACTCCGCTTAGTACTGATAGCGATCCCGGGACCATCGTGACTAGAAAACAAAATATCACTTTATTCTCCGTGAAAAATGTATCAAGAGCTATTACAAATATGCAAAGGGGAAAATCACCTGGTCATGATGGTCTCAGCATCGAACATTTTAAATATGCTGGTGTGCATCTGCCAAGAGTATTGAAGATGTTTTTCAATCTCTGCTTAAGTCACTCATACTTACCTGAGTCGATCATGCGTACAATAGTGGTACCGATAGTTAAAAATAAGACAGGTGACTCGTCTGACAAAACTAACTATCGGCCCATCTCGCTTGCGACTGTAACTGCCAAAGTGCTTGACAGTGTGCTAAATGGCATTATCGAACAACATGTGGACTTACATGATGCTCAGTTTGGTTTTAGGTCAGGATTGTCCACTGAGAGTGCCATTCTGAGCTTAAAGCATACTGTCAGGTACTATACTGAGAGGAAGACGCCGGTATACGCGTGCTTCCTTGACTTATCGAAAGCTTTTGACCTCGTTGTATATGACCTTCTGTGGGATAAGCTAAGAGGTGCGGGTGTGCCGGCGGATACCATCTCCCTACTCAGATACTGGTACTCAAACCAGAAAAACCAGGTGAGATGGGCCGGTACGTTGTCGGACGAATACAGGTCGGAATGTGGCGTCAGACAGGGTGGGTTGAGTTCACCTCTTCTGTTTAATTTGTACGTCAACCAGCTACTTGAGAGACTCAGCAGCACTCATGTCGGATGCTATATCGATGGTACCTGTGTCAATAATATTAGTTATGCAGATGACATGGTTCTGCTGGGTCCCTCAATAAATGCAGTGAGGAAACTGCTTTATATCTGCGAGCAATATGCAGAAGCACATGGACTAAAATACAATTCCAAAAAGAGCGAGCTGCTAATCTTCAAAGCAGGCAAACATCGACCTGCCCATGTGCCTGCAGTATACCTCAATGGCGTTGCACTGAAGCTGGTTGACAAATTTAAATATCTGGGGCATATTGTAACGGATGACCTCAAGGATGACGAGGATATAGAGCGGGAACGCAGGGCGTTGGCGGTGAGAAGTAATATGCTTGCTCGCAGGTTCGCTCGATGTACAACTCAAGTAAAAATAACGCTCTTTAAAGCGTATTGTCAATCTTTTTACTCGAGTGGCCTGTGGGTGAGCTATACGCGACGATCCTATGACACCCTGCGGGTTCAATATAACAATGCTTTCAGAGTGTTGTCAAGGCTACCGTGGCGCTGCAGTGCCTCCTGGATGTTTGCAGAAGCCCACACGGACGGCTTCAAGGCCATAATTCGCAAAAAATCGGCTTCTTTACTGCAGCGTCTGCGAGGTGCTAAGAATGGCATTCTGAAAGTCATTGCGGCTCGCTTTGACTGCCCCATTCAAAAACACTGGGTAAGGGTTGTGAATGGTCTTGTATAGGTAGTAAGTAGTCTACATAAAGATGAGTACTAACAATACTAACATAATTGTAAGCTAATATTGTTGCTAATATACTAATAAGATATGGATTTAAATTATCTGAAATAAATTATTCTATTCTATTCTATTCTATATGAAATCTTTATGTTTGATCAAGTCTTAAAAACCGAAGCAGCGGGTCGCTGTTATTATTAATACAATTAAATAAAAATTAAGTGTCTTATTGTAATGACAAAATAACAGCTTTTTACCAAAAGCATATTAAAGTATATACGGTACATACAACAAAAAAACTATTTTAAAATTTTTGTCTGTCTGTTTGTTTGTTCCGGTTAATCTCCGAAACGGCTGGACCAATTTTGATGGGACTTTCACCGGCACATATCTGATGTTATAAGGAATAACATACGCAATTTGTCTCGGTAGCACGTCCCCTCGGGATAATTTCCGACGTCCATGCGGGCGAAGCCGCGAGCAGCAGCTACTAGCATGATAAACATACTGGCCACTTCCAAACAAATGGTTATTTGAGTTTATTGTTAACTATTAATACGACTCAAACGTGGGCAAAAAAAATACGTAATGCAAAATTATCGAATTGGAAAAAACCCATGCCTACACTCCCACGCATCATTTGCAGACGATAAGGATATTATTGAGCCCGAGACATGAAGCCTCTTTGATTTTCACAGCCTTGACATTTCATTCCTATTTAATATCGTAACTTAGGGCTGTCATTTCGTCAGACTTCTAATAATATTCAATTTCTTGTATGAAGGTGTTAAAGATCAAGAAGAATTATAGTTCTATTTCTATTAAGTTTAAATTTCCGAGGGGAAATTTAAATGTTTTTAAAATTAATTGAAACATACATAAACTCACGCCTTCTTCCCATCCGGGTAGGCAGAAACTACAGAACGCGACCTGCTACGATCCTTACCCTACTCTATTTGCTTCGTTTGCTAGCACCACGCACCTGCCTTTTCTGAAGAACATCACAAATAAGTTTACTATAGTAATTGAAACACTAATTTACAAAATTCAATAAACATGTTATAACTTATAGGCATGTAGACAAGGTACCTATCGATCGTCATCAAAGGCGAATCTATCCAATAGAAAAAATACTTTGTCATTTTGAAGGCTAAAATAGCAATTTAAATTTGAATCTGACTTGCAATAAGTTTGATGTATCAAAAGTGAAGGTTTGATCCAAATTTGCCATGGCAAGTATATACACTTGAGGCAAGTTTAAATCAAACTTTCTAGTTTCCCAGCAACAAACTTGCATAATGTCTGTTTCTGCAAACTATACAAAGTCACACGGACATTAACACATTAAATAATACCATGTATACCACATGGCATACTTTAACCATTAAAAAAAATTGAATGAAATCCATTCATTAAAAAAATCTGCTGTTCCATACATTTTTTTAGGTATACGAACAACAGATTTTTTTAAGTGAATAATTTCATTCAAATTTAGTATATATGGTCAAAGTATATACCATGTGGTATACGTGGTGTCATTTAAATATAACGCAACATTCAAGACTGCTACAGACTTACCTTAAACTTCAATCTTCATCCATAAATTAACAAGCTTGCAGTAATATTGCCTTAAACTTATTTTATCATATTTGAGGTGACAATTTAAATTCAAATAAAAATCAAGTTTGTAGCAAACTGATCTGCTATCTGGGTGTTAATCCATTGCTTCATTATGTTCGAAAAATTTGTCTGCTCAACAACGTAAATAACGTAATGCATGTTATTGAACTGTCAAAATGAAAGCCATTTCTACTGTTAGTGAGTTACACAATTACCCCGCTGAATTGTTTGGTCCCAGTGAAAGGAGACCATGGGTGTCTGGGAAAACCCGGGCAATTTCCAGCTGAACCTGCAATGCGTCCGCAATCTATTAGGTGTTGCAGGTTTAAAGGTCCACGACACATTCGCAATCCCTTACAGTCCAATTATCAAGTAACTGATAATCACTTTTTCCACGGTATTTAAACTGTAATTTGAGAAAATAAAAAAAAACGCATGGCAAATTCGCATAAGGAACTCAAATCAAAAAAAAATCGCATGGTCAAATTAAATTAGCTAGCGAAACTTTGCAAACGTGATCTAAACGGTACCTATCGAAATCTAAACATGATAAAATAAAAACGACTTGTTTTTTTTTTGGGGGTCGACGACCGCTGGTATTGTTGTTAGTTAAAGTATGAGTTGAGGTAATAATTATGTTTAATCGTGTTTTGATATCGTTACGAAAATCGAGTCTCTGAAGTTAACTGAATCAAAAACATTTTTTCAACTGATATTTCAAGCGACCCAAGCACCAACTAACCGCGAGCATCAACTGCGGTCGATGACCCCACAAAAAAAAACGAATTTATTTATTTTTTGTTTTAACATGTTTAGACATCACGTCTGCGGAGTTTCGATGGCTAATTTAATGCCTGTATTGCCTTACAAAACTCAAATTAATGATGTAGGTCACACGGCTGCCAAGCTTAAATAGAACTAGGCTGGACACATCTGTCGCATGCCGAAGGAGCTATGGGCTAAAATAACCACACCGTAGGTTCCAAACAGCACAAAACAGCAACGCGGCAGGCCAATGAGGAGATAACACAAAGAACTCGACTTTTTTCTAAAAGATTGGCCACATACAGCAGCAGATAGGTAAGGAGGGAAGAGAGACCTTTGCCCTGCAGTGGGATACAAACGACTGATTACTGTTACTATTAGCCTGAATCATCCCACTGCTGGGCAAAGCCCTCTCCTCATGACATCCAGCTCTTTGGATCAGGGGTAAAGTGGACCACTTGTCGTTTGTTTTCTCTAGCTCGTCCCGCCATCTTCTACGGGGTTTGCTACGACGCCTTCTGGCTGTGTCAGGGCTCCTCGTCGTACGTACGCACGTACGTGCGTTACAGGGTCGTCCTAACGTATTTTTTTTCTTTCTTTTTCATTCTTAGTGGTTACTTTTGCCCACAGCTCATTGGGCATATGGCAGACGTGTCCAGCCCAGTCCCATTTCAGGTTAGCTGCTTTTTGAGCATCGTCAGTAATCTATGTTTTGGAGCGCAGTGTGGTGTTGCGAATATGGTCTGTTAATTTGACGCCTAGAATAGTGCGCCACACGCAAACCTTGAGTTTGGACTTTTGAATGTTTGTCAAAGACCAAGTCTGGGATCCATAGGTCAAAATGGGAAGGACGCAGATGTCCATAATTTTTCGCTTGAATAACAAAGGAAGATTTCCTTTCATTAGCTCTTTCATGGCCCTGTAGCTTTTCCAAGCATTTTCGGTTCGTCTTAAGACTTCCTTGTCTTGTCTGGACTGGAAAGAGACTAACTGGCCCAAGTAGATGTATTCATAGACATATTACAATGTCTCACCATTATAGTAATAATAATTATATAACTCTTGCAAAAGTGTAAAAACTCGTAAAAGAACTTTTAGTACTTAAAGAAATATTAAGGACCCAACTTGAAGTAAGAAAGTTATATCCAGGATACATAGAAAACTTTATTACTTTATCCACCCACGGTGTTTGTTCAGTACCCACGTAGAAGGTACGTAATAGGCAGAAACTGTTACGGACAATGAAAATACCTTTTACTCATACGCTATTTGTTTTCACTATCTACGCTACTTCCACGTATTGAATTTTGGTCTTTATTATGTATTTGATGGTATACATAAATAGACTACTACTACATAGATAGAAAAACACTTAAAATATAGTAGATTGTGATACAAGGGGCTAAAATGACCTATTATATATGAGGTAGTTTTACTCCCGAGCTTTAGCGAGGGAGTAAATAGAAACCGAATTATAATGAGCTTTTAGCGTCATGTGTTACACTCTACTTTTCACTACAATTGCTAGCAAATGAAATAGTCCAATACAATATAAATATTTAACTTTTTTTTTCATTTCTTCTGTAGCCGCAACGCAATGCACGCATTCTACCGAAGAGATCGCCGCTTTTAGTTCCATTTTCAATAATGTGTTCTTCTCGAATTATTACTTCGTGAACAGTAATAAGTCGAGTCTTTATTCATGATTATTCCACTTATGAATAAAGACTTTTTCGTTATTGTAGGCTCAATGGGAAAACACATACATTAAAAAAATACTTTGTCCCCTTGAGCAAAATATTCTATTTTATCCCCGCTCTGGTACACTACAATGACAGACTATTTGAGCAAGAGGAGTGAAATTTTTGATGAATCAAGTCAGATTTAATGGCATTTATATATTTTATTGTTTACGATTTCATTCACACGCGTTGGTCAAAATTTAAAGTTCTACTAACGAGGGTTCGTTTGAGCCTGAAACTGAAAGGATACATAACATAACAAATAAACTTTTTTTTATACCGTAAAAGATTTACCTACCTAGCCTTAACATTGATAATATTATTACTTCTAAAAACGATTCCTTACTCAATCACCAAAGTTAAATATCGTGACGAAACCGGCATTTCTTAAATCCAAAACAAAACAGAAGACATGTCACATAATAAACCGCCCTGGAACCGCGTAGTAGATTACAGCCCACCCCCTCTCACAGAGAGAAGGCCTTTGTCCCAGCAGTGGGAATGGCTGACGGTAATGACCAAAAGGTTTGCATGACATCCTGCAGACAAAATGGACTATTTGAAATAAATAAATATCTTACCTTAATAAATATTTTTTAATTATTCTTTCAACAATGCTAATTAATTTTGCATCAGCTGTTGCTAAGGGCGCTAATAATTTTGTAATCAAGCCAATGAAGAATTTGACGTAGATTCTCGTTTATATTCTTTTCACTGAAGACACAATAATATATTATGTACTATGCTATAAATGTTGAGGGCCATATTTTTTTAATTAAGAAAGGAATTTAAAATTGTATAGAGAATGTATTGTAAGAGATTTTTCATATTTATGCCAGTTCTTTCTGTAGAACAGTAATATACTGTACAGTTCTTGTGCTTCATATAATAATTAAAGCAATACAAAAAATCTCTGCTGTAAACCTAGATATAAATTTAGAATTATTGCATTTCCGGTTACATAGATTACTTGGCTTTAGAACTCTTTGGGGATTACAATCCCCAAAGGGTTTCGCAGAGGTATACCCCATGTGTACAACCAAATTTCGCCAGTTACGTTTAAGTCCCATGTAATAGGGGGCGAGCCTATCAACTTGGTACAAATCTAGACTCCGGACTGCTACTAAGAAATTCCTGATGGAAAAACCCAATAACACTTTGCCGGACCTAGAAATCGAATCCAGTACCCTATGCTCAGTAGTAGCGTTTGCGACCACTAGACCAACCGTGCGGTCCGAGGCTTGAGAGTAATAAAATTAAAAGAAGGAAATATTTATAAAATTGCATGCACTGGATAATTAACTTAAGACTTCGCTCTTCCAAATCTTAGCAACCGACTGCCCATAGAACACCGCTAAAGCTTTAACAACGTTATTATTTATACTTACCTAGAGGTTATTAAAAATATAAACCAGCCAAACTTATTTAAAAGAGAACTTAAGAAGTTACTTACGGAAAACTGTTACTACTATTTTAAATATTTTTAAATGATAGTTTCTAATCTATTTGTGTTACATATATGTTTGTTTTCTTTCTTAATTGTGTTATATTTCAAGTGTCTTTAATTTATTTTGTACGCCAATGGTTACCAAACATGTTGAAAAATCCCAGATTTCCACTTTTACCTCCACATTTGCATGTACGAGTATGTGTATAATGTTACACATGTTTACAAACAAATAAATATACTCGTATCTTTATCTTTATCAAACTCAAACTCAAAGCATTTATTTCAATTAAACCATTTACAGGCACTTTTGAACTGTCAAAGAGTCGGTCAGTTAGTCATAAAGTTGAAGCTAGTTGCCCGTTCCAAAACGTAGATCTCTATGGAGAAGAACGGGCAAGAAACTCCAAGGACACTCTTTTTAAATCAAGATATTACAAAATCGTTGGTACATTATTCTTGTTGTTTTCTATATGTGAGAACAATGTAAATAAAATAAAATGTATATTAAAGAAATAAATCAAAATACTCGTATAAGAATAATAAAAATAAGCTGTGGCAGTTAAGAGATGACCAGTCTCAACTGACGGCGCCCGTTCACGAACATGACTAATCTTATTTAAATATGCCTCACATGAATTACCGAATTTAATCGAAGTGAGTTATTTCCCGAGTTGATTCTCCCAGGTGGCTGAATTCACAGTTACCAGCAGCATACCGCATAACCGCATACGGTTATGCGGTATACCGTATACCGCATATTCGCAGGATTACCGAAATACCTTCTAGGAAATATAAATAGACAAGAGCAATCTCCTGTTTGAAATAGTTCTGGTGGTTCTAAATACCAACTGTTCTCTATAAAATATTTGATACTAGATTTTGCCCGCGGCTGCGCCCGTGTGGATGTCGGAATTGATCCCACGGGAACGGACTACCCGGATAAAAAGTATTCTATGTGTCAATCCAGGTTATAACTGTGTGCCGAATTTCATTAAAATCCGTTCAGCCCTTTTTGCGTGATTGACTAACAAACATCTAATCATACAAACATACAGTCTTTCATATTTATAATATTTTTTATATATATACATACATACAGGATCAAATTAAATTAGCTAGCAAAACTCCGCAGACGTGATCGGTATGGATATCTAAACATGATAAAACAAAAAAACTTTTTTACAAAAAAACAACCGACTTCCAAAAAAAACACTAAAACACGTGAAAAATAACTTTAATTTCGGAAGTCGGTGTCTTTGGTTTTGTATTTTCGTTTTTGGCCACCGACTTCCGAAATTAAAGTTATTTTTCACGTCTATTAGTGTTTTTTTTGGAAGTCGATTGTTTTTTTGTAAAAAAGTTTTTATTTTTCACTTTTTAGTTGCGGTACCTACCCCACACAAATTCATATACCACTACTTGGTGTGTAAGATCAAATTTAAATGGGACCACATGTGAAGCACCACTTATCAAATAAAAACAGAATCATCCAAATCTGTTCACCCAGAAAAAAGTTCTGAGCTAAGACACATAAAAAAAAAAAATTTTTTTTTTTGTGGGTTCATCGACCGCAGTTAGTGTATTCACTTGAAATACCAATTTAAAAATTAGTTTTTGTTTGTGTAAGCTTCACAGTCGTGATTCATATTGATAACTAAATACGATAAAACATATTTTTTCAACTCAAACTTCAAGTAACAACAGTACCAGCGTTCGTTCACCCCTAAAAAAACATCATCTTTTAATTATATCGTGTTTACCCATCACGTCTCCGAAGTTTCGCTAGCTAATTTAATTTGACCCTGAACAGTAGGATAGGATCACTTACCTATGTGACTTGTAATTTGATTTTCAGATCAGGTTTCTGAAAGTGAAATTACAATTATCATTTAATCATTTATTTGGCCACCTAACGTTACCTCGTGTTATCTTTTTTCTAGGAACCTCATTTTAGGGTTTTGTTACATTCTGGTGTTATTGCTATTGTGGCTACTTATAATTTGTGACAAATATTTGAAACAATATCACGAGGAAACCCGGATGTTACTGCCATCACTCCGTCGGTCTGCGTTGACCCTTTAACTAACTTGAGTTTAGGTAAATTGGTTGATATTGATCTACTAAGTAACTTTAGCCAATTAGCGTGCCGGATAATTACAAGAAATGAAATTGTTATTCGATTTGTTTACAGTCGATAGATATTAATTGTTCAGAAACTTGAATCATTATATGTCGGAAATACGTTAAATCAATCGTTTGACTTTGACTAATCGGGACGCCAGCGCCACCAGGTGGCGCTCGACAGAGTCTATAATATATTGCTTGACCAGAGTTAAAGCAGAGTTTATTGTTGGCGGTTAAGCAGTGAACACGTTAAGAAACTGTCGCGCATTCCGTATAGTTGTGTCGTGTTCCTACAGAGTGTGTGATTCACCAGTGTGATTACTTTGATCGTAAATTTTAATTTGATTTGAACTGCAAACAGTTTTTCTATTGCGCAATAACCAACACTTCCCATAGTACGCTCACAGTAGTTAAAATATGGCTGATAATAACGAGAAAGACGTACCTTCTCCGTCATACTTATAGTCAACGACCTAAGGGGCTTGTAGGTCATTAACGTCACGTAGATTAAAATTTTAAATAATTTCAAATTCTTGAATTCGTTTTTTTTTTAATTCCTGCCTATTACTGTCCCACGGCAGGGTAAAGGCATTTTCTCATACAAAGCAGGCATGAGTATTGATCACCACGCTTGCTCAAGACGGGTTGTCGATTTCAAACTGCCATTTCGCATTGTCGACTGGTCACCGGCGACTCGGTCTCCCGGCGACTAAAACATAGGCTTAATTCAGTCGCTCAGCTTGGTCGTCTAGTCTAGTTGCCCATAATTTGTTCGCCAACTTGACTAATTGAATTTGACCCTATATTTCCAATCCCCGAAATCTCTTAAAATAAGGTACACAAAAATTTCAATATTACAAGTGAATTTTAAAATCATCCCCTGCTTATGCCTATTCTACCCCATTTATGGGATAATTTTACAAAGCGCTGAAAGTGTCAGCGCTTTGTATTACGTGTTTATACTTTTGTATTTTCATATCCCTAAATTTAGAAATGCTGCACCCCTATAGGATTGTTTTTAGACAAAATGTACTCTATTTCCAGCTTAATGGAAGCTTGAATGCTGGTTTTCTATAGAATGTTGCAGCATAATCAGATTTCTGGGACACAGGCCTCCTCTCTGGACGAGAGGACGCGGGCCGTAATCCACTACGCGGGTTGGTGGACGTCACAAGACTACGAATTTTCAGTTCCAGGACATGCCTGCCTTCAAATATGAGCATCTTCTTACCTAGACTGAGCACAGTTTATATGCTACATAAGTACACCCACCAAAAGTAATTATTAAACACCCAGATTCAAAATAACCCAAAACTCTTCATACAAAATCTTCGATCAACTAACGAGTAATGACTAGAAAAAAAAAGTTTAACAATTTCTCAGAACAATTTTCCACAAAGGACGTCAAACGTTAACGTCAATAACAGTTACTTCAATCATCCAATCTAGCCAGCGTGATGATATTAATATTCATGGCAACTCTTTGTAATCGCTTCCCTCACCCCTGACATTTCAGTTAATTGGAAGAATTAAAAGATTTGTTACTATCCACATTTTCGAAGAGTAATGTCGGGGTCACTAAGTTTTTTTTTTACGTGGGCAGATGTGCTCATTACATTCAAAACCATTAAGTTAACCATTAGTTAATTAGTTACATGTTAAATTGAAAATAAGCTTCCACATAGTGCTAAGCTAGTTTATTTTTCCATCAATGTCGATGCAGCCAGTCACTTACTTTTCTGACTAAGAAAACAAAAAGAATCAGTTCGCCTGAATTGAATTATAAATTATTCATGATATTAATAGTAACTTCATTAACTAATAAACTATCAAAATAAAAATATAATAACCTAACCTAACTAAAACTATTAAAAAACTAAAATATGGCGTCAAAAAATCCTCCTCATTGCTGTCGACTGGTAATGTACCCAAGAGACTGGCGGCATTGCCATGTTGTATGGCAATGCTTAGCCTTTGGCCAAGGTAAAAGCCAGCCCTTGGGTCACGGGAAGTGTCAACCACTCGTTTGGAGATTTCGTTGAACAAACCATGAGGACTCGGATCCCACGGCCAAAGGGCTTCGAGCCCAAACGGCTCGAAAATATAATTGACGATAAGGTTATTATACTTTCGCTGCTTGAGGTTTTCCGCAGCCGCAGCAGCAGCGCCAGCACAGCACGCCGAGCCAGGAAAATGGGATGGCGCAAGAGTATCGACACATGTTGTGTCCCACACTAAAGGCCTACCCACCTTCCATGGAAATAAAGACATGCCTTCCGGTCTCTTGCCATCGCCGTGTGCCAAGCCATTAGGTTCTATTACAGCTGGAACGCTGACGGTGACAAGAGCTCGTCGGATGAACTCATTAATGTTCGGCTGCAAGACAGGCCGTGGTGTCCGAGGCTGTTGACAACTTCGCCACAGTGACAGCAATCACGAGAACGATAAAAAGCTCCTAGTCGCAGGTAGGTAGCGAGGCAGAAAGTAGTATCGTCGAATATCACTATGTTCGATGACGGTAGTGCATGAAGCCAAAGACCCGACTCCCACTTACCCAAAGCTAGCAGGCGTGCACGCTCTCCAGGAGTGGCAAATCAAGTAAATTGTTCTATACTACTCTGCAGAGCGGCAATCCCACCGTCTCTGGAAAGATGGATTGTCGGGTGGATCTGAATTCGGGCAAACAAGTCTCCAGGCATCCATAGCCTCGATGAAGCACGGCACATCAAAATTAATATATTAATATTCATGATAATGCTTGTCTTCACAAAAAATTGCAATCGTAAAACTTACAAAGAGCGAATCATCCAACAAATTGAAAATATAAGATTATCCGGTCATCCCAAAGAAAGGCCAAATCTAAAAAATAATAAATAACGTTTAATATGCAAAGAATGCATCTCGAGGTCGTCGTAGGCCGAAGACTGAGAGTGCTCGAGTAAGGTCACGATCCAAGGTTCTGCCTTAACGAGACCCTCTTCAGGCCATTATGCAAATATTTAAAAAAAAGAACACGTTCCATAAATTTTCGGAACTCCGTTCGAATTTCGAAAAGTGCGGGTTGTTTTGTTGACATGTCTTTCTTTTCCAAGGACTCGAAAGTTGTTTGTTTTTCAGTAAGTACCTACCGGGCACTTTGAAAACAATTAGGTTAGGAAAATCACTTAATTGGACTTGATCGGTCGCTTTTGTTTTTTTCCAGGTAATATAAAATGTTGGAGGAAGAAGCAATTTAATTAAAACAAAATTTTAATTACAGTCTTGAAAATGTAATACATTATTGTACTACTACAAAATGACAAGCATTGGTCACTACACTTGCTCATTTATCCCAATTCGTGTTCATATACAAGAGCGGCACGCGTCAACGGCAAAGGCAAATGCAGCCGTTGACACGTGTCGGCGGCAGCCATCGACAAAGGCAACTGCAGCCGTCGACACGTGTCGGCGGCAGCCATCGACAAAGTGCCGCTCGTGTATTTAAGCATCGTACTCAAATACACGAGCGGCACTTTGTCGATGGCTGCAGTTTCCTCAGCCGTTGACGCGTGCCGCTCGTGTGTATGAGCACTTAGGTTTTTAATGATCAACGTATTTCAGCATATTTCCACGTTTATCTTGTGTTTACACAATATAAACTTACTTATTTATACCAATATTATAAATAGGTAATTATTTGTATGTAAGAATAGAATAGAATAGAATGCTCTTTATTATGTACACCATAAAAATTACAGATATAAATGTAGTTTACATAGGGTGACACAATTTTGTATTCTGTAAGTTTGTATATAGGGGGTAATCTTTGGAACTACCCGTCGGATTTGAAATAGTTATTTATGATACTAGTGCGGTAAGTTGGTTTTTACAAACGAGTAGACGAATGTAAGCCCGAGACGAAGTCGAGGGCTTACCATAGTCACGAGTTTGTAAATACCAATTTCTGCACGTGTGTCATACAACGTTTTTCAACACATTTGCGAGAAAACAGTACAATATTATTATCGGATTCCTCGCTTGAACTCATTTATTATTACTTTGTTTATAAATATCAGTCGGTAAGTTGCAACAATCTATGACGTTTCTAATATGAAAGTGGCGCGAATTGCAAATGGCGCCACGTGCGCGTTGTGAAAATTAGAACTACATATTTCGTATCATTTTCTGTTTAGTATTAAAGTGAGACAAACGTATTGAGCAAAAGTGCTTCCAAGGAGGTTCGATTATTCAGCTTATTTATTCTCGTAATGTGAAACTCCTTGGTGGAATTCTTATATAATTTTTATGGAAATTAAAAATAAACCGTAAAGGATACGCACGGCGCTATACATCAGAGTATGCGGTAAAACAGGCACTTAGGTGTGAGTACACTTAGGTGTGTGTGTGGCACTAGTTGTCTGACATTTTTGCTGAACTGGACCTATTTAGTGCAGCCGCGAGGCACACTTTCCTACTAATTTCTCTCTATGCACTTTACACTTTTTATTTGTTTGTTTTATTATATGTTGTGTTGTGTGCCTTGTAGTTTGTGCTAGATAAATTCATTTTCTTTCTTTCTTTCTTTCTTTACCTATTTTACCGCACGTTCCATTGTATGGTGCGCAATTTTAAACTTTCGAACAATGTATACAGGAATCATAAATGCATTTTTGAGCAAATGTGTTGAAAAATACTTTTTGCATTTGATAGCCCAATTCTGGAGGAAAGCTATCAGCTAACAATGCGTTAGGATCCTTGGGAACCGTGCAAAAAGAAAAAAAATCAGAAGGAACGCTAAGCGAAAACGAAGTAATAGCACGGGCAGGCGATGCAATGTGCTGGGGTGGGTCGGGGGAACAATAAATTTCACGCGGACAAAGTTGCAGGCAGAAGCTAGTATATTATAAATTGATAAACGTTTTCGACAACCTCAAAGCTTCCCTTTACCCACTTCGATCTCATGTATTTTATTGAATTTTAATGTAGATATTTATAAAACAATAGCTCTTTTCCTTGTAAATAATGATATAGCTATTTAAACATTAATTTACTACACTAACTATTTATTTACATTTTTTTACTTAATTTACCATGTAATTCTAAGTTTATGCACCGAGTCGGCCTTTTTTGTTGGGCCACCTGGTGACGTTAAATGGTTACAGTTTTCTGTTGTATTATATTTCTCTACTGTTAACTTATAATTTTTTATTTTATTTTATGTAATAACAACTAATCTCCTTTCCATTTCCAATTTTTCGGTTGTAATATTTTATCATTTCGCGAGTACTTGTTTCTTACGTTTTGTTATCTAATAAAATATTGTTAGTGGCAATAAGCACGAATAGTGCAACGCCAAAAGGGAAAAAAAAACCTCAGAGCTTGTTTGAAGTTGTACTAAATTTTGGTTCTATGTATTACAAGAGAAAACATTACATTCACCAATCAAAAACCCTATATTTTAAATTATTGTTCGAAATATTTTCACGCTACAATGCCGACAAGTTTCTGAACAAAACTTTCAATGGTAGGTTTTAACTCAAGGGAGGTTTAAATAACTTGACTA
Organism: Griposia aprilina; assembly: GCA_916610205.1. Lineage (NCBI taxonomy): Eukaryota > Metazoa > Arthropoda > Insecta > Lepidoptera > Noctuidae > Griposia > Griposia aprilina. Next base: position 19,055,086 of record OU744285.1, on the reverse strand, counting down.
CAAAAGGTTCTGTTCTCATTGTCTGTCAACTATGCCGCTTCAATACAGTATTCAGTAATAATTTATCGAGTTAAACGGCATTTAGTTTCAAAGTTCTCCTTGAAGAAACATTACATGTCATCACGCTCGTATTTTCCAAAGGAATTGGCAGAGGCGTACCTATGTACAGCCAAACAAAGAGATAAGTGTACAGTCAGCTAACTTGTAACTTTTTTTATGTGTGTATGATACGAGCGAGTAATGTTTGTGTGTGTGTGTGTGTGTGTGTGTGTGTATGTGTGTGTGCGGTGTGTGTGTGTGTCAATATTTTGGCCAGTTTTGATTTAAGAACTTAGTCAAGGGGGCGACCCCATTGCCATTAACCGTGCTCAAATCCAATCTTGGAGCGACTACTCAAAATGTATTAATGGAAATCCCAAAATATCAAGAACACTGTGTGCCCACATTGAAAAAAATATGTCGGGCTCAGCAATCTCGGTTGGAAAAAAATCTTTACAGTAAGTAGGCTCTGAGATTCTATTTGTGCTCGATAATGGTTAAAGACTCGCCCCCTTTTTACATTGGACTTGACATAACTGGCCAAATGTTAAAGCCATTACACACCTATGTCTGACTCACCTCTTTTAGGAATACCAGTTCACACATTATCTTCACATTGAACAAATAAACCTTTCACCTCATTCTCATAAAATTTCTGTAACTACTACATTTACCTCCACCGTGTGTAGGAAAGAAAAGTTGTTTAATGAAACGCTCTATTTGTTGGTGCGCAGTTGACCAACTTTCAAGGGTTTACCTGAAGCTATACTAATATTGTGAGCCTGTAATCGCCTGAACTAAGCTCTTAGCTTTGCGGTAAATATTGCTGTGGGAAATGGGAGGGAATGGGAGCAGGTATTTTTTATACCGGTAAGGGAAAACATCGTAAGGAAACTGTCAAGTCCCAGGATTAAAAGGTTTCATTCCCAGTCGCCCCCGCGGGGATTACCACCGGAGGCAAATGGGAATAGAAATTCCCAGTCACCACCCGGTGGCGACTGGGAACTTATTGCCCCCACTTCAAAACGATGTACATTGCGGCGTGGATTAGCACTAGGAATAATGACGAATCCTAACCCTAGACGGTCGACATCAGGCGCACCCCGAGGTTCAGTTGGTTAGGTTCCTTTAAACCCTTTAGATAGAAATAGGAGCCCCGCTCGGCGGAGCTCCGTCGACCTGATTATTAACCCTAACCCTAGCCGGTCGACGTCCCTTATTGTTGTATTCTTCACAAGAAACAAAGCAATGTATAGCTAAACCGAAGTGGGGGCAATGACTTCCCAGTCACCGCCGGTGGCGACTGGGAATTTTTATTCCCATTTGCCTCCGGTAGCAATCCCCGCGGGGGCGGGGGAATGAACGATTAAAAGTTTCAAAACACGTGACAGCCACTAAACGCACTGGGTTTGCGTGGATAACACTCACGGCCTTTTACAAAGAGGAGGCCTGAGTACCAGTAGTGAGAATATTTTATGCTGATTTAATTTTAGTACCTGGAAAATGACTTCGCTTTGAAATTGTGTACTTGTTAAGCTGATTGCTTGCTTAGCAGCTGATTGTTGAACTCAGCAGCACCCGTATAGGCTGCCACATTGACGGAGTTTGCATTAACAATATAAGTAACGCGGACGACATGGTGCTGCTGAGTCCATCAATAAACGCATTCAGGCGTCTTGTTAAGATGTGTGAAGACTACACGGTGCTCTGAAAAAATTGAATTATTGGTATTCAAGGCGGACACCAAATGTTGCACCAACGTGCCAGATGTGACCATAAATAATACTCCGTTATCTAGAGTATTAAAATTTAAGTACCTGGCTCCCTGGGTCACTCATGACCTGATGACCTGGACACAGAAAGGGAACGCAGGGCAATGGCTGTCTGGCTGATTGATATTATTATTATTGTAAGGTTTATTAAACAAACGAACATAATTTTTGAAATTATTCTGTTTACAGTTTGCAATCGTGTTTTTTAGTAGAGGTTGTGTAAGTTTAGCAATTATTTAATTTAATTAAAACAAGAATCTGATAATGACACTGCGATTATGTATATTTGCAACATAAAATTAAAAACTACTTTGGTACATTGACCTCTACATCGTGTTTCACAATAATTAAAGTGGTAATTAATTCGCTATCCACATTACAAAGTAAATAATTATTTTCACAAAACTTTGAAACCTAAACGCCCACCGCTGGGTAAATAAAGTTTATATTGCATGTCCTTTCCTTTTGTTTGCTTATTTCAGGGTTTGCCCCTAGGACATGAGGAAAGTGTAAAATAATTTAGCTTATGTTTAAAACCCTTTTGGTATTGTATACCTGTCCTTCAAGGTCAGTGCGTTAAAGTTTCAAGGAATATGTTCATATTTTCGTGTACTTAAGCCGATTTTTACACTAAACCCGAGCTTATGTTACATTATCTATTACGTAATCGCAAATGGCATTTAAAACCAATCATAGTAATACAATGTTTACCGATGTACTTACAACTTTATACTCGGGCCCGTTTGATGCTTCAATGGACTTACCTCCGCTTAGTACTTGTGTAAACTCGGAGCGCACGCAAATTGCTTTGGTGCTGTGTTAAATTCAGATCTCAAGGTAAGTCTATTGACTGAAGGTACTAGTTAGAGTATAAGGCTTAAAGCGGTGTTGTCGCAGCATTTTCTTGTCATGTAAAAATTAATACCGGATGCTAATACCTAGTGCAGTATAATTCCTGCAATTACATACTTTTTGGTCACAAATTGATTAAATTCTTTTTACACGTCAATCGGTTTGCTTTATATTTTTCTTCTTTTTTTTTAATTTTCAAAAGTTGACAATTGTTCTAAAAAAAATTGTCAAGAAAAAAATGATGGTTTTTTTTGATTCCTGTCGTTGGGATTTTTCAATGAAAATTGTCTTATTTCTGCATTTTAACCACGTTTCACCAGTTTAACCACGTTATGTGAATTTCCAGCGTATATGTTTATAGACTGTACGTTCCCTGGAATTTATCGTTTCTTTTTCTTTTGATTGAAAGGCCACCTTTTTTTGGTCTTTGGCTTACCCAGCCAATTATTATTCGCCTACTTCTTCCATCGTCTGCCGGCTGCTGAAGTCCGAGCGTGCAGAGACCTACGGGACAGTTATTGAGCAGGGTCGACGACACAGGTCCAGGTTCTTGGAGATCAGGTGTTACATTTATTTTTTGTTTGGCGCTATAACGCTTCAGCGTCATTATAGACGATCTAGACGACTATTATAGACGAGATCGACGAGAGACATTCTTTAGATCTTAATCAACGAATCCTATCTTTTAAGTAATTTCCTAATTTCATATTCATTAGATCTTGTAATCTATTTCAAAAGTTATCTCAACGATTTATGTAAAGAAAAACCTTAATCTTCTGCTTATTTTTGGTAGAACACTTTTTAGAGCTACACGAATTTCGTACGATTGCAATCGGATTTAAATTCATCAGAATACTTTTAAAATACTGTAAGATAACATCTTTTAAGTTTTTTCTCTCAAATTCGAGTTGTGATTTTTCTTTCTTAGTATTTTTGACTATTTAAATTCCAACGACAAAATCTTATTTTATTTTTTCCTAATTTACTTTTACTCTACCTTTCGGATTGTTTTTATTATATTAATAAATTTTACGTGTTTTTGCTTCGTGAGTGTTTGATTTTTTAGCTACCTCACGCCGGGGTTCGACTCCCCGGCGTGTTGTCCTCAAGTTTTACGTTGCACTAGGTACTACACAATTTCTAATACTAATGCATGCATGTAGGTACTCTAGTGAAGATTGGGACATAGCAGAGGGGAACACGTTATAAATTAATTATTATGTTTATTCTGAGCGTTCGTGTTTACATTATATGTAGAGGTGCGAGGAAAAGGGTGTAAAATTCACTCATACCTCCATAGAAAAGGGAGGATCCTCCGAGCATACGTGTCGTGTCTGATGGGCAACTGCCCGGCCATTGATGTCGAGATGTCTTATATATGCTAGTATGCGGTAAACTCTGCTTGCGCGATGTAGGACTTTACGTGACGTCAGTGTGACGCGTAGCTCGCATGTGGCGTTATAGATACCGCTACAACATCAACGCGCCTGTCTTTTCACTCGTTTTTTCTAAAAAACGAATTCAAATAATTTGGAAGCTAATTCCGAACTCGCTTGGCTGTACGAATATAACTAGAGTTATTTTACTGCCAGCCTTCACAACATAAGGTCGAGTTTTGCAGACAACCTTTAAAGTTCGATGTGTATTGATGTTCCTTTTAGATGAACGAATCAGTGTCTTCTTTAATAGTATGCAATTAAATGACAGCCAATATAATTTAGAACAAAATGTAGGACATTTTGTAGCAAGGCGTGTTGAAGACATTTAATTTACGGGTGTAGGTATGTTACTGAATCTAGATTTCGGGTGGATAATAAATGCTACGACTGTTTAAGATTGGCAATAACAATTAATTGAAGTTGAATATAACAATTACGAATAAAATCTTCAAGACATAATAATGTGATGTGTTTATATTTTTTTCGCTCAAATTTAATAATTTGTTTTCTCTATTTTAATTTTTATCCTGTTTAACCATTATATTATGAATGCTCACTCTTGACATGTTATTTTTTTTTCTTTCATCATTCATTCATTTTCTCAATTTTTATTTTTATCGTGTTTACACCTAGTTTTATTATGTGAATGCTGTGGTCTCCTGTAATTGAAGGAGGACACGTAAAAGAACCTATTTTATTATTGTGATCTGTATAGTGTATTTGTGTATCCTTTTTTGGTGATCCCAAAAAAATAAAATAAGACTGTTGTTTACTGTTGTACAAAAAAGTCGTTTCCATCATCGTGATCTATTAATTAATAAAAGAAACAACATAAAAAAAACTTCACTGAACTGAGAAATACGTGGATTGTGAACTTGGTTCACAATCAGACGTGACCTTTTAACTTTTGTTTATTATCAACAATGCTGAAACCAATCAAACTTACGAGTAATAGTCTGAGCTATTCTCTAAAGGGATTGCGCAGACGTCGTTGGGGCAAAGTAGGTATATGCTGTATAAGTTTGTGTTGAATGTTCGTCAACAGGAGTCGTGCTGTGTTATTGTTACTTAAATGTAGAGCTGTAAATAGTGTAGACAAGTACCTTCTTTACTTTTAAACATGTTATAAAAAGCAACACTGTGGCGAAGCGTGAGAGAGGCTTATACCCACTGTCTAGCAGTCGACGTCTTTCGGCTGAAATTATGACGAAAAACCGGCCAAGTGCGAGTCGGACTCGCGCACGAAGGGTTCCGTGCCATTGTCTATAAAAACGGCGAAATCACGTTTGTTGTATGGGAGCCCCCTTAAATATTAATTTTATTCTGTTTTTTTGTACTTTTTGTTATAGCGGCAACAGAAATGCATCATCTGTGAAAATTTCTACTGTCTAACTATCGTGGTTCATGAGATACAGCCTGGTGACAGATGGACGGACAGCGGAGTCTTAGTAAAAGGGTCCAGTTTTACCCTTTGGGTACGGAACCCTAAAAGCAACTTCTCTTTGTCTGTTATATCCTTATAATTTGAGAGCCACTGAACCGATTTCTGTGATCTATAACTCATAGTAGTAAATCTGGCGAGGTTTAGTATATTCTAGCGAAAGAGGAGTCGCAGGCTCGCCACTACTAATTAGAATAGGTACCTATTCAGTTAGAATTATTAAAACAAACCAACATTCTCTTATACTAATGCTTATTTGCAATACAAATCACAAAATCCGGTTAGCGTTAAACATTAGTGTTTGCTTTAACTAATTTGTGCTCCAGGTTACAGATACATTGCAATGCGATTTAGTCCTAAACTAATGAATCCGAACTCTATTTGTTGGACTAATCTGGCCTGGGGGCCTACTCCCTATGCACGTAGTCCATAATTTCGGCCGATGTTACGGGCGTTTCCTAAACCATATCACCTACGGACATAAAATTAGTTTGGGGCCCAAACTAAGAATTAATGACAGTTGTCCCTATTGACGATGAATTTGTGCCCGTCCTCCGAATTGAATTTGACACTTGTTTTGATGGAGCTACTACTTTCGGACGGGCCCATATGTTCGTTGACGGACTTAGAGAGTAGACCCCCTGAAACAAACTAGTTTATCCGATAATCGTGTTTGGCCGGTAGCTCGGTAATATCATCCATCAGATGACATTTTGATGCGGCCATCACGCTGCGAAGTTGATATCGTACGGTAAACTAGTTAAGCGAGAACACAGACCAGTTGGTAAGCCAACTCAGCTTATCATACTCCATGACTTGACATATCAATGATTCTCATACATGCCACAAGTCCACAACTCAATTACACTCCCGGACTCGACTAAATAGAACCACCATGCATTTCCATGTCAGGAATAAGGGCACAGACCATCAAAATCAACGGGATGTTTATGATGAGTCAAAGAAAAAGTTTTGTAGCCAACATACTGGCCATCATTTTGGTGTCATCATTGTTCCAAATTTGAATACGCAACCATTTAAAAAGTTATAAAACTTATTACAAAAGAAAAGAGGGTGGCTCGATTTAAGAGTTCGGGGATCTATATTATCATCTGTGTGCAGTTGGAACGCAGCAAGTTAGTGCCAATTGTAGAATTCCGTTGATCCCATATTTACGTTGATTACTTTATTACACTGGCTCACTATTAGACCAAGCCTTCCATTTAGAGCCACTTCGCTTTCAAACTGTTCCTGGCAAGGCTCTTTCAAACAGGCGCAACACGTGTCGTGCGACGAGCGGTGCCTTTGTGTCACGTGCGAGTCGCGCCTGTTTGAAGATGCATTCATTCGTGGTGACTGATAGCTAACATTAGTGACAGCAGCTACCTCATTAAAACGCTAAAAGGTTATTTCGGCGCGTGGCCAAAATCGGGAGAGCAGTGGTGGCGCAGTGGTAACGACCCCTACTTACGAGTTGTAGGTCGTAGGTTCGAACCCAGTCAGGTGCTTTACTTTGTGTAATTTCATCACCACTGCTCTCAAAACGGTAAAGGAAAACATGAAACTTAAAAGAAACAAAAATTTGAAGACATGTGACATCTACCAACCCGCACTGGGCCCGCGCGGTAGATTACAGCTCACTCCATCTCGGAGAGGAGGCCTGTATCCCCAGCTGTGGGAACATTATAGGGTGATTATGCAAACTCGCAACTAATGCTGCAATTTTGTGTTGTTAATACAATATCTGTGACAATTTCACAAATGTTTACCAACAACGCCCCCCTGTCTATGTCATTCAGATGCCAAAACATCCTTGTAGCACTTATATAGTCTTCAGACCGTATTCCGGCCTTGGCGGCCAATCTCAACGGAGACAAGCCTTCGGCGCGGGAGACATTATAGTGCACACTCGTGTGCGCAGACACAGATGTACTCTCTCTTCCCTCACTTTCATAGTCCGATGGGACGGCAATCCGACACGACCGCAGAGAGATCAGGCGCAGGACCAACGGCTTAACGTGCTTTCCGAGACACAGGGGTATAACAGCGCCAATTTCCAAGCTCCGCGCTGTTACTAAGAAATTCCTAATGGAAAAACCTAATAAAACTGCCCGACCTGGGAATCTAACCCAGGACCTCACGCTCAGCAGTCGCACTCGCAAGCACGAGGCTAACGGGGCAGAAATATATTTTTGTAGCACTTATTAAGGCATCAACAGGATGGCCCGGTTAAGCAACTGACAACCTCCTAGGTCGACCTGGAATATGTCACGCAAAAAAAAACTTCTTGCGTATAATATGAGGCAGTACTTTCATATCTGTTAAAAATATACACTACATCAATATTTCCTCATTGACCACCACTTTTTTTCCAGCCCCTTGTTCTCTTTACAAGGTCTGTGTGAACAATTATTTTCGCATTCGCGACCTGATTTCCTCTGTGTATCGAGAGTGGCTACAACGACTGTGCAAATGTATTTACTGTGTACTAGTGTACGTCCTGTGGCGTAGCTTGATGCCACATTCTTACATATTAGAAGTAAGGGTTATTTACCTACTGATTGTTTGGTTTGCTGAAATGTCAAAGAAAAAGCGATGAAAATGTTGAGTTGAAACTAGTAAACTCGACTAAGGTATAATGTTTATGTGTGCAAACATCGCAGGCATCGGGACAAATTAGCCAGCTAATTGGACGCCTAGGCCATTCATTAAACTCTGGCATCTAATTGGATGCCTAGGCCGATAGTTAATTGATCTAGAAACATTCAACGTTTAACAACTTGGCGTATTGCAAATGCAATACGGTGCGTCCTACATGCACTTGGCCGGTTTTTTACTAGGTACTGTAGTAGTATTTTCGTATGGGTAACATTTTCCGGAATAAATGATTGATGATCGATCTACCTAAAAATGGAAAAGAGTGGCTGAACCTCTAGTTCAGTGGCGTGCAGTTAAAGAGGCCTATCTCCAATACCCACCACAACATCTTCCCCAACTATGTTGGGGTCGGCTTCCAGTCTGACCGAATGCAGCTGAATACCAGTAGTTTACATGGAGCGACTGCGTATCTGACCTACACAACCCAGTTACTAGGGAACACGATACTATGTCCAATAGTGGAGAGGAGTTGTAGTAGTGGTGGTGGTGGTGAGGATAGTGTGTGAGTATATTAAATTTAGGCTAATATGAATCTTATCCCTGAACTAGCTCATCACCGAGTACTAATATTATGAAACTGAAATAACTAATTATCACATTCAAACTGTAAGCAAATCTACCAAAACCACACACACCTCTAATAAGTACAGTTAATTACATACGAACTAACTAAGTACTACATAGCTACACCCCTAAAACACACGAAAATGAAGACATACACGCAAATGAATGCAAATTAACATCCGGCGAACTCCACACGACTGTATATTATGTTTTACCTTAAGCTGTTGTTCCACTAAGGTTGCGGGCGAGATAAATCATAAATTATATATTTATTTCTGTAAATTTGTATAATTACATTATATTTTAGTGATATTTATTTTAAAAGTACGTATGTATGTTAGTATATTCTCTTATTGTATGTTTATATTTAAATTGGAAAAATATTTTAGATTTTATGTATTTTGTTTTCCCTTCTACTCTTACACACGTTGTCTTCATCTCTTTAATATACTCTCCTATCGCAGGTATGCTGGAAGAGATTTCTTTAGAAATAAGCATCACCTTTGTACCTATTTTTCTGTTCCTTTCTTCTTGTCTGTTTATATAATTATGTGTGTCCATAAATGGTTAAATAAACAAAAACACTTTTACACGTCAAAAACAAATGATGTTTTAAAACTAGATGAGTTCGGTATTTCCTATTCTACTACGCTGAAAAATAAGCCCGAAACAAACTCAGATGTCACAGTCCCTTTTAAAGTCCAGACATAATCGTGGTTAGACCATATATATATGAGGACTATGTAGGTTAATGGCGAGGGGCGTAATGGCTGATCTTTGCGTTATGCTCCTGAACGGGCTGCTTGTGGTGACTGGTCGTCTTGCTGACCATGGTTTTGTTATTGTTATTAATAATAGTTCTGTTTATTTATTTTACTTCGATGGTACTAGTTTAACATTTGTGACTTCGAGTAACAGCTATGTGAATATAATCCAGCATAGCTTATGTAAGCTGTCACGCCCTTTATGCCTGGAGGCTTTTATGTAGGTATTAAGTTTTGTTTACTTTTTTTTTTTTTAGCTTGAGTATAACTCAAACTCAAAGCATTTATTTCAATTAAACCATTTACAGACACTTTTGAATTATCAAAGAGTCTGTCAGTTAGTCAGAAAGTTGAAGCTAGTTGCCCATTCCAAAACGTAGATCTCTATGGAGAAGAACGGGCAAGAAACTCCAAGGACACTCTTTTTGAATCAAGATCAATCAATCAATCAATTCATTAATTCAGATCAATTTTGAATCAAGACAAAATCGTTGGTACATTATTCTTGTAGATTCTATATATCAGAACAATGTAAATAAAATAAAACAAATATTAAAAACGAACGAATGAACGGTTGCTTTGCAGTGAGAATTTCTGGCAGACTTTGTGGTGAAGTAATCTATATTAACGACAATGCTTTATGGTCGAGTTGTAGTTACGAGTTGTAGTAACGTGTGTTGCCAATTGAAAAGGACTCGGAAAATGCAACCCGTCTAAGCGAGTGTAGTGAAGAAAATCAGACTAAAGAGAATGTAAAGGATATTGTTATTATAATTCATCAATGTTCCTGATTGTTGAGATCGACTTACAGTGGGCCTAGCTAGCACAAACGCGCGAAATACTTAAATGTAACGAAAATTCAATCGATTTTCGGATCAATAATACAACTATCCTAAAGCAATTTGGTTTAAAATGCGACAAGCACAATTAGTATTCCCAATTGAAGGAGGTCACCAGGTGGACGTGATTTACACCGACTATAGTAAATGTTTTGACAGGATAGATCATCGTATGCTTCAACAGAAGTTATTGTCTGTAGGAATACACGGTGATTTGTTCCGATGGTTTTCGTCGTATATAGAAAATAGATCACAGGCTGTCGTGTTACGGGGATATATGTCTCGATGGAATTCTATACCTTTAGGAGTCCCTCAAGGTTCGATCTTGGTCCATTATTATTTATTATATTTATTTCAGACATTAAAACCTGTTTTATAAACACACACATCCTTTTATACGCTGACGATATGAAAATCCTTAAATTAGTGCGTACATTATCCGACGCAGAGCAACTCCAGTCCGATCTGGACAGGTTTGTGGTATATTGCAGGTGGCTAAATGTGTCTAAATATTTTCATGTACCGTTTACATGGTAAAGACGTATAATTAATTCTGCGTATAAATTAGATGGTCACTACATAAATAAACTGCAAAGTGTTAGAGATCTTGGCGTTATACACGACAGTAAATTAATTTTTGACGAACATATAGAATCCATCATAAAGAAAGCCTCCAAAGCTATGGGATTCATAATACAAACTTGTTCTGACTTTCATTCGCTAAAACCAGCAAAGGTACTTTACTGTTCTTACGTGCGCAGTACCTTCGAGTATGCTTCCCAAATATGGAACCGCCAGTATGAGATGTATAAATCTCGTATTGAACTTGTGCAGAGGAAATTTATGAGATACCTAGATTTCAAGGCGCAGCAGTTTTCAGACGGCTATGCACACCGGTGTAAGCGTTATAACTACCTACCTACAAAGAACTATGTCTATCATTTATCTTTCGACTATATTTATTTTATTGCCAAGTCCTAACTACGAGTATAATAGAACCACTTCGGTTTCGCATTTCATTTTTCGTTGTATGAATTCGCGTATTTCTGCCGGTTTACAACTATAGTGGGAGCGTGGCTTTATAAAGGCTGGCAGGTATGAAATTAATAAAATTAATAATACAGTTATGAGTTTAATTTCGGGTAGTCATTTGTGTGCAAACGTTTGGAGGTTACAGACTGCTGTGTTTGACCTTAAGACTAGCATAGGATCAACTTTTTTTAAGTGAAAAGTCATTTATTCATTTGTGTAACATGGGTACAATAATAATGGTATACAAAGATAATAAAGAGTGCACTATGTTATGCCAGAGCACATGAATAAATAACCGAGCTGAATGAAAGCTTCATATTAACGACGCGCGCCGTGCGCGGGTACACTACTACACGCACAGCTACGTGTGCGTGACCTGTCACCGACAAGGCGCGCGGGGCGTGCACGGGCGCCCGCGCGGGTACAAACCAGTTTGAGCCAGCTCAGCAAGCGGATAAAGTTAAGGTGTGCCACCGGCAGCAATACGATGAGGACGTGTTTTTTTTTACTTTTTTTTTAAATGTCAAACTTTTCTGCTATGTGTACAAATAATAGTAGGAAAACCAAGTTTTTTTTTTTTTTGTATGTATCTCTTGTCGGGTAATTAACTATATCTACTTATACCTACACCTTTATAATGCTTATTACTGAAGTATTTAGTTACAAGGTAGGTAATATAACTAAGATGGCGATAGGTAAGGTTTTCGTAGAATTATTATTCTTATGGTTTACCTACCGCCTGTATTACTGTTCGTCTCCCTTATTTGTTTCGTACTTTTGTTTTAGTATGTTTGTAGGTACCAAAGTGGTACCAAAGTGTGTTTGTAGGCCGTCTTAGGAAGATTCCGCTTGACCTTTTCTATTAGATACTTAACTTACGTTCGTGAAATAGTAAAACAAGGAAGAAAACCTTATAGTGTCGCCATGTCCTTCGTTGTCCGTCCGTAAGTCTTAGTAATGTTTAACCGACTTCACAAAAAGGAAGAGGTTCTCAATTCGTCTATATGTTTTTTTTTTTTTTGTGTGTTAGCTTAGAACTTTTTTCTGGGTGAACCGATTTGGATGATTCTTTTTTTATTTGATAGGTGGTACTTTACATGTGGTCCCATTTAAATTCGATCAAGGTCTGACTAGTAGTTTTTGAGTTATCCTTAATACTGCATATTTTTTTCACTTAGTTTATATGGATGATGTGTAAATAATTTCCTATCACTGTTATTTACACACCAAGTAGTGATATACGAATTTGTGTGGGGTAGGTTCCGCAACTAAAAAGTGAAAAATAAAAACTATTTTACAAAAAAACAACCGACTTCCAAAAAAACACTAAAAGACGTGAAAAATAACTTTAATTTCTTAAGTCGGTGTCCAACCGTGTTTTTTAACCGACTTCACAAAAAGGAGGAGGTTCTCAATTCGCCTGTATGTTTTTTTTTTTTTATGTGTGTTAGCTCAGAACTCTTTCCTGGGTGAACCGATTTGGATGATTCTTTTTTTGTTAGAAAGGACATACCTCAAGAGTAGTGCCATGATAAGGAAACCAGGATCTGATGATGGAATCCCGGAGAAATCGAGGGGAACCTTCGAAAATCGTAGGAGCGCCTAGTACGTTTGTTAATTTTTTCATTAAGTATTTTAAAGAACTACAATTTAATGAAGGTCTGGAATCGATCTGATAATGGAGCCGAAAGACAGTCGAGGGAATTCCTCAATGATTTACAGCAGGTACCTTGTGTTTGGGCTTGATTAATTTGAATTTATGAGAACTTTACACCTAGATGGGTTGTGACTGTCATTAGGGGTCTGATGATGAATACGAAGGACAGTTAAGGGAACTCCTCAACGGTTTACAGTAACTACCTTGTGATCCGTTTTAATTCATTTATATTGATGAGAACTTTGCACTCATATGGGTTATAAGTGCCATTACAGGTCTGATGATGGAGACCATAGACAGTCGAGGGAATTCCTCAACGATTTACAGCAGTTACCTTTTGTTGGGCTTACTTCATTCGGTTCAATATTCCAAAATATTCAGGTCGTACAAAAATAATACCCAATTATGATTGTAGTTTTTCATAGGGCAACCACTACGTACTAGTCATGCTGATGCGTCAATTTGAGACTGAATTTAAGTTGCGTAATCGCGTCATCTCTAGCAATGCTCTTTCGTTGGTTGCTAAGCAATTTATGCTTGTCACAATACATATGGTGAAATGGAGCTAATGATGGCTTCACCATCAGCTCCAGTTCTTCTGGTTTTTACCAAGAGAAATCCTCAACAATAAACTCCTCAATTTCTTGCATCGGGAAACGAAATATTTTGTAAAAAGTGATGAGCAGTTGACATTAGGCTATTGTAACTTCGATAAATTATTATCTAACCCACTAAAAAGTGAAAAATAAAAACTTTTTTGTAGATCCTCAATATGAAACTGGCGTTTTGTCAAGCTGGCCACTTTGATCTCAAATATTAACTTAACTTACTTCGGTTTTTTGTAGATACCTATTTAATTTTAAACAAACTGTTATCATTATAAACCAATTCGTCTTTCAAAGCTACACTAATTTTAATGTTACGTATCAAAATTGAAAAACGGAAATCTTATGGGATCACCTCAGTCACAGTGCCTGTCCGTCCGTTAGTCCATCGGTCTGTCCGTCTGTCCATCTGTTCGTCTGTCCGTCTGTCCATCCGTCCGTCCGTCCTTCCATGCATATTGCCCAATCCCGACTGGCACTTGCCCGGTGTTATTTTATCTTCAATTACCGAGTGACAGCCCTATGAAAGTAGGTAAGAATTTTGACCTCTGTTAAGAAGCTTTCATTCTGCTCGGTTTTTGTATTCATGTGGCCAGAGGGCGCACAAATGTTTGTAATTAAGTAATGAAGGCCAGCCAAATCTCAATAATTAAATTAAATAAGCCTGCAGGGCTAACATGACAAGTGCGAGAACCCTCTTTTTCTCGATTTGTCGAAATTCGTCTACGATTCTGACTTCATTCTAATGCATAAGACCGATAAACTCGAGTAAACTCGAAAAAGTCACTTTGACACTTCTTTATCTCGTGACGAGAGACCAGTGTAGCAAGCTATTAAAAATAAATATTTTTTACCATAGCAACGTGGGCTTGAGGTTCTATTTCATTCATTCAATTTTACGCATGTAAAATCAAAAATGCATGCAAATGCATATAAATGTATTTTGGATTTTTCGTATGTATTATATTCACGTCCACCTCTTTTAATTTATGATTAGTTTATTCTGTAACTGACTTTTTTGCTTAAAATTAAATGTTTTTATTTGGCATGCCGAAATTTAAAAACAAAATGACCGAAATGATAATTAATGGCACATAATTTACTCAAATGACAAATGGGCCGACTATCACAATTTGACAAAACGAAGGTAGATGTTGTAACATTCGTCATAAAACGCACGATATTGCAAAATGTGTTAATTACCACACTTACCAAGAGCAAATAAACTCCAGCTGTATATTTATCTCTATTCTCAATTCTTTATTGCGTACCATAATGTATATGTATAGTTGGTAGGGAAATATTTATATTAGTCAGAATTATGGACCCTGTCGGGCACAGAAGACTGGCTTCAGATAAATGCAGCTGGAGTTTATTTCGCTATTATAACCATAAAACACGAAACGTTGTTAATCACCACCCTTGGGAAATGAACTGGTGACTTAGTGATTATGTTGCGAAGGTTTGATACTGCTTTACAGCCATAGCTCCCTAGATCTCGTGGATATTACTGAACGTAAAGCTCATCTACGTAATAGTGCTCCCCACCACCACAGTTTCTCTCGAGGCCGCCGAAAGGAACTTCGTTCCAACATAAATAGTAGCTTTAAACTAAGTATTTTCATTATTATTAATTTGTAAAGTAAAATTAGTAAGTAGACTAAAACAAGTATAATCATGAAACTGCCATGTTATTTTGGAGAATTTTCCGTTTTATTTTGCATTATAATTTTGTCTACTCTTCTCGTCAAAATCGAGGACGACTAAATGACAGTAGAATCGGGGATTTTCTCGTATTGAATTGTCGAAATTCGAGATACCTTAGGTGCCATGTCTAAGGTTTATCGAGAAAACATCAAGTTTGACAGAACGAGTCAAGTATTTTGTATGGAAGCGCTCTGTCAGAAAAAGAAAAGTGACAGAAATAGACGCGACAAGACGACGCGGGAGTAAGTTATTGTCGCGTGTCATGTTAGTCCTAATAGACAGTAAAAAACAATTTTATAGAATGACACATTTCATAATGCAAATTAATTACTAATAATTAGCAATAGAAATTAATGTCAATAAAAAGGGCAAAAAATAAAATAAAAGGAAAAAAGTCAATACATTGCATGTCAACACAGATTGAAAACAAATAATAATACCATGAAAATATACAATACTGATGTCAATATACAAAACTAATGTCAATATACAAAACTTATGTCATAATACAAAACTTATGTCAAGAACAACACTGCCATTCTATCTAAAGGTACGTACTTAGGAAAAAGTGTCGCGATCGGCAGACGTCCTAAATACACTTGAGAGCAATAAAATCGCACACCCCTTGTAATTTGGTTTATTACTGAGTTTTTTCTTAAATCTAAAGATATTGAGTACAGATCATTAGGCAAAATTACAGAATACAAGCTTAGCTTAAAAAAACACAAAATTAAAATACCTTCACGTAACTTACAGAAACCAGCCGTACACCAAATTAGCCAAATTCACCCGTTAGCATTCTCACTACTTGCACCCCTTACCCGCAGGTATAAAAAGGTCGGTGTTTTTTTTTTTGGATTTTTAATCCCACCTAGCATTCTGGGAGCTTCAGAGGAAACTCAAATCCCGAGAAGTAGCCCCTATGCCCCCCTTGATCCGCCCAGACAATACCATCGCTTTCGATGATGTCGACAAGGCCGAGTGCCTAGCCGACAGTCTTGAGGCCCAATGTTCGCCCAGCTCTCAACCTGTAGACCAAGCTCACCTCTCTGAGGTCGACGCCGAAGTCGAAAGGAGAGCCTCCCTCCCCCCCGTAGAAGACCCCGAGTGCCCTCTGCCTCCCGTCACCCCCGACGAAGTGCAAGAGCTCATAAAGGGCCTTAAGCCCCGTAAAGCCCCCGGTTCTGATGGAATGCCCAATAAGGTGTTCCAACTTTTCCCTGCCCACCTGATCATGCTAATGACCACCATCTTCAATGGTGCCATGAGCAATAACATCTTCCCCCAAGCGTGGAAACAGGCCACTGTCATCGGCATTCCCAAGCTGGGCAAGCCTAAATCCGCTCCCTCCAGCTACCGCCCCATCAGTCTCCTCAATGTCATCGGCAAGATCTATGAGAGGCTTATTTATAAGCGTCTCAGAGACTATGCCGAGACGAAAGGTCTCATTCCCAACGAGCAGTTCGGTTCCGAACCCAACACTCGGGCGTCCAACAGGTCCACCGTATCGTCGAACACATAAGCGTTGGCTTCCAACGTGGTTCGTTGACGGGTGCTGTTTTCTTCGATATAGCGAAAGCGTTCGACAAAGTCTGGCACAATGGCTTATTATATAAGCTATACCAACTTAAAGTGCCAGATCGTCTCGTGCTCATCCTGCGAGACTTTTTGTCGAACCGCACCTTCCGATTCCGCATCGAAGGAGCGCTATCCTCCCCCCGTCCCATTCGCGCCGGAGTCCCTCAGGGCTCCGTGCTCGCCCCTCTCATTTTTACGCTTTTCACCAGCGATATCCCCAAAAGTAAAAGGGCTCAGTTGGCTCTGTTCGCAGACGATACGGCCATTTACTACACCGGCGTAAGCCCCGACGCGATATCTCGCACTCTCCAAACCACAGTCAATCAACTCGGTGACTGGTTTAGCAAGTGGAGAATCGAAGTCAATCCCGATAAGAGTCAAGCGGTTCTATTTTCGAAACCGAGACTCAACCCCACCCCTCCCCGTCCGATCACCATGTTCGGCAAGCCTATCCCTTGGGAGAAGCGAGCCAAATACTTGGGTGTCACTCTAGACCATAGACTCTCTTTCGGTGAGCACATAAAGCAGGCGCGTTCGCGCAGCGCTTTCGCTCTCGGTAGACTCCACTCCCTATTGAATGCACGCAGCAAATTGTCACTCAAGTGCAAATTGCGCATTTACACAGCGTGCATTCGGCCAATCATAACCTACGCGAGCGTGGTTTTCGCACACTCGAAACCCCACCACATCCATAGGATGCAGACCCTCCAAAACCGGTTCCTCCGTAGGGCAACCGGCTCCCCCTGGTTCGTTCGAAACGAGATCCTCCATCTCGATCTTAAAATCCCCACTATCCGTCAGTTCATGAAGCGCATTTCCAAGCGCTTCTTCGACTCCGCGGCCTCACATCGCAACCCTCTGGTTGTCGAGGCTGCCAGATATGCCCCCTCCCGCATTAGTCGTACCCGCCGTCCAAGGCATGCCCTGTCCGACCCCGATGACCCCATAACCCTCCTCCAGGAGAGCAGTAGGGCCACCAGTACAGTACACAAACACAGACCGCCATCGTTCCGACCTCGCCGCCGAGGTCCTACGCGACGCCCCCGACGTAATTGTCCCCCCCCCCCGACCCCTGCTGGACAACGCGCCAGCCCGCGCCGTAGCTGAGCCTGTAGTTTTAAATTCCCCAGTTAATAATAATATAATTTAGATCCAGCCTGTCCCATCTTGCTGCCCTCCCCTCAGTGACGCCCTAAGCCGAGGTTCGTACCCCACAGGGGGTGCCCTTAGCGTGCGGTCACCTAAATTTAAGTATTTTTCGCCCCTGGCTGGAGGCTTTAAGTTAGTAGCTTAAGGCACCCACAGGTTTGCCCGGTTAAGTAGCCAGGACCTTAGTGGTCACAACTACGAACTACCAATTAGGAAAAAAAAAAAAAAAAAAAGGATTTTTAATCAGTTGCATACCGAAGGTCAACGTGATAACATCCCTACTGAAAGCATACGGAAAAATATGGATACCACGCCCGCAGAAGCCGCTCAAGTGCCTTGCTCGAAGCAGGCCATAATCAAAGTGAAGTTGCCCAACGACTAAATTTGAGCCCCTACTCTGTTCGTCGTGTGTACCAAAGGTTTCAAGAGACCGGCAGAACATCAGAGCGTGATGACCGCTTTCTTGTGTCGAGGTCTTTAAGAAATCGGCAACTGAATGCGGTTCAACTGGGACAAGAGCTTCGAGAAGTTTGCAATGTCAGTATAAGTCGGTGGACAGTCTTCTGACTTGGTGAAGCAGGACTGACTTCACATCGCCCAGCAAATGGTTCCAAATTGACCACAGCTCACCGACAAGCCCGACTACAATTTACAAGGGAACATTTAAATTGGACGTATGACCAATGGCGGTCTGTTATGTTCTCTGATGAGTGCAGAATGACATTACATGGTCACGATGGACGCTCTAGGGTCTACAGAAGGTCATCAGAGCGATTTTCAAATGCTGCATAAGCGAACGTGTGGCTTTTGGCGGTGGATAGTGTATGTTTTGGGGTGGCATAATGTTGGACACTAAAACTGACATTGTATTCATCACTGGGGCGAATACCGGCCCGAGATCGAGAGGTTTGACGGCTGCACGATACGTCGAAGAAGAGCTCGAAGGACATGTGAGGCCGCTTGCGTGGCTTATGGGAGAAGATTTTCTCCTAATGCACGACAACGCCAGACCGCATGTCGCTAGAACAGTTTGCGACTACATGGAAGACGTTGGAATCACCGCGATGGAGTGGCCAGCTCGTAGTCCTGATCTCAATCCGATTGGGCACGTCTGGGATGAGCTAAAAAGAAGAGTTCGAGCAAGAAGCCCTGCTCCTACGTGCCTCCGAGAGCTTCAACTTGCCATTGAAGAGGAGTGGAACGCTATACTACAAGATTTCATGGTAAAATTAATACGGTCCATGAAATATCGATTAAAAGCTGTAATTAAGGCTAGGGGAGGGAATACAAGTTATTAATAAACAATTTGATCAAGAATTTTGAGTTTGATTTTCATTATTTCTTAAGCGAAATTGGGTAATTTTACCCGTTTGTCGGGTTTTGTGACGTAAAACCTCTTATGGGTATTTTTTACACTGTGTTTGATATCATTAGAAAGGTAATGAGGTAGACTTTCAATTAGTGTGTGTTTTTTTAAATATTTATTCAGATTCATGAAAAAAAACTGCCTTAACAAAAAAAAGTCAAGGTGTGCGATTTTATTGCTCTCAAGTAGTTATGTGTAGTACGAGCGAATAAATCATACTGAGATGAAAAATTTGCTCACCAGCATGTTCGGTAGCTGCCCAAGTTTAACGGCTGTTCGCAACTATCGGCACTGATTAAGACTCGTCGTTCGCCTGCGCTCCTGATATGAAGCGGTAACATCTGTCCATTACAATGGCAATGATTAAAGTCACGTTCACCGGAAACGTGACTACGTGGCGTAAATTATATCATGTAGGTATTGGTAATGACCACAAGTCAGGAGGTCATTTAAATAATTTCGTTGGAAGCGATTGTTGTACACTTAAATAATATTTCTATAGTGTACTGATGTATAAACTGTACTGATCTATAAAAATGAAATGCTGTTGGTAAGCGCATCACTTGAAAATAGCTGGACCGATTTGACATTTTTTTGTGATAAAATATTCGTGATAGGTCGAAATAGGATTTATGGAAATAAAATATGGAACAGTTTTTTGGAAAATGTTCAAATTCGGAAAAACTGAACGTCCTTTTTTCTATGGGATTATTGTCAATTTTATTGAACGTCAGTCGGGTAAGCTAGTATACTATAATACTATACTGATACAGTGGATTAAAATAGTCTTAGTTTCGATAACATAATAGCATGATCAGTCGACCGTAAACGACAGTAAACGATTACTGACAAATGCGTGCACTGACTTTTTTTTTTTTTTTGGGTGTGAAATCATCAAATGACCTCTCCCGCTCTGGGCGGAGCGGAAGGGCGTGTCAGACTCTTACTGACTAAAACCCACCCGTGTTCCTTCAGTTGCCTGTGCGCCAGGGCCACGGTAACTCTTTCGAACAATCCGCGACCCCGGCAGGCATCAGCCCTATCGGACCCCTTCAATGATGCTGACATCTCTTTGAGGCGCGCGTGGAACACGACGCGCCGTCGACTCGGGCCTGGTCCTTACCGGACGGCGAGCTGCCCATTGCTCGCCGTCCGCAAGCCCGCGCCTACGGTGGCCGGGAGTCGGCAATTGACTCCCGACGCCCAGGGTGTCTCCTCCTGCGGCGACTAGGGGCGTGAGGGCGCAGTGATTGCCGCACCCTCACGTGCTCCGCCTCCTCCTTCGCGAGCATTACTGCTTCACAGAAGGAGATGACGGCTTCCCATTCCCTCTCGCTCCGTACCATGGCCTGTACCAGGGCCGGACGCGAGAGATCGCCGCCGCCGATCGCCGCCACGAGGACACGGCGGTGCTCCACCCAAGCTAGGCAGACCTCCACCGTATGCTCCACCGTGTCCTCCGGTCGATCCACACAATGCCAACACCCGGGCGTTGCGTGCACTGACTGGACAGGTCCGCTCAATCTGTGTGGTTCTTTCCTCAAAAGACCATTTCAGATACCAATCTACATGGTCTTCACATGATCTGACCAAGATTATGTCTGGGCTTTAAAAGAGACTGTGACCTCTGAGTTTGTTTCGGCCTTTCTTCTCAGAGTAGTCAGATAGGAAACGCCGACCTCATCTATTTAAAAATACGATTGACGTTTAAAAGCGTTTGTACAAACCTACTTACAGAAATAAAATCATTTATCATTTAGTCCATAATGTTCCCACTGCTGTGACACAAGCCTCCTCTCTATGAGAGGGAATGGGCTGTAATCTACCACGCGTGCCCAATGCGGATTGGTAGATGCAACATGTCTTCGAATTTTTGTTTCTAGGATAAACACAACCAAAAACGAATCAAAACAATGCTTCCGAAGGCTTTTCCTCATTCATAATATCTTTGACACAAAGTTCAATATTTAGAGCAAGGTCAATATCGGGATCTGGCATCAGTTTGACCTACTTACTACAAAACAAAAGTCGTGAAGGGGTCGTCTTAGAATACTATTTATAGAAACAGTTGAATGCAGCCTTAGAGAAGGATCACCGGAATGCGGAAAAAAAATATTAATATTTTCTTTAGGTTAGCCCTAAAACTTATGCTGTCTAAAGTTTTTAAGAAAATTCGAGACGCGAAGCGTTATAACTCTCCGAAGAAAGGACTTGGAATGACAATATATCGATCTATCTCTGAAGCAGCAACGTGGCAGTCGCTTTCAAAGCGTTTTAAATTTCTACAACGACTTTCAACAGGATTGAGAATTGACATAAGGTTTTCGGTAGCATATGTCAATCTAATACTTACATTTCTATATTTTCATCATCGTTATTGCTGCTACAATTACACTTTGTCTAGGCCCTCAGTATCAATCCATCTATGTATTTTGTACAATCGTAGACAAAGACATTAATAAACGTTACATCATTAAAAAAAAATAAAGAAAGAAAAATATTTTATTTGGAACACGCACAGGAAAAACAACAGATAGAAAAAAAAAATTAAGATAATATTTCTTAAGTAAAAAAAAAGAATCATCAAAATCGGACTACTCTGTAAAAAGTTATGCGTGGTCATACATAAAAAAAAAAAAATATACGGGTCGACTTGAGAACCTCCTCCTTTTTTTTTCGTCGGTTATAAATAAATTAGTCGTCATCTGCCTAGCCTTTTCCCAACCATGTTGGGGTCATCTTCCAGTCTAACCGGATGCAGCTGAATACCAGTATTTTACATGGAGCGACTGCCTATCTGACCTCCACAACCCAGTTACTGGGTAAGACTATACCTCTTGGTAAGACTGGTTGTCAAAGTTTCGGGCTTCTGGCGACTCGTAACGACTATCAAAGATCCACGAATGACAGCCGGGACCAACGGCTTAACGTGCATTCCGAGGCACGGAGGGTTCTCGGTATGCAAAGGTGGTCACACATCCCCGGACCAACCTTGGCAAGCGTAGCTTAACCTGATCGATCGACCCGTGCGGCTGATAATACTTAGCCACGAACCCGACGACTACAATGTTTCATGCTATTCAATAAAGATGCATTGTTGCAAACGATTTAAAATCGATAAAACCACGTAACACTTTTACAGACAAACCACTAAAACATTGTATGTAGTTCATTGTTTCTGTCTTACTGCTATTTTACACCGCATTTGATTTTGAAACAAAAATATACTCGTAAATAACTGCATAAGTTATTTGAACTTACTCAATACTCAATTATATTTACTGCTTCTACATGTGAATTTAGGTGGCAGGTTACAAAAATATGACCATTGTGGATTTTGCCGGGCACAGCAGAAGTAGGAGAGAGGAAGAGGGCTTTTATTTGAGTACTTAGTTGTTACTATAATTATATTGTGATTATTTTATATAACATGTAATTTAAAATTTGTCATTTAAATATTCATTGATATTTTAGTAGCATTTTGATAATAGAAATCGTCTTAGTTTATTTATTCTTTATTTATTCTTATTTAATTTTTTCTGGTCATTTATTATATATTTTCATAGACACGACTAGTGTACTTGGTACTCTGTCGATGATATTCTCAAACTGAAATAAGGAATCTGCACCCCAATTACTGAACACACTTTTAATCACAATCACCTGACCTCACCAATGACATCTATCAGCCGCCACGGCACATTCAAGTCAATGAAAGACATTACCCGGTAAATGGTAGCTCGATAGTACATGGTACTCACCCCTATCCTATGCATCATATGCTATCTCGTCTTATTCAGTTGAAGTATGTGGGGAGGTATTTTATTGTAACATTTTGAACAGTACCCCATGAAAGATGAGTCTACTTTAGCCAGTCTGAAACCTGGTTGAACTAAGAGATCCCTATTTGTAGTACTATAATTATATATTTCACCTCTTTTACTAAAACTATGTATTTTTTTCTTACGTACATTATTTATTTATAGATATATTGACAAAGTACCATCATAATTTTAATAAACTTAAAGAGTTCCCTTAGAGAATCGCGCCTGCGGAGATTATATATATGGCTCTGATGGCTCTTTTCAGCAGAATAAAAATTGACTTGACGTCTGCAGCCCGTCCCCAAAGTAAAATACTGTAAGACATGATACTATGAAAGTACCTAAAATAGACTAGCGTCAGTAAATTGACGGATTTTTCTGACAGCATATGCTGCTGAACTTAGCCGTCCTGCCAGAGATGTTAAATGAGGACCCCATTGTACCCTTGAGTCGAGCGGAGCGTGATCCCCAAGAAAACAGTTTTATCGACGAATTCTAGTTTCTCTTAATTCAATACTATCTCACAATCACTACTTTTGACCCTTGGTAAAGAAAATCTTATGCACTTAGTTTTTTTTTCCATTTAATACTAAATGATTAGCAGTGAATCAATGTTAGTCCTGCAGTAGGGTGTTATTTACGTCGTCAAAATTAAGAGCACGTCTATCTTAAAAATTAAGGAATTATTGTCAGCAAATATCACCATTTGTGGTTGATGTTTTAAATAAGAGGAGTAGATCATAAATATACACTAGTAAGAGGAAAGGAGCCAATATCGAGCCTTGTGGAACAACCATTTTTACTTTTAAACCGAGTGCATTGACACCATTTATTTGAACTTGTTGTTGTCTATAATTTATATAAGATTTTACTAAACTGAGCCCAACTTTTCCAAATCCATCATGCTCCAGTTTCAAGAGCAAGGTTTCGTAATCGACGCAATTAAATGCCTCGGAGAGGTCACAAAAGATTACTATAGCATCTTGGGCCTCTTCTCACGCCGTAAATATGGGTTTTAATAAGGTGACGCCGACGTCAGTCGTAAAAACTCCCTTGGTGCAACCATACTGTTGATGGTGTAAGATTTTGTTGGTGTTAAAATGATTGAGCATTTATTTAAGCGTTACCTTTTTAACACCTCACTGAAAACTGGCACCACGGATACGAGTCTATAATTATTGGTGTCTGTACTGTCCCCGGATTTAAAAAGTAGTATTATCTTACTGTATTTCATTAGACCCGGGAAGACTCCTTGATCCACAAACAAATTAAATATGAAGGCTAAATAAGGCGCTATGGTCTCAGTTATGAATGTACAGACGTTAATGGATATTCCCCAAAGATCTTTGGTCAATTTGATCTTGATTTGACTAAAAGCTTTTATCACTGTGATGGGGTTAATATGCTTAAAGATAAATTCAATCGGGCAGACTGAAATGCTCGCCCTTACTAAATCAAAAGCGAGCGAGGGCGAGGAATTTAAGGTTTCAGTAGTTTTAATTGGGACATTGGTAAACAAATTTACAAATTCTTGAGCAACTTCTTTGCCATCGCAAATGGGACCACGTTTTGTCTGCAATGTGTAATCAGAATTATGCTTTTTATTTCAATTTGTTTCATTATTGATAATTTTCCAAATCCTCTTTATTTTATTGTCTGCTAATCTACCCTTGTTGCTCATGTATATCAGGCTTTAGCTGCCTGATAAGTGTTCTTAAAACTTCTAGAGTAAGTAGCATCCATACTTATTAAAAGGTTCCGTGTTAATATAAGGCTTACGGCCATACAGCTCAAAAAGTATTTCCCTAATTTTCCTAAATCCTTTAGTTGCCCAGTCCCTAAATAAAAACTTAGTGCTGATACTTTTAGTTTTCTTCCTAAAATAATTATTGAACTTGGTTCGGACTAAAATAATTCTTTATACAAAACAATAACAGTGTTCATTGTAAGGTCCTGATTCCTTAACTTAAAGTGCTATTAAATTTATTTAAACTAACAGATGTTATTAGTCTGAATTGTATCTGCACTTTTTGTATTGGTATGTTGGACTCTAAAGTAACAGTTTGATACGAACTAAGCATGACGTCTGACGTAACACAAATCCTACATCGCGCAGGCAGAGTTCTCCGCGTGATTAGAATGTATACCA
The DNA here is from genome assembly GCA_916610205.1 of Griposia aprilina. Lineage (NCBI taxonomy): Eukaryota > Metazoa > Arthropoda > Insecta > Lepidoptera > Noctuidae > Griposia > Griposia aprilina. The sequence continues at coordinate 19,029,651 of OU744285.1, read as the reverse complement.
CAGCCCAACAACATCCATTGGGCAGTTTAGCCCAGCGTGCAGATACCACACTCACCTGGTTTGAGGATCCTACCTTTTCAATGGAGGATAAGGATCTAGAACTTTCTATCCTGTTTCTTAATATAACATCACACCTGTATTCCTCGAAGGGTTAAGCAGAGGTGTATCTATAGTACACCGACATTTCACCAGTTAGGTTGAAGTCCCATGTAAACAGGGGGGTGAGCCTATTACCTTCAACCGGGCACAAATCCTGAATCCGGGCTGGCACTGTGAAATTCCAGATAGAAAAACCCAATAATACTTTGCCCGACCCGGGAGTCAAACCCAGAGCCTCATGCTCAACAGAAGCGCTTAGGACCACTACAGCTAGACTAACGAGCTATTAAGCACACATTATGTGTTAAGTTTAGGTAAGCCTGTTTGCCAAGTTACATGAAACTGGATAAGATAGGACCGAAGCGGCTTGCCATAGTAAAGACAGTTTACGTCCAGCAATGAGGAACAACGATCTGTTGACAGTAATGATAATTTGTTAAAGTTGCCAGAGCTCCGTGCCCATTTTTTTTTTACTTATAGGTAAACCAGAAAAAGTATGCGCTTCGGAAATCTTCGTATTTTCGATTGAGCACGAGCTTCGCGCCACAGAGTAACCCCCGGTATAGGCAAAGCTTCCAAGTTTTGTACTGCCACTCTTTGTAGTATTGCACCTACCATTGTGCTTTTTAAGTTCTCTGTCTGTCGGGTTACTCACTCAGGTCGCAAACCGCCATCTGTCACTTAAAAGTTTAGATTAGTTTCTTGGAATTCCATTGAGTTGTTGATCTATAATTTTGTGATCATGGGAATACAAAATAGGCAAATATACCTACTTTTCCTGCAATATCTGTACCTACCTAGTTGAGTTTAGGTGACGGTTACAACATGTTTCTTATGGAGAAGAACAAGCACCAACAACACAAAAACAACAACAAGTAACAACAACAACAGAACAACAAAACAATAACAAGCAACAAACAAACACAACAACAACATGAACATGTTGTTGCTAAACAAGCAACTTACTTATAGTTACTCTGTGAAAGGGATTGCGATACGCTCTAAACATTATAATTACCTTCCCATTTTTAACTTTAGTCAATTCTATTCTATATTGTATAATATAATAAAGCCGAAGAGTTTGTTTGTTTTTTTGTTTGAATGCACTAATCTCTGGAATTAGCAATCGGATTTCAAAAAAAAAAATAACCCCCGATGGAAACAGAGTGGTATTATAAGTTTCACGTGTGTACCTGTGTGTCTGTCTGCGGCACCATAGCTCCCAAAGGCTGAAGCGATTTTGATTTTTATGTTTTGTTCGAAAGCTGACTTGATCGGGAGTGTTCTTAGCTATAATTCACTCAAATCTGTTCAGCCTTTTGACGATGATCAGCTCTTTTCTAGTTAATGAAGGGATGTAAGCATCTTCCACAGGTCTGATCGAGTCGCTGTTACTTCAATGATATTAGAAGAACATAGTAACCTTGAACTGATGCTGCAGCATCACCTGGAATTTTCAAGATACCCTACTCCGTCACCAACTAACAGCAGAGGTATCGTGTTTGGACTCAATATAATGGTCTTAATGAATAGGTTATATATAGATGATCAGGGTCTGATGATGGAGTAGCAAAGAGAAATGCGGATAAATTAGTAACTAGTTTCACTGTGGGAAAAATACGTACATCTGTGCAGATTTAAGCGAGGATGATGTTAGCGTGTTTATTAAGAATAATAAATATAAAGTTTAAAAAACTGGAAATAAGAGTTAAATAAAAAAAATAAGAAACCCCCGACACAAACAAAATCCTCTAAAAGTAAATAAAAATGTATTTGCGCTTTTTCTTTAATATAAGTTGTAGGTAATATTTTGATCCAAGCGTCGCGTCGTCGCGTCGTCGGGGGACGGCTAATGAAAACGCCAAACAGACGAGGCTTAAATAATACCCAGCAATAATGAATGTATGCTAATGTAGAAAGTATAGCTAGCTGCTGTTAACATTCTTTTTTCATTATACGTACAAAAAGATACACAAAGTAATAAGGTAAATACAGCTAGTGTGGTTCTAAATACAAATCAATAGTGAACCTGCACCCTAATTAAGTAACACCCTATCTATCACAATCTGAATCATTTTGAAGCCTATTGCTAATCCAATGCTTCATATGTTCGAAAAATGTGTCTGGTCAACGACGTAAATAACGCAATGAATGTTGTTGAACTGTCAAAATGAAACCCATTCCTACTGTTATTGTGTTACGTGATTACCCCGCTGTATACTGTTACCGAAGTGCGTGCATAGTTTTTAAGATATACAGCGTGTATCAGAAATGTGTGTTGATATTTAAGGAGAAAGCGCAAGGTTGCCCGAGTTTTTTTTTTAATGATTCTGTAAATACATACTTGTTATGGTCGCGAATCATATTTTGTTTAACATACAACCTGACATTGAACTGCATAATGAAAAAAATTAAAGAAAATTTTAATTTCGCGGACTACCTCGCTCTCTCCTTAAGGGTATGATACAGACTATCAAACTGAGCAACTTTCTCCATGCAACCAACATTGTCATTATTAAAATTTTGTATCGGACAGCTGATAACTTTTTCGCGATTATGATGTTGCTCCCATGGAGCAAGTTGGTCCGTTTGATGGTCTGTACCACAGGCTGTATAACTTAAAAACTATACACTTCGGTAATAATATACAGGTTCACTATTGGTTTGTATTTCAAAGTCAAATAATTTATTTCAAATAGGCACATAAAAGGCACTTTTGAACGTAAAAATTTACAAGAAAATAGAATTGATTCTAGTTGCCCCTTCCAAAAGATAGTTTAGTATGGAGAAGAATGGGCAACAAACTCCACCGTTACTCTTTTAAAAATGTTTCGCAATATTATGTATACATTAATTATAATTATATGTGATAACGATGCACCTAGAATAAAATTACTATACCACAATAGGTAAAATAATTAAATATAACGCAATGACAGGTAAATTAATTATGAGATAGATACACGGTGCTCACATATTTACAAATATTGAAAAGTAGATGATTTTTCCAAAATATTAACAAGTAATAATTTAGTGTGTGAGTTAAAGTAGTAACATAATGTAAAAATCAATGTCATAAAAATTATAAATTATACAATTTAATTAACTACCAGTTTGATTTTGTCTAGACTCTAGATTGTCCTATATTTAGCACCATACTGCCTGTACTTACCTAATCGCTTTGTGTAACTTTGCTGTCAATAAGTGCCTTAAGCGTACAACTTGATATAATTGTTATGTTAACCTAGTTTATAATGTAATGTATACTAGTTTGTAATGTTTGTAATATCTTGTTTGTCTGTGCTAAATAAATGTATTTTCTTTCTTTCTTTATATCTACTGCAAATTATAATACAATCCTATTATTCTTAAAATTGTGATAAACCAGATCGTAATACTGTCTGAAATAAAGTTTATATTATATGTTTTTATTACAGGTCACCCCTGCCTTACCCTTAAGTGAAAATAGGCACGATGTTATGTTATGTGTTATACAGCATAATCAGCCCATAATGTTCCCACTGCTGGGACACTGGCCTCCTCTCTTTGAGAGGGAATGGGCTGTAAATACAGGTTCACTGGCAATTCGACGCATTCCCGACAGGACACAATGTAGTAGCTAAACCGCAAAAAAAAACTCACCAAGAAAACTGTTAAATTGAGATAATCATGACCTTCTTGGTATCAAAAAAAGGTCATGACTAGCACATTACAAATATGTCTAGATATCATATTTTCCAAGTAAATAAATATGTTTAAGTTGTTAAAAACAAGCAAAACTGAGACTGCGCTACGTAAGGCGCGAGTGTACAATTAATACCTATTATACAATAAACGGCATGATTAAAATGATTTTTGATAATAGTAAAAAGGTTAAATACTGACCTATTGTATCACTCTTATTTACGTTGTCGTAACGTTTATCAAGCGTTAAAACGGAAAAGTATAAAATACAAAAGAACAATGGCGAATTCTTATTTGAAATAAAGAAGAATGCCCATTTTTCACCTGACTATGTATAGTAATGAAATAAATCTTAAAATTCAGCTAATTTAATTGTATATTAATTACGCTTATCACAATGTTAAAAGAAACGCAGGAAAAGAATATTTTATAATATTTCTTTATGCTTATTCTACGTAAGAGTAAACGTATACCATGTTTTGAACGCATCTCAACTTCCCAGTTTTTACGTTCCATTATAAATACCGCTACTTGACTTTATTCAACTCTGTTTCTGAGTTTTATATATTACTTTACGTTTTATTTAATCAGTAAGTATTTCTATATTAATCTTTTCCTAACACAGATTAATAAAAAAATAACATAATAATTAAATAAATTAATCACGCAGTATGTAATTGAGTTCGCAAAAGTAAAACGGATTTTTTGGACATTTGACAGTTCTGCGATTGGCATTGGTCATCGGTGCAGTCCTTCGTTGTTGCGCTTGCGTCTCGTTGTGTACTGTGCCATTTTCTGTGTGTTACTTCTTTTTACGACCCTATTTACCGCCCCTGGACCTCGATATCTTCCTCATCTGACGACCTTTGCTTACCATACCGTTGTAAATCCGTCCTCTTGACAATGCCACCGTCAGCATAAAGTCGACGTATACTTTGCATAAACTGCAACGTCTGCTTAAACACGTTTAGACGTTATCTCGTTCATGAGCTCAACACAAGAGTTATTTCGTTACTTAGCGAGTGGATATCACCAGTAAGTATTCATGCTTATTATTTTTAATCTAAATATGTCAATCATATCCTAATCAAAATAACAAAGCTCCTATAAAATGTATGACATACACACGCACAGTCTGTCCGACAGATCTATGTATCCGAAAGATGTATTACATACATTGACTAAATTAATACATTTTAATCTTGTTATTTCATGTTTCATTTTGAACTGTCTTTGCTTGTTGGTTATTTTTAATGTGGAACCATTTGGTCAACATGTGCTGCTGGCATTAAGCTATTGTATCAATTGTAAACAAAAGAAGTTTATATTGAGTTTCCTATTTCAGATTACTGAGGGAGATTACATTTGTGAACCTTGTAATGAACTCCTCATGAGAAGCATAAACCAGCAATTAACAACAAGCTGTGATGGTGCTCAAGCTTCAGGGTCATCTCAACCAGGTTGAAGACACGTGTGCAGTCTTTGTAGACGGTGTACACTTAATCGTCAGAGCCATTCTATTGTTTTTGACAATCCTTCAGAAGAGCAAAGACAGATATAAAAATGTGTCTGGCAGAGGTGATATAGCCGAATATTTTTGTAATTGCTTGGTCGGTCAACGAACCATTGGATGTTGCGCTCACATTATGACATTAGTGTGGTACCTTGGATGGGCTAGGTAACAAGAAAAGATCTCCGCTGCAGCAGAATTTCTAGATAACGAAGTTATAAGAGATTTAGATGAAAATGATGATAATTAATAAACAATTCCACTTTAACATAGTGTTTTATTTGTTTTTCCCGTTTTTTTCATCAGGTATTTATGTATGTACCGTAGGCCAATAAGATGTGTTGGGTCTTGGGTAGATAAGTGGTCACTTTTGACAATACAAGAACTTGTTAGACTTTTTAAAGGTATAGAAACCATCTAACTATACCTATCATTTTTTTACTAAAAATGTAGTTAGTAGGTACTTATGTGTGATGGAGAAACAGCAGTTAATGCTCGACACTAGACACTCAATTTATAGTGACAATCAGCGAGTCTAAGCAGGTCACTGCTTAGACTCGATGATTGTCACTATAATATAAGGGAGTTTGCTTAAAGGAATTCTCAAAGTAAAAAAGACTTTACACTATGCATATCTCGCCGTAGATGAGTATTATGTTCCTTGATGCATATACATAGCCAGGTAAGTATTTCTATTTGAGACTAGACTTTGAGTGTTAATAATTAGGTCTACCACATTTATTTATCTTTATTTAGTAAGTAACGGCAAATCCTAACCTAAAAAGTAACATTCATATTTTTTGGAATTCGTAGCGTTTAAACCGTAAAAATGACTATAAGACATTATTTTCTAAACTTACAGGTAGTCTTTCTACTATACCTCATAACTATACATAAACGTTAATTATCAGGTTTTTAAATGTATGGGAAGTGGGCATTGTTCTTTCAACGTCTAAAAGTGACACTTATACGAAAGAAAATCAATTATTATCAACGTTTTTTTTAACTATCATATAATCTAGTTAAGGCCGAGTAAAAAAATATGTTTAATGAAAAGTAATTTGACTACTTCGTTCTAAAAGATTAGAAAATGATTGGTTGGATTGGTTTAGTATTGCCATTTCATATTTATTTTCCCAAATAGTAGGTATAGCGTAATTATTGTGGTGTTGTTATCATTTTTAGTTTGTTATTATATTACATGGACTAAATGAATAAATAACACATTTATTTTGTAGTCTCTATATCTAAGTTTATTCCGTGTTCTTACTTAGATAAGCACATTGCAGTAAAGTGGGAAAAATATCAAATTTTATGGCAATTCAAAACTAATAAGACTTGTACCCATTTGTCTTAAAAAAAATAGCTTAATTGTTGAAATTGACAACCGTTGACTTGACAGTTTACAACTCTTGACCAGAAGCTTGCGTTCTGTCCTATGTTGTTCAAAAGTTCAACACTGAATATCTAATTATCTCCGCCTTCTCTAACAAAATATCTTACACAAACTAGCTCACAAAATGACGCTGAGTTTAATAATATATTCTTCATTTAAAGACGTAATAATTTAATTTCAAATAAAACAATGTATAAAAGCTGCCATTGTTCTTTAACTTTAAAAAACTGTAACCCGACTACGGAAAAATAAAAGTTATCTAAAAAGTACGAAACAAGAAAATATTTCAGACAGAAATCAAGACATAGGTACGAAAATGGTCAAGGAGAAGCCGTGTTCGCATACCATTATAATTTTGTAGGTGTTCCTGGCACCCACATGCTATACAGGCATGCGACCACGGCTTTGAGCCAAAAGAGATTACTTTGAAAAAAAAAAAAATCAAATTAAAATAAATATAATTAAATTATACTTTAAATAACTTAAAAACGGCCAATAAGCCACAAACCCATTCAGTTGTTAATAAAAAAATCATTAACTTCGTACACATATATACTGTATGTACTGTAGGTACACCTCTGCCTAACCCTTCGGGGAATACAGGCGTGATGTTATGTATGTGTGCATATGCGAAAAATCGATCGAACATTTTTCAACTCTACTCGTCAAATGGTTTTCAAATTAAACTGTTTTTCGGACGGACTGACAGGCTGGCACTACGAATATCGGTTGAAAACTTCGTTATTAGAGTATGTGAATTCCACTGCCAATGAAGGCACTATGCAGTTTCAGTTTTATTTGAAATATTGCTCATGATTTCGTTTCCTTTGGCCGCTTTAATCTATTTCACTTAGTTTCTGATTTTCCTTCGACTTTTCATCTCAAACACTAACAATAAGATTAACGACGAAAAACTTTATGATATTACTATAAGGTTGTATGTGTAGTGGTATCAACATCGCCACATGCGAGCTACACGTCATACTGACGTCACGCAAATCCTGCATCGCGCAAGCAGAGTTTACCGCGCGACTAGCATATATGTATACAACGTCCCTACATCAACCGTCGGGTAGTTGCCCACGAGATACAACACCCGTATGGTCGGAGGATCCTCCCTTTTCTATGGAGGTGTGAGTGAACTTTACACCCTGTTCTTCATACCTCTATACTCTCTATCACTGACGCCAGTATGACGTGTAGCTTGCATGTGGCGATGTTGATACCGCTACACATGAATTCAAGATAGTATTTCATTAGTTATATTAAGTACTTCTTTAAGTACATATTTTCATAATATTATTATGTAGCCTAAGCCTATGTCCATCTGGAATAATAGTTTATATGACTTGCCGTGGACGAGTTTTGGGTTGAAATGGTGACGATGATAATATTATAATTATACCTAACAGTTTTATTCTGGGAAGACACTTCGTTGGCCTGTTTGTTCAACATGATATTGTTATATTAATTTAATATTGTACGAAACGCAAAAATTGTAGATAGATAAATTTGAGATGAGAGCAGCGATGGCTGGTGGCCCAGTGGGCACCAACCCAGGCAGGAACTTTGTGTAGCATGTCCTTAGAACCAAAAAAAAACCAAGACATGTGACATTCACCAACCCAGGCAGGAACTTTGTGTAGCATGTCCTTAGAACCAAAAAAAATCCAAGACATGTGACATTCACCAACCCGCCTTGAGCCCACGTAGTGGATTATGGCCAAATCCCTCTCACAAAGAGGAGGCCTATGTTCCAGCAATAGAAAAATTATAGGCTAATAATATTAATATCTGTACTGAAAATTAAGACGCATGAACTTTAAAGGCCTTGATTTCCATATTTCATAAAGACAAAGATGGCTTTACGAAAGTGAGTAATCCCGTTCTTTTGTCATGCAAAATACACATAGAGGAGTAGTTATAATCCCTTTTTCCAATAACGGTGGAGGTTCAGGGAACTTCGGTAAAATAAGATATAAGTTTTGCCTTTTTCTTATACGGATTTACATATTTACCAAGTCGTACAGCTACCTATCGGTACACTTGGAGTCAATGGAGCTGTGACTTTTTAAGGTGCATCTCTTTTTTGGAAACCATTTTCTAACTTTCTTTTGTCTGATCATCACTTGAATAACTTTTAGCCTGTAGCCTGTATTTTTAACCGACTTCCCAAAAAGGAGGAGGTTCTCAATTCGTCTGTATGTTTTTTTTTTATGTGTGTTAGCTCAGAACTTTTTTCTGAGTAAACCGATTTGGATGATTCTTTTTTATTTGATAGGTGGTGCTTCACATGTAGTCCCATTTAAATTTGATCAAGGTCTGACCAGTAGTTTTTGAGTTATCCTTAATACTGCATATTTTTTCCACTTAGTTTATATGGATGATGTGTTAATAATTTCCTGTCACTGTTATTTACACACCAAGTAGTGGTACACGAATTTGTGTGGGGTAGGTACCGCAACTAAAAAGTGAAAAATAAAAACTTTTTTACCAAAAAAACAACAGACTTCCAAAAAAAAAACACTAAAAGACGTGAAAAATAACTTTAATATCGGAAGTCGGTGGCCAAAAACGAAAATACAAAACCAAAGACACCGACTTCCGAAATTAAAGTTATTTTTCACGTCTTTTAGAGTTTTTTTTTGGAAGTCGGTTGTTTTTTTTGTAAAAAAGTTTTTTTACTGAATATTTTCATCATCGTCATCAGTCTACAGCAGTCCACTGCTGGATATATTCCTCTCCATAGGATTCTTGGCGACTCTCATCTAGATGCTACCAGCCACCCTGCAAAGATCGTCACTCCACCTAGCATGACGGCATCCTACCATGCTACCATGATCTGGCAGATTGAGTAATTTATGTGGCCTACCCAAATGTCCTTTCTTTGGTATTGTTCGTCGAATCGTTGAGCTCCTTAAGTTCTGACTTCCTGAGTTGAGCTGCACGATTACTGACAAATGCGTGCACTGACTGGACAGGTCCACTCAATCTGTGTGGTTCTTTCCTCAAAAGACCATTTCAGATACCAATCTACATGGTCTTCACATGATCTGACCAAGATTATGTCTGGACTTTAAAAGAGACTGTGACCTCTGAGTTTGTTTCGGCCTTTCTTCTCAGAGTAGTCAGATAGGAAACGCCGACCTCATCTAATTTAAAAATATGATTGACGTGTAAAAGTGTTTGTACAAACCTACTTACAGAAATAAAATCATTTATCATTTACCTTACCTTTGCCGATTCGCGGTCTTCACTCAAAAACACGACCACCCCAGCGGTCTTCGGTTCTACGGCTAAAATGTCACTTCAGCTTGCATATTCTGTGTGCTATGTCGACAACTTTGTTTCTCTGCCGGATCATCTCGTTCCGGATTGAAACCCTCAGAGAGACTCTAAGCATAGCCCGTTCCATAGCGCGCTGATCAATTTTTGTGGGGCTCACCAATTATAGGCCTTGTCCCGGTTTTCAGGAAAGCCTCTCATATTATTTATCCTTGCATTTTTGTGTTACCTATTAAATATGTACAGTTCGTTAACCTTAAAGCACACAATATAAAAATCTGCTGCAATGCTGAGTATTCTATAATTGTGTCAAAAACTATAATCAATATCCTGAATAATAAAAATGCCAATCATGTAATTATTTTTCTATTTTTAGCACCAAACATCGAGTGCTAAAAGCTTCGTTGAAAACTAAAAAAGGTTTGATTTATTCGATACAATATTTTATTAGATTACAGACTACGATAAAAAACGCCTCGCTGTTTAAAAAAAAAAAAACTCTATGGCTCTCGGAAAAATGGCGGCTACATTTCTAAGATTGTCTGTAATTTATTAGTCTGGTATAAACTGGGTTTGTGGATGCTGTGACTAAGATAAGGGAACTAAGACTTAATTTATAAGTTTAGAAGCATTTTACAAGGACTTTTAAAGTAAATGGGAATGTAGGTTAGTTTTTAATATCATATTTTATTAGGTGCGAAGATGAACATCTTACTTTAGTACCTCATTTTCTACTTTCTTATAAAATGTTGCACGTAACTTCAACTTTAATGATTGTCTCGGGAAGAGCAAAATTGTTAATAAAGTTTTATAAAATAGTTGAGTTTTGATGCTATAATAATTAAAAAATTGTTGCAAACTGGGTTAATTGATCAGATAATTCTGATATCACGTACTTAGGTACTTTTATTTTTTTTATTTTTTTTGTGTAGGAAATCATCAAATAACCTCTCCCGCTCTGGGTGGAGCGGAAGGGCGTGTCAGACTCTTACTGACTAAAACCCACCCGTGTTCCTTCAGTAGCCTGTGCGCCAGGGCCACGGTAACTCTTTCGAACAATCCGCGACCCCGCCAGGCATCGGCCCTATCGGACCCCATCAGTTATGCTGACATCTCTTTGAGGCGCACGTGATTTACCTATAATTAAGAGAATGATCGAAAAAAAAATGGTTACTCGTTTGGTACATTCCGCGTCAATCATGAAATTACAAAAATATAAAAAGCGTAAAAAGACCCGCTTATCTTCCACCGTACCTTCTTTCAACCAAGATAAACAAACATCCATCTCCGTTTATATATAGAGAAGCAAGATTGTTTGTCATATAAAAGGAATCAAAAGGACAGCTCTGAGGGACGGCTCTAAGACTCGCCCAAGGAAACGTTTTCAAGGTAACATTTAATGGAAATGGGGAATTGAAATTATTAAGGGAGCTACACACTTGTTCGGGTCGGCATGGTTAGGGACAGCCGGGCGGCAAATTCGAATATTTATTTATTTACTAGCTGTTGACCGCGACTTCGTCTGCAGTCTAGGGTTAAAGTAGACTTAGTCGTAGTAGCCGTAGCATAGTCTATATGTGTGCCAAATTTCATCCAATCCATCCATTCAGCCGTTTGGGCGTGAAAGCGTAACAACCAAATAAACTTGCTATTGCGCACAATGGTCCATCTGAAGGACTAAGTGCGGAAACCAAACCTCCTAACATAAAACAGAAGGAGAACAGTAAAAAGTATGTCGATTAGACTTAAAGCAAGAACAATATTAAATTGAGCCGCTGCGGGACACCTGGCAGATATGTAACATCAAAATTATTTTGTATAGAAAATATGCATGAAAGGATGGTTTATTAGAAAATTCAAAAATTACCTACCTCACACAATTTTTTATACTCCTACTTGCTATGTAAATAACAGGGACAATCTGCTAGGGTCGCGGATTTGTCCGAAAGGGTTACCGTAGCCCTGGCACACGGGCAAGAAACACGGGTGGGTTTTAGTCAGTAAAAGTCTGACATGCCCTTCCGCTCCGCCCAGGGCGGGAAAAGTTATTTGATGATTCCCAACACACAAAAAAAATAAGGAAGTTATTATAACATCATCGTGAAACACTAAGTGGAAAAAGTACATATTATTGAAGCTAACTGAAAAACGACCAAAGCAAAGTCAATAAAATTTATATGGGAACTAAGCGATGAAAAAAAGATTTCTCGAAATCGATCCCCAATTGCCGGAGATATCGCGTAACATAATAATATACAAAAAAAATACAGACGAATCTCCTCCTTTTTAAGAAGTCTGTTAAAAATGTGGTATAATGAAAAATAAAATACTTAGATTATTTTTAAGTATTTCAAAAAAATCTTTGTTTCAATTTCGTTAGGATGTTGGTTGTTGGCTGTTTGATGGCCGCGTCGTCGCAACGCGAACAGCCAATCTGACCCACCGCATTTGATGTTTCACATCAAAAACAAACCAATGGGGTTAAAAACTGAAAGCTCGTCATAGGTGGCAGCACAGTTCAATGTCTTCAAATCGCCATTGTTGTGTATGTTTTTATGGTTGTGTCAATCACAAATTAAACGAAAACGGACAAAAATGTATGCGACTTGAGTGTAGTTCAACTAAAAGTGGAACTAAGGAAAAGGGAAGCGTCTACCACTGGTAAGAAAGCAGCTTTAGTAGAAAGTTAAATAAATTATGACCGTTTTATAATGGATGGGTTGTTTTGTTTATTTTACATGAAAGTCCTTTTTTGTGGAAAACTGGAGGCATACGGCACGAATAACTTGATCGGTCTTCGGAACTTCTGTATAGATCCATAAATGTATACAAAGTTTACTTAAGTATTCTTTGATAATACAGTATGTGGATTCGAGTTTGACTTTCGTAAATGAAAAAATAGACTGTACCTACAGCAGTCTTCCTCAGCCTTTTGTAGATATTTTCATCAGATATAACAGACAAAAAGGATATATCTATGTGCGAAAACGTATCGGGCTATTATGGTAGCCAGTAGCCTCGACGTTCAAGCGAATGTAAATAATATGATGAGAGTAGGATCTATCTATTTACTCCGTAATGTCTCACTGCTGGGAAAAGGCCTCCCTTCCCCACATTCGTCTGTGCACTACCATTGCGGGCCAGTGCTTTCAGTAGGATTCAGTGTAATGCAGGATTAATATTAGGCAGTAGGTAGTTTGGTATAAGGGAATTAAATACAATGCAGCATAGCGAATGCTGGTTAGATGACATTTTGATATATTTTGGTTGATATATCTTATTACCAGTGATCGGAGTAGGTAGATTGAACTGGGGTCATTGATCCGAAACGTATATATTACTATGGACATTCCTCCGGAATTGGTGGATTATTAAAAAAAAACCGGAACTTATGTAGGAATTGTATTCTGCCAGTGTGGAAGGAGTCATTTGATGATTTGCCATCCTCAAAAAAAAGGTAGGAATTGTAATAAAATGAGCAATTTTATTCTTTATTATTCTTCCTATATTTTTTTTTGTCACGATTTGACAAAACCCAACGACCAATCAGAACAAAGGATCATGGGTGGTACAATAACCGGTTATCAGAACAATGCGTACGCCCGCCGACGACTGCGAATCCGGAAATACCGGAATTACTTTCCGGAAAAATGGCTTATCCATGTTATTATTTCTGTGTGCATTTATGATACAAGTACTAAAAATCAATCTACCTACTCCGATCACTGCTTATTACACATACACCCGTACTATAAATACCCACAAGTGCCTGCAATTAAAATACACATAGTTCTCTGTTTTATGAAAAAGAGCATCACCTGTATACGCATTTCTCAGATAAAAGTCTTCTGGTTTAAAATGGATAGCACATAGCCTCGTCGTATTATTGGGTTTCCAATTTTTTCTTCGGAGAGCTCTCTCCCACAGTTTTCTTCTTTTAACATCTTTGGGAAATACATGAGTTCACAGAATTGTGCAGTCAATAGCTGCGCAAGAGGGCATGTTAAATAAATAGGAGTAAAAGAAGTTGCTTGTTTACAAAAAATGTATGGATATTGACAGCTAACTGTCAAGTTCTAAGACGCACAATGGTAGCGACATCTGTAGTGAGCAAGTGGCAGTTTTTATCCTCATTTGAGCTACATAAAAATACACTGTTTGCACTGTTTAAATATGAATATGTAGTTAATACCTTTTTGTTCGGGAAAAAGCCGCTCGGCTTAGCTCGAATTTTGCCGAGCTGACGCAAACATGATTCCGCTAAGGGAAATTCCGAAAGGTGTTTGTCGATCAGCACGAGCCGAGTGAAAGCCGAATATGTAAGTATATGCAATATGTATAGTAATTGCTTCGGGTCGGCTTTGTTGTTCAACAATTACTGCCAAATCGAATGTGCCGACCCGAACACGACACACGTGTGTAGCACCCCTTTTTGTATTTATGTAAATAAATAAGGTTTCCTTTTTTTAACGAGAAATTATCTTTATTTAATTAACTTAGGAATTTTAAAATTATCATAATCATAGATTACAATACTAACACAAGCTAAAACTAAAATATATATACCTACTATTTACAAGTGTATAATGTAAGGTAAGAGCTCATAGGGCATCAATAAGGTTTCCTGATAGATAATTATTTATTAATTATTTTTTGACGGCTGATTGTACCTATATCAGCCATTAAGGTCGAGTAGGTATTGAAGTTTTGTACGGCACAGTTGATATTATTTTCGCGATTCCAATTTTGGTCCCATGGAGAAATTTGATCATTTGTACCCACGGATATCGAGGGATATGGCTTAGAGGCGTGGCACATGTCGCCTCCGTTTGGTCAAACTGACCCTAAATACGCGCGACGGCAGTGAGCACCGTTTAGTCATATGTTTGCATCGGAACGTGTAGAGTGATTTCGTATTTTTGCGAAATAATAATAATAATAATATAGTAATAATAATGTTTATTTAAAGTGAACTTAGACATAATTTACAAAATATTTTGACAGGCTAATTTAGGTAAGTTTAGGTGGTGTGCTCATCTGTAGCCGAACTAGGCAGAGCCTGTATTTCGGCTATCAGCGGCAAACCCCTCGAGTATTACACATATAGCCATTAACATTTAAGTAGCTTCTTGTACTTTTAACAATTTATAATGTATATAGATACTTTACTTATTTATTAGATAACTATTTAAAAAAAAAGTATAAAAAGAAAAAGTTTGTATAGCGTTTGCATGCAGGACCTCTAATTTGTGTGAGATGGGAATGTACTTGTCTGATGAGTAAGAGGATGTGTGCGATGTTGTCTTGTGTTCTGCTGTGTGTTGTGGTGTGAATGAGCGTGCGTGCGTTTGTGTGTATGTTATGAGAGATATGTATGTTATATTGTATTTCATAGGTTTTTTATTAGGATACTATGTGCAGAAGAAGTTCAGTCTGTTGGGTTGTAACTAAGTTGGTTTCAGGTATTCGATAAGAGTCTTTTTGCATTGCATTTTTGTTAGCATAGGTATATGTTAAGGATTCTGTTTGCCTATTGTAAATTAATGGACCAATGGAGTGGACAAAGCGTTGACTAAATTTAGTTTTAAACAGCTTAGATCGTTCGCATACCACAACTTTTCTTCGTTTTTGGAGGAGTAGTGGGTTGTAACTAAGTTTACTGTGTTGTAGGAGGACAACGGTTAGTATGTACAACTGTGTCCCGGTCATGACTTCCCATTTTTCGTACAGCGTTGTTTTAGAGAATCGGATAGGCTTGAAAGTCGCAACTTTCAGTATTGCACGCTGGGCGACCTCGATAGACTTCAAAGTTGTTTTTGATGTCCCTCCCCTAGATGATAGGTAATATGTTAGAAGCGATTGACAGAGAGCATAGTATATCTGCTTTAACAACTTAAAGTCAGCAATGTGCCTCAGGTTTTTAAAAATATAAATTAGTTTTCGTATTCTAAAACATAGCAGCCTAACATGTTCCTTAAAATTGAGATTGTTGTCTATGTTAACTCCTAGATATTTCATTGTATGCACGCGTTCCAATGAAAGACACTTGCAGTTTTTCCCGGAGTGACACTCGTGCGATATTATATTTCGCACGTTGCCATCTCCAGTTACATTTTTTATGCTAAAGCAGATATACTTAGTTTTGTCTACATTTAATGTAAGAATGTTACTCCGAAGCCACTTTCCCACGATATCGAAACCCCGCTGTGCAGCACCGAAAGCCTCTTTCCATGTATTAGCAGCAAAAGACAGGGCAGTATCGTCTGCAAAAGATATGATATCTCCATGGGTAAGTTCAAGACTCGTGAGACCATTTACCACCAGAAATAAAGTGGGTTCCAGTATGCTACCTTGTGGAACACCGTGTGTAACCTGAAGGTGAGAACTTTTACATTTTCCCACACGAACACACTGAGACCGGTCAGTCAGGTAACTAGTAAAAAGTTTCAACTGTGTACCTCTGATCCCCAATCTTTCGAGTTTGTCCAGTAAGAGGGAAACAGAAATCGTATCAAATGCCTTTGCGAGATCTAGAAAGATAGTGAGACATTTTTTCTTTTCATCTAGATTGGAAGTAACAAATTTAATTAGTTTATTTTCACCTTGCTCAGTTGATTTTCCTTGTCCGAAAACCATATTGGTTGGCTGAAAGCAGTTTTTTTTTTAAATATTTAACTAGTCGCAAATTTATAACTTTTTCTAATATTTTTGAAATCGCTGGTAAAATAGATATAGGTCGATAGTTATTGATACAATTTCTGTCTCCACTCTTATAGACTGGACTAACTTCTGTTTTTTTAAGGACGTCAGGGAACATTTCATTCTGCAGACAATCATTTATGATCTTTGTAAGAGGTGGTACAATGATGTTTCTATAAGTTTTTAGAAATTTATTACTAATATTGTCTCCTCCACTGGCACTGTCTGATTTTGAGTCGAGGATGAGACGTTCTATCTCCTCTTCGGTTGTGTCTATGAGAGCAAATGAGTGCTGACTACTAGTAGCTGTGTCCGCATTGCTTTGATTGTTGTTTATAGTATGCGTGTTTTTCTGGTGAATTTTGTTTACTAGTGAACTTCCTACATTTATAAAATGACTATTTACTTCGCTCAATGAATTTTCAGGAGAGGTTGATAGCGTTAGTAGGTCCTTGGGATGATTTGTTACTTTTGATGTGTTTGTGATTTCTTTTATTGCTTTCCACAGTTTTTTATTATCTTGTTGTGCATTTTGAAGTTGATTTTTTTCATACTCCATTCTAACTTTTCTTAGCAACGCATTGCAAAAGTTTCTGTATCGCATGTATGTCATTTTTAGACTGAAATTTTTTGGTGCATGCTTAGATTTCAAATGCAACTTGTCCCTATTTCTTGAGCATCGTAGTAGCCCTTGTGTCATCCATGGTTTTATGATTTTGTGACATTTAGAGAGAGTAACTTGTTTAGTATTGTTTATGATTGCTTGTTGAAGATAATTTGTAAAGTAATTTAAAGATAGGTTTGGGTTTGGTAGGTGATAAATTGGGTCAAAGTTAATTTTCATAAGATCTTGCTCTAGGTTAGTAAAGTCAACTTTAGTTATTGTTGTAACTGCATATTCTCGCGTTTTCTTAGCAGTCACACACAATAAAACAGGGTAGTGATCCGTAAGAGTAGTTTGTGGAACTAGAGTAGTAACTGGGAAATTGGTCTTTACTAACGCATGATCTAGACAAGAATTGCTTTCATAGCGAGTTATCAGTGTGCCGAATTGTTCCGTCCTTATTTGCAAAATCACACAAATATAACAAACCTTAGGACAAGTGGCTTGTCTTACCACCGATATGTAAAAAAACATTGCATTAATTATAATATTTAAGTATTTTACAAATGATCTAGTTGTGAAATATTTTTGACATGCGACAGCCTTTGCCTAGTGACTGACGCATGTCAAAACGATGCATTAGTGGTGCGCTGCGCTGAGATATGGATATCGATAATTTTTAGTTGCTATAATAAGAAAATAATAAATCTCTAATAAGAAATTATATAGGTATTAAGAATACAAGAATTAATACATTTTATTTCAGTTTCCCGAAAGATCCAGAAATTAAACATAAATGGGTAGATGCAAAATGCAGGAAAAATAATTAGTTACCCTCATAAAATTTCAAGTGAATTCAAAGTTCAGAAAGACGTTGCTAGTCCCAAAATTTCATAGACACTGTCGATTCAAATATTTTCTCATCAACTGATTTTCACTAGTTTGAGCAAAACCCGATGGATAATTATAATATCCAAATGACAAAATGTGTGATGGAATAACATATTGATATTTGCTTACATTTTTTGGTTAAGAATGTAACACCTAAATTATGAAAGCGGCAGATATAATGTTCAATAAGTACCTATTTGAATTGTTGTGTTATGTGCGATAGTTGAACAATTTTAATTTTAAGTCAGAGAGAAACTGAAGAAATTGATTTACTTAAATGTCATTTGCAAACGAAAATATTATAGTTTTACTTGATTTGTTTTTATTGGTGTTTTAATATTCCACATCGAAAAGCAGAAAAAGAAATGGTTGTCAGTAAAGTCGGTTTACGGACGATAATTTTACGTGATAACGTCATCGGCTCAGGCGGAACGAGGCAATAGACATGATTTTTCGTGCGTGCAGCCGGCGTTCATCGATTAATAAGACGTTATCACTATGTCAATAAACGATACAAAATACGTCCCAAAAACACCTCTTTTTGCAGTCGGTTTTCATCGATATATTTTTCAACGATCAAATATTTATACCAACCCCTCTTCCCTAGTTGATGCTAGAGTTGCATGTGTGCATTCAGTGACTGTGTCTATACTTTCTAGGGCCCGCCCCTTTTGAGCATATGTGCAATAAAATAGTACGTATGTGTTACGCATATTTTCTTGTTTGTGTGCGAAAAAAGCATCATGTGTGACGTATCTATTTCTTTTATTTATCTGTGTATTTCAGGAGTGGGGAAAAGGTGGCGACACTTAAACTTGAGCAAATATAAAGTGAAGGCATATCTCTCGGATATCTATGTTTGCACCACACCCTTAAATATGACTACACTTTTTTGAAGCATGTCATGCTGTATAGATAAAATAACAAATATAGGAATCACTTAAACAATAACCATATTTGATATTATTTAAGTTGTGATTTAAATAAATAATAAATTAAATAAAATATTTTGTGCAATGGGTACCTTTTTTAGGTGGGAAATCATCAAATAACTTCTCCCGCTCTGGGCGGCGCAGAAGGGCGTGTCAAACTTTTATTGACTAAAACCCGTTTCCTTTAGTTACCTGTACGCCAGGGCTACGGTAACTCTTTCGAACTATCCGCGACCCCGGCAGGCATCGGCCCTATCGGATCCCGTCAATGTGGCTGACATCTCTTTGAGGCGCGCGTAGACCACAACGCGCCGCCGACCCGGGCCTGGTCCTTACCGGACGGCGAGCTACCCATTGCTCGCCGCCCGCAAGGCCGCGCATACGGTGGCCGGGAATCGGCTATCGACTGCCGACGCCCAGGGAGTCTCCTCCTGCGGAGACTAGGAGCGTGAGGGCACAACGATTGTCTGTTCCTCACGCGCTCCCATGCACTCGGTACCTACCTGTGACACTTAGCATAATCAGCCTATACCTATCACGCGTGCCCAGTGCGGATTGATGTCACATGTCATCGAATTTTTGGGTCTAGGACATGCTAGTTTCCTCACGATGTTTTCCTTCACCGTTTTGAGAGCAGAACTATGACTCTTATGAAGCTTTCATCAGCATCAGCATCTACCGGTAGACACGGGGTCACCGCCGCGTATGGAGTTTTCTTGACTCATTCTTAAAAAAAAAAAATCGTTCGTGAGGGAGAAGTCCCCCAAACTTTGATTGAAAGTTCTTTTAGTTGGCTACCTAGGACGGTCAGAATTATTCAGATTTTAGAGAACATACCATTTGCAACACCAGAGGTACTACAAGTTGGTTGCCATTCCAATAACACCTAGAGGGTGTAAAAAGACCCATCACATAGCCGTCAACTACGCATTCTGTACATCAAACTAAGTAACATTGCACAAAAATAAGTTCTGGGAAACGACTTTTATTGTTGGTGTGAAAAGTTGCTGTTTGCGGTAGTGCACAATGTAACACGCAAAACATTGTGCTTCTGGGTGCATTCAATTGTACAGGGGTCGTCGGGGTATTTAAAGTTTTGTATATATATATATGACGGCGCGCGATGATTTAGTCGATTTATTGTAACACTTTTTAAAAGTTGTAATCGATTATTTTTACTCTGTGGTTTAGAATTTATTTCTATAGTGGTATTTTTAACTTAGAGCGGGTAACACCAAATGGGGTTGTGAGTGTCATGGCGCGGGTGGCGAGCACTTTTTGATGCGATCGTCACCCGGTGCACACGCACAAATGCATTGGCTCTAAATGCAAGTTTAACAATGATTGTGATTAGACTTAATCAGTGTTAATCATTGTAATTATTACACTTTATAGTTAAGTCTCGTTGCGATATTTGCAAGTAAATTAAGTACGTTATTTCACGAGTACTATTTTCCAAACACCTGCACGTACACGCCCATGATGAAGGACCAACAGATGAGGGATCAGCAGCGACACGTGGTGTCTCAGCCGCTCGAACAACCCGTCTTATACTCGTACATTAAAAACTTATTTTCGTAAAAAAACGTCAGTAAACGTTACAATTTTAACCTTCAATATCTCCGTAACCAGAAGGGTGCCAGGTATGGTCCAGAAAAAAAATGATAACAATGACGGGGAGTACTAGTAACTATCAGCTTCGTTAAGTGTATTTTTACACCCGTCAGATCTGAACTGTACTATATACCTGTAATTTATTCATCCCATCATCCAAAAAACTTCTACAGATCTAAGGACAAATATAAAACTAAAACCATATACGTATCGCCTTGCGATGCTCGTTAAACCCTAGATCCGATGTCAAAAGGCTTCATTATTACGAGAATAGATTTCGCAGCTCGTTTTCTCGTCATCCTGAATGGGAGAAGTTGAGAAAAACATGATATTTTGTTACTCTCTAAACTTAGTCTTATATTGTCAAGTGAGAAGACTCGTTTTATTTTATTTTTAAATTGATACTGTTGTAAAAATGTAGGTCAGGAAGAGTTACTTGTTCGGTAGTGGGAGCAAAGGATTGTTCACAAGAAAAACTAACCTGACGGTTAAGCGAGGGAAAAGTAACGATAAGCATCAAACTCAAAGGTTAAGGCGCGTACTGACGAGTTAGAGGACGTGACTTCGAACCCAACCTATAACATTATGTTTAGGAGCCCGTTAGTAGTAGGTATTTTATCTAAGAAACCCACTTAAATAAAAGTAAATTTAATATGAGATGGATAACGGTCCACTTTTTACAATAACCATGTCCCAATTACCATCTCATTTCCAAAACTGGTTACATAAATATCTCTAATATAATATAGTTGTTTCCTATGGTTTATGAAGCGAATGGCTTATTATGAATAAGATAGTTTGTATTAGGTTGGGGATAAACTCTTTTCGCATTATAGTATGTATGAACTTGTAATAAAATCTCTTAGGCTATACTATTTGTATCTGGCTGGTTTTGGTATCTTTGAAAGTTTAAATTTTAAAGAACATAATTCCAAATTCAAATTAGGAAAATGTGTGATTTTCATTTGTTTTTCGTACTGTCAAGATGAGTGAATCTAATGAAGAAATTCGATACATTTTACTACAAAAAAGGTAAAAATGCAACGCAAGCCGCGAAAAAAATTTGCGATGTTTATGGACCTAGTGCAGTGTCTGTGAGAGTAGCACAAATTTAGTTTAAGCGTTTTCAATCCGGAAATTTTGATGTCAAAGATGCACGTCGCTCTGGTCGCCCCCTACTACGGATAAAATGGATCACCACAAAACAGTTTTGGCAGATTTGAAAAAAACTAGGTACACAAAAAAGCTCGATATTTGGGTACCTCACGAGCTCACTGAAAGAAACCTAATGAACCGTGTACTCATTTGTGATTCTTTATTACGACGTAATGAAACCGAACCATTTTTGAAGAAGCTGATAACTGGTGATAAAAAGTGGATCACGTACGACAAGAACGTGCGAAAAAGGTTGTGGTCAAAGGCCGGTCAGGCTTCACAGACTGTGGCGAAACCCGGGTTAACTCGCAACAAGGTGATGCTGTGTGTGTGGGGGGATTGGAAGGGCGTTATTCATTATGAGCTGTTACCACCAGGCAGGACCATCGATTCTGAACTCTACTGCGAACAACTGATGAGATTAAAGCAAGAAGTTGAGAGAAAGCGGCCGGAATTAATCAACAGAAGGGGTGTGGTTTTTCATCATGATAACGCTAGACCTCACACATCTTTAGCCACTCAGCAAAAATTAAGAGAGTTTGGCTGGGAGGTGTTAATGCATCCGCCGTATAGTCCTGACCTTGCGCACCTTCAGATTTCCACCTGTTTCGGTCTCTTCAGAATTCTTTAGGCAGTGTCAGGTTAACATCACGAGAGGTCTGCCAAAACTACTTGTCGCGGTATTTTGATCAGAAGTTTCAAAATTTCTATAGCAATAGGATCATGTCCCTACCTACAAGATGGCAAAAAGTTATCGAACAAAATAGTACCTACATACTTTAGTTAAATGTAAATAAACTATGTATATTAAAAATGTTTTGAATTTTCTTAAAAAATGCGAAGACACTTTTTCCCCAACCTATTATAAAGTGGAGACATAATAACATGAGGTCGTATATTTACGCTGTTCTCCTTTGAAAGTTACCGTGTAGGTCATTAATGTGCAGTTAGGGCGTAATTATTATCTTGAGCGAGAAGAACACGTGTTAACTGTTGTCAATATTTTTGTTTCGCGAATAACAGACAGTCCCGAGAGACGATTGATCATTATCATCATCATCATCTCAGCCGAAAGACCACTGCTAGACTTAGGACACTTAGGGGACTTAGGGGGGCTTAGGGGACTTAGGGCGCTATTCCGACCGGTTCTGTGCTTCTCGCATCCAGCGGATTCCTGCGGTCTTCACAAGGGAACTGAAGTGGCAGTGAGCATTATATTGCTCGCATAACAGATAGCCGATGAGGCTAAAGGTTCTGGAGTGGCAAACGCGTACCGAAAGACGTTGTGTTGGAAGACCTCCCACAAGGTATACCGGTGACAGACATTACGTTTCGTTCAAATTATGCTACTCTGGGCTGCACTAAAAACCTTTAGGAGTATCATTATTCCAAAAAAATAACATAGAAATAGGGACAGATAGGTAACTTAAAAAGAAACTGTGTTAATAAATTCGCAACCTGTGTTACAATTCATGTTGCATTGCATTGGATGGCTCATTTTTGTCTCAGCGTGTGTTACATTCTGTGTTACGTTTAAAAGGCATCGGGCGAAAATTTATGGGGCTTGGTACAAATGTCGAACACTAGCGAAAGTTATGACACTGAATAGTCTATTAAATAAGGAGTAACTTTTATTAAGACACCCATAAAAAAACTGACATTGAAAAGTAACAGCTAAATAAAAAATATTGTTCTTTCAATAGTTTAGCCTAAACAGCTTGATTAACTTGAACAAATGAGGTATTATTAGATTTGTGATCTGTAATCCCCGAAGGGGACAGCAGAGGTGTATCTATAGTACATCCACATTTCGCCAGTTTTGTTCAAGGCCCATGTAATAAGGGGCGAGCCTATTACCAACCCGGCACAAGTCCAGACTCCGGTCTGCTACTGTGAAATTCCATATGGAAAACACAATAACATTTTGCGTGACCTGAAAAATGGACCCAGGACTCATGCTCAGAAGTAGCGCTTTCAATCACTAGACCGACGTTAAAAAATACTGATTATTATTTAACTAAATAGTCTATTAACTATTAAGTTACATAGGTCTAGTTAGGGGTAGACATGTAGCGGTATCTACATCGCCACATGCGAGCTAGGCGTCGCACTGACGTCACGCAAAATCCTGCATCGCACAAGCAGAGTTTACCGCGCAACTAGCATAAATATATACAACGTCCCGGCATCAAACGTCGGGCAGTTCCCCACCAGACATGACACCCGCCTGGTCGGAGGATCCTCACTTTTATATGGAAGTATGAGTGAACTTTACACCCTGTTCCTTGTACATCTATAGACATATAGACCCACGTTTGCCCATTTTCTTCTATGATTTGTTAAGATCTGATTTATGTTTCTCAGAAATAGTGACAAACTTCTATAATAATGTAATAAAATAGTAACGTAGTCAAAACTGTACATTAAATATTTTTGAAAAAAGTAATTGCTACGAGGTATGGGAAGGATTCTGATGCCGAAAATATAGTTTTTAGAATTTTTGTCCTTTTGTCTGGATGTATGCTTCGGATTGGCGCAAAAACGGCTGAACAGATTTGGATGAAATTTGGCACACAGATAGTTTATGACCTGGATTAGCACATAGGGTAATGCTAACCCCGGTTAACCCCATTTGCGTGGTATATTTTCCGACATCCACACGGGTGAGGCCGCGGGCAAAGGCTATTTTCTCATAAAACCTAAAATAAAACATGTTAAATGATCAATGACTTTATTTCTGTAAGTAGGTTTTTACAAACACTTTTACAAGTCAATCATATTATTTGGACTAGATGAGGTGTTGCTTTTCAGCATTCCGTAACAACGAATCAAAAGCGAACTGAAACTTCAGCTACTTGTAATCAACTTCAAAAATTATTAATGAGTGGCTCGTCTTTCTAAACAGGATCCTTGTCTTAGTTTCTTGGAATTGTTTATCAAATTTAAGTAAACAGAAAACATTTAATTATATTTTCTGTTTTCTGGTGGGTTTCTAAGAAATATAGCGGAATTATACGCTTTCTGGAAAAAAATATCGGATTTTTTGAAAAAGTAAAAGTGAGATCTAATAATACCGTACATACATACACATACATAAACTCACGCCTTCTTCCCATGGGGGTAGGCAGAAACTACAGAACGCCACCTGCTACGATCTTTACATACTCCTTTTGCCTCGTTTACGTTCATACATCTGGTCATACACGCACGCCGGTTGTGAGTACTACGCACCTGACCTTACTAAAGAACAAGAACATCACCAATAATTACCGTAATTTGAGCAAGATCCTTGACATGACCTTAGAAAAACACGTTAGAAAAGTTGCGTACCTTATCCCTCTCGTTAAATACTATTGCCTCGAATTGTTTCTTCTTCTCGAATTAATGTGCCTTTTTCTTTAGTGTTACTGGTAGTTTCACTTCAGAAAACACTATTAACTATAAACGTTAGGTTATTGTCATCATAAAGAGTGGTTTAATTTTATTTTCAATACACTTGCTTTTAAAGTAACTCTTATAGAACCGCGTTTAGGTTCAAAATGAAGGCAATTTAACACGCGTGCTTTTTACTTTGTCTACCCGCAATATTGCGGTGAAGTGCGCCACAGATAACTAAATACTAATCAGAGATTTACTATTTTTTAAATTTCAGCAAAGAGCCTTCCAGTTTAAGCCTATTTTTTTTTTAAATAAATAATAATTGATAAATAAATAAATTATTTCATGTAATTATTTATTCTTGTCAAGTAATTAATATTAATTTGTGTTATACAACGTGTATCAGAAAGGTGTGGCCAAAATTAAGCATGTGGTAGAGACTATAAACTCAACAACTTTCTCAAAGGGTCAAACATCGTAATCGTGAAAAAATTATCAGTCTTTCCTTACATTTGGATCCAGCAGGTATCTATTGAAGTTCTGTAAGGGACGAATGTTTTTTTGTTGCGATTACGATGTTGATTCCATGGAGCAGTTGTTCCGTTTCATGGTCTTTATACATATTAGGCTATTTGGCAGCTTCGTGTCAGTGCCGCTCCTTCAAAATACGATGGCGAGACGCACGAAATCATAATCCGCGAGTAACTTTCACAAATAATTGTTACTTAATATTGGCTTTGTTTTTTTTTTACGTATGTTTAAAAAAACGTCGTATGAAACTAGTGAGCATTTTTTATTACACGCTCGACTCCATTATAATAATATACTAAAATGAGACCGTTTCTTAGCGTATTTCTAGCTTTTTCTTGAAACCCTATGTTTCATGTTCGTGAACGGGCGCCGTCAACTGGTCATCTTTTAGCTGCCACGGCTTATCTTAATTTAAATTTTTGAATTGTTTTTATCTTTTTTACTACGGATGCTTTAAACGTGCACGTCTCTCTACATCGTTCTCACATTTTTAATTTCAACATGAATGATGTAAACTTTTTTTTTTTTAACTATATGTTGATTTAAAAGAGTGTCCATGGAGTTTCTTGCCCGTTCTTCTCTATAGATACCTACTACGCTTTGGAATGGGCAACTAGCTTAATTTTTCTGACTGACTGACCCTTTGACAATTCAAAAGTGCCTGTAATTGGTTTATTTGAAATAAATGCTTTGAGTTTGAGTTTCAGGATCTTAGTGTGCTGTTCGATATCGTTGAGCAGTAATTTGTATGTAACGATCTTATCTGCGTGTGGTGATTTTCAAATTACGAAATTTACTAAAAAGTATACATAGGATTTACAAAAATATAATTGAAAACCCAGATTTTTTGTAACTAGTAAACACGTGCTTGATTCCTAGATACTTTTGATATCTTTTGGTATTACGTATCTTAATGTAGTGTAATATTGATGGATATACAATTTCCGTTCATTGTTCGTTCATTCATTTTTGGTGGGAATACATATCAGGGCACAGACATTGCAATTCTATTTTTAGTTTCGTGTTCCCAACTCAAAAAAACACTAATGTCTGGTTACCTAACCCGGTGTTACGTTTTAGTGGCGCAACGCGTAATAAGAGTTAACATGTTAATTACTTAACTCCAAGATTACAAACTTTACAGTAATTCATTTAACCCGATTGAACGCGCAAGTGGGCCTTAGGTGGTTATAATTTAACCCAGCCAATACGAAACACGCGCTGCTTGAAGTGACATGTATTAAGGTGCGCTTGCGTTATTAAAAGGTGGGACTTTAAGTATGTTTTAAATGCTGACATGGATTTTGTATTTTTTTTTATTTTTTTGGCCATAACTTGTTTTTCCTAACATAAACCGAAAATTCATAATTAATTATTATTAAGTATGATTATTTTTAATTTAAAAATTAAAAGGTTTTTGTCAATCAATCAATCCGCCTTGCCTTTTCCCAACTATATTGGGGTCAGCTTCCAGTCTAACCAGATGCAGCTGAATACCAGTATTAGACATAGAGCGACCTATCTGACCTCGACAACCGTAAAAGGTTATTGTCGGTGTTTTATTTCAAGTAGTACCTTACACTTTTTTTTTGGGTGGGATATCATGAAATGACCGCTTCTCCCGCTCTGGGCGGAGCGGGAGGGTGTGTCAGACTTTTGCTGACTAAAACCTACCCGTGTTCCTTCAGTTGCCTGTGCGCCAAGGGCCACAGTAACTCTTTCGAACAATCCGCGACCCCGCAGGCATCGGCCCTATCGGACTCCGTCAATTATGCTGACGTCTCTTTGAGGCGCGCGTGGAACACAACACAAGTAGTACCTTACCCTGTTGTTAACTTACCGTGTGATTTTTCCATTCAATGATAGTCCGCAATTTTTTGCTATGATATGATCGCTACGATATGATCACCATTTCCGTAATTTTTATGTACGAGAATGTTATTTCCTGATGTTTCTTAATTCACAACTTATATTAAAGCAATATTACCTACATATTAATCATATTTAGGTACTGAATAGTCTTCGCGTAGTCTTCAAGGTAAGGTAATATCGTATAGCAAAGGTTTTACCTTCAGGATTACAGATGTGAGTCTGGTCAGATGTAGGTGAGTCTCGTCGGGAATCAGTTTAAATTCCATATATTTGCAGACACTGTCGTGAGCTGTCGATTGGCAGATATTGCTTAATAGACCTCGGTCTAGACTTATAAAACTTGTTGATGGGTTAATACTGAAAGTATAATTACCTCGTACTCAGTTTCTTTCAGGTCTGAAGGACAAGATTTTAGCTGTGGTTCATTGACCACGTGAAAGCGCCAGGTTGCCCACGAAATTCAAATTATTTTACGTTTTCTTTGCAATTTACAGGTCAGTATCAGGTTGTATGTTGAACAAAAAATGATTCGCGACCGTAACAAGTATGTAGTTACAGAATTAAAATCATCAATACAACCCTCTAAGTTCATATAATCCTATTGAAAAGCCTAAATAATTATTAATTAATGCAACAATCTTTACCTTCGATAATAGATTTCAAATATTATATTTATGTCATCCGTTTATAACATTATAAATTATCATGGTTTTATAACATTTTTATAATACCAGGCTATTATTGTCCCACTGCAAGAAAAGGCCTGTTCTCATACGGAGAAGGCACGAGCATTGATCACCACGCTGGCTCAAGACGGGTTGGCGATTTCAGTCTTATATTAACTATAAGTCCAGGTTTCCTCACGATGTTTTTCTTTACTGACGTCAGAAATGAAAAAAAAAAACATATTCTGAATGTAACGACTATGTGGGTCACTGTTGTTTTTTTTTTCCTTCTCTGTTTGTTTTAATCGTGGTCTGGCTGGCAGTTTGAGTAATTTCTGTGGCCTACCCAAATGTCCTTTCTTTGCTCGTCGAATAGTTGAGCTCCCTAAGTTCTGAGTTGAGCTGCACGATTACTGACAAATG
This sequence comes from Griposia aprilina, assembly GCA_916610205.1. Lineage (NCBI taxonomy): Eukaryota > Metazoa > Arthropoda > Insecta > Lepidoptera > Noctuidae > Griposia > Griposia aprilina. The sequence goes on along the minus strand of OU744285.1, from coordinate 19,000,913 downwards.
AGTGCGCTGACTAGAGGTCCACTCAATTCTGTGTTCTGTGTGGTTTCCCTCAAAAGACACAAGATTTCAGACACAAATTTGCATGGTCTTCACATGATCAAGATTATGCCTGGACATTAAAAGAGACTGTAACCTCTGAGTTTGTTTCGGCTTTTCTTCTCAGAGTAGTCAGATAGGAAACGCCATGCTCATCTAGTTTATAAAATATGATTGACATGTAAAAGTGTTTGTACAAACCTACTGACAGAAATAAATGAATTGAAAAAGTCACATTGGTACTTGCCCAGATTTGAACCCATGAGAAGCGAGGCCTTAATCATTGAGCCATCACGACGAATCATAGTGGCATGTATGATGAAACGTAGGTTACATACCTGTTCAAGATAAAAATAAACGGAAGAGATATCCATTCCAGGAGCTAGAAACAAACAAAGAAATCATTTTGTATTTGCCGTAGGAAATATAACCTTCGTTTTGTATTTCTTCAATTTATACTTGTTTCAGATATCAGTTTAGAAGGACTTCTTTATCGCATATTGTCGTTCGTCTAAAACTTTGCAGACATTTTCAGAGTGGCAAATGAAAAATCAATACAGAAAATGTCAACATTTTATTTCATAAATCAGTATAAGTACTTACATTCACTTACATCTATACAGTTTTACAGTATAAAGACTTAGCAACGTTAACGACAAGTATCCTAATGTCATACAAAAATATTACCTCTCATTCAACCGCCCCTTGTACTGTCATTTCCATTATCTTTGTAACTTCATTTTTGAAAGAAAAATATTTAATATCATACAGATTTTTCTCTTAGAGAGTATTTTATGTTGAAAGTTCAATAACCTGTTGGTTGTTGATCGTAAATACAGATTCACAGACTTGAGATACTTTCTTGTGAGCACTGAAGCCGAAGAAATGCATCTGGCTTGGACTTCAAGGGATATTACAACCCTCCGTCTTAAAATTAACAAAGGGAGGTTTGGGTAAAAACGCCCTGGCAACAATTGTACCAAAACACGGAAGTGAAGTCAAGTGCCACTGGAGATTCTTGTCTGTACGTACGATCATTTTAAAGACAATAATATTTCGAGGAAAACCTCGTATTTAAATACAACTCTTCCCCAAGGTTTTTTTCGCTCCACCAATATACACTTTACATTACATAGATATGTTTATATCTAAATTAAATCTTTAGAATATATACTTGGATCCACGACATGAGAATTCGTAACCGCAGATTAATATCACTTCCTTACCAAATAATTTCATTCTGAATTCGCACGTCATCCAGTTACAGGATTAACCATTAATTACGGAAACTTGTCAGAAAAATATCATAATTTACGAAATCTGGAACTTTGAGTGACACAATACAATAACAGTAGAAAATTAGCGTAGAGAGGGTATCTAACCTTAATATTAATCTTACAATTAGATAATTATATATGGTATACATCCATAAATGTTATCGAGAACAAATAATTTTCATAATAGCAATTTAATTGAATAATATCAAAGTTCATTTAAGCTACAATCGATTGAAAAAGGTAAAGGATTATCCGAATTGAAATGAATAACTTTTACAATAATCTCTTTTTTCAATTTAAACGCTCGCGTGGTACAAACGGTGCACTGTAGTAAATAAGTCGATTATAAAATCATTCCTCCACAGCACGGCCGCTTTACAAACGATTTATGCACTGCGCGTTAAATACATATTATTATGACAGCTCTATCCATTGTTTATCATTTAATAAACATTTATAATATGTAATTTTAAACTTATTAATATAATATATACTTTAAATACATTGATATATTTTAGATATATTTTAATTTTAACACGATTTAAAGCTTCATTTTCATCTTACAATTTCATGTAACATATATAACAAATGATATACTCGTATTATAGAATTTTATGGATCTTGTGCCTTCTATGAAATTATATTTTTTAGTATTTCGCATACATAATTATATATATTTTATTTCCAACTACATTATTGTCCGACAAAAGAATGTTTGTAACATTCGTCCGTTTTCAACAAATCGTGACTCTTTGCAGTATATGTATGTATCCACAATAACATATCAAATTATTAAGATACGACGACAGGTTTAAATACGCTTATCGTAAAAGACAACAATTACTATACAACATTAATAAGTATATAATATGTACATGATGTGAATAAGTCTTGAATTTGAAGTGTGCGTATTCCAAGGTGTAAATTGAAGTAACATCGTATATAACCTTGACAAAATACAGGGTCAGTAAAGTACATAGACATAGGAAATTTATGGCAATGATATGAGAGTACATTGGATTATCCAAACTACTTGCTACAAATTATACTCCATCTATAAACAATTAGAACTTCTATGGGATAAATTCATTTTCTTCTACATCAACAGATATCTATTCTAATTCTTTCTCTACGTTTCAATATCACTTAACATTGATTTTGATTCATTTCTCTACGGTAAATGGACATACAACCGTTTATCATAATCACATTTACTTACTATAAACGTTTTGGCATCGCGAGATTACCTGTTTACATCGTAATAGCCGACGCCATTCTAATTGATGTTAATATCTTCAGTCCTTTTCCTCCATCTCTTCATCTGAAAATGGGATAATAATTAGCACAAAAGTTGGATTATAAACTGTTTAAAACATTTTAAATGGCTTTGAAAAGTTTCTTTGCGTAAATTATGAAATGTTTAGCGAAAATGTGAGAACAATTAGTTAGTTTTAGTAGAGTTGAATGCAATAAACCAGGTGTCAATGACTGGGCCTTGTACGATTAGTTGAAATCGTTATTAATGGTTCTACTGGATATAAACATTGATTGTGTAGTGAACAGAGTAGATTAAGTCGTGACTTAAAGCGTCCAAGATGTTTTAAATTAAGCTCGCCATGTGGTTTACAATCTATTGCTAGTAATATCACGAAATAATTTGTATCGAAACGACTTTTGAAATATTGTTACGTGTAAATATTAAAATCGTTAGATTCGCCCTACGCGTCGAAAGATGATCGCGTTTCTGTTTCATTTTGACATCTCTGACTCACACAATGTCTTAGTCACCATGGAAATGCCATGTACGAAATGTGTGAGGTCACTCTTATCAGTGCGGACACTTTTTTGCGGCACAAGTACGGTGAGGGCAAATCTAACGATTTAAATCTTTGGTTACGTATAGGTATGGTAATTTACCTAACATCAGATGTTACAAGCCTATTTGAGTTTTTACCAAAATAGTTCCTGTTCTTTTCAAAATAGGGTTACCTTTTTCAATAAAATAGCCAACGATATATCTTTCTACAAAATAAATATAGGTAGGTATATTATAGTACGTGCTCATCATTTTTTGGCTAGCAACATATTTTGTTCCAAAATCAAATCAAATCACACTACACTGTTCATTATTAAGGAGTTCCATTGTCTATCTCTGAAGTTATTCACCAAATCTTGACCAAATTTTAGTGGGACCACCTGAAGTGTACACCCTTTCAGATAAAAATAAATTTCAAAATCGGTCCAAAATTGATGAAAATATCAATGAACATACATTTAAAAAAATACACATAGAACCTCCTCCTTCTTCGAAGTCGGTTAGTAAAATAATTTATTTGCTTGAGTATGGGTAGGTACATAGGTACCCAGGGTCAAAGTTTTCTTCCTAAAATTATTGTTTACTAATACTAATGAGTCTTGTAACTTGAACTAAATAAGTAATATGATCCCACTAAAAACATTTCATATAAAGTTGGGTTGCCAAGACTTACATAAAGCTTTCACTGTTAAAAAGTTATCAGATCTGATGAAGAGCCAAGCCCCTAACTCTACAAATCTTAACGCTTGGTCAAAATGTACGGTTTGGCCGTTTCGCACGGACACTCCTACGGGCTTATGTTAAGAAATTAAGTCACTGGTCTTTAATGTTGTGTCATTAATAGTTCAATGGAACGACCAGGCCATACATTTTGACCCCTAAGAAATTGCGTGCGTATATGACTAGATGTATGAAAATAAACGAGACAAAAGGAGTACCTATGTAAGCATCGTAGCAGGTGGCGTTCTGTAGTTTCTGCCTATCCCCAGGGGAAGCAGGCGTGAGTTTATGTGTGTGCAATATGTAAAAACTAAACTCGTAATTTCCGTATCTATATTTTCTGGTTACCTCATAAAACAAGCAAGACGAAATATACTACACGAACTATTGTTTGCTGCAGATTGTGCTACGAAGGTCTACGCGTTAACATTCGTAGCATTTTCGTAGCGATATCATTTTGCGCTACGAGATCCTACGACATCTAGTAGTACAGACAGAACAGACACAACAGGCAAACAATATCAATGTGGCTAAATAATAACAGCCGCACGGGTCGATCAAAGGTTAAGTCATGGATGGGTGACCATTCATAACATATCGAGACTCCTCCGTGCATCGGAAAGCACTTTAAGCCGTTGGTCCTGGTTGTTATTTGTAGATCTTTGACAGTCGTTACGGGTAATTAGAAGCCTGAAAGTCTGACCACAAGTCTTACAAAGGGATATTTAATAGGGGTAGGGGGGGGTAGGGGTATTTAATTTAATATTTGAATTGCTTTTGTCTTTTTATTACGGACGCTTTTAACGTTCTGCATCGTTCTCACACGCATAATTTCAACATGAACGATGTAACCAATATTTTGTAACCATATTTTGATTTAAAAGAGTGTCCATGGAATTTATTGCCCGTTCTTCTCCATAGGTACCTATTACGCTTTGGAATGGGCAACTAGCTTCATCTTTCTGACTGACCGACCCCTTTACAATTCAAAAGTGCCTGTAATCGGTTTATTTGAAATAAATGCTTTGAGTTTGAGTTTCATATCGTATTACCCAGTTACTGGGTTGTGGAGGTCAGATAGGCAGTCGCTCCATGTAAAATACTGGTATTTAGCTGCATCCAGTTAAATTGGAAGCCCACCCCGACATAGTTAGGAAAACGCTAGGAGGATTGTGCAGCTACAATGAAGCAAGAAGGTTATTTTTTGTGGAACAAAGCGGGGTAATTGCGTAACACACCAACAGTAGGAATAGCTTTCATTTGGACAGTTCAACAACATCCATTGCGTTATTCACTTTATTGAGCAGACAATTTTTTTGAACATATGACGCAATGGATCAGCAATAGGCTTCAAAATTGTGCAGATTGTAGACCATCAAACAAATCTCGTCGATACGTTTTTTGAGACTGTACATTGACATACCCGATTGGCACAGCAGGATAGCACAAATATTTGTATTATATAAGTATACAGATGTTTGTTCGCAGTTTGAATGTTTGTGCATGTAATTTGTTTGTGTAGTCTGTGGCTCCAGTAATATTTATTTATTTCCTAGTACGAGTTTATGTTGCATAGGTGATATGGGTGACCAATTTTCAATTTTAATGATCGGTGAAACTTTATTATCATTCCAAAAAAATGTGACTTTGTAAGTGTACGAGCCAATAATGCTCATGTAGCAAAAATACGTTTATGCGTACCTAATTATTAATAACTCAATTCAGTCGTAACCAAAACTCTGTCATGCGCTAATGTGCGGGTCGATCAACAAAACATTTAGTGCGGTTCAGTTAACTAAACAAACATAACTTTAAACTGTTTCCATAAATAAACTATTGAACTTAAGGCGAAAGCGTCAGGATAGCCCGCAAAATTTAAATTGTCTTCCGTTTTTTGCAATTTGCAGGTCAGTGTCAGGTTGTGTATTGATCTAACTATGTTTCGCGGCCGTATCAAATATTTATTTATACAATTATAATCATAAAATTCATTAATACAACTCTTTAAGTTCATATTACTCCATTGAATGACTATTTCATGAAATTATGACATTTGAGGCCAATTCTAACTTCAAGAGTGGTATTGCTGATCCTAATGTTTATAATTCTGTAAAGCCATATTTGTTACGGTCGCTAATTATATTTTAATCAACATATGACCTGACACTGACCTGCAACATGTACAAAACATAAGTGAATTTGAATTTCGCGGGCTACCTAAGCGCATCCCCCTTAACAGTGGTTTGGTGTGAACTAACCACCTACCTACAACAACCCCAAGAAGACCCCAACAGTGAGTTTAATGAATACAAGACGATTTATGATTTCTGAACTGACAAAAACTAAGTTCTATCGAAGAAGATAACTCCATTTTATTTTTATTAACAACTTAGGTTACTACACCAAATGTACACACAGCTTTAAAAATAAACCTAATGACAATGATAAATTGTGGCCTGTTTCACCACTTCTGACAAGTTCCGGTTAACAATATTATCGGGCAAATAAATTCATAAAATCTGCATTTTTTTTATCTATATGGCTGCTTATCAGAAAACTGTGAAACGGGTTAAAGTCGCAATTTTTCCAAACTCACCTTCCATTCAAGCAGCTAAGTCCAGTGTTCTGCGCATCATTGCTGGGTATCGTGATATTGGCCGGTGGGCTCTTGTTCAGGGGGTACCATTGGGCTACCGGCTTGCGAGGGTTGTCCAACATTTGCAGCCAGTGGTCGCGTCCAATGCCGATCAGGGTGGATCCGATTGCTGAGCAGCCAATCAGCTCATTTGGACCAATCCTGAGGACATTTTTTTAAAGTTTAGAATTGTTTGAAAAGGTGGTCTGGTAAAACCTGCGATGCGATGCGATTTAATTGCCTGTGGCATACAATACGTTAAAGCAACAATAAAATTTGCACCGCTAACAGTGTTTAGACGATGCAAGTAATTTTGTTGCTTAAATTTTATTGTATGCCACAAGCAAGAAACTTGCATCATGTAAAGGCGAGGTTTTCACTTCTGAACGGACAGTTTTATGAGCAAAATACTCAGAAACGTTCACAAACTGTGCGTGCAACAGCGAATATTTACTTGGTTAGAAAACTAAGTGAAAATGCGTCTTTTGACGAAATAGCAGCTGAAAATATTAATGATAGGTATCCTACTCAATAAAAAAAAAAGTTCATTGGAAATATACTCGTAAATACTGGAGAATTCATCTTCCCTAACCGATATAACATTTATTTAAATGTCAAGTAGCTACCACATAATTCCTGAAAGAGTTCCTAATCAAATTGTTTCGATAAATGATACCTGATAAATCACTTCAGTTCGTACAGACCAAGTTTATACATTCCAACATTATTAATCTTGAACTTCAACATAAATTCCAATCTCGAGATTTTGGCTAAAGTCAGCCGAAAATACTCGTACATTTCTGATTAGGATCACTGACAGGGAAGCAGACTGAATTTAAATTCTTGAAAAGCCTTCAATACTGTGATTGGGGCGTACGAGGATCGATGAAATAATCAACTTGGACGGACCAGCAAAGCAAGTAAAGATCTAATATTAACCCTGGTCTAAATCCCTATGTTCTATGGAGTTCTATCGTAGGTACTGGTTTTACATGCCGAATATTGAACTAAGCTAAAATACTAGGCTAAGTATTTTATAGATGACGCTAAAAAATTAAAGATTCTTATCTTACCTGTCATAATCAATAACTTTGACGAGCAGCGTGATATCGTACACGTTCTCAGCTGGCAAGTCAAACACCAGCGCTTCATTGTAGACCGGTGACAGAGTGTTCTTCTTGACAGTCGTCTTCTTCTTCTTGATGCGCTTCCCCTGGCAGATGAGGCAGATCTTCACGTAGGGATCTGTTTGGATGAAAAGAGGTGGGTGGTTAGGTCTGGCTTTTGAAGTTTTGGGTGGATTAGAAGCTGAACTTTCTTGAGTATTGTTAATGTTAAACAAGGTAACTTGCATTTTAACCAATTTCATGCAATTTGGTAAAATTCGTTTCAACATTTGGTTAAAAAACTTTTTGCGGCGTTTAGCATTATTGATATTCCCGCTAACCTATTTAGCTAAGCAAAAAATAATGTATTATAAGGAAACATCAACTGAGTGAAGCTAGTCGAACTGTCAAAATCAACTGACAGATCCAACAAACGGTCATCGTTCAGTGTCCGACAAAAACGTCAGATTACTTTTGCTCGGGACAGCTTCGCGAAAGGGTGCATCACTGCCGTATCGTAAATATTATTTTATTGTTACGTGTTATGACAGAAAAAAATGTAGTTTTAGTTCCATCATTAAATTTATTATTTTTTAAAGAAAATTAGTTTCTTTTGATTTTAGTATATTATTATGATACTCGTAGTACAGAGTTTACTTCAATATTGGAAGCAGAGTGAACCTACCCCTGCAAACATAAAACCTTATTCGTCTGTCCGAAGGTGTATTGACAATATCATAATCAGCCTATAACGTTCCCACTGTTGGGACACAGGCCTTGTCTCTGTGAGAGCGAATGGGTCATAATCCACCACGCCAGTACGGGTTGGTAGATGTCAAATGTCTTCGAATGTTTGGTTCTAGGACATGCCGGTTTCCTCACGATGTTTTCCTTCACCGTTTTTGAGAGCAGTGATAATGAAATAAATTACACAAAGTAAAGCGCCCGCGTTGGTTCGAACCCACGGCATACAACTTGTAAGTTGGGACCATTACCACTGGGCCACCACTACTCTCGTATAGCGTATTGACAAAAATTGAAGACTGTTAAAAATCCAATTCAGGAGCGATCAAAAGCCTTAAAATATGTTAGAAGTTTTAAGTCCCCGCAAAATTAAAAGAACATTTGTTTTATCATGTAGACGGAGTTCCCTTCATAAAGTGTGTTTTGTATTTTGTCATATCCTCCACTTAAAACTTAACAATACAGCCATACAAGTCCCGTACACAATGCCGTTTAAACAATATAGAGACTTACTTTGTTCGCTTACATAAGGGATATCATTGAAATTTTCTTTTCAGACGTTTTATCGAACAAACCTGAACAATCGGGGCCTATTGTTGAAAGATAAAAGAAAAATAACACTACGCGAACTTATGTAGACAAGAGTCCTTGGGTTTTAACTTTTGGACTAAGCGACTCGGCTGGCTGGGTGATACTGATAAGGCTTTTGTCAAAATGGGTTAGAGTTTTAATTTCTCGTGCTGTGCTCGTGGTAGATTATAATATACATATAAAATAATTATGAATCTTTTTATTTAAGTTTTTATTTTATTTTATAATAATTATTACACATAAAATAGCTATTTATATTTTATCCTTATTTTGTTTTTTTTTTTGTATTTATTATTGATTTCTGTATCTGTCCGTGACACCACAGCAGCGGACCCTACCAGAATACCAGAGATGCGACACTTTTTTTTTTTAAATGTCGCTGCATCATGCTGAGATAGGGGCTTGGCCTCGTACAGGACTTTCTGTTGTATTTTCATTTTACTTTTGCTTTATTATCTTTTTTTTTTTTTGAGTGTGTTTAGTTTAGTTTCTGTTAATCCTGTGCGAGTCCCAATAAATACTTTTTCTTTCTTTCTAGATAGTCTGGGTAATCTCTATATACAGGATGGCAGGGTCGCACAGCCTGCTAACATAGATACAGTACATGACTCTAAACGTCATTCGTTCACGTTTTACGTTCTAAATGTCATTTGGTTTCAATAGGCTTTTATTTTTATATAGATTCTTCTTCATTTTGTGAATGTGAGAACGTTGTAGGCCTAACTTGTAGACTGTAGATTAGTAGACCTTTTTATATTTTTTTGAGTAACTGTTACTTGTTGATAGGCCTACACTGTCCTCCCATATCTATCAACACTGTAATTTGAAACATTGTAAAAGCCCCTTATTTTTAAAAGAGTAACCGTGGAGTTTCTTGCCGGCTCTTCTCCATAGTAAACAACAAATTGGAACCGTGCACCTAGCTTCCGACGTTTCATAAGTGCCCATGTTGGTTTATGTGAAATAAAATATAATGTTTTATTTTTATTTTATAAACCCCCCCGTGTTGAAAGATGTCGTCGGTTTTTAGCTCTGCCAAACATTTTTACCGCATAGTTATTACACTTTTCTATGAAACAGCAGTTTTTTTTTATTATATCTGACGAAACATTACGCTAACGCCCTTAGGAGCCCGGCAAAGGGACAAAAGACAGAAATAACGCTAAGCGAAAAAGAAGTAGTAGCGCGGGCGGGCGATGCAATGCGATGGGGTGGATCGGAGGGACAAGAAATTTCACACGGACGAAGTCGAGGGTAGAGGCTAGTTGTTCATATGAGATTTGGATTTGTAAAAACATCAAGGTTAAAGTCAAAAGTTGCAATGTTCTTTGATAAACATATAAATCCCTCTATCGAATCAAAAATATATAGCTAGTGTTGCAGTCATTTAAGTAGGACAAACAAAACACTGGTTTTCTTAAGATGACAAAGTGCGTTGGGTTGTCGCCAAAGTGGCAGTCGAGGTACTAAGGGCCTAGACAAATAGTATTCGCTTCGAAGCGATTCTATTTCCACAATCGCTATCGCTTTCGCTTACGTTTCCATCATACGGATCGAAAACTAGCGATAACCCTTGTCAAAAAGTGCCACTTGGCTACGCATCTTCATGGAAGTAATCGTTCGACGATGTCGATTTGTTTCATAGAATCGAATGACGTTAACATTGTCTCGCTAATTTCTATTCGTTGACCTATAATCACGTGACATTTCGATAGCTTACGTCAACCCCATATTTTTTTTGGACTTTTCTACTAGCGTCATCGCTATCAATGGCAAACACGAAAGGAGGTCTGTACCTACTGTGTGATTCCTGGCTAAAACTGACAGGAATACTATTATCAGATCACTTCTTAGATCATAATTGCTATATTTTCCCTTCCCTGACGAGAAAACTCCTAGGCGACACATTTCGGCCCTTCTTTCCCATTGCAAGACCTGTCTTGAATACAAAAGACCAGCTAAGCGTACATAATGTATGTTTCGAATTTCTATGGAATACTAAAAGGGTTGAAGGAAAGGGTACTGGTTTCTTTTAGTTTTTAGAGGGTTCAAAGTCCTTTTTTGACGTGATACCGTGTTATAAATTGATGACCGCCGGCTGCACGCACGAAAATGCATGACTCATTGTCACGTTCCGCCATGACGTTATCACGTAAAATTATCGTCCGTAAACCGACTTTACAGACAACCATTTTTTTCTGACACTGGACCCTTGTAGTCTTGTTAAATAAAACTGCTGAAGCAGTTAAGGGGCTTACAAGAGCTAAAGCGCGGTCACTGTCGGATTGCATAGAAACGAAAGAGACGCGCGATGACACAACGCTGCTAATTTTGGACTTGGACTAAAAAATAAAAACACTATTACGTTAGTATGTTGCTTGTAGAAAAATCTGACAAAAAATTTGAATATTTGCATGTATATTAGTATAGTCTATAATCGTTAAGAAAAAATTTTAGAGGTATCTTCGTGATTTTTTTCTATCATATCAAGTTAATTGTATTATGTTTTCAACACACTATCTAACTAGCATATATCCTGCAGAATATCAAATATTTTTCTGATTTTGGTTACTGCAGTGGATCAGATATTTTTAGGCATTATAAATTTGCGTTTAGGTCATGTAGTCCCCTTAATTGTTTATTGAATGAAATTACTATTTCTAGTGTAATGAAATTATTGTTTTTAAACACTAGGTACTCATGTTTTATCACGAACGTAGGTTGGTCCTAACCCATTGCTTCGTCGCCCTGTTCCTACTTGTTAAAATCATAACGTTGTCGAGTTCTCACAAAGTTATTTTAATAATGCAAAAAAAACACCAACCAATTTGGAAAATCCTATAAACAGCTGTTAAATCTCATATGATCCCATAATTCGTTTACATCTAATAAAAGTCTACACAAGGATACAATTGGGACACCAAAAATAACCAATTCTTAGGCACAAATTCGAGGCCTTGACTCAAATTGTATGCAAATTACTTTAGCCCACACGTTTTCATGCCGAGTGCCAAGAGCCATACAAATCTAGACCGGTTTTCGGCATTAAATATATTTTAATGCCGTATGGAATTTTCTTTTCACTCCTCTTGCTCAAAAAGTCCGTAATTGTAGCGTACCAGAGCAGGGATAAAATAGCATATTCTCCTCTAGTGTAGGAGTTTTTTTTTGTCTGTTACCAACGTGCCTATCAACGTCTTTATTGATAAGTAGAATAATCAATAATAAAGACTCGACTTATAACTGTTTAAAAAAAAATAAGTACACATCATTTTTGAAAATGGAATTAAAAGCGGCGATCACTTCGGTAGAATGCGTACATATTGCGTTGCGGCTACAGAAGAAATTAAAAAAAAAGTAAATTATTTAATATTGTATTGGATTATTTTATTGGATTTTTTTATTTTCTCGCAATCGTAATGAATAGTAGAGTGTAACACAGGGCGCTAAAAACCCATTATAACTCGGTTTCCATTTACTCTCTCGCTAAAGCTCGGGAGTAAAACTACCTCGTATATAATGGGTAATTTTAGCCCCTTGTATAACAATCTCCTATTTCTTGTTAAACTGAAAAAGGATTAAACGTAAAATTTATGCTATGTCATGCTTATAAACAAGAAGTGCGAATAGATAAGTATCATGTGCCTATAACTTATAATTTTTATGTCATTCAGTACCAAAACCTTTTTTTTTATTATTCTAATCCATTGCTTGATAGGTTTGAAAAATTCGATTCTTCAACATCGTAAGTAACGCAATGAACGTGGCTGAACCGTCAAAATGCATTTGCTATCGATTGTCATTTCATGTGTGTTACCATGCAGGATGCATTAATTACCCCCTCTTGATGGTAAGTGAGTGATCACAGTCGCCTCTGACCATCTACAAAACCAGAGGCATCTCTTGTTTTGTCATCACGCAGACAAAACTTTTATATCTTTCATGGGGTACTGTTTAAAATGTTACAATAAAATACCTCCCTATATACTTCATCTGAATGAAACGAAATTCAAATCTTGTATAAAACGCACACTATGCAGCCAAGCATATTATAAGTTGTGGGATTATCGCAGATAAAAATGCTTGGCTCAACGCTGGTCCTGCTCCACAAGGGCGCATAAACTAATTGATTAGCATTTGAAACTACTGTTGGAGCTGCTGAAGATTGCAAAAACTATCTTTGCATTGTATAAATTCAATCTTTTAGTATTGTATAACTGCATAAGACATGTATGAGTACTATGTACCTACTATAAAGCTACCATTTACTAGGTTTGTCTTTCATTGACTTGAATGTGCCCCGCAGCTGAGAGTATGTCATGCTCACTCAAATGTGGTGGTGGCGTGTGTGTTGGATCATTAAGTTCACTTCAAAATGGTTGAGCTGAATGGTGCTAATGCATGCGTCATGTTCGTGAACAGGCGCCGTCAGTAGGGACTGGTCATTTCTTAGCTGCCACGGCTTATTTTAATTTAATTTAATATTTGAATTGTTTTTTTTTATTTTAATACGGACGCTTTTAACGTTCTGCATTGTTCTCATATGCATACTTTCAACATAAATGATGTTACCAATATTTTGTAACCATATTTTGATTTAAAAGACTCCATGAAGTTTCTTGCCTGTTCTTCTCCTTAGGGACCTACTACGCTTTGGAATGGGCCACTAGCTTCATCTTTTTGACTGACCGACCCCTTGACAATTCAAAAGTGCCTGTAATTGGTTTATTTGAAATAAACGCTTTGAGTTTGAGTTTGATATCTCACATGTCTGTAATAAAGTATTTGACTACTATCAAAAATATACATTAATTAATACATATTTTAAAAATGGTACTAAAAAAAAAATGCAAAAAAAAAATAACATCGCTGGAAAAATGGAGAAGTTACCCACTTTTGAAATTATTCTTCTATCCTTGTCACGCAAAACGATCATTGTACTGCGAAGTTACTATGCCGTTCCTGTGTAATGACGTCAAATGCTAATAATGCTGTTTCTGTCGAAATTTTAAAAGCATAGAACTTCGCCATTTTTTGAGATATTTTAACGATTTTTTTTATTGTTCTACGTTTCGAAACAAAAAATCAAAATATTACAATCAAATAGTCCATTACACAGGCAACCATACCCTTCAAACCAGAATAAAACACCACTGCTTGGCAGCAGAAATAGGAATGGTGGTAGTCATTCCTTATTCATCATCATTTCAGCCGAAAGACATCCACTACTTAACAAAGGCCGTCCCAAGCACCGCCACTTTGACCGGTTCTGTGCATCCCGCATCCAGGGGATTCCTGCGGCCTTCACAAGGTCATCGGTCCACCGTGTGGGAGGCCTTCCAACGCCACGTCATTCCCTCGCATGAACTTATTCAAAAGGAAGAGCTAAAGTATGATATCATTAGGTATTGTCAAGAAAATAATTGAACATTTCTTAACAAACATTCAACCCTCAATTCTTTTCAAATATTATCATCGATCTATAATAGCAAGGTGCTGTTACATAATTATCAAACTACCCACTTTGACAAATAGCTTCCCATACACTATTCTTTAGCTTCTATTTAACCGAAACACAAAGAACAGAAAGGGAACTCTGTATAAGATGAACATTGTATTACAAAACCTTTCTTTTGGTACAAATGTCATATTTTATTGAATCAGAGTGTGGGCGAATTCGCTTAGAGGTTCTACACACACGCTAGGCACACTCGATGCAGCAGTCGTTATTATTGTAAAAAAAAATCGATCCGAAGCAATGACAATACTTTCGGCTTTCATTCGGCTCGTACCGATCGGCATACTTCGTTCGGCATCTACCTTGGCTTAATTATGTTCGGGTCGGCTTTGCACAATTCGAGTTAAGCTTTATTCGATTTTGCCGCATGGCCTTGCCAAATCATACCGACCCGAACATATGTGTAGCACCCCTTATATGTATACATATTTGAGATTCTAGGAAAAGTGGATATGCTAAAACACTTTGGTTACTTACTTTTCTCATCTTAGTTAAAATATTTTAGCGTATTGCTGAAAGTCAAAGTTAAAATTTTCATACTGAAGCAGGTAACTTAATTGAAAAACATTCAAAATCAAGCAGTTGCTAACTTTCGAACTGACGTGTAATGCAGTAGAAAATATTCAACATTAAATAAAAAGTTGTAACATACTTTTGCACTTAAGTTCATGGACGTTGGCCTTGTATTCCAGGAATTGATTACATTGTTAGTATTGTAATCATAAACTTGGACTTTTAAAAATATATAATTGGTATACCGTAGTATAGTATTTTTATCTCACGAAGCGACGCGTGCTTTACTTGTGTTAACCAAGTGTACAAACACGCTGTGAATATGTGCGTGAAGACGAGTAGCGTCAGCACATAACGCCCATACGCACACACACACTCTACCATTATCTCGGACGCTACCGAGAGCTCCTACGCTTACACACAGACATTCACAGCGTGTTTGTACACTTGGTAACCACAAGTAAAGCGCGCGTCGCTTCGTGAGATAAAAATACTGTAGTGTTATTACTGCCTGTCAAATTTTATGTGAATTGTTGAGTCTGATTGACTGGCAGAAAACAAATAACTTGATCATAGATAAGATTGATCTCTCCAAATCCGGGGGCTTGTCTTATCAATTCCGTCTGTGAATATATACTGGTGAATATGAGGCTCCTTTTGAACTGCTTTAGTGAGCCATAAATGTCTTGGAAACAAAGATTATTTTGGATCTTCGGACAGTAGGTGTAGCTTTTACGATAAGCTTATTAAAAGAAGAGGTTTTTATTTTTGTTTCCTTACTCTTTGAACTAAAGATGGAAGATAAAACACCGCTGCAAGTCCCTCTCGGGCTCGTTTGAATAACCATCGTATATGTAAGCCACAGGAAATCTCTAATTATTAAGTAATTAATTAAAATCAACTGGAACTGCTCATTGTGCACAGCCGTTATTTCACAATTTAATTTCGATTTTTTATTTGATCCTTTTGACTGTGGTTTTAGCGTGGTTGGGTTCCGGTTTTCAGAGATGAATTAGGCCTGTATTAGCTTGTTTGTCATTTAAATTTTGTACTTATTTGGGAAAAACTTATTTCATGAATGAAAAAACATATAAGTTAATGGAATGAAATGAGTGAAAGTATTGATTTAATGACTGCGTCAATGAGCGAAGTTCGCGCAGCTGAATTTTGAACCACAAATGATTGACCTTTTGCCATCGATACGCTAAGAAAAAGAATGGAACTCGGTTTTGAAAACTTATGGTACCTATATAAATATACACAAAGTAATGTTTACCAACATTAAAAGCAGTTAACAAAATTACGTTTTAATTTTAAAAAAGACAGCCGTAATCTACCCTTCGGTTAAAAAGGCAGAAACCAAGACGGCAAATTAACCACAAATAAAATGTCAAATTAAGGTCAGTTAGCCCCCCATACAAAATAACTCTTTTCCGCTAACCTTTTACCAACCTATACGGAAAATCTGGGACCCAAATCAAGACAAGACATGTTTACATAACCTTCTAATTGGGATGAATCCTACTCATCAAACCAGTAATAGGTTCTAATTTGTAACCACATTTACAGCCAAACTTTGTTTACTAATCCAGATTTTATAGGAAAAAACACTACAAAGTGAAAAGTAACTTTAATTTCGGAAGTCGGTGTCTTTGTATCTGTATTTTGTTTTTGCCACCGACTTCCGCAATTAAAGTTATTTTTCACTTTGTAGTGTTTTTTTGAAGTCGGTTGTTTTTTTTATAAAAAAGTTTTTATTTTTCACTTTTTAGTGAGTCAGTTATTAATAAATCTAAGTTACAATAGCCCAATGTCAACTGCTCATAACCTTTTACAAAATATTCCTTTTCCCGACGCAGGGACGTTAATTGTTGAGGAGTTCTCCTGTTAAGAACCAAAACACTGGAGCTGATGGTGAAGCCACCATCAGCTCCATTTCACCATATGCATTGTGACGAGCATAAATTGCATAGCAACCATATTAAAATCAAATCGCAACACGTGAAATACTTATTATTGAGAATTCGGTGGCCAATAAAATCAATTAAATAAATTCAATTTCTTAACAATGTATAATTGCATAGCACATGTGTGAGCACTATGTACCTACTATAAAGCCACCATTTACTAGGCTCGTCTTTCGTTGACTTGAATGTGCCCTGGCGGCTGAGAGTATGTCATGCTCACTCAAATGTTTCGCTGGTGGTGGCGTGTGTGTTGGATCATTAAGTTCCCTTCAAAATGGTTGAGCTGAATGGTGCTGATCCATGCGTCATGTTCGTGAACGGGCGCCGTCAGTAGGGACTGGTCAACTCTTGGCTGCCACGGCTTATTTTAATTTAAATTTTTGAATTGTTTTTTTATCTTTTTTATTACGGATACTTTAAACGTGCACGTCTTTCTACATCGTTCTCACATTTTTAATTTGAACATGAATGATGTAAACAATTTGTTTTTTGTAACTATATATTGATTTAAAAGAGTGTCCATGGAGTCTCTTGCCCGTTCTTCTCCATAGGTACCTACTACGCTTTGGAATGGGCAACTAGCTTCATTTTTCTGACTGACTGACCCTTTGACAATTCAAAAGTGCCTGTAATTGGTTTATTTGAAATAAATGCTTTGAGTTTGAGTTTGAGTTTTGAGTTTGCCACCTCTGGTCTTCATCATCAGTTCCACTTCACCGAATGGTGCTTTCCAAGAGCAAATGTACGAGTTACTATAAAAAATACCATAATCGCTATACGCGTGCCTATAAAATTTAAGGATTTCCCTCGATTTCCATGGGATCCCCTCATCAGATTCTGACTTGATGACAATGGGACCACCTCGAGAGCACACCCTTTCAAACAAAAAAATAATTTTCAAAATCGGTCTACAATTGACGGAGAAATCGGTGAACATACATGTAAAAAATAAAAATAAAAACATACATACAGTCGAACATATAACCTCCTCCTTTTTGGAAGTCGGTTAAAAAAGATTCACGTCTTGATAACTACTTTGTCCTACGTTTCGTTCAATAGGCGGATTCGGCGAATTTCGGAAAGATTGGGCAAACATTGCGAATCTACGGTAATCTAGTCACGTTGAGTCTTAACAACTTTCGGAAATGGTTGCCGATTCTTTGATTTTATGACGTCATGTAAGGGTTAATGTTGATTGAATTGTCCAGATCTTTATGTATGTAAGTTTGTCTGTTATGTAGAAGAAACTGTACCTATATCGTTGCTAAGTGACGGCATAATCCTTGGGTATATAAGAGATGAAATGTCATTGCACTTAATGGTATGAGTTAGTGACGAATAGGTTTCTCTAGTCGAGCCAAGACTATCTTTAGACAGACTATCGCATTATAAAAACAATGATGGCACGTGCAGTTGCAAAAAACCTTTAAGGGGACTACATGACCTAGACGCAAATGTATAATACCTAAAAATATATGATCTGCTTCAGTAACCAAAATCAGAAAAATACATGATATTCTGCAGGATATATGCTAGTTAGATAGTGTGTTGAAAACATAATACAATTTACTTAATATGATAGAAAAAAAACATGAAGATACCTTTAAAAATATTTTTTAACGATTAAAAACCATACTAATATACACGCAAACATTCAGTTTTTTTGTCAGATTATTCTACAAGCAACATACTAACGTAATAGTATGTATTTTTTTTTTTTTGTCGAATGAATAGATTTTTTTGTAAATCCATAATTGCTTCATATTTTGCAATAAATTACCAGCGTTGTGTCATCGCGCATCTCTTTCTTTTCTATGCAATCCGACAGTGAGTGTTCTGGCTACGACAGATAAAGCTATTTTGATTCTGTTGAGCGCACTGTCTTGTCCGCCATCTTTCGAGATGAGATTTTAAAACATCAAAGTCTTGCTGGAAGAAAAAAAATGTTGCCAGAAATATCGATGGTCTCCAAGAGCTTGTTAAAGAAAAATAATAGTACTAGCTTTATTTGCAAACATTTTTATCCCATTTCCTGTAATTGGCTTTTAGGATTTACATGAAATGGTAATCAGGATATCGACCAGCTTTGTGGTTTCAGTTTCTAGGGCAACAAAAGAATAATGTAAATACGTTTCTTCAAATAATTAATTATCGCAAACATGTTAGTAGGTATTTAAGCTTGTAATGCCAATTTATGTATATATATAGCCGTGTGTCCGATGTGATTTCCCGTTGATAAAAACAAACAGACAAACTTCCATACAAAATTGCATCCCCTATTAAACTCCTTTAAAGGAGAGATTTTATTTCATTACTAGTTGTTGCCCGCGACTTCGTCTGCAAACCAGGATGAAAAATAGCCTATGTCCTTACCCGGGTCATGGTCTATCTATGTGCCAAATTTCATTCAAATCTGTTCCGCCGTTTTAGCGTAAAAGCGTAACAAATAAACTACCAAACTTAGTTTCGCATTTATTATATTAGTTAAGATGATTGATATTTTTTATGATTAACTCCTTTAGGGGATAGATTTTATTTAATTATGATTGATTTTATTTAGGATTAACTCCTTAAGGGGATAGAATTTCAAAAATTCTTTCTGAGTGCGCAATTTCATAATATTATAAAAGGAACTCCGGTGCTCAAGGTTCCAGACCTAGTCGTTTAGGCTGTTCGTTGTATGTCAGTGAAATTAAGAGTTATACGATTTTTCGGTGTAACAATATATGTAGTATAGTAGTAGAAATAATATATATAGTCATCCAGACGGTATTTCGGCCATGGCGGCCTATCTCAACGGAGACTAGCCTCGTGCACAAGTGTGTGCAGACACAGGTACTCTTTCTCTTCTCACACTTTCATAGTCCGATGGGATGGCAATCTGACACGACCGGAGACAGATCAGGCGCAGGACAAACGGCTTAATGTGCTTTCCAAGGCACGGGGGTATCACACTGCCAACTTCCAAACTCCGGACTGTTACTAAAAAATTCCTAATGGAAAAACCCAACAACACTTTACCCAACCTGGGAACCTAACCCAGGACCCCACGCTCAGCAGTCGCGCTTACAACCACGAGACCAACGGGGCAGTTGGTCTGCAATAATACAATAGGACTTAAAGTCATAGGTGAAGAAAATCACAAACACGTACTTTTCAAACGAGCAAACGAACAATGTCCCAGTTGGCACCAAAAAGTGTTTCACACTAATAATTCATTTTCCATTCGCAAGTTTCACAGATCGTCGGCATTGCAGTCCGTTCACAGTTTTTTTATGTCTGTCAAAATCACAATGATCTTTATTCACGTTACAATAAGGTTGTGGTTGGGTTGCATCTGTTACAAGAAAAATAAATGTGAACGGGCTGTACCGCGTGTGGAGGACACGGAACAAATGATAAATTGGTCCTTTAGTCTTATTCTTTCTATCATTAGTATAACTTCATATTTGAGTAGTTAATTAACTTTCAATTAATCAACCTTTTCGTTTGATGAACGAGGAAGTGGCTGGTGTTGATTCATGATTATTATAAGTTGCAAACAAACTAACTGATTATATTAAATTACTAGCGACCCGCCACTGCTTCGCACGGTTTCTACGAATTAAAAAGCAAGAACATTTCATGTAAGTTAAATATTAATATTTTATATATAGACTTGGTTTTCGACAAGCATTCAAAACGGCATTCTCACGGTTTGCCAACGTGCAATGGAGCGCAATTCTAGGCGTCAAATTGACAGAGTATATTCGCAACACCACACTGCGCTCCAAAACACGGATTACTGACGTTGCTCAAAAAGCCGCTAAGCTGAAGTGGGATTGGGCTGGCCACGTCTGCCGTATGCCCAATAATCTATGGATCAAAATAACCACTACGTGGAGCTCTGGCTAGGCCAGAAGTCGTCGCGGCAGACCCCGTAGAATATGGCGAGACGAGCTGGAGAAAACAAACGACCAGACCATTAGCCCTGGATTGAAAGAGCTGGAAGGGGGAGAACTCCTTTGCGCAGCAGTGGAATGATGCAGGCTAACAGTAACAGTATACACATAACCTTTCCGAAAAAAAATCTAATAAGACACAAAAAGTGACTTTAATTTATATTATGTAGAGATTTGGTAGTCTACCGTTATCATTAAAGGAATTGTACGAGAACAAATCACCACGATTTATTATATAATAAAAACAGTCAGATTGATATAATATAATAATTTGGGAATTATTAATATACTGTGACCAAATTTGTATAATATTGTAATTTGACCCTAAGCCTTATACAATCCATTCGTATCTTTAGAATATTTATTACTACTAATTCTTAGCATGACCACAATACATGACATTAAAAATTCAAGACGAAGAAATAAGCTACGAAATAGATCAAGTCTTCACTTACGTCAATACTCCAAATGCCATACTAATCTACAGAAGATAATCGCCCAATACATTTCACTTTATAAAATTCCATTTCACCTCGATCTGAGAAAATAAAATTCCCCGTGCCGTTTTTCCAATTCCTTTATTTTATTGGAAAGTTCATCAGACTGTTCGTCCCAAATACCGTTACCGATTCCCTGGGATAGTATTAGTATTCTGGTATCGTCGTTTTCTGATACAACTTTTGAAATTGCCGTCTGTCACGGTACGTGGTGGAGGTGCTTCTGTTTTTATTTTACTGTCATATGTGTGGACGGGAGGTAAATTTTTGTATGTACCTGTGTGGGAGAAACGTGAATTTTGTATAGGCATTGGTAATCCGATCGTCTGTTGGAGTGAAAATATTTGCGTTATTATGTTTTGTTTTAAAATGTTTTCTCATAACTTTGTAGTCGCATTAATCAAAATATTTTGACTTAGAAGAAAAAGAAAAGAATGATTTTTTTTTATTCTCCGCAAACAAGACGCACCTAGACGCCTCTAGTGACTTTTCTATCACAGCCTTAATAAAAAGTAAAAGAACTAAAAAAAACACATTCCAGGCTGGTGTCAAATACAGTGTTCATTAGGGCACAGAAACCTTAAGACTCGCCGAAATGGAACAAAACGAAACGAAACGAAAACGAATGGAAATAAACGTATTTTCTTTCTATTTTTTTTATGATATTTACTTCCGTTAGTAGACACTTTAACACTGCTTATGGGCTTATTTTTAATCTTACATTTTGATTTGGTTTTTATACATTGTTTTCACATATAGAAGCAACGAGAATAATGTACCCAGGA
Source organism: Griposia aprilina (assembly GCA_916610205.1). NCBI lineage: Eukaryota > Metazoa > Arthropoda > Insecta > Lepidoptera > Noctuidae > Griposia > Griposia aprilina. The sequence goes on along the minus strand of OU744285.1, from coordinate 18,978,767 downwards.
TTTTCAATATTTTGAGCTAAAAGAGTATCTTGCCCGTTCTTCTCCATAGAGATCTACGTTTTGGAACGGGGATATAAATACATTGACATGAATATGTACTTTGTAAAGTATGATATTATTTTAATTATTGTGAATGTAAAGACTATGTGGGTCATTGTCTTTTTTTATTTTTTTCTTCTCAGTTAATTTTAATCATGGTCTGGCAGTTTGAGTAATTTATGCGGCCTACACAAATGTTCTTTCTATGGTATTGTTCGTCGAATCGTTGAGCTCCTTAAGTTCTGAGTTGAGCTGCACGATTACTGGCACGTGCACTGACTGGACAGGTCCACTCAATCTGTGTGGTTTTTCCTCAAAAGACCATTTCAGACCCAAATCTACATGGCCTTCACATGATCTGTCCAATATCATGTCTGGACTATAAAAGAGACTGTGACCTTTGAGTTTGTTTCGGCCTTTCTTCCCAGAGTAGTCAGATAAATGGCCGAACAGGCTGAACTCATCTAATTAAATGTATCTATAAAATAAAAGAGTTTGTACAAACCTACTTACAGAAATAAAATATATAATTTATCATTTAACTTTCTGGCTAACTGACCCACTCCATGACAATTCAAAAGTGCCTGTAAATGGTTTAATTGAAATAAATGCTTTGAGTTTGAGTTTGACATGTAAAATTTTTGGTCAATATTTTAAAGCTAGATAGCTTTGGAAATTTCTATCTGACTGATCCCTTTTTTTTTTTTTGGGTGGGAGATCATCAAATGACCTCTCCCGCTCTGGGCGGAGCGGAAGGGCGTGTCAGACTCTTACTGACTAAAACCCACCCGTGTTCCTTCAGTTGCCTGTGCGCCAGGGCCACGGTAACTCTTTCGAACAATCCGCGACCCCGGCAGGCATCGGCCCTATCGGACTCCGTCAATTATGCTGACTGATCCCTGAGAAGAAATGCCGAAACAAAGTCAGAATGAGTTCGTACTGTGACAAAAATCTATGACAACCATGTTTTTTTATAGGTACTTTCTATTCCCAAGGATCAAGACAATCATCTGTTTAGAAGCGATAGACCGACACAAAGATATTATGTTCGCTAACTGAATTAGGCCTAGTCTACTTAGTCATTGATTCAGTTAATCCGTTTTAGGGGAAACCTAATTATTGGACTATACTTCGGCGTGCCGTACCTAATCAGATTAGCAGTTTGGAAGTCGTAACTGTTTGTGTCTAGAAGACATGTGTTGTTGCTATTAAGAAACTATTAATGTAATTATTACAAACACTTATTAAATAAGTGTTTGTAATAATTACCTAAATATAACTATATAAATGTAAAAATAGTTATAATTATTATTATTTATGTTATTGTTATTAACTTTTATCCGAATTGAATTGCTCAGTTTATGTATAATTTCAATTTTTTAATATTAGTTAAAAAATAGATAAGATTTTTTTTTATTTAGATTTGTTTTTTTTTTTGAGGTTGAGAATTTTAACTTTAAGAAATATGCTAATTATGTATCAAACAATACATTCTGCTGTGCTCTAACAGGGTCTACAACAGCTCTTAGCTCTAAAACTTTGTTTAACATCTTGTTTTACCTTGTGGAACGCAAAGAAACGAATATACGAAATTACAAAAAATCCTACTAAAATTATAAATGTAAAAGTTTGTGAGGATGGATGGATGTTTGTTACTCTTTCACGCCAAAACTACAGAACGGATTTGGATGGAATTTGGAACACAGGTTATAACCTGCATGAATACGTAGGATATTTTTTATCCCAATAGTACAATCCCATTTTGACAAGTCAACCGCGTTCATTGCTTTATTTACGTTGTTGACCAAACGAATTTTTCAAACCTATGAAGACATGACACTCTTACAAGGATCTTTTGGCGCTTGAATGACGTTGCCAGGGAGGCGCTCGCGCTGGTGGTAAACATGTGTGCATTTTTTTTGTGAAATGTCATTGGAAATATATTAATATGGATGCGATAAGGTAGCTCGCAAAATTATAATGTTTTTTGGTCTTTTGCATTTTACGGGTCTGTCAGGTTTTATGTTGATCCAAGTATGTTTCGTGACCATAACCAGTATGTATTCACAGATTTATTAATTAAAGTCATCAATACAACTCTCTAAGTTCAAATTACTTTTTTGAATGACTTTTTTTTTTTAGATGCGTTTGCTCTTGACTCTAGTCTAGGTCAGAGATGACAGAGACAAAGTCGACGATGGAGTGAGCTTACCCACGAGAAGCCTGTTCACTCTCACTTTGAAGAGATTTGGGTTGTATGCGGTCGGAAACACAGGCGCAGGTAGAGAATTCCACTCTTTTGCTGTGCGCATTATAAAAGATGTTTGGAAGCGCTTACTGCTAATTGGTGGAATATCAACTAGGTAGGGATGGTAACTTGCAAAGCGCCTAGATGTAGAAGGGGGCCGGGGGGGGGGGGGGGGTGTCATGAAATCGTGACATTTGCTGTCAATTCTAACTGAGAGAGTTGTATAGATGATTCTAATTATTATAGTTCTGTAAATACATATTTGTTGCTGTCGCGAATCACATTTTGGTCAATATACAATCTAATACAGACCTGCAAATTGCCAAAAGCGTAAGAAAATTTGAATTTCGCGGGCTACTTTGGCGCATCCCCATTAAAAATCTAAAATGGCGGCGTTAGTTCCGATTTTGGTCACGCGCTAAAATAACCTTGTAACGCTATACCTAGTTGTCACATAGTTATGTAGACCTATTCGCTTTATGAAGTGCAAGCGACATTCAACCTTCGGGTGATAAAGCAAATTACAAGGGCGATTAAAGACGCATCAAAAGACGATCTGGAAACTGTCCGATCTTTGTCACTTACCTGAAGATCCATTAATGTCCATTGCCTTCAGGTTCCTAGCTTTGATGACAGTAACAGTCAGCCGGCCCGCAGTGGGTAAGTAGCACAGCGATAACATCAGTTCACCGAGATCCTTCTTCTCCTGTTAACAAAAACAATATTATTAAGAATCTAAGAAAGGAAGAAATAAATACAAAAGCAAGAAAGATTATAAGAGAAATTGTCCTGTTGGTCTAGTGGTTTCAATCGTGATTGCTTGAGGTTCTGGGTTCGATTCCCAGTTTGGTCAATGTTTTTTGTTTTTCTGGACATTCCCAGAAGCAGATTGGAGTCTGAATTTGAGCCCTATTAATAAAAACTGGACAAGGGAGCGTTGAACTCGCGGGGAGACGGTTCTGTGCGATGAATATGTTATCCTCCAAAAACATTTCATGTAAAGTAGGTTGCCAAGACTCGTATAAAGTGTTCACTCTTAAAAAAATATCAAATCTAATGTAGAGCCAAGCCCCGAACTCTACAGGGCTTAACTCTACAAACCTTGCATCTTGGTCAAAATGTACGGCTTGGCCGTTTCGCGGCCATCGCACGAACACTCCTATGGGCTTATGGTAAGAAAATACGTCACTGGTCTTTACTGTTGTATCATGCAACAGTTCAATGGAACGGCCTGCTTACGAAATTTCAGCTTTCTAGGACTTCAGGAAGTGCTCTAGACGTTTTAATGAGCGAGTGAGTGAGTCAGTCAGTCAGTGACTAACCTGGACGTATTTTAGGTATTAATAAAATCCAAAGTATAAAAGCTAGACACATGAAACTAAGTGTGTTTTATAAATCTGCTAACCACATTTTATCCTGAGAATTTGAGCTCTGCAGCATTAATTATCTAAGCCGAAGCTCTGAGAATATAAAAATACGACGAAAAGCTTCGAGAAAAGATAGGCAGTACCCGTGCTTTTTACTTTTGGGTAGTCTTGGCGGGGGTACTACCGCGCCCCCAGATTCCAAGAACAAACTTGACATTGCAATTGAAAAACATGTTCTTCCATACATTCCAACTGCACCTGTAAGTTTGTATGCGCCAATATTGAAAGATTTACCATATTATTTTAAGACCATAGACTTCTTATAGGTTTTCCTGTAAGTAAAGAACTAATTTCTGCATTTTTTCAAAATTTTAGGCTCAGTAGTTTCAAAGATAAGGGTGGGGTCAATTTTTATATATTTTCTTAAATAACTTCAAAACCTTTTATTTTAAAATTACACAAAAAAAATAGAGACTCTCACAATAAGCTCTTTCATTTTTTATGTCACACGGTACTGTTTGCAAAACTGTTGTTTTTAATATTATAGTTTGCCCCCCAAAAGGTACCCCCTATTCAAAATTCATTTATTTACGTTACACTTCCGTGTTCGGGTCACACAAATTCATATGTGTACCAAATTTCAACTTAATCAGTTCATTAGATTCGGAGAAAATTGGCTGTGACAGATGGACAAACAGACGAGTGATCCTATAACGGTTCCGTTTTTTTTATAGGAAGTACGGAACCCTTAAAAGGCAATAGGCTCGCTATAATTTTAAACGTAAGATATGTAGCAAAATGTTGATATTGTACAGTTGACTGCATGTCAGTGGCAACACTTTGACCTTTGACTGGCCTAGCGTAGTACGGAGTTTCAATAGAATAGGAGGCCAGTTTATACTGGCTTTGTTACAACTAACGTGCGGCCTACCTTACCTATTGCGCAGGTGTACTCTGTCTAGCCCTCGAAAAATAAAGGTGATTATCAAGAAAACCTCTTACGTAAGGAAAAATATTATGAAGAAAAATGACTCTGGAGGTAATTTAATTAGTAGAAGAGGAAATAAAACGGCCTTTACACACGCACGCGTTCGGCGTGACGTTTCAGACTAGGTTGCCTAAGTCAGCAGTTTTATGCAAGAGTATGGCTACCCGATTAATCAATCGCGGACCGTATGAATGTCAAATGGTCAATATAACCCTGATAGTGACCTAGCTTCATTCTGAAAATAACTTTCCGCAAGTAAACTTCAAACTTCAATGTAATTTTCAGAAATAATTCAGGTAAAATGTTTAAGGTTTTCAGGCTGTTCGACAATATGAGTCATAGTTATGATGGATGTATGAATCTTGTGACGATATTCAGTTGACAATAGTGACCAAAGATTGATGTTTTTTTTTCAAACTGCATGGATACATTATTTGCATACACTAAAAATAGTCAGGCGCATATGTGAAAATATGTTACGTAACTTCTAGCTGACTGCAAATACGTGACATTTTATTAAACGCCCTTCCAAAATATCTCTTCACCACAAACATTATAAGTACGAAAATAACTAGAAAATAATAATAATAATAATTAGAAATTTATTTTAGATTTTGTTTGTCGTGTGAAGTCCCATGTAACGGGGTGCGAGCCTATTGCCATCAACCGGGCACAAATCCAGACTCCGGGCTGCTACCAAGAAATTCCAGATGGAAAAACCCAATAACACTTTGCCCGACCCGGGAATCGAACCCAGGACCTCATGCTCAGCAATAGCACTTGCGACCACTAGACCAACGAAGAGGTAAAAAAAATAAAAAACTCAGTATGTTTGTCTATCTCTATGTTACCTTTTCACGCCTAACCCATTGAACCGAGTCCTGGAGACGGACATCGGCAACTTTTTATCCTAAATATTTGCAATATAATATGTTTAAATACAAAATACACGCAGAGACGGGCAACAGCCGATGCCATTAAAGCCATTTGTATCTTTTGCCGTCGACTTCAATGTATAAGCCCCATTACAGCTGCTACTCGCAGGCTATATAATAATTAACCTGCCACTAAATGATATATGGTCGTATTTGTTATTAAGAAAAGCATATGTTACCGCCTAGCTTTATATAGTAGTACAGAGTCTACAAGTGATATTAGATCATTTTCTTCGATGAATCTATGTATATTATAAAACTAGCTTTACTCGGCCCGGCTTCACACAGGGAGCACTAAGTATCTAACACCTACCTTACCTACCTACCTATTTATCGTACCCTACCTGCCTACCCTACCTACTTACTTAAGTTACCCTACCTTACCTACCTACCCTACCTATCTACCCTAACTACCTATCCTACCTACCCTACCTACCTACCCTACGTACTCAAACACTAACTTAAAAAAAAAAATCTTTTAAACAAACCTTATCCTGACAATAACGAACACAAAAAAAAAAAACAATTAAGTGCAGTCGTTCAGAAGTTACGCGCGTACATACATTTCGGCGATTAATTTTTATTTATATACATATAGATAAATCATAGTCTCATTTTGTGTCTGTTGTGTGACCGCGTGTTCTTCTAAATTACGCAATGGATTTTGATGCGGTTTTCAACATAATTTAGAGAATTTATTCCGGAAATATTAAACTTACATAATTATATTAAAGAAATCTCGATATTTTGTCCAGTCGTAAGACCCATGCGAAGTTGGGGCGGGTCGCCAGTAATTATCAGATATAGTAATTATCAAATGAAACCAAAATGATGTTGGTGGAAACAGAACTAAAAGCTGCAGTGGTATGTTGGTGTTTACTCGGTAAGACACTGTCGTAAGATATAGATTCGTGAGATAACTATGCTAAGTTATTTTCAACATAAAAAAGAAGCTGTAAAAAGCCTTTGCTGTATTCCTCAGGAATTGGCAAGAAGAAGCGCAGAATAGAAAGAAATAGAAGGAATAAGGCCTCTGTCCAGGACTAGTACAAAAGTGGCCAATAAAAAGAGAGCGAGAAATAGGCCTATGTAAGATTGCATAATAAATAAACCGGTACAGACTTACGTCAAAAATTTTAAAACAATCATTACAGTACCATAAACCCGTACTCTTTCCCTTAAACTTTGAAAGTACCCTGACCTAAAAGTAAGTTTTTAACACCTCTAACTTTACACAAAAGAAAAATAATAAAAGAAGTAACTTTCTCTTGTAGTCGTAAAATCTTAAAGATGTGATTATTGTTCTTTGTAGTAGTAAAAGATAATGGTCAATAGAAATGCTGAGTCGGTTATAAATCAACTCAGATTATTTCTGTGTGGTTAATAGACAAATTTATCATAACTTTTAAAAAGCTAGCTTAATATCAGAAATAAAAAATACGCTACGATTTTATTGAGTTTTATTAAACTAACGAACACTGACCCTGAAAATTTCAGGCTAAAATCTACCGAAATCTGTCATATAAAATATCTAGACCACAGATTCCAATCACATTCTAAAAACCAAATCAAGACCTAAAATATTCATTTTTCTTGCCAGATTCTATTTCATTATAGACTTCAAAATATATTCTAATAACAATAATTTAATAACGAATGAAGTAGTTTGCACGTAACTCTATGCGAGCTAAACTACGCGTCAATAAAATGGTTGACAGCTGCCAAATGTGATTAGTTTTATTAATAGACTTTGTGAGATTAAATTGAATATTGGTGTTGGGATTTTGATATTGAATCAATAAGTAATTATAAATCTTTGGGGAGCCTCGGTCGCTGTTGACATTCACAGTAAGGTCAATGGGTCCATGGAGTTGTGTTTAAGTCAAGTAAGGCCCAGTTTCTCGAACGAAAATTATCAAAATTAATATGACAAAATCTCACATTAAATTTAGTAAAAGTTTCGTTCGAGAAACTTGCCCTAAGCTGCGGATTTTGTGCTAATAATCTGACTAGTACATTTGGCACGTCTGCCATGCTTAAAATATAGCTTGATCTACAACACTAAATGCGAACTACGCATCACACTGACGTCCGCGCGACTAGCATTTATATACAACGTTCCGTCATCATTCGTCGGGTAGTAGCCCACCAGACACAACACCTGTGTGGTCGACAGATTCTCTCCTTTCTATGGAAGATGAGTGAACTTTACACCCTGTTCCTCATACCTCTATACCCTATTATAGCTAAGTATCAGGATAAAGGTATAAAAGGGAATGTTCTAGTCATTAAATTTGGAGAGCTAATCCGACACATCTTTATAATTATTTCTAATTGCTTGGAAAACAGACTATGTCCTTAGTGGACGTAGAAACATCATTATGAAATGTAGAAAAATAATAATCTTAGAAAGACCAAAAAACATCCACCAGAAAATGTAAACAAATACCTCCAAAACGAATAGAACAAGGAAGGTGACATAATCTTAACGCCCCATCAAAATAACCCCATAAAATTAGTTCACCCGTTTTATATTCACGAAACCACACACCTCAAGGCCAGGTACAACATAAAAGGTCCCTTGTCCTTCGAAATAGACTCGAAGGACCAAAGGGAGAAAGGCACAAGAAAGCAACGTAGGACGGAGCTGCTTGATTAATGGGTTTTGGGCCTTGCCTGAGGCCAAATCGGATTGTTAGGCCTCACTGTATCCATCTCACAAATTAAATTAAGTTCAAGGAAAATTGCAGCAGTGATTAATTGTGGGTTATTGAAATGTCAAATCTGAGATGTTTGGTTGAATTTTGCGTTGTAGAGATTCGTGTTTCAGTAAGTTTTGGGTTGATCGACGGTGTTGGTCATTTGAAAGTATTTTCTTGTTTTTTTGAGAGATTTGGTACATTGTATGGGTACGGTTATTGATGTCCACAACTTGAAACTGTCACTAATGCATAGAATGAATATTTATACATATACTATATAACGTAGTCATAACTGTACATGAATATTTTTGGAAAAAAGTAATTGCTACGAGACGTGGGAACGAGACTGATGCCGAAAAAACAGATTTTAGAATATTTGTCCGTTTTAAGAAATAAATAATATATGAAGAGAAAAAAAAACATTTACCTAATATCGCAATATACCAAACAGCGTAGAAACACACCTAATGACGAAAAATAACTAAATTCTAATATAAGTCTTTTTAAAGACAATTAGGCAAGAAAAATAATCTCTTTTATGAACATCAAAAACATTTTTTGTACAAGAATCTAATATGAAAATAGGTAACGAAACTGCCAGGAGCGAGCCGAATAATTTAATAAAGGTTGACTTTGTAGAACCTCAAGTGTCCTGTCATTTGCTTAAGAATTTAAGGTTTACAACATAGATTTTTTATTGGATATAATATTTTAAGGTTTCCATAATTTATGAATACTAAAGATGACGATCGGCGTAAAAGTATCTTCGAATTTCATGTAAAAAAATATTTAAATAAAGATATGATATTGGGATGAACCTTTTAGACACAATGAATCAAGAGCCAAGCTGACAAATCCTTTCCAATAGCAATTGGTTTCTAACGGCAATATCGTCCCTTTTTAAGGTCTTAGTATGATTTCTCATCATAAGTCTTTCCTTGAATGTTTTCTTATTATGTCAACTGAAAATGGCTAAGTAATACTGGATTTCTCTAAGCACGTGTATACATACAATATTATAGAACACAGATTGTATTATAGACAATCAAATAAATTCTCTTTGATGTATACATCTTTTTGAAGCTGTCTGTACTACTGATGGTAACTAGAAATCGTAGGATCTCGTAACGCAAAATGATATCGCTGCGAAAATGCTACGAATGTTTACGCGAAGACCTTCGTAGCACAATCCGCAGCAAAAAATAGTTCATGTAGTATATTTCGTCTTGCATGTTTTATAAGGTAACCAGAAACCATGGATACGGAAATTACGAGTTTTGTTTTTGCATACATACATACATAAACTCACGCCTTCTTCCCATGGGGGTAGGCAGAAACTACAGAACGCCACCTGCTACGATCCTTACATACTCCTTTCGCCTCGTTTACGTGTAACCACGTGTTAATACAAAAAATCCCGTCGACAACGTAAAAAGTTATCGTTTTCCCGGGTTAGTGTAGAGTAAGAACCTGTCTCGTCAAGTTATCTAGCTGAAATACTAACTTTTCAGCAGTCCATTTTGTTTTACCACATAATCTTTAAAAAAAACTACATCTACAGGGTGTAAGGGACAGCCCTCCGCAAACTAACAGGGTGCATTCAGCGCCTTATTTAGAATCATATTCTACCTGAAAAATTCAGAGTTTTTTTTTTTTAATAAAAAAATCAGCAATTGATGTTGAAAGAAATCACGTGGCTCTAGCGCTTCCGGCTGTTCGCTACGTGCGTTTTTCCACAGTAACGATATATATCTTGTGAGGTGATAAAACGAATCAGGTTTATTAGATTCCCATGACGCTCCTGAAATTATTAAATGTATCGGTCATCTTAGCATGATATACTGAATTCACCCCATCAGTCTGCGAAGGGCTGCCCCTTACACCTGTATAGTACCAACTGAAGATGTAGTTTTGTTTACACCAGTAAATCACGAGTTTACTCATAATAATAGACCTTAGTATTATAATGACTAACTACAGTCGTCAATTGCTTCTCTTACCTGAGGCGCGGCCAGTATGTTCATGGTATACTCGATCTCCTGGTGAAGATCAGCTGACTCTAGCAGACCCTTGAGCACCACATGGCCGATCAGGTCGTGGCGGCTGAACCGGTCGAAGTCATACACGGAGAACTGGATGTAGCGTTGGCGAAGCTCTTCATACGGGACGCTAAATGATAAATGATTTTATTTCTGTTATTAGGTTTGGACAAACACTTTTACACGTAAAACATATTTTTTAAACTAGATGAGGTCGGCCTTTTCTATATGAGAAGTAAGGCCGAAACAAACTCTGAGGTCACAGTCTCTTTTAAACTCCAGACATAATCTTGTTCAGATCATGTGAAGACCATGTAGATTGGTATCTGAAATGGTCTTTTGAGGAAAGAACCACACGGATTGAGTGGATATGTCCAGTCAGTGCACGCATTTGTCAGTAATCATGCAGCTCAACTCAGGAAATCAGAACTTGAGGAGCTCAACGATTCAACGAACAATACCAAATAAAGGACATTTGGGTAGGCCGCATAACTGCCAGACACACTCAAACTGCCAGATCATGATTACAGAAAGAACAGTGGAATTAGTCAACCTTATACAGTACCCGGGCATAGATAAGACATCGAGATTGAGAAAGAGATTATCACTTAGATATTAAGTGACAAAGGTGACTCTCTACCAATCTGAACTTTTTCAAAAACTCGATTTGTCATAATTTACAGCCCGATTTTGGAAGACTGATAAATCCACTCATAATAGCGCCAGAAAAGACCAATCAAGATTTAACCACACCGACAATGTATAAGACTAAAGCAATAAAACAGTACATTTAAGTTATTATTTACCTTTGGTATACGTTTTTTAAATGAAAAGACTGCGTTCTTTTTTTAAAGAACTCTTAAAGAGACATTAAAATGGACACTTAAGAGGAAACTCTCCAATAAAAGTGGTTTATAAAAATGGTCCTTAGAGCACACTGGAACATTTCGAATGTATCGTTTATAAGATAAAAATCGTCTCCAATCATTTCAGTGTCACTTGAGTTTATCTTTTAAGTGACTTCAAGTGTATGAGATATCCACAATAAATAATAAATAAAAGAAAGAAAGAAAGAAAGAAAAATATTTTATTTGGAACACGCACAGGAAATACAGTGTAAAAAATTAAATAAAAAAGGAGCATTTAAAACTAACAAAATTAACAATAAAAAAACAATAAACAATTAATAAAAAATAAAAAAAATAAACCTGTGCGAGGCCAAAAAGGCTCCTATCTCAGCATAAAGCTGCGATATTTAAAAAATAAGTACCGCAGCGCTGGTATTCTGATAGGGCCCGTTGTGATGCCACGGACACACATACGGACATCCTTATATCCCACTAGGGGCTATTGATAAATAATATAATAATAATAAAGGGTCTATCAAGTTCCAACAATACTCAGAAGTGCATGGAACAAGAAAACTGAAACTTTTGAAACCTTGACGTGATTTATTAGAAACAATACTGAACAGTTGAAAATAAAGAAAGATGGTGAGATTAATGTGACCGCAAATAAAGATTGATCGCAACCCTCTGATTGATTCACTGAAGATCTGTCCTTTAACTTTGAAATATTATTCTAACAAATGTACCGAGTTAGTGAACTTTATGATAATCTAAATATGTAATTCTAAAAAAGCGGCCACTTGCTAGTCGAAATCGTATACGAAGGGTTCCGTAACACCGTACAATATTTAACACTTTAATTTTTAACTTTATTTTATTTTTTTTGTTATAGCGGCCATAGTAGTACACACTTCGTGAAAATTTCAAGTGTATACCTATTACAGAAAAAAAAAGAACACTATCTTTCCACTTTGGCATAGTTGCTTAAGTATTTATTATTTAAATTACATTATATTTTTATATATTTTAGTGATATTTATTTAAGAAGTATGTAAGTATGTTAGTATATTCTCTTATTGTATGTTTATATTTAAATTGGAAAATTATTTTAGATTTTATGTATTTTGTTTTCCCTTTTACTCTTACACACGTTGTCTTCATCTCTTTTTTTCATCTTTTTCACTCTCCTATCGCAGATATGCTGGAAGAGATTTCTTTAGAAATAAGCATCACATTTGTACCTATTTTTCTGTTCCTTTCTTCTTGTCTGTTTATATATGTGTGTACATAAATGGTTAAATAAATAAATACAGTTCAAAACAGCTATACAGCCCTGTGACAGATGGACGGACGGACGGGCGGGTGGACAGACAGTGCAGCCCTAGTAGCACGGCCCGTTGACAATCTTTGGGTACGGAACCCCAAAAAAAATTCTTAATACAAACACTATTATTGAAAGATTTGCATAATAAAACGGTTTTGTCGTCTGCGAACTAAAAGTTCTATTTCTACAGAACGGACTTATAAATGCTAATAAGACCAAACAACATTGAAAGGGTTCAACTATGACATTTGCAAAGCTTTATGTAAAAATTCTAATTTGGTATATGCTTGGCATGTACTCAAATGTTTACTGCAGAAATATTAATGTTGATTCAGAATTGTTGGAGTCGCCAAATTCGATTCGGCAGTGTTTGTTGATCAACAAAGCCGACCAAGCCGACAACCGAGAAGTAATTACAGCTAAAATTCCGATTTCATTCGGCTCACGCTGCCATGACCGGCAAATTTCGTTCGGCATCTACCTTGGCTTAATCATATTTGGTCCGGCTTGGTGAATTTTGCCGAGCGGCTTTGTTCCCAACATATCGCTGGTTTGCAAGAATATCGACGTAATTCAAAATTCTGTCAAATTGAATACTGTATGCCAAACGAACGTAAAACTTTGATATTTTCGTCTTTTCGTTTTTATCCTTTTTATTATCGTGAACAGAGACGCTACGATAAATTTTGTCTAATCAGTAAAGTCGATCCCTCAATAAATCATTTACATTTTGCGGTATGCACTAAAAACATTTACAAAGAAAATAAAAAATGCCATTCTCTAAAATCAATAATTTTTAGTTCCGTCGCTATTCTCGCAAACCAGCGATATATCTATATACATACAGGGTGTCACCAGACCCATCACATCCATTTTGTACATCAAACTAAGTAACATTGAGAAAAAATTATTGCGGGAAAATGACTTTTATTTTTGGTCTGAAATATCACAGTTTACGGCAGCGTGGAATGTAACGTACGCAAAACATTGTGTTCAGGGGTTCATTGGGCACGCCACAATTGCGGTGGTAAATCCCCTCTTTGAAGAGTGGCTTGAGAGGTGCCACGGTGTCCTCACCTTCCGCCTGACGCAGGTCCTCACCGGACATGCCTGTTTCGGGAAATTCCTGTTTCGGATAAGGCGGGAGGAAACGCCCGGGTGTTGTCATTGTGTGGATCGACCGGAGGACACGGTGGGCCATACGGTGGAGGTCAGCCCGGCTTAGGCGGAGCACCGCCGTGTCCTCGTGGCGGCCATCGGCGGCGGCGATCTCTCGCGTACGGCCCTGGTCCAGGCCATGGTACGGAGCGAGAGGTAATGGGAAGCCGTCACCTCCTTCTGCGAAGCAGTAATGCCTGCGAAGGAGGAGGCGGAGCGCGTGAGGGTGACACCATCCTTGCGCCCTCCCCCTAGTCGCCGCAGGAGGAGACACCCTGGGCGTCGGGAGTCGATTGCCGACTCCCGGTCACCGTAGGCGCGGGCTTGCGGACAGCGAGCAATGGACAGCTCGCCGTCCGGTAAGGACCAGGCCCGGGTCGACGTCGCGTCGTGTTCCACGCGCGCCTCAAAGAGATGTCAGCATCATTGACGGGGTCCGATAAGGCCGGGGTCGCGGAATGTTCGTAAGAGTTACCGTGGCGAACAGGCAACTGAAGGAACACGGGTGGGTTTTAGTCTGTAAGAGACTGACACGCCCTTCGCTCCTCCCAGAGCGGGAGAGGTCATATGAAATTTCCCACCCAAAAAAAAAAAAATACTCACTGTCACTCTCGGCTTCGTTGAGCGTCTTTTTACACCTGTTATATTCAATTTGCCACCCGGCTGCGGCTGTTATGAAGCATGATGAACCAAATATGATGTGTGTGGCACCCCATACTCATTTCAGCCAATCAGAAACTTATGATTGCCTCCCAAAATTCACTTTTTTCAGGTGAAATCCCTGAACTTTCAATAAAAAACTTTCCAAAAGTTTGTCAATTTATTTGTTTTGCATACAAATGAGGCATTTTTCTCGCCTAAGACATCCGTGGAGGTCGTTAACCTTGGCTAAGGGTCGGATGTAATTATGAAAAGTTGCCAGAAGTTTCTAGAAGTCGTTAAGAGTTTTATTGCAGAACTGGAAGAAAATATAACGGAACCTTTAAAGGTTCTTTTGAGGCTACATGATTTAGTTAGAAAAAAGGCTTTAAAGTCTGAAGGAATGATTGTTGTTTATGGATCCTTCCTTTATGATTGTTGTTTATGGAGGAAAGGAAGACCTCTGCCTTGCAGTGAGATAATACAGGCTAACCACTGAACTGCCCGAAACTACAAAGTCACCGTTTCGCAATACCCTAAAATGTCCGAACGCACGAAACTCACCACTTCAAAATTACAGCGGACCGGTACTCACATCTTGCGTACCAGGTTCTTTGAAAGGTGCGTGCGTGTGTATCGGAATAGAAAAAACACTTTTAGTTTATCCCGTATTTTCCAATTTTCCGGGCAACTTTTACTAATTTTCTTTTCAAACAAACAATAGACAAATCGGTCAAAACGTTCTCAGGTGATGCGCTTACCAACAAACAGCATTTCATTTTTATGTATGGAGATAGATCCTAGATGAAGATGATAAAGCACAGTAAAAGTCGCGACCAAACAATAACAAAACTTATGTAATCCCAAATATTAAGTTTAATCTACACGAAAATTTTGTAACAAGAAAGCTAATATTCCAGGAATTCTGAACAAACTTTTAAACTGAAGTGAAACAATTAACGTCAAGATGATAACTAGGCGTAAACTCAATTTGCCGGTAACTTGGTGAGTCAGGTGGCACTCAACTGAACTAATATTTTGACGAAATATTGTCAAGTTTCTGTCGCCAAGTCCCGAGGGAGGGATCGAAGACGGATTAAGGTAGAAATATAATTTTAAGGAGTTTTGGATCTTGACAAGTTGACAAGATTGATGTTACGTTTTTGTGGAAGCAAAATTGTTGGAGAGTTGCTCTGCAGTCTGCAGTGCATATAACAAAGTGGCCAATTTTTGTACTTTTTATACCCATTTAAATTTTCTGAAAAATGATTGTTAACCTCTCAAAATTTTTTATTATTGACTTGACCATCATGAAGTCATTGTTGCAAATTGCTGTTTAGGTATATCATTAGGACAAAAATGGGCTAAAAGTAGGCTAGGTTTTCAGCCTTTCAGCCCTATTCTAAAGTAGGTATACGTAACCTACTTTTAGCTCTTACTCAGGATTATACTTAGGTATTCCAAGCTAGCAACGCTGAATTGTTAGGGTTTCTGCCAACTAAAACACCTCAAGATAATCCCTTAAAAACGTGCCTATCTACGAGTATAAATAAAAATAATCAGAACGTCTTGTCAGCATGACTTACTGCTGGGTAATTGCGTAACACATTTAAAATAGCAACACTTATTTGACTTTTCAACAATATCCATTGCGTTATTTACGTTGTTGAGAAGACGAATTTGTCAAACATTTATGTAGCAATGGATTAGCAATTTCCTTCAAAATCTTTCGGATTGTAATTGAAAGTGTGATACGCAACGACGCTGCTAGCCTTTACCCTCTTTTAAAAATTACCAGCAAATCTGGGACTAAATGACATTTCCTTACTAACCTGAACAGGAAGGTCTCATTGAAGACAGGGTTCAGGTTCTTGCGATGGACCTTGGTCTGAAACTTCTTCTTGCGATCAGGGAGCAGGAAGACCTTGATGTAAGGGTCACTGCTGCCGGTTACATCCTTGATGGGCAGGTCGCGGGCTTCGAATATCTGGACAAGAGAAAACACATCTACTTAATAAAATTCATAAAACTGCTTGGTCTAGAAGCTTGAAATTCCTCAAGAGTTCCTTATTTATCGAAGGTGAGCATGAAAAAAGGATTTTTGAAAATGCATCCCCTATAGGGGTTAAATAAGGGGTAAAAGTTTGTTCGGAAGTTCTATCGGGCACACGGCTTGAATTGATATATCTTTTTATTGTTTTTCTCCCGTTTTGGCACCAAGTAAACTAGAAAATGTAATCAGTCTTTATTTCAGACAATATTACACATTACAATGTACAGTCCACATTATCACAGAGAATAGAATAGAATTATTTAAGAATAATATTGTAGCACTAAGGGCGAATTTCACCAATATTTTATACCTGGAACAAGTCTTATCCAGCGAATAAATTTTGAATTTTTGACAGTTTTCCATACTAGAACTGTCAGACGTCAATTTTATTCCACGGATAAAAGATCTGGCTTTGGTAAAATCACCCCTAATTAAAACAATTATTTACAGATGATAATTTACAAAAAAGGTATAGTTACACTACAGACTAAGGTTAACATAAAGATGAGACCAATTACGTTGTGGACGGATATACTGACTAATTAATAAAACCGGCCAAGCGCGAGTCGGACTCGCGCACGAAGGGTTCCGTACCATTATCTATAAAAACGGCAAAAACATGACGTTTGTTGTATGGGAGCTCCCTTAAATATTTATTTATTCTATTTTTTTGTATTTTTTGTTATAGCGGCAACAGAAATACATCACCTGTGAAATTTTCAACTGTCTAACTATCACGGTTCATGAGACAGACGGTACAGCCTGGTGACAGACGGACAGACGGATGGACAGCGGAGTCTTAGTAATAGGGTCCCGTTTTACCCTTTGGGTACGGAACATTAGAAAACACTATTTTTAAATATAGAACAATAAATTTAAGAATGAGCAACACGACACTAAATTGACATCATGTTCCCCGGCTGAGTCACCGAGCTACTGCACTCAGGTACAGCTGAGTGAACCGCCCGAAGATCATGCTGTCAAGCCGTGCTGCAAACACCAAAGCTGCAAAGGCTACTCAGCGCATGCCGTGGTAGAAATTCTAGCCGCTCAGCAAATTGTTATATAATGGGTCTGACAGCCCTATTCTTGGCAATTTTGTATACAATCTTGATACTAAAGTAACCACAATTATTGCCAAGAATTGTGCAAACTAATAGCCGTGGTGTAAGGACCGGCACTCGTAGAGGCTATTTTAATATAAAAGTGCGTTTACTTTTCATATTAAGAGCAGCACCCTAATTGTGTCTCACACACTCAACAATCTGATCATTTTGAAGCCTATTGCTAATCCATTGCTTCATATGTTCGAAAAATTTGTCTGCTCAGTAAATAACGCAATGAATGTTGTTGAACTGTTGAAATGAAAACTATTCCTACTATTAGTGTGTAAGTACTTATCTCGCTGGTGTATATACAGGATTATTGTTTATACGTCGGCAATCCGTTAAGAGGATGTAGGAGAGGTCATTTGCAACTGAATGAACCCGATAACCCCTATACAAATGATCGAATCGAGTGATTTAGATTTTATATTTTTTTTGAGATATCTGGTATCCAAGGAGATAAATACAAATTTATCTCGTTGGATAGAGCTGAGAAGTTGTACAAGTTTTTGAAATGTCCTGCCGATAAAATACTTCCTTGTTTTTTTTTCAGAAATCGACTATTTTAGTCAAATAACCTGCTCAAAATTATAGAAAATTGTAACGATTTGTCAAACGAAGTAGAAGAAGATTTTTTTTTTTAAATCATGTAATTTTTCTTTAGGTGAACGGCAGATTTCTTACAGCATACTTTTTTTGTTGTTTTTTATAGAATTTATACCACTTTTTAAGGCAACTAAGCCATTTATTTTCATGTAAGTATACTATTTTTAGAACTTCGGATTAATTAATAATATCAATAAAAATATTTTAATGAATAAACGTAATAAAATCGTAAACTAAACGCAGTTATGTTTTTAGAAGGTGCCATATGTAAAATAACACAAATATCGAAATGATAATTAATCATTTAGAAATAGAAATAACGTTAAATATAATTAAACACTTAATATTACACCTAAGAATGCATAATTGTTGCATAAAATCATAATAGTTAACGATTTCATGATGGGAATGATTTTCGTCATCCATATTTTTTTTTGTTCATATGGCAATTATTTATTGACAGGTAAAGAAAATCTGTCTTTCAGTTCTGAGTTCAGTTATATGCTGATGTTTTGGATTGTGGTTTTTGACTGCATCTAAGCAATTTAGCGAATTATCTGGGTACCTAAGCTATACTCGCCATGAGGGTATTGACGACGACCTGCCCCCTTCTTAGATGAAGTAATATTGATGAAAATATTAATTATAAGTACAATAAAATAAATGTACTTACAAAAACAAATATTATTTTATTGACCTAGATACTCTCAAAACGCCAACAGAACTTCATCATTATCAAACTATTGCAGTCCGCTGCTGGACATAGGTTATGTACACTGAGTAGGTACGATCCTCATCTCAATCTACCTACTTAATGGTAAGTAAAACACTACAAAGATAGCGACAAGCAATCTCGAACATTTACTTTATCACCAAAACACTGTTTATGTACCTATGTATATGTAACAATCTACAATGGCACACTAGAACATAACCTTAAAAAAATAATGTTTATAACTTTTACGTCCCAACTTCTAAAAATCTAAGAATTGAAAAAGGGCTTGTCTATCATATTAACTGCCTATTCATACAAAAAATATCCCAAAACAGAAATTTTATTAGCTGTACGAAATTCCCATACAAGCCTGCCGTTCGCCTTTCTAAAGTTGTGTACAGCAAAAAAATAAATACCTCTCCTACATCCCCGACATATAACCAATAATCCTGTATATGACACCATAATATTGTGTTAAATCAGCACAGTTTGTGCAAAATTCAATGTCAACTCAATCGGATTACGGGAAGTAGGTGGAGAATCGATGAAAAAATTCAATTCCCTAGAATGGACAAAGAAACCGCGCTCGAAACCGTTCAACCAAGAGTGAGCGTCGATAAATCATAACATTCAACTAATGAATTTAGAGATGAATCCCCCTGACATTTCAAACAGGTGAATGTCACCAATAAAATACTGTCAATAAATAAATTTGTGATCCTGTTTCCCATACAAATGGGGTGCTCATCAAATCTCTTATCAACAAATTTAATTTTGAGTGACAAGATTGTCAGGTGCCAGCTAATGTTTCAAAATCATGGCCTGACGCCAATTCATCGCAAGCGAAAATTACAATATTTTTCAAAATTTTCTTCAAACTGGCCACGGATGCGGAATGATCATTAATTTGTAAAAGCATTTTCAAACGTAGAAGAAAATAATTGTATTTACGCTTGAGTACACAGACGTATCTTTCATGTATGAGAACAGACTTTTGCCCTGAAGAAAATAATGAAGCAATTAATTTTAGGATAACATTTCTTCCGTAACTTTGATGTTCTTAACCAATACCTACCTATTTTATATAACCATTGCGTTTTATATTATCTCTATAACATCTAAAAGTCCAAACAACATCTTACCTAAAACTGAAATATATTTTCAAAACGATAGTAGTTAAATGTTTTCACACAAATGCTTCACAAAAATCACATCAATCATTCCCGCCAAAGCATATTATGCAAATACCATCAACTTCTCCTATTCAAGTTCGGTACAGTTCAACGACCTAAAGGTCATGACCCACACGCGAGAAAATTCAATTAAGATCCTTCACGCGCTGAATTTCCTACAAAAAAACTTTTGACATTCAATCTTAAGGGGTTGTTTACACGAGAAAGGTTTTTTAAGCGTCGAGGGCAAGAATGTCTGTGGGAGTCTTGTAGAAAAGACTCGCAAGGCGATTATAACACTCGTGTATTTACGGTACAAAAATTCGACTGCCGTAAGAGACTCGTCTGGTGATTTTCTAGAACAGATATTCGAAATGCATGTTTTTCTCACACGGAGCTTCCAATTATTTTAAACAAAACGATTTTCGCCTTTATCATACAGTTTACATGAATAAACTCTAGTCTCATTTCGATAATCGCCAATTCGAGGCGAGAAACTCTCTTCTTGTAAATGAGCCATTACATTTTCACAAATCTTGGCCTTAATGTCCCTTGGCCTCGTTTCAAAAATTGCGTCGATTCGGCAAGTTACATCTTGCTGACCTAAAAATTTTGATTGGACAAAAATGAGGCCGCCGAAGACATAGTTGCGATAAAGGATTTAATTTTGGTTCTTTTATTTAACGTCTCTGTCACTTTTTTACATTTAAGTATTTGTGTTTTTTTGAAGTGAGCACTATGCTTGGTGAAGGAATTAGTGACCTTAGGGCTTAGGCAAACATTACTGGGTCAAATTAAATTAGCTAGCGAAACTCCGCAGATGTGATGGGTATAAACATGAAAAAAAAAAAAAATGAAGGCACCTTTTTTGGGGTCAACGACCGCTTGTAGTTTAGGTACTTGAAGTATAGGTTGAGATTGCGACGTGAAGAACGCGACGCGACAGCGTGACACAAAGGCACCACGTGCCGCGCGACGAGCGGCGCCTTTGAGTCGTGCAGTCGCATCGCGCCAGTGTGCACGAGCCTTAAGTCTGTCCCATACATTTTGGTCCATTGACTTTTCCATCATCGATATTGCTGATATACAGGGTCAAATTAAATTAAGCTACCGAAAAGCTTATAATATGTTACTCTGTTGAAACTGTTGAAAGTCATTGCAGGGATACGAAACGCTATGAGCGATTGCCACTTGTATATGCCTTCTTGTTTTGTGTATTTAGCTGACAAGAGTTTGATGACCATGAATATGAGGTTATCCTTTTAAAACTACCAGTGTACTAACACTGAAGTACGTAAGAATAAATATTTCAGACAGAAATCAAGAGATAAGAACAAAAATGGTCAATGTGAAGCCGTGTTCGCATGCAATTATAATTAAATGTGTGTTAGATAAAAGGTGTTCCTGGAACCCATATGGTACACAGGCATGCGACCACGGGTTTACCTTGACCATTTTTGTACAAATTTCTTGATTTCTGTCTGTAATATTTTCTTGCTTCGTAGTTTTTAGATCACTTTTATTTTTCCGCAGTCGGGTTACAGTTTTTTATACTTCAATTTTTTAGTTGATTCTTTTCCGTTTTAGCGCTTGATAAACGTTACGACAACGTAAATAAGAGTAATACAATATGTCAGGAATTAACTTATTTATTCTTGACAAAAATCATTTTAATCATGTTTTTAATTGTATAATAGGTATTAATTGTACAGCTGCGCCAACATATTTGTAATATACTTGTCACGACTTTTTTTTTTGATACCAAGCTTATCATGACTGTTTCAATTATTATTTTTCATGGTGGTAAAGTCCATCATATTAAATTTAGGGAGAATTTATATAGCCTGTGTCAACCGGACCATTATTACGAATCTATTGATAACATTCATCAAAATCAGTTCAGTAGTTTAGGCGCTACGGTGAAACGTAAATACAAATACATACTCATACACTTACATACATTCATACATACATATACTGCTAAAATCATAACTCTTCCTTTGGCTTTGCCATAGTCGGGTAAAAAAAACAAGCCAAAACAAGTATTATGAATCCTAAAGTTTTCTGTAAAAAATAAATTAAAAGATATTTCCCAGTTAAATTGCAGAATTTCACTTAACGCAAGTTCCAATTTTAATAAACGAATATTGTATAGGACTTGGCCCAAAAATTAATCATTTTCTATAACAGCCGTTCCGTGGTGTTCAACCCTAGGCCCCGGTTGAAGTGATTGGTCTCGTTATGATATCAATATTGGCCTCGAACAAGTTAGATAATAATATTAAATTGCTCCTATACTCTGGTTGACTCGAATACCTACCTAACGTACAGGGTACATACTGCGGTTAAAAGATTAGAAAGTAAGTGGTACCGAGGCTGAGACAAACTCAAACCCAAAGCATTTATTTCAAATAAACCAATTTATTGCAGGCACTTTTGTATTGTCCAGGGATTGGTCAGTCAAAAAGATAAAGCTAGTTGCCATTCCAAAGCGTAATAGGTATATTATGGAGAAGAAACGGCAAGAAACTCCATAGACACTCTTTTAAATCAAAATATGGTTATAAAATATTGGTTGCATCGTTCATGTTGAAATTATGCTTGTGAGAACGATGCAGAACGTTAAAAGCGTCTGTAATAAAAAGACAAAAGCAATTCAAATATTAAATTAAATTAAAATAAGCCGTGGCAGCTAAGAAATGACCAGTCCCTACTGACGGCACCCGTTCACGAACATGACGCATGGATCAGCACCATTCAGCTCAACCATTTTGAAGGGAACTTAATCATCCAACACACACGCCACCACCAGCGAGACATTAGAGTGAGCATGACATACTCACAGCCACCAGGGCACATTCAAGTCAGTGATTGTGTATCAAGGGAAGTCTCTTCGTAAACCTACACCAATTTTTATAACTTTCTAGCGCATTACCAGGGACTTCGTCTGCCTTGTATATACCCTATGCAGTGGGAATTCCGAAAAATCTGGTCTTATTCCTTGTCTACATTATGAAGGGAAAGTATGGAAAAGTTCAGCTTTCTGGGTCCAAGAGTTTGGGCTGGGCGTTGATGAGTCAGTCAGTCAGTGAAAGAGCCATGACTTTCCTTATATGATAGAGCAGGTACGTCTCTCTCATTATCATCGGCCATATTATAACTACTGTAGGCGTACTATGGGAAGTGTTGGGTATTGCGTAATAGAAAAACCGTTTGCAGTTCCAATCAAATTATAACTTACGAACAAAGTAATCACACACTGTACGTAAAGGAAACCAATATACAGAACGTGCGACAGTTTCTAAACATGTTCACTGCTTGAACGCCACTGACCATCTCTTCAAGCGTTATGTTGTAGATTCTGTCGAGCGCCGCCTGGTGGCGCTGGCGTCCCGATTAGTCAAAGTCAAACGATTGATTTAACGTATTTCCGACAAATATATCAAGGGATAGTGCCCAATTCAAGATAATAGGCATGGCCTCTTTTTACAGGTGACTGGATATAGAAAGTGAAATGTAACCTATTTTCCCTTCCACCTATTTTTCAAGATTGACAAAAAAGGTTTTTTTATTTTTATATTGTGTTCGATTAATGCCCCTTTTGCCGCTATTACGGTACAAGTATTTTCAATAATATCTATGTACAGTCAGCAAAAGAGATGAGTAACCAGGGTTGTCGGATATAGTTGAAGTTTAGTAAATAACTGATGGATTTTTTCGAATTAATTTTTATTTGATAAATGAACTATTTGTTTTCTATTATTTAACTTAAATTTTATTCGAAAACATCCATCGGGTTCTTGCTAAACTTCAAATATATCCGACGACCCTGGTTACTTATCACCTTTGGTGACCGTACTGAGAGCAAGCAGTGATTGAATTTCAGCTAAATTAATAAATGTATGGTCTCGGTTGTTGACTTATGATTGAAAATATAATAAGAAGTGGATAAAGTTCCGTCGTTTATTGGAAGGAAGTTCTTTACCGCGGATTGCGGAAAAAAAAAAGTCACGTAACGAAAAAGCGTTATGCAACATTTTATTGTATACAATAGGAAGAGACACAGAGAGCGATAGTTATTTTTTTTCCTTTTTTTTTTTGAGGGTGCTGAAGCCGATATTG
Organism: Griposia aprilina; assembly: GCA_916610205.1. Taxonomy (NCBI): domain Eukaryota; kingdom Metazoa; phylum Arthropoda; class Insecta; order Lepidoptera; family Noctuidae; genus Griposia; species Griposia aprilina. The sequence continues at coordinate 18,954,706 of OU744285.1, read as the reverse complement.
AAGTCAAAATAAATATCCAAAATGATGATACTTGAGGCCAGTTTCACCATACTGTGTTTATTTCTAAATGTCCCGTTATGCCACTTGATGGATTGTCTCACTACAAAAAAGTCCGTCAAAATGCTTAACATGTCATTTAGTAACAACAGAGTTTGGTGAAATTGGTGCTTAGTGTGTTGAACGTTTTAAACGCCCAAAAACTATATGCATTTAGAGCGGATTTCTCCAATGAAACTGAAAGCGATCACCACATCTAAACCACGTTCAAGAGCTGCGGGGTAATTACGTAACACAGTGGGAATGTGAGTACCATGGATTCGTTTATTATATCATTATTATGTATGTCGACTTGAAAGCATGGCAGTTGAGATTATGTCATGCTCACTTAGATGTCTCACTGTTGGTGGCGCGTGTGCTGGATCATTCGGTTCCCTACAAAATGGCTGAAAACTGGATGGTGTTGATTCACGCGTCATGTTCGTGAACGGGCGCCGTCAATTGAGGCTGGTCATCTCTTATCTGCCACGGTTTATTTTTATTATTCTTATATTTTGATTTCTTTTTTTTACATTTTTCTCACATATAGAAGCAACAAGAATAATGTACCAAGGATTTTGTAATATCTTGATTTAAAAAGAGTGTCCTTGGAGTTTCTTGCCAGTTCTTCTCCATAGAGATCTACGTTTTGGAATGGGCAACTAGCTTCAGCTTTCTGACTAACTGACCGACTCTTCGACAGTTCAAAAGTGCCTGTAAATGGTTTAATTGAAATAAATGCTTTGAGTTTGAGTTTTTTGAGTTTGAAATGGGTTTCATTTTGACAGTTCAACAACATTCATTGCGTTATTTACGTTGTTGAGAAGATTTTTTTTTCGCATATATGTAGCAATAGATTAGCAATAGGCTTCAAAATGATTCAGATTGTGATTGATAGTGTGTTACGTAATTAGGGGGTTGTTAATCCCATAATTGTTGTGACACGACAGACGCTGCTTAGAATGCATTCCAAACAGGAGTATTATTTCTATACTTATTCAGTGATCTATGGCAAAAGTTCAGTGCACAGACGAACTATCTGGAGGTAAATGCCAGAAGATAAGCTGCAGGTAACGATTTGTTATCCGTGTTCTCGTTTCTCAAGGGTCTTTAAGTCTGTGTAAAATTTTACAATTCGATTGTTTGTTTGAAGAAAATATAAAATCTGTGATGATTTATGTATATTATTATTGTGATAGTAGTAGGTACGGTCGACGTACGAAAACCTTAAGCAAACTTAGAACCATGTCATTGATGTCCAAAATGACACGCGTCATCGAAAGCACTTAATGTGACAAAGTCCTATCGTTTGATCGCTTTACAAAAACGTTGACCAAGTTTACGTAAGGTAATCGTACGATAGCTTTTCATTGTTTTTTGTATCTTAAAGTTAACAATTCGTAACAATATGTATACTTAACTTAAAATTTCCGGTTACCATGTACTGTACAACTATTTCCTTCATGTGTACTTTACTTACTTGTACTTAGTTCTGAATTCAAATTATTATACACGATAAATCTAATAATTGATGGACATGGAAATTAGCATTCGTTTGTATTCGGAAATGCGATGATTCCCGAGGGATATAAAAAAAATAGTTGTATGGTAGTTAGGATTATACTTGTAGCACGTAGTTACATAGTTCATTAGTTTAAATTGGCTCATTAAGGTTCAGTAACATCGTTAGCGTCTTATATTATTCATTATAATCATAATGTGTAGGTTTCAGGTTAATTTAGTTATTTAATTAGAAACAATGATGAGTATTTTCTTTGTTTTCTTTTTTGTTTCCAATGAAATTAAAACCAATGATTAATGCACCTGGCATGTGGTACCACCCTTGGTTGACTGGTAGAGAATGCCTAAGGCATTAAGTTCCCTCTTTGTACCTTTATTATGCACGAAATTTGATAAAGAAAACAAACAATCAATCTGCTGAACGCCCTGAATGCTCAGGAGCCGGATGTCGACATATTTATGTATAGCAGTAAATCTATGTTTAATGTTTGTTTTTTAGTTAAATGTGTTGTCGTTGCCTTGCTGCGCGCTTTGGTGTATACTGTAAGTGCAGCAAGCAATTGTTATATAAATAAATAAATTAATTAATAATAAATAAACCGGCCAAGTGCGAGTCGGACTCGCACACGAAGTGTTCCGTACCACCTTACAATATTTAACACTACATTTTTTTTTAACACGTTTCTTGTATGGGAACCCCTTTTAATTGTTAACTTTATTTTATTTTTATTATTTGTTACAACAGCAATAGATATACACACTGAAAATTTCAACTATCTATCATGGTTCATGAGATACAGCCCGCTGACAAACAGACGGACGGAAGGACAGCGGAAGCTTAGTAATAGGGTTCCATTGGCACCCTTTAGGTATGAAACCCTAAGAAATGCATTATTACAGGTTCTACCAGTGTTGTAGGTTCTCAATATACATCAGATGCACTTTTGGCAGGCAGCCTCACAACCGCCTCGCTGACAGGCTAGTAGCTACATAATGTGTGTCTGCTTGGAACGATCTCCGGCCGCCTTAGTTATGATGAGGCAGGCAATAGAGTTGGGGAGTTTGTTACCTGAACAGTGAGGCCCGAGACGGTGGCGCGTCTCTCTCTAGAGGAATTGGAGCTGTATGCGGCCGCTTTGGGTGACGGGGTCCACATCAATTCATGTGGACCAATACCTGGACGGGGGAGCGTGACGAAATGCGCAAATACTCCAACACCTGGCTAAAGATAGCAGCAGAACACCGTGTGGTTTTAGACAGTAAGAGTCTGACAGACCCCTCCACCCACCCTAGGGTGGAGGACATCCATGAAGATTTCCACACGATAAAAAAGGTACATAATGTGTCATGTACCTGAAATTATACAGGATCTTTCAAACCGGAACACAGCAACGCTGCTTGGCGGGAAAAAAAGACATGGCGGTAGTTCTGACACGGATGAGCTCTCTGAGAAAGATTCCACAAACTAATGTTACGAAACTATCTCACATAAGAGAAGTTCAAAACGAACTTTCCTCCTTAACACTATAGTAGGAATTAGCTAAGTTTCCATGCAATACAGAGCACGGAATCGCCGCCACGGCAGTGTCTAGATACGGTGATAAGAAGGGCCTTAATACACCTCCAACGAGATCATAATAATGCGAAGCCGCTAAAGGAATTCCGCTGTGAAGCATTATAAATGATAAAAGATTTTATTTCTGTAAGTAGGTTTGTACAAACACTTTTACACGTCAATCATATTTTTTTAACAAAATGAGGTCGGCGTTTCCTATCTGACTACTCTGAGAAGAAAGGCTGAAACAAACTCAGAGGTCACAGTCTCTTTTAAAGTCCACACATAATCTTGGTCAGATCATGTGAACTGTATGTGTGTGTGCACGCGGACTATCATCGAACAACAGTTGAATGCAATGAATGTTGGAGCAAAATGTCATCGCTTTCGACTTAGTAAATACAGCATAGGTCTGCTCCGGACCTCTTGGATTAGCTTTCCGTAAAGTCGACGTATATTTTACAAAACAAAATTGTTTCGCTTTGTAACACAGATACGTGCGAAACAAACACGGCTCCGCAACAAAATGGCGGGCTGAGCGCGGAGATGTAACCGGCATCCGAGCAGATCAGCGAAATCACGCGGGAAAGAGAAAGAATCATAACCAAATCTGTACGTTAGAACAGGCAATTTCGCTTCTGTTCCGCTTGTCGTAGACCGGACAAGTCATGGTGGAACTACTGCATGCAGTTTCGCTGCGACGGTTTCGCGGCGGAGCTGTGATTGCGTGAGGTGTGACACGAATGTTACTAAGGCTGGTAGCCTTATAATAAAATTCGTGGTGCCATTAGTGCGTTGATCGCAAAACTTCTGTTACGGACCACCTTCAAAACCGTCAGTTTCTTTACGTCATTTGTGTCGTAGCGTGATTAAACGGTCACATGCTTGGACTAAATGGAAAGTATTGACAATACCACCTCTAGCAGTGGCAGCCGAGGTGTCTCCGTACTTCTTTTAACGAATATCTTTTACAGGATAGCATTAGCTAAGTTTCCATGCAATACAAAAATCCTATGACTTATCTTGACAACAAGAGCCCCAACTTCCTGGTCTTGTTTTAGCGCAAAGTGCAGCTCGCCATAGAACTCAAACTCTGCACTGTCGGTGGACGACTGGTGGACCAGCTCGGTCTATAGCAGAGGTAGCCATGACTTACCTTGACAATAAGAGCCTCAGTTTTCTGGTCGTACTTGAGCGCGAAGTGCAGCTTGCCACAGAACTCGAGCTTTGCTCTGTCGGTATATGACTGGCGGACCAGCTGGTTCTATGGTAGAGGTATAGCTGTAACTTACCTTGACAACAAGAGCCTCAACTTCCTGGTCGTACTTGAGCGCGAAGTGCAGCTTGCCACAGAATTCGAGCTCAGCACTGTCGGTGGATGACTGGCGGACTAGTTCATTCTTGTATAGCTCCGGCTGGAAAGATGGGTTTATGTTAGTTTTTACAAATCAATTTGTAGGTACCTAGGAAGGAAGAAGTTGTAGAAGGCTCTTTCTTTTTCAAAGCTACAAAGTGTTGGTCTAGGTGGAAACCAATGTAATTAATTAATTTTCTACTAATTTATTTGACATTAATTTTCCAGCTAGACTTAACTAAGTAGCATGAGAGGACAGACAAAAATATTATTAGTAACCACTGCTAAAAGACTCGTCATTTCAGCCCCAAAACGTCCATTACGTTCGACCGTCCATACAATCTGCCTATCATTGTTGATTATGTGCCACCTACAAATTATCATTGTAACACAATTCATTTATTATGATCAGATATCGGATATTCGGATGCATATTTACCTAAATTTAATTTTTAGTTATGAAGGTCAGGAAGCGGCTACTAAAAAAAAATTGTAAAGAAAATCCCGGGATGCCAGGAACACCGGGAATGCAGAACTAGTCGGGTATATAGTATGGAAAAGTCTTGTTAAAAATATTTATAAAAAAAAACCCCTGTATTCTTAGGTTGCATAACTGTTCAGATGCATATTTATTTAAAATTAATGTTTAACCCCCGATGTAAATATGTATATGTAGGGTGTACGAGGAATAGTGGTGTGTGTTAGTTAAAGTAAAGATTTTTTCGTTACAAATGCGTATTCCATATTAGCCAACTTCTCAACTTTAGGTGAATATGCATCCGAATATCCGATCTCTGATTATGATAGACCAAAAAATTATATCCAGTTAACAACAAAAGTAAAAAACCTGAACGGTTATTAGGCGTACCAATTCAAGTCCTTTTTTTTTTTGGGTGGGTGATCACCAAATAACTTCTCCCGCTCTGGGTGGAGCGGGAGAGCGTGTCAGACTTTTACTGACTAAAACCCACCCGTGTTCCTTCAGCTGCCTGTGTGCCAGGGCCACGGTAACCCATTTGGACAAAACCGCGACCCTGGCAGACCAATTCAAGTCCTAACATTAATTTTACACATCAAACAACCCTTTTAATTACCTCCGTTTATCACTTCCAAATATAAGCATAGCCAACAATGATATTAACCCTCCCTCCTGGCCAATCAAAAACAATAAAGCCACTTTACAGGCAATCTGCCCTCGATCTACACGTTTAATTTACGGCTCAAACTTGGGCGTTTAAATTTAACGTTACCAATAAAAATATCCAATAGAGCGTGGTGTTTCACGGTAAAGGTAATTTTATGATTGGCTTTTAAAAATATGGTCCTACAATAAACGGTAGGCAATTAAATTTGGTACAATAACGACGCGGTGTAAGTCTGAAAGCGTAGAAGAGGAATTACAAAGTTTTTTTAATGTTTCAAATACTTCCGTGACTGACAGACCACACACGGAAACCACTGAAGATACTAAAACGTATTTTTTTTAACCTGTGTTTACCCACTGGTGGGGAAAACTCTTCTCCAAAGCCTTACACTCTTCTACGTGTCGCCTTTTGAAAGGCTAATACATTAAATCCTTAAAATTCATTCGTAGCTACAGCGATTGATTGCACTCTAATGATAGTTTTGAAATTATCCCTATATCGGTTTTTAAGGAATTGAACTTTGCAAGTAGGTATGCCAACGAATTAAGTCGCGGATACGCAGTACCACTACATACGCACTTTTCTAACTATCTTATTATTCTAAAAACTAATTGGCACATCAACTGAAATTATAAATTAGAACTTCTGTAATTGTACTTAACATTTTCAAGGGCAATTTGTATTCATAAAGTAGCAAATATACCCATTTACATAATATCAGGCAATTTAACCTCGTCTTTTTGGAAACACTAATGTATAAAGGTATACAGGTTGTAAGTACATTTTGCTCAATCTCTTAAACTAAACGTCTTTGAGCTTATTTAGCGAAATTGTTTTCAGAATGTCTTCATTACGAAGATCTCTTGACGTTTAAGGAAAAATAAAGAACAGTGAGTCGTTTGAGACTTTTTCGTCCTTTGATTTAGGCAGGTATTCATAAAAGTATTTTTGTTAAGTAATTAAATCAAATAATAGTTTAAAAAAAACATCACGACTGTATTCGCCGAAGTGTTAGGTAGAGGTGTGCCTCCGGGCGCCGGAGGGCGCGTAACGATCTCCGGCCGCCTTAGGGTGAGGCCTGCAGGCAACAGACTTGGGGAGTTTGTTGCCTGATCAGTGAAAGGCCCGAGACGGCGGCGCGCCGTGTTCCGCGCGCGCCTCTCTCTAGAGGAATTGCAGCCGTATGCGGCTGTTGAAGGTGACGGGGTCCGCATGAATTCATGCGGGCCAACACCTGGCCGGGGGAGCGTGATGAAATGCACAAGCACTCCAGCACCCGGCTAAAGGTAGCAGCAGAACACCGTGTGGTTTTAGACAGTAAGAGTCTGACAGACCCCTCCACCCACCCTATGGTGGAAGACATTCATGAGGATTTCGACATGATTAAAAAAAAAAAAAAAGTAGATGTGTGCCTATAGTACAACCACATTTTGCCAGTTTAGGTCCCTTAAAATAGGAGACGAGTCTATTGCCACTAACCAGGCATAAATCCAGACCCGGGCTGCTACTGAGAAATTCCAGATGGAAAACCCAGGTAGGATAGGTATAAATCATAGCACAGATTGATACAAACTTATATAGCATACAGTCATACACAACTAGCAACTAGTTAGAACAAACTATGAACTAAACTGTTTGGTTATGGAAATAACAAAACTGCCATTAATTTGTAGGCAAAACAATAGTTCACTTGAGTCTACACAAAATGAATTGTTTATTTGTATCATGGAAATTATATTTTGCAGAAAATTTAGCACTGCCTGTACCTATATACCAATAGTTACGGGTTGAACAATATTTTTTAAACTAAATCTCACTCTATCCAATTGGGATTTTACAGAACGAGGCGCTATCCTACCTACTTTTAACTTTTTAGGATTCCGCTTAGACAGAGCAAACGAAACTAATTGGAAATATGCATGTATTTTTACCGCCGTATAATAGTATAGAGGTATGAGGAACAGGGTGTAAAGTTCACTCATACTCTATAGAAAAGGGAGGATTCTCCGACCAGACGGGTGTTGTGTCTGGTTGGCAACTGCCCGACGGTTGATGTCGGGAAGTTGTATATATGCTAATCGCGCGGTAAACTCTGCTTGCGCGATGCAGGATTTGCGTGACGTCAGTATGACGTGTAGCTCGCATGTGGCGATGTTGATACCGCTACAATAGTAAAAATATGTTCAACGCGAAAAAAGTTTTTTTTGTTTTTTTTTAAACTTTGCCCCACACTAAGAATTTCTCCTGTATTGTGGGTGCGTTTACAAACATTCAAAATCACATACACAAATAGCCAGACCCGGAACAACTACTTGTAGATCATACAAATATTTGTTCCGTGCGGGAATCGAACCCGCGACACGCAACGCAGCAGTCAATCGCTTAACCACTGCGCCAACCGTGCCACCAATTGAAAGTACAAGACATGGGCACCTTAAACGCCCTCCATCTTGGCGCGCTTGGTGTGACGTCATAGTCTATGACATTGACAATGGACTGAATCGCAAATACTCCTATAAAACACATTGACATTTAGTATTGTCATAGACTTTTACGTCACATTCGCTCTGACCAATGGCGTTGCTTTTGAAATATTTTAATTTACATAAATATAATTGCACTTTAAAAAAAATGAATACTGAAAAGAAATTATAATCAAAAATATTGACGGATGCAATTTTTTGAAGAAACAAAGTTAATAAAAAAAATTGCCCCTTATTTGAATTCAAGGAACTGACCAGCAACGTACCAAGCTTCCAAGTAACAACAAACTACCTAGCAACGAAAGAGTCTCAACAACAATGCAACAAAGTCTTCTGCAAGTCAAAACAAACGCCGATCGCTACACAATGACCTTCATTAAACAAAAGAGCTGATAAAATACAACCCTTCGACAGCTGTCATCGATTTCCTTCATTAAAATGAAACAAGAGTGTCAACCCTTCTATGTGATAACTCAATTTCCATCCCCTCATTATCGATGGCGCTTCGAACGTGAACACTATTCAATAATGCGGCCTCAGATTGAAAGTGGAGGGGCTGTAATGAGTTCCATTTCAATGGGGTAGCGAGGCAATGCATCCGCCGGCGTGGGTTATGGAATAATTACTTTGTGCTATATACCTAGAGATATGTCTGTAAAATTGATTACGCAGTGCATATTATGGATTAAGAGGCAGACAACAGCTAAAGCGTGGTCACTGTCGGACTGCATAGAAAAGAAAGAGAAGCGCGATGACACAACGCTGGTAATTTATTGCAAAATATGAAGTAATTATCTATTTACAAAAAATCTATTGATTGGACTTAAAAATTAAAACACTATTACTTGTAGAATAATCTGACAAAAAATCAGAATGGTTGCATGTATATTAGTATAGTTTTTAATCGTTAAAATATTTTTTTAGACGTATCTTCGTGATTTTTTTCTATCATATCCAATTAGTTGTACTATATTTTCAACACACTATCTAACTAGCAAATGTCCTGAAGAATATTATATATTTTTCTGATTTTGTTTACTGCAGTAAATCATGTACTTTTAGGCATTATAAAACTTGCGTTTAAGTCCTACAGTCCCTTAAAAATGAATCTCGATATACCTAGCTGAAATCAAAATCAAATAGCATTTAAATTAGGCATAAGTTAACTTCGCAGTTTCTAAAAGTTGACAATAAAAAACAGCCCCGAGAATCGCGTGCTCTCATATCAGACCTTATCATCATCATATCAGCCTAAAGACGTCCATAGCTGGACCATGGATTCATCCAAGCAGCGGCACAAGAACCGGTTCTGAGCTTTCGCGCTATCAGCGGATTCTCGCGACCTTGATACAGCTACCGTGCCGAAAATATAAATAAGCAGACCAGTCACAATTGTGAAAATAATAAGTACCCACACTCGCAATATATATATTATAAAAGCTATGTAATAAACAATCACTACTTTTCGAAAGAACTATCCACGTCAACAAAGAAAAAAGAAAAACTCAAACGATTTCAGGAAAGAAATATACGACAGAAGACTTTATTATTACTTAGAGTCTTAGTTTTCCTGACGATATTTTTTCTAGGGCTGCTACGCTGTAACATTTGTTAGACCAGTATATTAAGGAGAGTGCCCACCGGGAGTATTCGTATGTAATATAAAAGTTCAAGTTAGTTCAATTACGTACGAAGTCAATACGTCGAGGCGAGTAAGTATTAACTTGGAGGTTATAACTTCAAACATTGCAGGAGTACGTTAAACAGATCATGACAATAAGCATCACCTGTAACGACGCAACATCATTCAAGTCTAAAGTGACTTTAGAAACTTCAAACGGTTACAAACGCAAATGCTTCATCATCTTCCTAGTCTTTTCTCAACTATTTTGGGGTCGACTTCCAGTCTTACCTAATGCAGCAGAATAGCAGAAGCAGCAGTACTTTAAATGGAGTGACTGCATATCTAGACTTACACAACTCAGATACTGAGTAACACGATACCTCTTTGTTAGACTGGTTCTGAGACTTTCGGGCAGCTAACCGTAGCGACTGTCACCGATCTTCGAATGACAGCCGGGACCCAAACGTGGTACCCGAAGCACAAGCAAAAGCAAAATCTCTCTCTCCTTATTCATCATTATTACATTTAGTTTCCTTGCTCTTATTTCGTGTTTATTATTGTATATATTATATGTAAATAAGTATATGTTTTAGGTATGTATATATATATTGTATATGTAAATGGTACATTGTTGTCTCTCCTTCTCCCTTTAATCCACCTAAAGGTTGTCTGTCAAATACCGCTTTTAGCGATAAGGCCGCCCATTGTGTCTCCCTATGTGTACTTAGATGTATATTTGTAATTTTTATGGTTTACATAATAAAGAGTATTCTATTCTATTCTATTCTAATATAGAATTTGCTCCACGCAAATATGCTCCCGGTGAGTTCTCTCCTTTACGTCAGTAGCCCTCCGTTGCGGAAATCATGTGGAAATGACACGTCTGGTACTGACGGGTTGGTGACAATCTACGTAGGAACAATGGAGTTAATTTAGTAGCTGTCTATGTCTACACCATTGGGTATGACGTGTAAGGTATTATGTTGTGCGGGTCGGGTTTTTGACAGCCCTGGAACAAGGGCAATGTTATTTTCGAAACCGTTTTAATACTTCTTCCGTAAAGCTTTTAGTAGGATTGTGTTTAAAATTTGTATTCTAGAAAACTTCTGTGATATTTTTAGAATTCCGTTGTTTTTATATTTTATTTTTAATGCTCAAGTGTGAAAAAAACGACTTCATTTCTATGGTTACCCTTATACCTAGGGCCTGTAATATTTCTAAAGAATAAAAAGTATTTTTATAATTGACTTAAACAGGAAGGTAGGTAGATATGCTTTTTCTTTATATTTAGAAAACTCTTTTTTACGAATTAAATTGATATGACAATCATTGAGCTGAAAATGATTACATTATTAACAAGGTTTATCATTAAATGCGATACCCAATAAGCCGTAAATCAGGATAAGTAAGTATCAAGTCAAGTACTCATTATAATTATGGTAATAAGTATTTTTATCGTATTGACAATATTATGTTACGTATATGAAATTAGTTCCAAACATTATGTTAATACGTTGAATTTCGCTTAAACATTTATTTATTTATTTATTTATTTATTTATTAGGGACAAAAAACAGTTACATGTTAAAAAATACAGAAAATTACTTAAGCTAGGAATTGACAAACATGCAACCCACACCATTGTCCACGAATTAACTAAAAATTAAAAGAAGTGATAATATAAAGCGATAAACAAAACAAAACAAAAGAATCATTGTCATATTAGCGCTGAGATTGCCTCATGTTACACAATTTACTCTGCGGACAAAATATCCAGTGCCATTTTCTTAAATACCTGCTTAGATAGATAAAATATATCAAGGTCCATGAAACGCGCGTTGTATGCATCAACAAAAACATAACTTACGTAATTTCACATCAAAGCGCACACATGAGTTATAAAAACAGAATCATTTCATATATCATAACATAATATTGTACATTCCTGGCAAAATATTACAGTTTTTGTAATACACTCGAGAGCAATGAATCCGGGTCACTTAAAGAATGTTAAAAATCTCGGAAACTAAAAATGATAGGTTAATGCAATAAATTGTATTTAATAGACAATGTAATACTCCTTAAATGAAAGTAAAAAAAATATGAGTCACCATACATTTTATTAACACAAAATTACATAAAGAAAAAAACTGCTGATCTCTCCTTAAAACAAAAATAGGAAACATGAAATTTTTGAACTTTATTACGATTTTCTTGAATTTTAATACTTCGTATTGCCTCCTCGTGCTTCCATTACTGCGTTTACGCGGTTTGGCATGCTGTACACCAAGTTCCTTATACGATTTTGGGGAATATTCTCCCATTCCTCTGTGAGAGCAATTTTGAGCTCACGAAGCGTGATTGGGGGAGGGTTTCGTTGTTTTACGCATCTGCCTAGCTCGTCCCAAGCATGCTCGATCGGGTTGATATCCGGGCTGCGCGCTGGCCACTCCATACGAGTAATGTTCATCTCTTGAACGTAGTCATTCACAATCCTACCTGTATGAGGTCGGGCATTGTCATGCATAAATATAGCATCCTCACCTAAATTGACCATAAATGGACCAACGTGATCATTGAGGATTTCTTCCACATATTTTACGCTAGTTAAAGAGCCGTTTTCTATGATCACCAGCTCTGTGCGACTTTCAGAAGAAATTCCGGCCCACACAAGTACAGACCCACCACCGTAGGCTACTTTTTCTTCGATGCATGCTTGCTTGAATCTTTCCCCTGGTCTTCGATACACTCTGTGTCTTCCATCGTGCTTGTAGAGCATAAATTTTGATTCGTCGGAGAACATAACTTTTGACCAATCTTCAATACTCCAATTTACGTGGCTCTGGGCATATCTTAGTCTTGAAATACGATGCCCACGCTCCAGTTTAGGGCCGTTTGCAGGTCTAAGGGGTTTTAAGTTAGATTCAGCAAGCCGACGTCTTACTGTCCATGCACTTGGGTTACTTCCTCCGAGGCGTCGAAACTGATTTGTGAGTTCAGTTCCTGTGAGAAAGCGATTTCGAAGCATGGTGTTCACCAAGTATCGGTCTTCTCGTGCTGTGGTACACCTGGTTCTGCCCGTTCCTGGTCTGCGTAGGTTAGAACCAGTTTCTTCGTAACGTCGGAGAACTCTTTGTACTGTTGACAGCGACACACCGACAGTCCTGGCTGTATCGCGCTGACTCCGGCCGGTTTCCAGCATTGTAAGTATTCTGGTGCATTCTTCAGGCGTAAGCGACATAATTTCAGCTTGAATAATGAATATAGAGCACTATCAACATGGTTTATGTACCCACATAAATGACAGATTACAAACAAAAGCAAAACCAAATGCTGTAATTTCGTAGTTCCATCTTCGAAAGTGGCCCTTTTTCAAATTTGATTTTTTTATGATATAACTTTACAATAACTAAGAAGTTTTAATACCTTCATTTAAGGAGTATTACATTGTCTATTAAATACAATTTATTGCATTAACCTAGCATTTTTAGTTTCCGAGATTTTTAGGATTCTTTAAGTGACCCGGATTCATTGCTCTCGAGTGTAGTAACTTAATCATACGGTTGTATTTAAATTATAAATTGCATACCACCCATTACAGTATGAATCAAACTTTATAGCGGCTCGGAACATGAGGCGAGTCGCTGCGCAGAAACCAATTCACGTGTCTACGGGGGTGAGGGGTGAGGTACTGCGCAGCGAGTAGCGCACTCCACAGCCGCCATAAAGTTTGATTCGGACTATACGTACTTATATATAGATTTTTGGTTTGAAATGACAGGCGCGCGAGATATGTGAACCATTTTTCTTTAGGAATGCCTTTGCATGTCTTGGTATTAACCGCAGCCTTCAATGCCCAGGTTACACAATGCAAGTTTTTGAAGCTAGGATAGCAAGATAGTGCTAGAAAACTAGGAAGCTAGTCACTCTGACCTCGTATGTACAGAACTATTCTCATTTTTAGACTAGTAAGCTAGGGTGTGTGACAAATGTACAAGTATCTCCTTGGCCCCCAACTCATTGTCGAAGGAACAGTGGGATTTTAGTCGGTAAGAGTCCAACATAACCCTCCATTCTCCCTATTCGGAGGTTACCCATGAAGTTTATCCACAGAAAAAAAGGTTTCTAAGCTAGTGAGAAAGGTAATAAGCTAGTGCGATAGGATGGGGTTCTATTTTTGAGCCAGTAGCGTCCCCCACCACTGTTTTTACTATCCTGGCTTGTGTACCTACCAGCCACGTGTGCCGGCGAAACTCACGGAACAGATAAATAAGGTTGGAATGGTAATGTGGGCGTGGCAAGCGCGCCACAATTATGATTCGATAATCATAACTCGACCGATTCATTCATTCACCGCGTTTCGTGCGCTTCGGACTACTGCGGAGAACAGAGCTCTGCTATAAAATGCCGTGTTGTGCAATTATAACTTGTAAAACAAAAAGTCAGACCGCAAGTATAGAGCGAGGGGGTATATCTTTCCATCGGTAAGTCGAAAATAACATTTAATTATAATTTTATTAGTAAAAAACATAAAAATATTCTGATCACTATGAAATTCCAAACAATAACGACATTATTGCAACAAGTAAAAAAAAAATATACATTGCACGATATGTACTCGCGTAATCAACGCAATTACTAAGTCCGCTTACAATGTACTGCATGCGTCGCGTCCTCTTCACTTCAACCATTGACGTTTCGTCGTTTGCCCTGATTGGCCGTGATGCACGGTCGATAGTGAGGTGACCATGTGGTTAAATAAAATCATCGATAGAATTCTCAAATAATATAAATTTACGTTGGACAAAGATTCTTTTTGAATTATTTTATATTTAATTAATGATAGTATATTTTTAGTTAGATGTATAATGAGTCAATTAAATATTACAATAATTATTGAACGAATGATACAATATAGTAAATACTTGTAGATGACAGATTTACAGGGAGAAATTGAATTCATTGGCAACATTATACGAGATCATTGTACTCATCTACAAGTATTTACTAGATTGTATTTAGTATTAAAATATAAGTAAAATCCAATTTTACTTACGCAATAAATTATAAATTTTAGGTTTCCTAAAGAACCTAACGCCAGGGAACAATGGATTGACGTGACAGGTAGAGGAAACTGGATGCCGACAAAGACGAGTACTATTTGCTCTATACATTTCAGTAAAGATGATTTTATCATAAAAAAATCAGGTTATAGGTACCTAAAACCAGGGGCGATCCCAAGAGAACAAATTGTGCAGATTTCTTCTTTGGTAGGTTTTGTTAAAATGTATTACTAACTTGTTGGAATTAAGTTCCGATATTTCATATTCTACTCCTATTTATTAACTCCTAAATTATGAACAAATCTGATCCCTGCATTCAAAATGTAAGGATCATCAGGTTTTATTTTATTTGATTGATCATTTTCATGAAAAATATTTCGAGTATGTATGGTATCATATAATAATTACAGTAGATTAATTATCACACTCGGGTAAATCATTATCACGCAAGCATTCAGCTCTAATATTTCAATTTTGAATTATTATTAAGTGTACCGTGCGTGACATGTTAAGACTTTTGCATTATTTTTCAGACAACTAATTCTTGCAATGCTATACTTAATAAGCCCAGTTATGATGCTATTTCCACCAGTGTGCAAAATTGCGAAGGCGCTCAGGTAACCTTATACTTATATCTTGAATTATAATCGCTCTTGTAAAGTCCGCATTTCAAAATATTTTATGCTATTTATAATTTTAGGATTTACAAGCACAGGCTTCATCTTCAATTTTGTTGACACCAAAAAAAGATAAATCTTTAAAAAGAAAAAACACTGAAGTAAGTAAATTTATACCTATAAAGATTGGTCAAGAATCGTTACATAGATGTTTTTTTTAAAGATTAATGGTTTCACTAATATTTCACCAAAACTCATTTCACAAGTTTTCACTTGACAAACAACGATTCGTATACTATTTATTTCACAAACAACTTATTCCGCAAATGTTTCATTCATTTATTTATTTGTAGGAAAACTTAATGTCATCTTCAAATGCAAGCACTCCTAGGAAAAGAAAGCTACAAAAGATAATTATCAACAAAGAATGTCTAATAAAGAAACAGAGATTGAAGATAAGAAAAATACAAGCACAAAACAGAAGACTGAAAAAAAAAATTAATAAAATGCAAGATGTTTTAAATGATCTTCAAGAAAAATTTTCATTGCAAGACGAACATATATCTGTTTTAAAAAATATAAATGTTAAGGTATGTTTTGTATTGTAGGTGGCCTTATAAAAATAGCAGAGATAATAAAGATTTATTATTATAATTTTATTTACAGGTACAAGAACTGACAAATCGTATGATCGCAAAAAATACTGGTGGCGGGCCATCTAAGCAAAAATATAGTCCAGCTCTGCGTAGTTTTGCGCTAACACTTGACTATTATTCGCCAAAGGCTTATGAGTACGTACGCAAAACTTTTGATACTTGCCTCCCGGATCGCCGTACGCTCCGAAAATGGTACCAAAATATGGGAGGTGATCCTGGTTTTACTGCAGAATCCATAGAGGCGTTAAAAATAAAAGTGAAAAGCACCAAATATCCCATTATTGCAGCCCTTTCGTTGGATGAAATGGCTATACGCCGTCGTATAGAATGGGATGGAAAAAAAATACTTGGACATGTTGATATTGGCAGTGGCATCGAAGGAGACCACGTAGGAATAGCCAAAGAGGCTCTGGTATTTCTAGTGACAGGCATAAATTGTAATTTTAAGGTTCCAGTTGGATATTTCTTAGTTGACGGAATTAACGGAAGACAACGCGCAGACTTAATTATACAATGCTTGGAACTTATAGCAGAAACAGGCATAAAAATAATTTCCCTAACTTTTGATGGATGCGCTGCCAATATGGCAATGGTAGAATGCTTAAACTGTTCAATCAAAGATAAAAACATTTCTTTTCCACACCCGTCAACGAATAATCCAGTAGTTGTAGTGCTAGACCCATCACACATGATAAAATTAATCCGTAATGCTTTTCAATGCTATAACACATTTTTAGATAAAGATGGTAATACCATAGAATGGCGATTTTTGGAGCAATTAAATAACCTTCAAATGAAGGAGAGCTTTCATTTAGCGAACAAGCTTCGTTACAATCATGTTCATTTTCAAAATAATAAGATGAAAGTTAGGCTTGCAACGCAATTGTTCAGCCTAAGTGTAGCAGACGCTATAGACTTTTGTCGTGACCAATTAAATCTGCCTTCATTCAAAAATAGTGAAAGCACAACTTTTTTTTTGAGGATTATCAATAACATGTTTGACATTTTTAATTCCCGAAACACATATGAATATAACTTCAAAAAAGCTCTAACAGAAGCCAACGCTGCAATGCTGCTTAATTATCTAGACATGGCGACGACGTACCTATCCGAGTTGAGAACAGAAGAAGGAACTCTTTTGACAAAAAGTTTACGTAAGACTGGTTTCAATGGTTTTATTGGATGTGCTGAAGCTGTTAAACATTTTTATGAAACGTTGATACGTCCTGGAGTTCTGATTTTTATGCCATTTTACAAAGTAAGCCAGGATTACCTTGAAATGCTTTTTGGTAATATTAGGTCTCATGGTGGAGGCAACAATAACCCCACGGCCCGCCAGTTTAAAGCTGCGTACAAAAAACTTTTAGTTCATATAGAGTTAAAGGCTCTCGATAGTGGAAATTGTACTGCGCTTGAACACATTTCAATTCTTGATTGTGCATCATCTCCCGTAGCACGGATTAATAGATCCATACGAAGGATTGCGATTGAAGGTGACGATGATGATGATAATAATAATAACGAAGAGGATATTAACGCATTTTTCAATACCATCTCAGATTTTAGCAATCAAATCATTACCCATATTTCAGGATACATAGCGCATATTTTAATTAGGAAAATAGATTGCGATATATGCATTGGAGCGCTATTGTCCAATAGCATAAATGAAGACCATAAATTTATAGTTGCTAAAGATAAGGGTGGTCTGTTATACCCGTCAAAGGATTTGATACAGATTTGTAAAATATCTGAATCTGTTATCAAAATGTATACGGAAAGCCTTCATAATATAAATAAAAACATGTTGGTGGCAAAAATTATGCGTCACTTTGTAGGAAGTGAAATATTTAAAAACATAATTTATCATCAAATTGGCCAATACCCTACAGCAAACCACATCACAGACCTCACCAAAGCAATTATTGAAAAATATATTAACGTAAGGTTACACTTTGTTTTGAAAAATTCGTTAACAATTGATAGCAAGCGCCAATTGCTTAATAAATACGTTTTATTCCAAGGACAGTGATTATTTGTAATTAATAAAAGTATAATAAATATTTCTTAATATTTATTTCATGTTTAATTTTCCCCCATACATTCATCAGATAATTTATCGATAAAGAATATCGGCTTTATCAAGCACTAGCGTGTATGAATTTTTTTATTGCTTTTTTGCGTGTGTGTGTGTCTATGCCTACGGGGGCTTAGTACTAGTGTGCGAACGAATATCTGCCCTGAGATTTATGTGTGTCTGATTTGGTTGTGTGCGAAATATTTGTAAACATAGGAGTGCGTATGTGTAGAAATTAAAATAGTGGGAGACAAGCGGTGACACTGGTCCTGATATAAAATTGGAGCTAGGGCCTTTCCAACCTTATTTGTCTGTTCCGTGGCGAAACTAGTACTTACCCAGTCAGATCGTTTCACTCCACGTACAGAAGCTGGTCGTGGACCAAGAACTATCTAAACTAATTACTTTAGCTTAAAGGAGCTATGCACCGCAATGCTATTAGCTGAGTTTACTAGCATCGTGTAAACAGCTTTAGCATGTGCCAAACCAGGATCCAAGACATCACTTGCTTGTTATCCGAGCTTAAGAAACTAGCCTCATGTAACCCAGGCATTAAATCTCCCGCAGGCTGGCGCGACGTGACTCTAGTAGATCAGTTTCTATGAAAACTTTATGGATCTTTTTCTACCAGGCTCGCGTAGCACCGTCGCTTTGGGCCTGTCTGCGCATAAGGTTGGCATAAAGAGGGTCGTG
The DNA here is from genome assembly GCA_916610205.1 of Griposia aprilina. Taxonomy (NCBI): domain Eukaryota; kingdom Metazoa; phylum Arthropoda; class Insecta; order Lepidoptera; family Noctuidae; genus Griposia; species Griposia aprilina. Next base: position 18,935,882 of record OU744285.1, on the reverse strand, counting down.
TAACCAGTCTTGCCAAGGAATATCGTGGTATTTAGTAACTGGGTTGAGGAGGTCAGATAGCTGTAGCGCCATGTAAAATACTGGTATGCAGTTGCATCTGGATCGACTGGAAAACGACCCCACCATAGTTGGGAAAACGCTTGGCAGATGACGATGAAGGCAGTTATAACATTGACCAACCGACAGCCTTGTTTACCATTACATAACACATAACATCACGGCTGTATTCCCCGAAGGGTTAGGCAGGGGTGTACCTATAGTAAACCCACATTTCGCCAGTTATGTTTAATAATAATAATAATAATAATCCCAAGTGTGTTAAGTCCCATGTGTGTGTGTGTGTGTATGTGGGCGAGCCTATTGCCATCAACCGGGCACAAATCCAGACTCCGGGCTGCTACTGAGAAATTCCAGATGGAAAAACCCAATAACACTTTGCCCGACCCGGGAATCGAACCCGAGACCTCATGCTCAGCAGTAGCGCTTGCGACCACTAGACCAACGAGGCAGGCCACCAACCATACCACCACCACCATACCACCCACCACCATACCATTACCATACCACACCACCACCATACCATTCCATGCCATTGTCATTCTAACTAGCTAGCGTTGTTCCCGCGTAAGGCCTGAATTCATCCTATACGCTGATATCGGTCGCGTACCAGTCGTAGCAACGTACGCGCCGCTGACGTCAGCGTCGCAGTGTGGTGCTACATCGAAAGCAATGTATTTTCGTACGCGCTACCGACGTACGCGACCGACATCAGCGCAGGAGGAAAGCATGGCTTACGTGCCTCGTCCGCTATAGAAGAATAATCGGCGTTTAATCTATCAAACACTTTAAAGACTTTAAAGAAGGAAGCTCTTTTACGCGAGAAAGTTTGAAGAAAGCTGCTTTACGAGAATTTAGTTTCGTAGAAAACGCGCTTTAGAAAAATATTGGCTTTTGCCTGCGGCTACGCCCGCGTGGATGTCGGAAAATATCATACGGGGACGTACTACCGCGATTAAAAGTACCCTGTGTGTTAATCCACGTTATAAACTATATGTGTGACAATTTTTTTTTGTGCCAATTCGGAACATACAATTACAAACAAACGGACAAAAATTCTTCGTTACTATTTTATTTTAAGTAAATATAGATATGAATGTACAGTTGCCAGCACATCAAGTTATCATCAGTTATCACAAACTGTCAGATTTTCTCATTCGACTTTGAATTTAACTGCTAAAATTTTAAGGTTTAAAATCGTTTGGAGACATTTGACAGTTTCGTGTAGCTTGAGCTGCTGGCGACTGTACCTAACATGAAAAAAAAACACTTTGTCTGCCAATCTTAGTTCTACCAGATACCCTACCTTGTTTTTATTTTTAAAACAGACACCGATTCCAAAAGAAACTAAAGACCTACCAAAATGTTTTATTCTAATTACAGGCTTGGAACACACAAGCCTGTCCCGCTTGTTTTCTACCAAAGAGTTTTGTTACACAAAAAGTAGCCGCCAGTACTATAATTACAAGCAAAAAATACAAGATAAAAGAGCACAAAATGGTTCACAAAGACAAAAGGAGCGATAATTGAGAAACTAGAATCATGTACACAAGTCTTTATAGAGGTATAGTGTCTTTTGTCAAAGAGATTTTAATGACAGTGGACTTTTAAAGTCATAATGAAGAGGCGACAATTTTTTGCCTAATGTTCTTGTGATTGTTTAAGATGTTTATTTATTATGACATAATTACCTACAAATGAAAAAAAAATCTTTATTTTCAGACCAGAGATCCATAACATATGATTAAACAAGTTGGCACTTATTAACTAAAACACGTTAAATAAATTTACTATCTCACATATCGGAATGACGTTCTGTGAGCCGCCATCCAGTGACATATTAGATAATTATTGTGTTTTTATCCATTTTAATTAATGACCAATAATGCGATTTAGTTTTAATTCAATTTATTAAATTTAATTTATTTATTTAATGTAACACAATTTATCATTTATAATTTTTTTAAATTCATTTTCCTTTATTTGTTTGTGTATTGTTATTGTAGTTGTGTGCCTAATCTATTGTTACTTGTTGAATAATAAATAATAACAATAATTATTATTATTAGGCCATCCACCCGACCGGCTAAAGTAGCCACGAGGCTGTTGGGGCTGTCGCGCACCTGACGCATCAGTGATGCGATTCGCAGACGCAGTAGTGAATCAAAATCCGGAACGCGTGTGTCCGCGAACATCCCCGACCCGCTACAGAAACCCGTCCGCGAAAATCCCCGACGCGCTACAGAAGCCCGTCCGCGAACATCCCCGACGCGCTACAGAAGCGCGTCAACCCCAGCATTACCAGAAGAGAGAAGTTAAGAAAAGATTGTTCATATTCTATTTTTTTTACTATAAGCGGACTTCATCTGCCTAGCCCTTTCCAAACCATGTTAGGGTACAGCTTCCAGCCTACTTAGATGCAGCTGAATACCAGTAATTTACATGGAGCGACTGCCTATCTGACCTCCACAACCCAGTTACTGGGTAATACGATACCCCTTGTAAGACTTATTGTGAGACTTCTGACTACCCGTACTGACTGTCAAAGATCTACAAATAACAGCCGGGACCAATGGCTTAATGTGCTTATCGAGGCACGGAGGAGTCTTGGTATGTATTGGATGGTCACCCATCCACGGACCGAACTCGGCAAGCGTTGCTTAATGAGGCTGATGTCTTACTAAACGTAGATAGTTGAGACAACAAAGGTGAATGATCAGAACTAGAATGATAAATGATAAATGATTTTATTTCTGTAAGTAGGTTTGTACAAACACTTAAATCATATGTTTAAAACTAGAAGAGGTCGGCGTTTCCTATCTGACTACTCTGAGAAGAAAGGCCGAGTAGTCAGATAGGAAACGGCGACCTCTTCTAGAAGACTAAGTTATCACCATGCAATTTAGAAAAAACCGGCCAAGTGCGTGTCGGGCCACGCACAATGAAGGGTTCCGTAGTTGGAATTAATTTATCCCAAGAACAAACTTAACATTGTAGTTGAAAAACATGTTCTCCCGTACGTTCCAACTGCAAATATGAGTTGGTCGACTATTACTCGTTAACATATAAAGCCTACTTAGCTGTGATAGTTTTTCTTTTAACTTCGTTATATATACTACTACCGTGAACTTTTTCACATATCCAAAAAGCAACTATTTAGCTGGCAGGGGAGGGGGTCAACCAGTGGCGTTCCTTCCATAGAAGCCGGAACGCCCGGCTTTCAATTAAATTTGAACCTATCAACAAAAAACATAAACAAACTACGTCATGCAAACTTGTAAATTAACTAACTCAATCATGTCGCAAGAATTGATAAGAATAATGACATATCTGTTTTATTTTTTTAAATATAGGTCGTTCGGCTTGCCCCCTAGGCACGCCACTGGGGAAATAGAGGTATGAGGAACAGGGTGTAAAGCTCACTCATACCTCCATAGAAAAGGGAGGATACTCCGACCAGACGGGTGTTGTGTCTGGTGGGCAACTGCCCGACGGCTGATGTCGGGCCGTTGTATATATCCTAGTCGCGCGGTAAACTCTGCTTGCGCGATGCAGGATTTGCGTAACGTCAGTATGACGTGTAGCTCGCATGTGGCGATGTTGATACCGCTACAGGGACAACTGACTTTAACAAAAATAAAGCTTTAAAGCTTAATATTTCACAATCGGATCCCATATTCGAGAAATTGTATTCACAAACCCAATATATTTTTGAAAGGCCTATCCAATGACACTCCAAAGAACGGGGTAGGACAAGAAAAAAAAAACATCCCCACTTTACGTGTGATACGCAATTTTTTTTTTCCTTTACCACTTTTTCGGCGTGACTAATATGTATGTATAACTATGCCAAATTACAGCTTTCTAATAAAGAAAAGAAAGAAAGAAAATACTTTCGTTGCGTAATACTAAGAGTCTCTGAACTAAGCTGCGGACAGACGGACAGATGGACATGGCGAAACTATAAGAGTTCCTTGTTGACTACGGAACCCTAAAAACGTACAGATTTTTAAATATAATTTATTTTAAGTAGGTAAGTACAAACTGTTTATTCGATCAAAAGTTCGTTTTTCTTTTGTTATTTCTTTTCAAAGCAAGTGTATCGACCCCTAAAAGTTTTAAGAACCGCCTAAGTTATTGCCCGATGAACTTAATAAAAATTCAAAACAGACATGACAAAATCGTGAGCAGAATTCTGTTTAAGCACCAATAGGGATGAAAACATTTATATGTTTATTTTAAGCTCTAAAAAATATCGTTTGCAAGTAGTGCAAACAATATTCTAAATCTCTTCAAGTTGCATGTTTTAAATAGCGATTTAGTGTTATCTTTATGATTTATTTTTTATGCAGCTAATTATTATAATTCACGTTTTTGTCTTTACACAGCGCTTGACTGCATGTTTAAATTTCCATTTTTTTTTCGCATCATTTACATTTGGCTGCATTTACAAAGATTTAAGAAAGTTAAAAATTTCTCCAACCTCGCCTTAAGTTAAACAACAACAACAAATTCCTCCTTTACATTTTTTTTTCTAGAACTCCGTATTCAATTATCCAAATTATACCTAGAACTTGCACCTACCGCTTCTCAGTACACAGTAGAGGGTCCGTTTACTCAATGCTAGTTAGAAAGCGGAGCCCTCCAATTTAGTTCGTTAACTTCAAGGATCAGACAGTTGAGGTGTCAGATAACTTAACTACCGGCAATAAAGCCAATGCTTTTTAACGTCTTTTAAGATGTAAGACTACACACGCACTACGATTCTATTGCAAACGAAAATATTTTTTCAAGCGAATTCTCAAGCGATTTTTGACCGCAGTGCGCGGAATCTCCAGTATATTGTTAATGCTCACAGATTTGCGATTATTATCCGCAACGATAAAAAAATCGTGGTCCGCGCTGAGCCTAATAGGTAATATTAATTAATGGAAGTATAAGGTACTATAGGTATTAGAGACGAGGATACAATATACAGGTTGGGGACGTCCCTACTCCGTATAGTTTAATTTAGTATCGTATTGACATCAATTCGAAAATAAATCTTTTAAATTTCGTATTATTAACTTAACACGTTCCTAGTCTACAAAAAAAAGTTAAATCAAATACATAATATCCAATTAGTTACTATATCTAGCCGGCTGATTGGTGAAACCCATAGTCGAATCATGACTATTAAGATTGTTCGATAATAATAATAATATATTTATTTGCTCAAAACATGGTATAACAGGTCTTACAGTTAAACATAGTACAGACATGTTTTGCCGGGCTTAGACTCATAATGCCAATTCGAAAACAAAAAAATAAAAATGTACTTAACTAATAATTTTTGTTAAAGAACTGTTTCAGACTATAAAAGTTATTTTGACTTAGCTATGCACTCACTTTCCGCTTAAGGGGCTTACAACAGCGCGGTCACTGTCGGATTGCATAGAAAAGAAAGAGACGCGCGATGACACAACGCTGGTAATTTCTTGCAAAATATGAAGCAATTATGGATTTACAAAAAATCTATTCATTGGACCAAAAAATTTAAATACTATTACGTTACTATGTTGCTTGTAGAATAATCTGACAAAAAATCTGAATGTTTGCATGTATATTAGTATGGTTTATAATCGTTAAAAAAAAATCAGTGGTATCTTCGTGATTTTTTCTATCATATCAAGTTAATTGTATTATGTTTTCAACACACTATCTAACATAGTATATATCCTGCAGAATAACATATATTTTTCTGATTTTTGTAACTGCAGTGGATCATATATTTTTAGGCATTATAAATTTGCGTTTAGGTCATGTAGTCCCCTTAAAACAGTATCTCGTATTTAACAATTTAAAGTCATCAGGCAATTTATTATAAATCAGTACACACATGGTTAAGAAGCTTTTGATATACTTTGCAAGCCTAGGAGCATTGCTTAGTATGAGCCTATAAGGTTCTCGTCGGTTTCGAGGACATATATTGTTCGCTGTTTTAAATAACTGTTTATGTTTCCATACAAACAAGCATATTTCGTAGACGTATAGACTGTTTTATTTTAATGTGAAACATCTATAGGTGCGTCTTGGGAGTAAACCCGACTCGTACGCCGTGACGGCAAACGGCATGAAGCTCTCTTAGCCGTCATGTCCCGTCATGTCAGAAAAATATACTTCTATTTTGTCCATATTTATTTATTCTTTATAAATTCTTTCAATAACCATCAATTTCGATGTTTCACATCTGCTGGGCGTCTCGTGAATCTACATCGTGATGAAACCGGCATGTCCTAGAACCAAAAAATCGAAGACATGTGACATCGCCAACCCGCACTGGGTCCGCGTGGTGGATCACGGTCCACTCTCTCTCACAGAGAGGAGGCCTGTGTCCCACCAGTGGGAATATATTATAGGCCGATTATGCTGTTATGCTGGGTGTCCCGTGACGACCAACTATTTTTTTTATTTTTTTTATTTAGGTATTTGATGGTTTCAAAATACTCCTTTAAACCAGTATTGCCAGTGTTTTCACTTATCGTTGTATTATCGTCTCCACATGGTACAAGTACTAAATCAAGCTAACCAATAAATAATAGTCAACCCACCAGCTAGTCGATATCAATATCACGGCTTTTCTAAATATACTCAAATTTTATTTCAACTTACGGGGGATGCGTTTAGATAGCCTGCGAAATTCAAAAATACTTACTTTTTTTGCAATTTGCAGGTCAGTGTTGTCAGGTTGTATGTTGATTAAAATATGATTCGCGATCGTAACAAATATGGCTTTACAGAATTATAATTATTAGAATCAGCAATACAACTCATTAAGTTAGAATTGGCCTCAAATGTCATGATTTCATGAAAAAGTCATTCAATAGGGTAATATGAACTTAGAGAGATGTATTGATGATTTTTATGATTATAATTATATAAATAAATATTTGATATAACCGCGAATCATATTTAGATCAACATACAACCTGATACTGACCTGCAAATTGCTAAAAACGTAAGAAAATTTGAATTTCGCGGACTACCTTGGCGCATCCCCTTAACTGTATCGAGGAGTTGTAACCCACAACCTTACATAATCAGCCTATAATATTCCCAATGCTGGGACACAGGTCTCCTCTCTGTGAGAGGGAGTCGGCCGTAATCCACCAGGCGGGCCCAGTGCGGGTTGGTAGACGTCACATGTGGTCGATTTTTTGGTTCTAGGACATGCCGAATTCCTCACGATGTTTTCCTTCACCGTTTTGAGAGCAGTGGTGATTAAATAAATTACACAAAGTAACGCGCCTGACTGGGTTTGAACCCACGACCTAAAATTCGTAAGTCGGGGCTTTTACCACTGGGCCATCAATGCTCTACCTAGAACCTTACTCCAGTTGTAAAACAAATGAACATCATACTTCATGTTTACGTTAGCAATATGCATAGTGATTTCATATGCATAGCTTATAACTTCATCGTTCCTGTGGAGATAGTTAATTTTAATTTATTCTTGCGGGTAGGTGGCTCTCGATGTATCTACGTCGCATTCGATACCGGTTTCATCTATCAAGTTTGTTTTGCAAGCAGATTTTAAACCCCCGACGGAAACAGAGGGGTGTTATAAGTTTAACATGTGTATCCGTGTGTCTGTCTATCTGTGTATCCTTACCTTAATAAAGTATTATTTCATCTCTACTCATGATGTAGTATCTAGTATTCTATAGAAGCTGATGCAAAGTCACTCAAGTCTATCGATCACCGGAAAGTCTATCGTAAAATGATGTTTTTTTTTCATCATCAGGTGGCTTAATACAAGGGTGGGTAATGTCATCATAACCCCCTTTGCCGTTATCTACAGCATGAAAGACCTTGTTTTTTCGTGGAAAAAGTTCCGAAAAATCTTTTTTTAGTGTATATTTTATGTATATATTTTTACTAACTTTAGTGATTATTACTCTTTATTACCTTTAGGTAATTTAACCGACTATTATCGCTTGCCACAAACATACACTATAATAGGTCAGCTAAAGATCTGAGCTTGCGGCCTGTGATAACTGACCGGCGAATAGGCCTGACTGGCTGTAGAGTACTGTAATTTGAAAACATTGTAAAAGCCATTTATTTTAAAAGGGTAACCGTGGAGTTCCTTGCGGGCTCTTCTCCATAGGAAACGACCCATTGGAACCGTGCACCTAGCTTATAACGTTTCCTAAGTGCCCATGTAGGTTTATGCGAACAAAAGTGTTTTTCATTTTTTTTTTTTTAATTTATTTGGTTGAATATCTGCCGGCAGATTGTTTAGTATCCCCATAGGTAGTATTCCTGTATTAATCCCTTAAGAAACTCTTTCAAGTATTTTTTCTTTAGTGGTTTATGACGCATGAGGCGTTGTTTGCCAGTCAGTCAGTCCCTTTTTTTTTCTTTTTTTTGTTGGCAAATCATCAAATGACCTCTCCCGCTCTGGGCGGAGCGGAAGGGCGTGTCAGACTCTTACTGACTAAAACCCACCCGTGTTCCTTCATTTGCCTGTGCGCCAGGGCCACGGTAACTCTTTCGAACAATCCGCAACCCCGGCAGGCATTGGCCCTATGGGACCCCGTCAATGATGCTGACATCTCTTTGAGGCGCGCGTGGAACACGACGCGCCGTCGACCCGGGCCTGGTCCTTACCGGACGGCGATCTGCCCATCGCTCGCCGTAGTCAGTCAGTCCCTACACTGCTGTTTTAAAAGTATAGAGAAGATAAACGTTCTTACTGGCTGTTACTGAAAACTAGCTCTGTGGCTCTGTCTCGCAAAATGTCACAGTGCGTACTGTATTTCCCCTAATTTGTTTTTTTTCGTTGCGTCATGTGAGTGTGTGTGTGTGTTTATTTGTTTTCTTTTTACCTTAATAAGTCCAATAGAAGAGTCGGCTCGTTCCAGACTGCAGATACTGAACTGGATGGAAGGCAGGTCGAGTCGGTGGGACAGTTGTCGCTGGAACGTCTGGTGGCGAGTCGGGACTATCGGGAGAGTAGTCTGGCGCAGTACCTGGAGACAAAAACATAACTATACATAACATATCTTATGCGTCCAATACAACAACGTGATCAGGGTGCTATTGGGACTGCCTCACTTCTGTAGCGCGTCGGGGATGATTGTAGAGGCGCGTGTGGATTGTTTCCACACAATCATGCGCGAACGGTGCACATCCCTGGTGTGCAGGATGTGGGCCAGCCGCAAAAGTATCCTGAGCGCTTTTGCTAAACGTTTCGACTGTCAGTACGTGAACTACTGCTGCATGGTTCACGTACGGACTAATGTTACGATATTATTTTTATTTTGTTTATATTAATGTATAATTTTCAATTTAAATTGATTAATAATTTTTAATTTAGTTTGATTGTATGATCCAAAGTTGAACGAAATAAATAAATAATAATAATGTATAGGTGGAAATAAATAAATTAGTTGTTGGTACCCTGCATCCTATTCGAAAGCGACTGGCGCGCGAATACGTGATTACGCAATCGTTTACCTGAATAATGACGTACATACGCGACTTGATTGACCTCACGAGTATGTCATCCATACAAATATTATAAACTTTAATTTAGTTTGATTGTATGATCCAAAGTTGAACGAAATAAATAAATAATAATAATGTATAGGTGGAAATAAATAAATGAATTGTTGGTACCCTGCATCCTATTCGAAAGCGACTGGCGCGCGAATACGTGATTACGCAATCGTTTACCTGAATAATGACGTACATACACGACTTGATTGACCTCACGAGTATGTCATCCATTCAAATATTATAAACTTTAATTTAGTTTGATTGTATGATCCAAAGTTGATTGAAATTAATAAATAATAATAATATATAGGTGGAAATAAATTAATTAATTGTTGGTACCCTGCATCCTATTCGAAAGCGACTGGCGCGCGAATACGTGACTACGCAATCGTTTACCTGAATAATGACGTACATACGCGACTTGATTGACCTCACGAGTATGTCATCCATACTAATATTATAAATTACCCGTTAGTCGGAGGCGTTACCTCTGCGCCACCGCCGCTCATCGTGAAATCCATGTGTAATCTTAATAATTGCAAAATCAAGTGACGAGTATCTTCTGTAGCACAAAATATTAATATCAGCGATTCTGATGTTGAAATATCCTAAAAAAAGACAACATCAATAACTTCAAGACAACATTACAGATGACCTTCAATTATTTGAACTGTATTTGTTTGGCTTTGAAACATTCCCAGCAGGCCTAACAGGTCGTTACGGTAATTTAATCAAGTTCAGAACGGTTTTACGACTACACTGATTTAAGTTAGTACTTAAATTGTAATCCAATCACGACGGGCTCTTAATAGGTGCTAAATTATGTGATAGTTCATTGAATTTATGTTCATTAAATTCGAGAATCTGAATAGGTCCTGAAGGGGATTCGAGACGTCAGTCAAACAGACGTTGGCGAGCTACAGATACCAAAAATGTAGCTCATAAAACGCCTCAGTACATTCCTCTAGACTTCATTGATTCCACCTTACAGGTCGAAATGGACCTGTGATCATTAGCCTAATCAGAAAGAAAAATAGTTTATTCTGCACAAACAAACCGCACATTACGAATAATACACATATACAAAATAGCCATAAGCCTCGTATTCAATCCTTAAAAGTTTGTCAATTTTGTCTATTGCTTGATGTTAGGGCCAGGGACCAAAGACAATACACATTGCTCTGAGATGCGACACTGGCAAATGATAACAAACAAACGATCAAAATAAAATAAAACCGATTGCGTGTATAAATGACTACTTTTGTAACAAACAAACAACAATAATTAGAACAAATTATGCAGTGCGTCGCATCTGTGCAAGAACAGGTCGTTGCGCAGCAAAATGCTGTGTAATCAGCCAGGAACATAACGTTCCCACTTCTGGGACACAGGCCTCCTCTCTATGAGAGACAGTGGGCTGTAATCTACCACGCGGGCCTAGGACGGGTTGGTAGATGTCTTCGATTTTTTAGTTCTAGGACATGTCGGTTTCTTAACAATGTTTTCCTTTGCCGTTTTGAGAGCAGTGATAATGAAATAATTAACACAAAGTAAAGTGCCTGCCTGGGTTTGAACCTACGACCTACAACTCGTCAGTCACGGCCATTTCTACTGGGCCACCGCTGCTATGATCATTGTTACCTTTTTTCAGACAAAAGGGAGATGAGATGATTCAGCAGGTGCCCCAAATGTTATGACAGGTAGTGTAGGTAAATATGTATTTATTTACCTATACTATACAGCCTTTGTCAAGCACTAGGAAACCTATTTAATCATTTTTGAAGTTAAGACGTGTTTTACTCGAAAAAAATGTATAACACTTGGCATATAAATCACGGAAATAAATTCCCTATTTCATGAAATAGGGAATTTATTTCTAAGATTTTCGATTTTCGTTTTTTTTTTCGAGTAAAACACGTCTAAACTTCAAAAATGATAAAATAATGAAGGTTTCCTTTGCACTCAAGGCCTTTTATTTCTGAAATTATGGGTATTTAGGGCATGTATTTATTTTTATAAATGAGCACTCATTTATCATCAGTCTGAAAAATAACAATTATGTATCGAGAGAGAAGCAGTTATTTTTTAATTATTTGTTTTTGGTGACCAGAATTATCTAAAAACCTCCGTAACTCGGAAACAATTTATTTTCAACCCCTAGTTGGCACGGCTTAATTTTTTGGAAATTAAATCTAGTAGGTATAAAATATATATAGGTATAAATACCCTTTCAAAGAATGGGTCAAATTTCCGAGCCTCCTGTATATGTATATATATATAACATACATTACATAAAACAGATGAATGAAGAAGATAAAAGAAGAATTAAGATGATATCAATCTGTTAATTTAAAAGAAAACATCTAATAAACAACTTCAAATGCATGTGCACTAGCTTTTGGAGCATTACTCCGCAAAAAATTCCCGATAAAAATGGGAAGAAACTAACCATCTACTTCCAAAAAAATATAAAGTTCCCAAAAGGAAATTGGACCACGCAAATAAGCACTGAAAGTTCAAAGCTGAAAGCAACAGCTAAGTATAAACGAGTGTTTACATATTACAAGCCCGGCTTTGGTTAAACCGGGTTCAACTGTAAATACCATTTAAAATGGAGTGCTAACCGACGATTAACTATTTTCCAACGCAAACAACATAGAGGTAAAGTTTTGCTGAATGCGTTTGTACTTCAATTTTATTGAATGAGTGTCTGAGTTTATGAATATTATTTTTTGTATTGATACGATCCTAAGTTAATGTTGTTTTTCTAACCGACTTCAAAAAAAGGAGGTGTTTCTCAATTCGACTGTATTCTATTTTTATGTGTTACCTCAGAACTTTTTTCTAGGTGAACCGATTTTGATAATTCTTTTAGGGAAATTATATGTGCGGCAACAAAAGTTTTCTTTAGCACCTGCAACCTAGCGTCTTTTTTTATATGTAGGCGATGAGTTAATAGAACAGCTTCAATTATATTAATTCATCATCTTTACTATTCCAACAGAATATCAAAAAACCAGCGTCAATTTACGAGCGTAAATTAATATGACTCCGAGCTACCGATAAATATATTTACTTCTGAATTGATAACTCAAGTGACTAATGTTGTAAGTGAGCTACTAAGCGAGCTCGGGACTTAGCGCATCCCGACTCGGACAGGTTAGGTTAGAAGGGAATGGCGGGGTCTAAAAGACCCCGCCATCGCCTTCGTGGTTATTTTTTTTAAACCACCCAGAATTAGGAGCCCCGCAAAGCGGGGCTCCGTCGACTACGCTTGTCATTATTCATAATGCGCGGGCATTATGAATAATGCCCCTATTTATTACTTGGTCCATAACGTTGCTTAAGAATTATCACCATGCTGCGTCATATTAACAGTAGCTCGTTTTACAATATATATTCGCTTGAAAACCATTTATTAGACGCTAAAAGTTTGTCGCTTACCTATTAATTATTTAGACAACTAAATATATTTGAAGACGAGAATGACATTTTAAAGAAGCTGCCTTAATTAGCACCCATTCTTTTATATTTGAAAGCTGGTGCTTCGCATGTGGTCCCATATAAATTTGATCAAGATTTGGTTAGTAGTTTTTAAGTTATCCTTAATAATGCGTATTTTTTCCACGTAGTCTACATTGATGATGTTTTAATAATTTCCTGTCACCGTTATTTATATAATATGAAGTAGTGGTATACGAATTTGTGTGGGGTAGGTACCACAACTAAACAGTGAAAAATAAAAACTTTGAAGTACATTCCAAGTCGATTGAGAGCGTCCGGTCTGCACGATTAAGAAAATATTTAGTTGTACTGTACGTCTGTGTTCCGTTCCACATTTAACCCGTCAGCCTTCAAAGTAAAAGTGATCAGGCATCTTTTGGGCACGCTCGTTCCATCACAGACCTCATCCATCGCTTTCCATCAGGCGTGATAGACGTCAAGATCAGGACCATTCGGCAATAAAAAAAAATAATATGTACTACCACTAACGGAGCCAATTCGGGCTCCATTATCAAATCAAATCAGATAAGTAAATGGAAATGAAATTGTATTGTTCTTAAAACTACACGAGCGTGCATTTCAACACAATCGTATTACAGGAAAATGGTGAGAATAAAAAGAACAATTGTTACCAAAATACAGAATACGGCGATTCAACGATTTCAATTTATATTTACACAAAAGTTTTGATATAATAGTATTGAGTTTAAAAAAAAAACCTGTATTTCCCGAAGAGTTAGGCAGAGTATACCTATAGTACAACCACACTTCGCCAGTTATGTTTAAGTCCTATGTAATAGGGGCGAGCCTATTGCCATCAACTGGGCACAAATCAATCAACCAGTAAATTATGTTCAAGTATTTTTTTCAAAGGGTGAAGAGGTAATTGGTCTTCAAAACATTCATCAACATTGCTGTTAACAGGAAAAGTGCTTAAAAGACTGGCAGCTTAGCCACGTTGAATAGTAGTACCTACTGATTCTCTGACCTAAAAAACTTTAATAAGAATCTAATTAACATCTATTTTCGCCGAAGGAGCCTGCTCCTGTACCCCAGAATTTTTATTAAGCTATTTAATCTTGAAATCTTGAAAAAAATGTAGACTGCAAATAAAATAACCATGATATGAGTGAGTGAAGTGTTAGCAAAGATATTAAGGTGGCGAGTTTCTTGCCATTAACCGTCCACAAATCGGAATACTCTTAACTGAAAAATTATGCAAACCCAATACCACTTTGCCTAATCTGGGAATCAGCAGTCACTCTGGTGACCAGCGAGCCAGCCAAATCAAGGGCCGATTAAGGTCTGTATAAAATGAGTCTATTAATCCTTATCCGTGCCACATCAGGTGCAGTGGTGGCCTAGTGGTAACGACCGCGACTTACAAGTTGTAGGTCTTACGTTTGAACCCAGTCAGACGCATTACTTTGTGTAAATTATTTCATCACCACTGCTCTCAAATCGGTGAAGGAAAATATCGTGAGGAAACCGGCATGTCCTAGAACCAGAAATTCGAAGATATGTCACATCTACCACTGCTTCTCACAGAGAAGAGGCCTGTGTCCTAGCAGTGAGAACATTATAGACTGATTATGCCTGCCACATCTAGCTAACAATAGGCTGCGGTTAACCAAGATGCAACGCAAGTCGCTTTCCTTATTAACTTCATATTTAATACGGCGGCAAGGTGAAGTCTAGACTAGTATTACTATCTCAGTATAAGTACACCACATGGTCGTATATGATGAGAGTAGTAGAGAGAGTAGATTAGATGATACAGATTATGTGGGGTACCTAAGTTAAGGCTTGATTTTAGTACAACCTTGATATATATTTGTATAATGGGTGTAGAAATACCCTTAACGAAGCTGAGAGTCACTTGTTCTTCCCGTCATTGTGGTCACTTTTTTGCACTGGATCATACCTGGGAATCTTCTGGTTATGGAGATATTGAAGGTGAAAGGTCCAACTTTTTCTAATATTTTTGTTACGAAAACTAGTTTTAAGTTTTATAACTTAACTTCAAATACCTCAACGACCCCTGTACCGATGAACACACGCAAGCACAATGTTTTGCGCGCGTTATATTGCGCGCTGCCGTAAACAGCGAATTTTCACACCAAAAATAAATGTCGTTTTCCAGCAATTATTTTTGCGCAATTACTTATGGCGCTTCTCTGACCAAACGACCTTGAGCGTTTGGTCCTTCTCTGTTCCGTCGCTGAGTCTCGCTCTGTCCCACTCCCTGCGCACGCCCATTTATCATAGAATTCTCAAACATTCTGGAATTATTTTAATAAAAAAAAGACAAGTGAGCTTTTGAAATAAAATAAAACAAAAATTATTTAGATTTTTAAACTATTCTATCGATCAGTGTAATCCGTAAATTATAAGAACGTCACCTTTAAGAAAAGATGCATGCAATCAATAATTTTAGTCACTTTTTTATAAGGAGATTTTAAATGTATTTACAACACATAAAAATAAATAAGAACGAGCAATGTAATGATAGGATAACGAACATTAATAATGTGCTTTTAGATGTAGTTTATTACCCAAAGTGAAAGAGTTAATAGCCTTTGAATAACGCACTATGGTAAGGTTTTGGTCGGGGTACCGCCTTAATTAGATGCACAGAATGCGTAGATGACAACTTCGTGAGGAGTATTTTTACATCCTGTATACATTTTGGCGATTAGGTTATCACAGTAATTGAAACCACGTATTCTACATTACGTATTTTAAACGTACACAATTAAAATAAAATAACAATTAACATTCTAGCCGTTCGATCGTTTCTTTTTCGTTTTAGTATTTAACAAAATTAAACTTAATTTGTGATTATTTGGTAACAATACCATAAATTTTGTGTTGAATTGTTGATACCATCGCCCCGCGCGTGTCTGCCTTATTATCAAGGGTGGTTTATTTCGTGCCAATGTTTACGATATTTATTTTGTTTGAAAAATTCAGTTATTTTTTTTAGTAAAATTGTTTATTTTATTATTTCAACAGACTGATAACAAATTGTAATAACCGCTGTAGTACTATTTAATGTGGTAACCTAATCGCCTCTCAGTATATATATTAATATAATAAAGCTAAAGAGTTTGTATGTTTGTTTGTTACGCTTTCACGCTAAAATGGCTGAACGGATTTGGATGAAATTTGGCTTATGGGTAGACCATAACCTTGATTAGGATTTAAGATACTTTTTATCCCGATATTTTCACGGGATTGATACTTATGCGGGTTAAACCGCGGGGCGCAGCTAGTGAATAATATTTACTTCATTTCTATCTCAAATAGCAAATAAAAAGCGATGGAAACAAGAATATTGAATCAAACCCCATTTGTAGGTTCCCCCATTCAAAGGAAAAATGAAGCCTTTAATACGTTTGATTTTATTATTGGTGTACAATTTTGTTTCCACTTTAATTTATTTATTTTAACAATACTGCAGCGGGCGACAACAGAAGCACATAATCCATCAATGCATGGTTGCGGCCAAGGCTTGTATAGTACTTTTCTCAAATAATGCGCAGAAATTCATACTTAGTAAATTAATTATAAATATCAGAATCAATGACGAACAACGATAACTTTTCTAGTGCCAATATGTTCATCTGTTTCTTTTTCACTTTAAACAGCTGTTTTTTCTGAGCCAGTCCGAGATTTAAATGTGTTTTTGATTAGTTACCTCCTTGGTTGCCATGGGTCGAAGTAAAAAGTTCGTTCCATTTTTTAATTACACGACAGATATGGATTTTCTTAATAACATTGCCGGCCGCTACTCGCATGTATTTGACCAGTACAGCATTTTCGATTTACCTCGAAGAAGGTTGTTAAAATAATGCTCCAATTTCCAAGCATGTTTCAGGAAAAAACACTTAATTTATTTAATTTAACCAGTAATTAATTGAAAGACAATTACAAAAAGCCATAATTTGGAACCGAAACAATATTTAATTATTAGTATTTAAAGAATTACAGCTGCTTCAAAATCTACATAGCCACTAGCCACAAATCTCTATTTTATCCCACGAGCTCTTTGTCAAGACAAAGAAACTTTGATGCTTATTTAATTTTGTAAGTTAAAGAGAAAACGTGTTTCGGTACCAAGTAGCCGACGATGAGTAGACATTAGTTTCGCATATCAAAGGAAAATTATTTTAATAAAGTAGAAATAACACAGACATGACGCCTGGCTCTGAGAAATTTGATATAGGTACTGCTTGGGCTTCTTCCTCATTTATCATTCAAGAATTTGTGGTTTCTTGTGTCGTGTTTAGATATCGGAACCATCACGTCTACAGAGTTTCGCTAGCTAATTTAATTTGACGCTGTACAGTGCTCACCCAGAACACTAATGAAGGATCTTTGTAAATTCATCCCTTAAAGGGGTTAAAATTAAGGGATGAAAGTTAGTAAAGAGAGATACCTGCTCGTCACATGAGGAAGCACCCTTATTCCAAGAATTTTGGGCAAAAAAGAAATATAATATAATTATGATAATGTTTATAGTAGGATCGCTCCGAGCGTTTTAATAAATGAGGGGGCGAATGTTGTTCGATGTATATTATATTTATACAAAACCCTGTGTATTGTACTGTTGCTATGTTAAGTTTTTACGTCGTACGTCGTTAGTTTTCTGGCGTAAGTTTAGACATGGAATTAGGTAGGCGTACCCTACCC
Organism: Griposia aprilina; assembly: GCA_916610205.1. Lineage (NCBI taxonomy): Eukaryota > Metazoa > Arthropoda > Insecta > Lepidoptera > Noctuidae > Griposia > Griposia aprilina. The sequence continues at coordinate 18,918,083 of OU744285.1, read as the reverse complement.
GTAAAGGCAATATTTACAAGTTGTTGATGTTTAAATTAGATTCGTATTTGTTTTTGTGAATTCGTTTCCAGGCATTGGGAGTACTATAATTGAACAAACAGATGGTTATTTTTTGTATTACGCACACGATCGATAGGAGGCGCCGTTTTTCCCATGGGGGTAGGCAGGAGTCACATATCTCAGAATATCTCTATGTCCAAACATTGCTTGGGTATGATCAGATTTATAAACATGGACAAAGCAAAATAATTATGCAGGGCTTAGATAAATCCCGTCCATTTTTTTCCAGCAATGGTCGCAGGTGGACCCCCACGATGGGGTACACTGCATGACTACATCAACAAGGAATATGATCGTGAATGGGCGCTGTCGGTTGAGACTGGTCATCTCTTAAGTGCCACGGCTTATTTATATTTATAATCTTATATTTTGAATTGTTTCTTACTTACTATTTTTAACCGACTTCACAAAAAGGAGGAGGTTCTCAATTCGTCTGTATTTTTTTTTTTTTATGTGTGTTTGCTCAGAACTTTTTTCTGGGTCAACCGATTTGGATGATTCTTTTTTTATTTGATAGGTGGTGCTGCTTCATATGTGGTCCCATTCAAATTTGATCAAGGTCTGACTAGTAGTTTTCGAGTTATCCTTAATACTGCATATTTTTTCCACTTAGTTTATATGGATGATGTGTTAAAAATTTCCTGTAACTGTTATTTACACACCAAGTAGTGGTATCCGAATTCGTGTGGGGTAGGTACCGCAACTAAAAAGTGAAAAATAAAATCTTGTGTGTCTTTGGTTTTGTATTTTCGATTTTGGCCACCGACTTCCGAAATTAAAGTTATTTTTCACGTCTTTTAGTGTTTTTTTTTTGGAAGTCGGTTTTTTTTTTGTAAAAAAGTTTTTATTTTCATTATTCTCACATATAGAAGCAACAAGAATGATGTACCCAAGATTTCGTAATATCTTGATTTAAAAGAGTGTCCTTGGAGTTTCTTGCCCGTTCTTCTCCATAGAGATCTACGTTTTACGTTTTGGAATGGGCAACTAGTTTCAACTTTCGGAGTAACTGACCGAAGCTTTGACAATTCAAAAGTGCCTGTAAGTGGTTTAATTGAAATAAATGCCTTGACTTTGAAGAAAAAAAGGGTAAAAGCAACTAAAATACTTTGCCAAGAGGATAGAAAGTTACCATGGCTATCTCAATGTGTAAAAAAACAAAACACGACCACCACACCAAATGCTAGCTTCGTCCCTACTCTCACCGATCTCGGCTGTACACGTTTCAAAAGTCCCAACTCTACACGAAAGATAGTGTAGACTTTTCTCGAAAAAAATACTTGAATTATAATGTAAATGTTCTTCTCTTTGATGCGCATTGGAAGCTAATATTTAGCTCTTAGCAAAGGACGTTCAAAAAATGATAAGAATTATACAATATGAATTCTACAACACGTTCCCACTGAGAATTCCCTTTGGAAATACCTAAGACAATATATCTTACACGTAAATCGTATCGTATATATTAACATCTAATACCACTAGGCAGCTAACCTTGCAACGTCAAACCTTGACACCAATTACATTTATCTTTTTCAATTTCATACTGACGTTAAATTCCCGAATTATTTCTTAATTTTTAAGCCGGGAAATCTTGCAAGTGACATGCAAGTGGATTTCATGGTTTTTTTTTATTAGGAACACCAACTACATAATATTATTTTACATTGATCTTCTGTTGAAGATAATTTGAAGTTTATTTAATATAATTAAAGATAAGATAATATATTTTAATTTGATTGAAGATAATTGTATTAAAGTTTGTTAGTAGTGATTGTCAGTTTGCGGATATACTTACAAAAGCATTGTCTAAAGATAAATTTCAATATTTAAGGTCAAAATGAAAAATGATAAATAAATGATAAATGATTTTATTTCTGTAAGTAGGTTTATACAAACACTTTCAACACGTCAATCATATTTTTAAAACTAGATGAGGTCGGCGTTTCCTATCTGACTACTCTGAGAAGAAAGGCCGAAACAAACTCAGAGGTCACCGTCTCTTGTCAAGGCTTGGAATGTTATCATATAACTCAGTTTCCAATTGATTCAGGACTTATGTTTAAAGTTAAGCTTGAAATGTTCTTATATAACTTACTTTTGTATTGATTTAGGAATATAGGTAGGTAGGTATTTAGGTAAGGTCTAAGCTTGGAATGTTATTATGTACTTGTTATTGTCATAATGAGGCTTAAAGTCAGAAAGGGTGTTAAATTCCATTCTCTAATTTTGAATTTCACGCCTCTTTATGTTGCTTGCGCGCTCTATCATATAGCTGTCTCTCTCTATTCCGTGACACCAAGCGACCGCGTATCACTGTACCTAATTACTTGCTACTTTTATAATAAATAGTTATTAAAACCTGAGCTACATTTCCTTACAATATGCTTAATATCTAGCTAAAGTTCACAATAGTTAAAGGCGCACAAAAGTTGAAACCGTGACTCCCAAACTAGGAATACCTGTGACTTAGGAGTCAGTGTTCGACTGCCACTTGGACACTATAAACCCTTATGGAAATTAAGAGCGAGTAAACACATAATATACAGAAAAATAAAAAAAAATAAGTCTCTTAAACGTGGAAACAACTCATGCACATAAGACAGTTTAGGTGGAATTAAGAGGCTTACAAGAGCTAAAGCGCGGTCACTGTCGGATTGCATCGAAAAGAAAGGGACGTGCGATGACAACGTTGGTAATTTATTGCAAAATATGAAGCAATTATGGATTTACAAAAAATCTATTCAAGGTACTAAAAAATTAAAAAACTATTACGTCAGTATGTTACTTGTAGAATAATCTGACAAAAAATCAGAATGTGTGCATGTATATTAGTATGGTTTTTAATCGTTAAAAAAAAAAAACTGAGGTATCTTTGTGATTTTTTTCTATCATATCAAGTTAATTGTATTATGTTTTCAACACACTAACTAACTAGAATATATCCAGAAGAATATCATATATTTTTCTTATTTTGGTTACTGCAGTGGATCATATATTTTTAGGCATTATAAATTTGCGTTTAGGTCATGTAGTCCCCTTAATAGATTAGAATAATAAAAAGGTATATAAACTCCGTGCCCTACCAACGTTATCACTATCACCAATCAGTGTTATGACCCAATAGCATGCAACGAACTTGCATGCTTTTGTGCAAGTACTGGCATAAACAGTCTACTCCAAAAGTACCTCTATGATGAAAGTGTAAACTTCTCTTTAACGCAATTACTCAATAAAGAGAATGAGAAACACATTCATGTGTATTTACATTGTTTCAAATTTGTATCTCACCACTTTTTGCAACCATTATTGTTTGAATAACATTATTCAATTGTGATTGGAAAATCATCGACGAAAATTGATGTTATAAAATTAACCTCAACTGTCAAAATGAAAAACATCTTTATGGTGATTTAAAATTAGAAATTCCGGTTTAAAAATCATAAGTTTCGGTTAATTGTCGGTTGTTTAGTTTAGGTCTTGTATTCAAATAATAAAATTAAATCATTGAATTTGTAAATGAAATTACAAATTAGCTTCCAAAGGTACGTTTCCAAATTCATTTGTTTACATTTTTATCAGATACTTTTCGAACAGACTATATTATATTCCTGGCATCTAACACACTATCTATCACAATCTGAATCATTTTAAAGCCTATTGCTAATCCATTGCTTCATATGTTCGAAAAATTTGTCTGCTCAACAACGTAAATAACGCAATGAATGTTGTTAAACTGTCAAAATGAAAGCCATTCCAGCTGTTAGTGTATCACGTAATTACCCCGCTGTTTTAAGTTGTTCAAGTACTCCACCCAATCGGCTTAAACTGTAGTCAATTTCTATTATTCTAAGTCCATATGGGTTCCCCGTTTTTATGCAACTACCTAACTACTATAAGTAGTCTTTGTTATTGTTAACCGTAATAAACTTAGATAAATGTACTTAATGCACGTTTCTTGTAAGAGTATACCTCTATAAAAACAAATGGAATGAGATCATTGACCTTATAGTGTAGGTTATATTGATTTGACTGTAGGAAAAATCTTTGGGTCAGCTAGTCAGTTGTGAGTTAGACTAGAGTTAAGAGAGCTGACTATTTTATAAATTGAAGTAGGCTTCGCACTTTACAAAATACAAAATTACAAGCTTTGCCCCGCGTATTCACCCGCCCTCGACTCCCGACCCACCGCATCGTATTGCATCGCCCACCTGCGCTCTTAATTCGTTTTCGCTTAGCGTTCTTTCCGACTTTTTTTTCTTTTTACTCGGCTCCTAATACTCGTAGCGTGAGTTGAAGAGCCTTACCCAAGAATTAGTTTATCAAGTGCAAAAACAAATTTTCATATCCGACTGGTAGTTCAAGAAATTAGTGCGTTCAAATAAAAAAACAAACAAACTATTCAAGTATAAGTTATACAGAGTTATTAATTATATCTCGGCAATCCATTATGGAGATGTAGGAGAGATCATTTGCAACAAAATGACCCCTGATGACCCCTATGCAAATGTCAGCCATTTTCGAGTACTTTGTCATTTTATTTATTTATTTAGGATCTCCAACAAAAGATGTATACAATACATGACACATAAAGAAAGGGTTACATCAGGTATTAAGCAGGTGTACACCTTCACTTATAGGAGACCACAGCATGCATAATAAAGTTAACAACCTTAGTTGTTAACTTTATTATGTATGCATTTTAACTTTGTAAGCTTACTTACAAAGTTAAAATATTACTAATAGGTAACATATTGATTTTTATAGAGGTACACAGATTTGAAAAATTCATTAAAAAAAAATGGTATTTATTTTAAATTATTATTACCTGCTTCTACTTCAATACATAATAATCAACTATAAAATGACAATTATCTTTAATAGTTTTACATATCGTTACAATTTTCTATCATTTTGGGTAGGTTATTTGACTAAAATAGTCGATATCTGCAAAAAAACACGAAAGTACTATATCGGCTGAACATTCTAAAAACATGTACAACTTCTCAGCTATCCAACGAGATACAATAAGATACCAGATATCTTCAAAAAAATATAAAATGTCAAATTACTCGAAAATGATTGACAATTGCATAGGGATCATCCAGGGTCATTCAGTTGCAAAGTACCTCTCCTACATCCTCTTAACGGATTGCCGACATATATCCAATAACCCTGTATAAATTTATTCTAATATTAATTCTTCTTATCGTGATCTTGGTTAAGAAAATAAGAATTATTACGTGTTTCTACCTTTCAAATCTTTAAAAACTGATTTTATTGCCATACTTATGTTTAAGTCAATGAACGTGCTAAAGATTTAATATTTAAGAGTCAAAAGTACAAACTATTTGCTAAACTTGAATAAAACAGAGACTCGAAAGTTATAGGTAAATGCACCTTGACATTTAGATGCATAGAAATAGCTGTATAATTATAATTAATTAATCATCGTCCACTAAGTCTTATAATTTGTCCTAGAGAGCAAGTAATGCGTGAAAACAGGAGCAGCATAGTACTGGATGTTATTAAATTTATTTATTTAGCTAGGAGACTAATCAAAATAATGTTTTTATCACTTGTTAACGTTTTTTCAACAAGAACTTTGTTTTTTAAAACAAAATAAAACAAAGAATTTTAATGAAAATAATTTCAAATTTTATTGTATTAAAAAGAGTAAGGTTTGGCAAATGAATGAAAAATGATATCGGACAAATATCCACCACGACCACGCTCACAGATGTCGATTCTTTCATCAAGATTTTCAATCACTTCTTGGCGAAATGGAATTTCTCGATCGCATAGTTTCACGAAATTAAGCTATTAAATGGCCGATCGTGTGATTTAACAAAACTGGATTCTTTTTTGTGGGGCTATGTTAAAGACAGAGTCTATACGGAGCCACTCGAATCGATTGCAGCTTAAAAACACAAAATCCATGACGCGATTAACGAAATAGACCCGCCATTTAGCCAACTTTTTTATGAAAGAATCGACATTTGTCAGCGTGGTCAACCAATCAATCTATAGAGGTATGAGGAACAGGGTGTAAAGCTCACTCATACTCTATGGAAAAGGGAGGATCCTCCGACCAGACGGGTGTTGTGTCTGGTGGGCAACTGCCCGACGGTTGATGTCGGGACGTTCTAGTCTCGCAGTAAACTCTGCTTGCGCGATGCAGGATTTGCGTGACGTCAGTATGACGTGTAGCTCGCATGTGGCGATGTTTGATACCGCTACAAATCAATCATTTATTTTGTTAAACATAGGTATGGTTACAGGTAGTATATTGTCTAAAATATGTGCACTATGTCGTGGTGGACATTTATCCGATATAATGTTTAATTACCAAACCTTACCCTTTCTAATACAATACAAAATTTGAATCATTTTCATCTAAATTCTTAGTTTTATTTTGTTTTAAAAAACAAATTTCTTGTTGAAAAACGCTTTAGATTGTGTGATCAGTGAAGTAACGGTATAATTCACTATGTTATCCTTTTAATACTTTGTTATTTTTATTAAATCCTCTCAAACAGACCACCTGCCATCTTATCTCTTCACCACTCTTGGTTGACTGGTAGAGAAGGCATTAAGCCCGCCTTTGTACCTTATTGTGTGCGAGATGTTTAAATAACTAATAAATAGCGAGTTTCTAAGTCTTTGTATCTGTTTTTTGGCTCATTTGATTATTTATTTATTTATAAGCAAGTTTAAAAAGTAATTTTCTCACATATGCAAGATCTAAAGCCCTAACATTTATTTTTTATTATTATTATTATTATTAGAATGTAGAATGTGTACTCATCACGATTGTGTCACACCTTAGCTATCTATACTTGTGCATATAAACGTATTTATCAGAATAAAAACATTTTAAAAATTTCGTATATCCCAAAACTCCAAACAATTTAAAATTCCCTTAGAAACCAAACAATTACAAAACCTCTCAACCCTTTTGAAGGTCGATTTCGATCGCAAAGCATTTCAACCCTTATGTGTTCGGGGGTCAAAATGACCTTAACCCCATGGGCAGGGTCAACGAACTATCAAGGGAAATGTACGGGTCGTTTGCATTGATTCAAAAGGATCTGCTTGTGAAATATTGTGAGAAGGCCTTTGATATTTTACATTTTTTTTTTCGTGAATTGAATTGAAAAATGTCCGGGTTTTGTCGCGTTAATGTATTTTGAAGTGCTTGGTTTAGGTTATTTACATTTTTGGGTTACAATAAATAAATTGAAATGCAGAGGTTGATAACATTTCCCATGTTGTCAACCTCTGCTTTTCAATTTTGTCATGCAAGAGCTAATATAGAATCGAAGTTTCTAAAATCTTATCTAACTCATGACGACAGGACGTCTAGATGAAACAGAATATGATTAGTTCACTTTAGAAGCAATTACGAGATGGCAACATTGCAATTAGTTGTCTTAAAAGTAAGTAGTAAGCTGCGTAAAAAGTAATCAAAACTGCAACATAATTAATAAATTTGCAGCAATATACATTTATTGCAGTTTTGATTACTTCTTCCATATTACTAAATTAATTGGTGAAATATCTCTCTGTGGTGCACTTATAGAGGTATGAGGAACAGGGTGTAAAGTTCACTCATCCTCCATCGAAAATAATCTTGCGACCAGATTGGTCGTGTCTGGTGGGCTACTGCCCGACGGTTAATATCGTGACGTTGTAGATAATTATGCTAGTTGCGCGGTAAACTCCACTTGCGCGATGCAGGATTTTGCATGACGTCAGTGTGATGCGTACTCGTAGTTCGCATGTGGTGACATAGATGCCGCCACACACTAAAATATTGATTATGAATTGTAATAATCAATATCGTAACAAGTTTCAAAATGCTTTTTTACACCAAAGACTAAATACACCCCCCTCCTAAACATTCTAGTAGAATCACTGAGAAATGTCTGCATAAAAACAAACTGCTCTAGACACGTCCTTGTTACTGCTACTATTGTTAGGCCGAAACTAAACAGACAGCTAATTCAAGGCTAGCCAGCAACCCTTGGCAACCAAACTAAATAAAACATCTGTTTTGTTAGCCCTTGTTAACTAAACCAACACGAGAACTAGCCACAATTTACAATACGAATATTTTTGTTCACTATTTTAACACAAACTGCCTCTCGGAGTGGTTCTTATGTTGACAAGTAGTACTACTAACCTTGGAGCCTTTGGTTAAAGCTCCATCGAAGTACGGCTACCATTTCGAAATTTTAAAAGTCCGGCCTGTTTTTATAATAATTCTTTTTAATCATTTATTTTTTTACAAAATATTCCCTTATATCCGCCAAATTACAAGACCGGATAATTCCCCAACGGAGGAGGGCTGAAAAGCTGGAAATGTCCGGAAAAATATGGACGGATAGTAACCCAACATTTCAAGCAATGTGTTATTCAGTTTTTCCACAGTCCGAATCTGAGTTTATACCCTGTTAAGGGGAAAGCACCACGTTGCCCGCGATATTAAAAAAATCTTTAGTTTTTTGCAATTTGCATGTCAGTTTCTGGTTGTATGTTAAACAAAATATGATTCGCGACCGTAACAAGTACGTACTTACAGAATTATAGTCATTAAAATCATCAATACAACCCTCTAAGTTCATACAATCCTATTGATTGAGATTTATTGCGGTAGTCAGACTTTTGGGCTTCTGAGTACTCGTAACGACTGTCAAAGATCTACGAACGATAGCTGGGACCAACGGCTTTACTTCCTTTCTGAGACACGGAGGGGCTCGATATGTAATGGATAACAACTAGAATATTACTCCAACAGCTAAATAGCTAAACATTTTCTCTTTGCAGCTGATCTAATACCAAACCGACCAACAATTTTTTTCGTGTCAGATAGAAATAATGACCAAGAAACAAGTTCCATACTATCTAATGCCATGCGACAGACCATTAAACAAAAATGAAAAATGATTGGTCCCAGTCTTGCACAAAGGAAAAAACGTGTCAAGAATAATAATGGCATGTAAATAACTTCGGAAGGAACGCCAGATAAATGCTAAGAAAAAGGTTTCGATCGTTTTCATACACATAAATCAGAGGAAAGGAGGTCATTGATCCCTTGGGATGAAATGTGTGAAACAGTACATTCGATAAATGTAAATTTTATTTGATCAATCTAAATACAAGCAGAAGCTAACACTAATTTATATATATATATTATTTACAAGTAGAATATAATAAAAAAGGGAAGAACTCATAGGGCATCAAAAAATTCATCCGCATCGCTGTCAATGGGATAAGTGCCCAAAAGGCTGGCCGCATTGCCACGTTGGATGGTATTGCTGATTCTTTAGGCTAGGAATAGGCCAACCCTCTGTTCACATGAAGAGTCGACCAATTGCTTAGCGATGTCCCGAAATATTCGATGAGCACTCTGACCCCAAGGCCCTAGTGTTTCATCACTCAAACGGCTCAAACATATAGCTCGCAATAAGGTTTATAAACTTGCAGCGTTTGAGGTATTCTGCTTTGGCAGTAGCCGCCCCAGCACAGCCCGCCGTGCTAGGAAGATGGGATGGCACGAGGGTGTCGATACAGGTTGCAACCCACACCAAAGGCCTACCTAAAATCCAAGCCATTATGGTCATTCCATCCGGCCGCTTCACATCGTCACGTGCGTAGCCATTGGGTTATATTCATCGAACACCATATGGTATTCGATGAATACAATATTTGGGTATTGAAATTCAGGAAACGTAGAATTTCCTGCCTACCGGACGAGAACTGATCTGAACTGAATATTATATGTTCCTATATCATAAATAATGAAGTTTGAGCATGACGTGGAACAACGACATTATACATATTACATACCTACATGAATTTGAAGAAATGCCTTTTTGTGGAATCACATCTCACGTATTTCATTGATGACTTTTACATCACAAAAACGATAGGGTTCAGGAACTACGAACCCATTATAACCCATTTACAAGCAATTTGATTGCCCGTTGCATGCAATAAATAGTGACGTTTTTGATCAATTGACATTGCTTTCGTGAAATGAATGGAATGGAATTGGATCATCCGAAGATTATTGAGACATCAAGCAAAACAATTATTATAACTATAATCCTACTTTCTAATATTCTACTAGTATTATGTGTGAGTTAATGTGAAAGTTTGTATGTTTGGATGTTTGTCACTCATAACATCACGCCTGTATTCCCCGACAGGTTAGGCAGAGGTGTACCTATAGTACACCAACATTTCACCAGTTATGTTTTAAGTCCCATGTAATAGGGGGCGAGCCTATTGCTATCAACCGGGCACAAATCCAGACTCCGGGCTGCTACCGAGAAATTCCAGATGCAAAACCCCAATAACACTTTGCCCGACCCGGGGATCGAACCCAGGACCTCATGCTCAGCAGTAGCGCTTACGACCACTAGACCAACGAGGCAGTTTGTCACTCAATCATACAAAAACGGCTGAACAGATTTGGTTGAAATTTGGCACACAGTTTATAACCTGGATTAACACCTATGATACATTTTATCCCGGTAGTCCGTTCCCGTGGGATAATTTCCGACATCCACGCGGTTGAAGCCGCCGCGGTAAAAGCTACTATCTACTATGATATGAAATACCTAGGCAATTAAATCACTCCACAACTGTATATATAACTATACAGCGTGGCGCTACAATGGCGACATTAATTTAACACATGGGTAGGGCTAGTGGCCAGTAACAATAAAAAAATATTCCTGAAACACAAAATACAAATAACAAACAAAATAAGTGTTATCAACAACAGTGTGTGCCTCACGGCTGCGCCAAAATGGTTGATTTCAGCATTAAATACACATACATAAACTCACGCCTTCTTCCCATGGCAGTAGGCAGAAACTACAGAACGCCACCTGCTACGATCCTTACATACTCCTGTTGCCTCGTTTACGTTCATACATCTGGTCATACACGCACGCCGGTTGTGAGTACTACGCACCTGACCTTTCTGAAGAACATCACCAATAAGGGCACTATATGTCTTCCTAGGGCGTCCCGCCCCCCCGGCGTTTCCACTCACATCTGCTTTGTAAATACCTTTTGTTAATCGCCCTTCATTCATCCTCTCAACATTAATCAAATCAAATATCAAATCAAATCATTTTTATTTCAGGACTACACCCATATTGAAATTAAACCAAATTACAAATAAATGAATAAATTAATACAAAAACTTTCTTATTATATTTTTTATTGTTACTAGCCACTAGCCCTACCCAAGTGTTAAATTAATGTCGCCATTGTAGCGCCACGCTGTATATTATTTGATTGTAATATTTTTAATTTATTTGTCTTGTTCGTAAATTTTGTGTATAATTATAATATGTACTTTTCCTACACAACGTTTTTCATCTCACCAGTTCATAATCTTATCTTTGACAATTCTCTAATTAAAAATCATTTCTAATTAATTTTTTATGCTCACATAAATCGCTCGACCTGTTTGTATTGTAATGCGACGACACTGCCGCCCAAGATACAGGATTTTCCTAGTTTGGGGGGCAGGGTACCTACTTTATTGGACTTTCAACCTCTACCTACCTTTTACCCAATCTTTAAAATTGTACTTCAGTTTTTTGTTTTTTACTATGTTGTACACCTTTTGTCAAAGTTTATGTTTTGTGAATAAAAATTATTATTATTAATTATTAATTGTAAAAATGTCTATTTTTATTGAAATTTGACTGTGCAATAACTTGGATTTATGTCTGTAGGTAAATTTGTGCTTGGTTTTAAAAAAAAAAAAAAACTAATGGCGCTGTGAGCCGTCGACCTTGCGAGTCTGTCTTTGCATAGCTTAAGGCGCTTCCCTGACCAAACGACCTTGAGCGTTCGGTCCTTCTCTGTCCCGTCGCTGAGTCTCGCTCTGTCTCGCTCCCTCCGCACGCTCATTTATCATAAAATTCACAAAAATAATGAAATTATTTGAATAAAAAAAGACAAGTGAAGTTTTAAAATAAAATAAAACGTGTATTATTTAGATTTTTAAATTATCTATCCATTAGTGTAATCCTCAAATGAATAGAACGTCACCTTTAGCAAAAGATGCATGCAATCAATAATTTTAGTCACTTTTTTACAAGGAGATTTTAGATGTATTTATAACACATAAAAACAAATAAGAACGTGCAATGTGATGATAGGATATCGAACATTAATAATGTGCTTTTAGATGTAGTTATTTCCCACAGTGAATGAGTTAATAGCCTCTGCATAACGCACTATGACAAGGTTTTGGTCGGGGTACCGCCTTAAAACTGAATAAATGTTCACCACGCACCTTAAAACAAAATCCTTAAAACAAAAAGCGCGAAATAGCTGAAACATATTTTTTTTACGTTTTCAACCCCCATATCTGCGCTATATTCCTACACATACATACACTTGCATGTCTGCTGTCTTTCACACTATTTGTGTCACTTACGATTAGCTGTTTTTTTTTTTTTTTCGGTACAGCCGTTAATTCAAATCATTGACACTGTTTTTCACTAGTTTTTGGTTGTCAATATTAACAGAATCCATTTGGCTGAACCCTATCTTTTAAGATACAGGCTAGTCCTAGTTTAAAAGATAGAGTATACTATTGCATAATAATGTAATATTTTTTTCAAACTATGTATACAGCGCAAAGTGCTATGTTTTTTTTTGTGAAATAATTACTTATTATTATTATATTGAAAAATTTCGAAAAACTGAATCGATAAAAAAAAACAAACATAACTATCCAACCACAAAATTTCACGAGAATCGGTTGAGAAATGCGACCTATAGAGGAGAACAGCAATCTGGACATCCGGACATACGAAAGCATTTTTGCCCAAGCTGAAATGGAGAAGCTTCGCGTTCGCTCGGTCAATAAATTGTGATGTGGTATGAGTATGTACAGTCACCAAAAGAGATAAGTAACCAGGGTCGTCGGATATAGTTGAAGTTTAGTAAGAAACCGATGGATGTTTTCGAATAAAATTTTATTTGATAAACGAACTGTTTGTTTTCTATTAATTTTATTTTATTTTATTCGAAAACATCCCTCGATTTCTTACTAAACTTCAATTATACCCGACGACCTTGGTTACTGATCACTTTTGGTGACCGTACCTTTACAAAAAATAAACTGCAATTTAAAAGAAATAGGGAATTTCTAAACTAGACAAACTTATTAATCTCGATTTCATGAGGTCATTGCCTCCAAAAATGTCTATTAAACACAGTAAAAGTTTTTAAAAGCAACACTTTTTTAATTATGATGGAGCGTCTCATTATTTTGCTCTCTCAAAAGAGCTTTTAAATAAAAAAAATTTGCTGAGAGAAAGAATAAAGTTTGGATATGAGATACAAATAGGTTTAGGGCGATTTAATACTGATACGTTATTTATAAGTTGACAATAGATCTTAAGTTATTCAAGTCTGTTACTTATACAATGGTTTAAAAAGAAAAAAACGCTTCGAAATTCGAAACTTTGATGTTTGTAACCTAGCTCTTCTTACCTTACTGACAAAAATAATTCAAACTCAAAGTCAAAGCATTTATTTCAAATAAACCAATTACAGGCACTTTTGAATTGTCAAGTGGTCGGTCAGTCAGAAAGATGAAGCTAGTTTACCATTCCAAAGCGTAGAAGGTGCCTATGGAGAAGAACGGGCAAGAAACTCCACGAACACTCTTTTTAATCAAAATATTGTTACGAGTACAATAAATTGGTTACATCATTCATGTTGAAATTATACATGTGAGAACGATTTAGAAAGGCGTGCACCTAAAAGCGTCCGTAATAAAAAGACAATAAATCCGTAATTAATAGCAGTTTCAGTGTTTTTTTTTCTACGTGCAATAAACCAAAACAAAAGGCTTTTTTGTCATTTTGAACATAGATTGCAGAACAAAGTATCGTTTAATAAATAATTTTATCTTGAAACGTTCTACGTGATTACTTGCCATAAAAAGTTCATTTGTTCCGTCACATTGTTACAATATATATGCTGGTTTGGAATATGTACTCCATTGTTTAGGAAGCAGCACCTTCCATAAACTTCCAATTTACACCATTTTTTTTTGTAACACTCCTATTTTTACTTTGAAAATCAATAACTAACTAAAGGATCTCGTATATAAAAAAACGTTAAATGGCGCCACTCTCAACAATTCATACAGAAATATGTAAGAGGGAGATTAGTATATATATCGGGGAATAATATTTCAATTCTAGGAACCTACAGGTAAATTTCCATCGAATTGGATAACGAAATCTAAGCTAAAACGAGCCTTATTTCTTTATCAAACTACATATTTATGAAAATGATAGCCTACTCATAACTCGAAGTTACCGATATCGAAAAATTCTGTTCAATGGATAAAGTATTATTAAGAACGTTCTAGATTTAAAGCATTCTAGATTAAAAAACGCACAATGATACTGAAAGAAAAACATCACTTACAATTTTTGAATAGCGATGAGTACTTAATCGAACGAAGTAGAAATATAGTAAGTAGGTTCATGAAATTAATAATTGTAGATTCGTTTATTGAACTGACTAGAACAACGACCTACAAACACTTTAGAGATCTAAAAAATCTTTAAGAAAATCGTTTAGTCTGTCCAAAGTGTAAATTAATCCAGTTAAAGTCTAACGTAATCACTCATTAAAAGGAATTAGTATCACATTCACTTGTATCTTAAACGTTGCAATTTGATCTCAAAACTTTTTTCAACAATTATTTTTTGTTCTTTTTTTAAATGCCACAGAAAAATCATCCGCGACAATTGAGCCTCAATCGTCAAATGAAAAATAAAACGGGTTTAGTTGTATGTAAATAATCAATTCATCATAACACTCAATTTGTAAGTAGTACCTACTACACTACAAATTGGCATCCACAGGTACGTTTACTGATCCATTTGTTTATATGTTAATCAGATACTTCTGGCCATGGGTAAAGTTGTTTAGAAAGTTTTGTCTTTATCAGCTTACGAATGATCCGAAAATCATCCTTCAACAGTGTAAGGTATTGTGTCTACTTTTGTTATTCAGTAATATGGGTATGCGCTGATATGAATAAACCAGTCAACTATCCATCGGCGTGTTTAATTGACGTCCCGAACAGGAAGTATCTCGTTTTTGACCGACTTCTTGAAAAAAGAGGAGGTTCTCAATTCATCTGTTCTTTTTTTAAGAAAGAAAGGTAGAAAGAAAATGTATTTATTGGTACTCGCACAGGATTATCACAAACTAAACTAAACACACTCATAAAAACAAAAAATAAATTAAAATAAAACAAAAGTAAAATGAAAATAACAACAGAAAGTCCTGTATGAGACCAAAAGGCCCTTTTTTTTTGTATTTTTTTATTGTGAATCGGTTTCCAAAATTCTTTTTTATTGGATAGGGTATGCCTCAGGGGTGGTCCCATATAAATTTTATTAACTTTGCTTGGGTAGTTTTTCAGTTAGCTGCAATAAAACGTATTTTTCAACTTATTATTAACATAAATGTTATAATAACTTCCTGTCACTGTTTTTTACATAGCAAATAATGATATACAATTTTGTGTGCGGGTAGGTACTGCAACTAAAATTGAAAAATAAAAACTTATTTACAAAAAAAACAACCGACATCCAAAAAAGACACTACAAATTGAAAAATAACTTTAATTTCGAAAGTCGTTGGTAATAAACGAAAATAAAAAAAATCCAAAGACACCGACTTCCACTATTCGAGTTCTTTTTCAATTTTTTTTGGGAAGTCTGTTGTTTATTTTTTGTCCACAATCATTGAAATATTAAACCAGTCGGTCGTTTTTATTGTTTGTTGTAGTTTAGGCAACTATTAAAGCATGGTCGAAAAAAACAAGGTCTGGCATTCCGGGAGTGACACATGCTTACGTCACTAGTTGCCACTTTATTGCAACAAAACACGAATTACGGAAACATTTTCAGTCACCATTCTGTTAAAATATATATATAAACCATTTAAATTGTCGTTTAATTTTTCTAATCAAACGAAACAATTCAATTTAAACATATACCGACGTAATTGTTAGTTAAAACCTCTTTGCTTTATCGGATTCGCACAGGTAATAAAGGCGATTGGGGAGTTATTATTACACACTACTGGTAACACAGCGGTGATGATGTAGGCTTGTGTCACTCCCGTGACCGGGATGCTATACCTGGCGAAGTTGCTTATTATTTACCCAGTGCGATCCTCTCACATGTTTACCGAGCATCTTATTGAAAGTTTTTCTCTGTCAGAGTGATTTATCTCACGAAAGCTGACTGTTTATTTTGTCGCCACCTATTTTAAGTGCGAAATGTATTGTTTTGATTTGTGAGAGGTCTGGAAGAATGTGTACGTTATATTGTATGAGGTAGACGGCACTGGTTGGTGGGGCACTTTGCACTTTTTATCTGTTTTTTTTTTCTTTTTTTGTATAGATATGTTGTGTTGTGTGCTTTATAGTGTGTTCTACATAAATGTATTTTCTTTCTTTTCTTTAGGTAGGGGGGCCAGTTACAGATAGATTCTCGGTGTTCTCTCATCATGTTTTTATTCTTGCTATATGTTAATGACTTGCCTAGTGTAACTTCCCACAATTGCATACTATACACTGACGATACGATCCTCATTATTATAAACGAAAATGACGAAATTGTTGAGTACCAAAATGAAATAAAATTATTACATGGCTTGAACACAATAATCTTCATATTAATATTAACAAAACAAAAATGGTACAATTCCAGACATATAACAGTATAACTTAAAAAACAATATGGAAATGAGATAATAGAAGAGGTCGATTACGCAAAATTATTGGGGATAATAATTGACAAAAACTGTAACTGGAAATCTCACATTGATGATCTGTGTATGAAGATAGATAGATTTGTATTCGTTCTATATAGACTAACACGTGTGGCTAGTGTTAATGCGGCACTATGTGCATATCATGGCTGTCTCATCAATTTTGCGCTATGGCATTATAATATGGGGTAATTCGGTTGAACTTGAAAGAGTGTCTCGAGCTCAGAAAAAGCATATACGCTCAATTTGTGGAGCGCATCCACTGGACAGTTGTGTTCTACTATTTAAAAAACTTAAAATACTGCCACTTCCAACACTATAAATTTTTGAAATTTGTATCTTTGTTCACCAAAACAGACATGAATTTGACTTATTTAATGATGTTGTATCCAGACCCAGCCGCAAAGTGCATATGCTTAATGTTCCTAGGCGTAGAATTAAATTGTTTTCTAATAATGTATACTGCATGCCCATTACTGTTTATAACAAATTACCTGATGGCTTCAAAACTCTCAGCCTCAGAACATTTAAATGTAAATTATTTAAATTTCTTTCAAGCAAATATTATTACTCGACTGAAGATTTTATGAATGAAAAATTTACCTAAATATTTGACATTATTGCCTATAAATCATATTTTATCTCCTTGACTTGAATTTATTAATCTTTTTTACAACTATTGTTCAATTTATTTAAATTATATTGTAACTCTAATTCTAAATTAATGTTAATGTAATGATGACCCATAATTTTACAAACCATATTTGTACGCCGGAAACGGCAGAATATTATGATCGAAATACCTAATGAACATAACAACTTTGTACAATATTCTGACAATTGAATGCATTCCATTCTATTCTATTCTATTCATGCCCTATTTATTTAGCTACCAATTTTTTAATGTAGGTAATTTTGTTTTTTTTTTAAACGCCCCGGCGCGGCGGCGGCTGGCTCTTGTAACAGTATTATTTTAATCTTACTTCAGTGTGGAAAGAGATGGAGCTATACGTCCTGTATATCTCCGTCTGGTGGTGGTAGGCCCCGTAAGTTCCCTTACATTACTATAAGCATGCTTTTAAATGACAGGTAGACTTGATTATTATACAGAGTGGTAAGGAGATCGACGCGCAAATTGAAACCATGAAATCAGCACATGATTCTAGACCCCCTAGGGTAGAAAATTTTCGCCGGTTATCAAAAATAAAATCAGTTGTTTCACAGAAAAGTACAATACCTACGCAGTCAACATGTATGGAACAAGTATTTTTTTTTAAATATCTTACGTACAATTTCAACGTATGGAGTTCAGAATCGTGTATTGAATCCATAGTAACAGGTTGCATGTCCCTACCACCCGGTATACCTGTGATCTTGCAGGTAGGTACCCATTTTAAAGATTTTTATCTATCAAACTAGCTAACTGTTTGGTTTGCACAATACTAAGTACTTAGTATTATTAGTATTCGTATTAGTATTCAAACAAGTTTAAAATAAGATTCTAAAGAATACTACGTTTATCTAATAATAACTGGGAGAACGGAGATCTTAAACACGTAGTATTCTTTAGAATGTAAATATATTTTATCAAGGAATTATACACCGGCAGGCCCTAGCTCTGCCTGTCTACTTTTTAAACAAACTACCATCACTTTTCCTTTCGAATCTTATTTTAAACTTGTTTGACCGCTCGAGGCAAACCAACGATAATATATATCCAGCCAGTCAACATAAGGTTGACACATGCAGACAACCTCTACAGTACTCAGTATACCTGTTAAATCACCAAACTTAGCTGAATATCTTTGTAATATGTAAAGGTTGAAGCCAAAACTTAAATGGGGATCAGATTCACGACCTCTCGGGCGCTAAGCCTTTTGCTGATTAGAGATATATGGAACTTTATTGAAATTCTGTACCAACTGGGCAAATAAGAGCACAATTTTTTTTCACTGTTGCTCAAAAAGTCTGTCATTGTAGCGTACCAGAGCGGGGATGATATAGCATATTTTCCTCTAGGGGAAAAAAAATATATTTTTATTTTTGTCTATTGCCAACGAGCCTACAATAACGAAAAACTCTTTATTCATAACTAAAATAATCATGAATAAAGACTCGACTTATTACGGTTTCATAAAAATAGGAGAACGTTTTATTTTTGAAAATGGAACTAAAAGCGTCGATGTCTTCGTGCATTGCGTTGCGGCTACAGAAGAAATGAAAAAGTAAACTATTTAATATTGTGTTGGATTATTTTATATTCTCGCAATCGTAGTGAAAAGTAGAGTCTAACACACGGCGCTTAAAACCCATTATAACTCGGTTTCTATTAACTTTTTTCAAAAACAACCTCGTATAAAATGGTCATTTTAGCCCCTTGTATAAAAATCTACTATTTTTATTTTTAATTGTGGGAAGCTTAGGATCTATAATTGTGGATGCTTAGGAGAGGTATACATGTCTATCAAAGGACGAACTTCGGCTGATGATGACAAAAGTACCTCGTTGGTCTAGTGGTCCCAAGCACTACTGCTGAGCATGAGGTCCTGGGTTCGATTCCCAGGTCGGGCAAAGTGTTATTAAGCTTTTCCATCTAGAATTTCTCAGTAGCAGCCTGAAGTCTGGAATCTGTGCGCGATGGTGGCAATAGGCTCGCCCTCTATTACATGGGACTTAAACATAACTGGCGCAATGTGGGTGTGCTATAGGTACACCTCTGCCTAACCCTTCAGGAAAACAATGCGTGATTTTATGATGACAAAAGTATCATCATCCATGATTCCTATTGTAATCGTCCATGATACCTATTGTAGGTAATCATCCCCAATTCCTTCAGTCATTGTAAAAATTACATGAAAGATCTCACGGGCGCGCCAATCCTGGCTAGTACTTGATCTATCAACATTACGATGAAAAGCCCTAGTTTGCCAACAACAAATAATTATATTATACTTATTTTCTAAAAGCCCAAAGGAAGTTTTCATGTTGATTTATTGACCTAGAAAACAAGAAACTTCAACTTTTACTGCCCACTTTTTTATATTAAGTTACTACAAATTATGTCCTACTTATGTGATGACTGAAACTTCAGAATATTGCTCTTTATTTATTTTTGTGTTAAGAGGTACTTACAACGTGAAAAACGAACGATGAACGTAATAAACTTTTTTTTCTCCTTTTTTTTTCTTACTTGACAACTTGAACGATACTGCTTTGACGATAGTGTAGCGGTATCAACATCGCCACATGCGCGCTGCACGTCATACTGACGTCACGCAAATCCTGCATCGCGCAAGCAGAGTTTACTGCACGACTAGCATATATACAACGTCCAGACATCAACCGTGGGGCAGTTGCCCACCAGACACAACACCCGTCTGGTCGGAGGATCCTCCCTTTTCCATAGAGTATGAGTGAGCTTTACACCCTGTTCCTCATACCTCTATAATAGCATACAGGTTGTAAAAAAACACATCACATAGCCGTCAACTACGCATTCTGTACATCAAACTAAGAAACATTGCACAAAAATAATTGCTGGAAAACGATTTTTATTTTTGGTGTGATAAATCACTGTTTACCGTAGTACGCAACTCAAAACATTGTGCTTATGGGTGCATGCAACGGTACAGGGGTCGTGGAGGTATTGAAAGTTGTGTTATATCATTAAAAACTTATTTTCGTAAAAAAACGTTCATAAAAGTTGGCATTTTGACCTTCAATATCTGCGTAACCAGAAGGTTCCCAGGTATGGTCCAGTACAAAAAAAGCAATGACGTGGAGTACCAGTGACTCTTGGCTTCGTTAAGTGTCTTTTTACATCCGTTATAAGTAAGTAGAGAATGATATTTTCAAGAATTCTATTTTATTCACAACTAGCTGCTGCCCGCGGCTTCGCCCGCGTCGATGTCGGAAATTATCCCACGGGAACGTGCTACCGGGACAAAAAGTTACTCCTTATAACTTTAGCTATCTGCCAGTGAAAGTCCGGTCAAAATCGGTCCAGCTGTTTCGGAGATTAGCCGGAACAAACATACAGACGGAAAGATAGACAAAAAAAATAAAAAATGGTATTTTGTTCTAAGTACCGTATATACTAAAAAACAGTTATTTTGACATTACAAACAGACACTTCAATTTTGTATATTCGTAGTATGTACTATAGATTAGGTACGACCAGTTTTTTCATGTAAACACGAATTTAAGACTGCTACTTCTGAACGTGGGGTTCCCAAGGTTGGGTAAAGTGTTATTGAGTTTTTCCAGGTGTAATTTCTCAAAAACATTCCAGAGTCTGGATTTGTGCCAAGTTAACGGCAATAATCTCGGCCCTTATTACACGGGACACATAAACCTACGGGAAATAAAGGCATATTTCTGAGTTACGTTATAAAGTAATTATACTATTTGCTCTAAATGTAAGTATTAGTTTCCTAAACTGATGTCCACACGCAGGCGCGATACAGGGGGGGGGCAACAGGTGTGGTTGCCCGCCCCCCATTTTTTTTTTTTGGGTTTGATATCATCAAATGACCTCTCCCGCTCTGGGCGGAGCAGAAGGGCGCATCAGACTCTTACTGACTAAAACCCACCCGTGTTCCTTCAGTTGCCTGTGCGCCAGGGTCACGGTAACTCTTTCGAACAATCCGCGACCCCGGCAGACCCCCCCCCCCCTGGGCTTCGACCAAACTGAGCCTAATACTCTAAATTAGACATAAACATTGTTTTATAACCTGTATTTTTACTTTCTATCTATACAGTATACTAAAATATAGAAAAGTCGTAGTCATCTTCGAAAAGGGGGGCCACATTCTTGAGTTTTGGCAAAAAATAGGTGCCGAAAGTTTTTTTAAAAGGCTTCACGGTTTGAGAACCCCCCTTCCTTCCTTAGAGAGAAACATTTGCCCCCCCTTGAGCGAAAACCTAGATCCGCGCCTGCCCACGAGAGCGTTACAGTGACCTACATCCTTTAGAAACACGAGTTGCCTAAGTTCTAAGTTAAGACCTGTCTCACGTACAACTTAATTCCTAGATCAACATAGGAGGGTTTGCTACTTATTTACATAAGGTGGTAACTTGGGCGATGAAAGGGGACTGAAGTTTTAGTAAGATTTCGTTTAGAACCTTTGGGCACATATTTCAAAATTGTTACTGTTGTTCTAATTTTAATTATTTTATTTTGTATTATTTGATTGGTACACCAACGACTTATTCCCTAGAACATTAATATAATAAAAAATAAAATATGCATTGAGTTATGGTGAATTAGTCACTTACAGGCGTGCACAGCCCTTACATAAAAATAGCTTCTTAAATATACGTTTTAACAAGATTTTTTACTCGTAGTAAGGATAGAAAAATTCATTAGAAACAAGAACAAAACATTAAGTAAAAAACAAAATCATAATCTAAATTAGAATCAAATATAAAAATTAAAATTATTATTAGAATCAGAATTAAAATTAAAACATTAAGAATAAAATCAAAAAAATAAACAATAAAATTTAAATTTAAAACGAAAAAACAAAAACAAATTGAAAACTTGTATTAGTATATTTCTCTATAAAGATATCTAAGAGGCTTCGAATATTGAGTAAATAAAGCACAGTCAACAAAATAATGCAATCCATCCTCTTTGCAGTCACTATATACGGTAAAGCCTGCACGATGCAAGTTACAAACCTGAGGCATACAAATAATGGAAGCAACAAATGACGTGCATCGTCTAAACACTGTTAACAGAGTAACTTTTATTGTTGCTCCAACTTATGGTATGCCACAGGCAATTAAATCACATCGTGTAAATTGGGCTTTATTGTGTTAAGCTTAAGACACACTTAGCGAGCCGTGTTGAAGACTTGACTACTCAATACACATAAAGACACCTGCATTAATGAAGTAATGCACTTAAAAAATGGTCAATCTATGCAGTCTGTCCAGCAAGGGTTAATCAGTAATATTTATCATCGGCCTGCATTCGTGTCTGGGGGTCTACTCTCTCAGTCCGTCAATAAAAAAAGATACGGCCCCGTCCGAAAGTTGGTTGATCCATCAAAACAAGTGTCAAATTAAATTTTGCGGACGAGCAAACGTACATCGGGAGTAGGGAAAACTGTCAAATCGTGGTGTCATTCATTCTTAGTTCGGGCCCCAAACTAATCTTATGTCTGTAGGTGATACGGAGTAGGAAAGACCCGTAATTACGGCCAGAACTACGGACTTCGTGCTTAGGGAGTAGGCCCCCTTTTTTGTTAACTGCACATTTTCTTAACACACTTGCCAAGTATTTCAAGCTAAAAGATTTTTTTTACCTTAATCCTTACCTTCTTAGCAGGATCTTTATGCTCCTGCACATATTCCTTCTTCAGAGGTTCGGTCTGCAGATCAGGTAGAGAGTGACTGATGCGGATGGCAGCTTGGCGGGAGAGGGAGTCGCAGTTGCTTTCCTCAGAGTCCCTCCGTGCCCTGCACCAAAGGGATCTGTTAAGGAAGGTGAAATATGATGATAGTGATTGATCAAGAAAAACAAGTGGTTTGATTTGGTAGAAAAGAGAAAATGACTTAAAGAAAATATAGGAGAAGATCTGATAATGACTAAGTTGAGAAGAGAAGTTGAAAGCTATACATGTACAAATTAAATTAACTGGCAAAACTTCATAGATGTGATGGGTATCTACATACAATCAATCAACTGAGTCTATCGCAGTCCATGACCGGACATGGGCCTCTCCCAGGCACATGTAAGCATAAGCAGTATCTAAAAACGATAAAACAAAAAAAACTCATACTCCAATGAACTACGGGGTCAGTGACCGTAGGTTGTATTTTATCTTGTTTAGATACGAGAAACTTATCCTGTCTGTGAAGTTTTGCCAGCTAACTTAATTTGACCCTCTACAACTAATTGGAATTCAAGACTTTAAAAAACTGCAGGATTAGACTAAAACTTAAAGTAAGTCAAAATATTAAATTACTAGTTAATAAATAGGTAGGTACTTGTTTTACGAACTACTGTCTAAAATGTTGTAAATATTGATTAAATAAATACATATGGTGAAAAGGTAAATAAAGTAAATCTTGATTTCTCACAAAACATTGTGTCAATATGAAAAGTTCCTTATGAGCTTTATTTGAGCGTCTTTCAAACTAAATACTAAAAAACAAGTTCCATCTTAAATTGTCAAAGACACTAAAGTGAAAAGCACTTCTCAGGAAATTCACATTGCAGATGTTTAAAATTCCATTTCAATGCAGTCTGCAGAAAGTCTGCTAAACATGCAGTCAACGATAACATCATACTTCCGACACCTGAAGTCTATTTTAAATATTCAAGTATAAAGGAACATGAAGTGCTAAACCGAAAATGAATGTGAGTAAATATGAACTTATATAGTGAGCTTTTCAAAATATGGATATTGCTGTGACTGGCGTATAACAGATTTTGAAAATGGAAGCTTCTATGTAGCAACCTTTTTAAAAGGATTTATTTATTTGTCCAGCGAATCTATTCTGTAAACTTGTGTGCTTGAAGTGAGCCGTCACTCCACCTGATGCTAAAGATCGCTAAAGATTGACAGGTCTCTTCAAACTCACTTCAGCTAAGTTTTCACGGTAGTATTTCGACAGAATAGCATTACAGGTATAGTAAGGAAGAGAGTTTAAGGATGGCAGATCACTTCTGTAAAAATCTCATTAAGAAAACTTACATGAAATGAGTTGCCATTCCGTCTGATGTT
Organism: Griposia aprilina; assembly: GCA_916610205.1. Taxonomy (NCBI): domain Eukaryota; kingdom Metazoa; phylum Arthropoda; class Insecta; order Lepidoptera; family Noctuidae; genus Griposia; species Griposia aprilina. The sequence goes on along the minus strand of OU744285.1, from coordinate 18,893,436 downwards.
AGAGATTGCCACCAATATTTTCACGGCGAGATTTTAACATAATCGATCGGCATCCTTAAACTCTCCTTACTATTACCGGCAGTTATACTTAGTAGAGGAGACACACAACATTACATGCAATATCCAGTTTTCCACCTCGTTTACTCCTACATATCTATGCTTTTTTATAGGTCCATAGTCAAAGTCTGCCTCCAAGCATCGTTTTTATGTTGTTCCGGTTTGAAGGATGTGACTCAGCAATAGAAAGGCATCTGCGATGTCGGTGGTACTACAGATGACGGTGACGATCGCCTTTAAAATGAAAAATACTAATGTTTCACCTACCTTCTCACAATCCACCTCCACATAGAAAAACACTGGTAGCCAACCGCAACCAACAGTACAGCGGCCATTGCTAACGTTACGAGCACAACAGTGTCCTCTCCTACTTTTACCCATCATCCCCCTTCCACTTCATTGCAGCCCGAAGTACTGCTACCTCTGCCAATATAGACCTTTGCTGCAGCCTTTTTTCTTCTTCCCTAATACTATTAGCCCTTGTTCAACCTACCTTCCAACAATCCACCTCCAAGTAGCAGCACATTGGTAGCCAACCGCAGCCAACAGTACAGCGGCCATCGCAGCCAGTAGCAGAGCTGCTGCGTAGTCTACTGAGCTGCCGCGCACCGTCGCCGGCCCTTCCAAGCTCTCGGCAGGCCACACTCCTGGGAACAATAGAAAAACGTTTAAAACAAGCTGTTCTTGCGACTTCTTTCCATACAATCATACAAACCGTTTCACCCTCAAAAGGGTGGTTTTACGTCGTCGTGTTGATTTTCAAGTTTGTGGATTGTATGATAATATGACAGTCATGAAGTGGTGTGGAGAGATTTGGGACGTCATAGATTTAAAATAAATAAGTATTGCACGGTATTTCTTTTAAATCGATGATGTATCTAAGGCTATAATGATTATTTTTCCTGCTGCTTTAAACAAATAGGTACAGCCTATTCAGATAACGATTAACTGACAAATGCGTGCACTGACTGGACAGGTCCACTCAATCTGTGTGGTTCTTTCCTCAAAAGACCATTTCAGATACCAATCTACATGGTCTTCATATGATCTGACCAAGATTATGTCTGGACTTTAAAAGAGACTGTGACCTCTGAGTTTGTTTCGGCCTTTCTTCTCAGAGTAGTCAGATAGGAAACGCCGACCTCATCTAGTTTAAAAATATGATTGACGTGTAAAAGTGTTTGTACAAACCTACTTACAGAAATAAAATCATTTATCATTTATCATTTAACTGAATCGACATTTAATCCCTCTGGAATTTTCGGAGTTTGTAAGTTACGAAGACCACATTTGTATACGAACAATACAACATAAATGCTACTCTTTCATATTTAATGAAGGCGCGCTAATAGCCATTCAAATGCTGTGTTCAAGCTGTAAATTGGACCCATTTAACATCAAGCATTTGTATTATTTTAGAAGTTTTAAAAAGTAATAAATATGAATAAAAACCAAAGGATTGTAGTCATTATCACTCACCTAATATAGCAAAAATCAAGAAGTTACAACATATAATACATACAAACAATGTATACATCACGAAAGCACAACAATACTGAAAGGTTCACAGTCCAACCATCTTACATCACTGACCTAACTCAACAACCTACATATTCCTACATTAACACTTCAAAACATACGTGGGAAATATTGCACCTGAAGCCCTGAAACATTGAGGTTAGGTCTTAATAATTTACAATGACACCGTGACATTCGATATTCGAATATAGATTACAGTTTACGGTTCAATGCTTTGTTTATATTTATTTAACGAGAATCGATGTTTAATTTTCCATGAAAATTGTGTTTTTCTCGGAACGGAACTGAACTTGCTGCGCATTTTATTGTTGGAAAATAATAATGTAGTGTTTTTATTGAATTTACTAGTGGCTCTGTGAGCTTTAGACCTTGCGAGTCCTTTCACCTTAAAAAAAAAAGCGCGCGCTTAGAGCGCGTAATGGCTGAATCTTGTTTTTTTTACGTTTTCAACTCCCACATCTACGCCATTTTGAAAAATTTCGAATGTCCATAATTAGAAAAGAAAAGAGAAAGAAAATGAAAAAAAAAACATAATTATCGAACCTGCTCACAGAATTTCACGAGAATCGGTTGAGAAATGCGTACTGTAGAGGACCGGAGGAACAGACATCCGGACATATGAAAGCATTTTTGCCCAAACTGAATAATGCTGCAAGCTGATAAACTATAGAAAAATACGAATAAATTTCAATATTGTCGCCCATAGCAAGTAGCGAGCTAATTTATAGCCTACAGGCTGACCGGACTTATAAGAAATATCTATGCAAAATTTGAACAAAAGCTATGCGGTAGTTTTTGCGTGATTCTGGAACACATATCAGACAAACAGACAAAAATTAAAAAAAAAAAAACTGCATTTGAATCGTTCCCAGACCTTGCAATAATTACTTTAAAAATAAAACAATGTACAGATTTGACTTCGCTAACATTTTATTATATAATATGTATGTATAGACTTATCCTTGCACTGGAACGCCATCACCAATTACACTAACGGAGCTTTCCATCCAATTTATGAAATTATGTCCAAAAAAAATGGAAGAATGGATAGATGTATCCCTCAGTAGCCCGTGGTGTGTATTGGAATTGTGTTAATTTTGGTGTACAATAAAGCATATTATATCTATCTATCTATGTATGCTGGGCAAAAACGTCCACTTTCTCCTTCCAAACCTCTCAATATTGTGCTATTCCTGCCAATTTTTCATATAGGATTGTCCATATTGTCACGGCTCGGACGTATGCAATCTCGACTTCGGTGTTGTCCCTCAGACAATCAATAACTGTCAATCTTTGTCCACGTATCCGGGTGCATTCGAAGGGCATCGCTAGTCTGTTCGCATTCCAGTCTGGCGTTTTTGTCTTTAAATTATTTGTAAATTGAGATATACCTAAAACGAATGGTAAGGGAAAGAATGAAAGAAAAATAGTTTTTTATTGTTTTGTTATTGTATTTTTGAAGTGAAAACTTGTATTGTTTTGTTATTGTATTTTTGAATCGAAAACTTCTTTAGGAACGTTGAGCGATTTCTGTTAGGGGAAAATTTTAAGGATTTACGTCACCGACATGCTTATGTTAACAATATATTATTATCTTTAGCTATGCATAGTTTGAGTTATCACTTCTGTCGGCAGTCCCCAGCCTATATTTCTTTTTTTGTATTGTATTGTCTTGTAAATCGAGCTGGTGTAAGCAAATCCACGTCTGAGCGCGAAGTGTTTATCTAAGTAAAGTTTAGTTGAAACTTGTAATTTTATTGAATAACTTATGCAAAAAAAAACAAGATTTAATTTTATTAAGTTCCTCACGTTTGCCAGCTATTTGCTGCAACTTGCAAAACTAGCCCAACTTTATGCCATGAAACACACTTCCTACACCAATTTTCCTCGTTTCCAAATCAGTCTTACAGAATTCCTTTTACACCCCACATAAATAATATAATGTACAAAATTGGGTTGTAATTAGACCACAAGACGAACCTTGTATTAAAGATATCAGATACGGAATGTGGGTACTTGTATAGACCTAGTTATTCGTGAAATATGACGCCAGATTCCAGACACAACAAAATTATGATTTGTCACAAAAGGTCGTTTATGTTGTATATTTAACGATACTTATAACCTTTTTTCCACCGCTAAACGTCGTTTAGCAGTTTTTCATAATTACTGAACTTTAAAACGCAGAATTGCATATACGTTTTGCATTTATCAATGCAATTGGTCAACGATTAGAGATTATGTAAAACAGCGTCGAAATGAAACGTCAGATTGTTGATTTTATTTATATTTTTTTTCACTCGGGGCTGTGTGCGTCATAACAAAAATAACGGCGTCCGAAACAGAAATAAATCATACAAGTAATATGAGTAAAAATGACCCTAACTTAAGTGGAAACCGTGATTAGAAGGACAATTTTAATAAAAAGTTACCAGAGTTTTATGAAAGTCAGTCCTAAAAATACTAAATAGTCAAGTAACGGCAATCCAGCTGAACAACGTTCAGCTGTTTTACATAATAGAGCTGTTTTGTAAAACAGTTAGCGGTTATGTAAAACAGCTAATTAAACAATACATCTGCGACATATTATGCAAATATAAATAAGGTTGTAAGGTGTTAATTTATCAATTTAGTTACCAGATATGTCTCAGTGTCTGGAACATAGGATTCAGGGCTAACCTTATCATATTTTACTATGTAGTAGACTTTTTTATTTTCAAACTTTAAGTCATTTCAAAGTTAAAAGGTACTTTTGAACGTCGATATTTACAAGAAAATAGAATTGAATCTAGTCCCCCTTCCAAAAGCTAGCCTTTGTATGGAGAAGAATGGCCATGAAACTCCATCGTTACTCTTTTAAAATATTTTGCAATATTTTTTTTACATTAATCATATAATTTCTGTCTATAACCAAAAAAAAATATGCCAAAATCAATTATTCTGTAAGCCAAATAACATAAAACAAACTATTTTCACCATTATTATAGATCAAATTCTTCAAATAATTCACATGCATCAAATAAATAGTGAGCTCGTTCATGTGGCTCGTATCCCAGACTATGATTCATATCCCGGGGATCAAGATGTCGCTTCCCTAGATTAGGAAACTAAAGACAGTGACTTCGTTTAACATCGTTATCTCTCGCTCTCAATACCTACACACACCCCCACATAGGTACCTTTATAGGCCACATCATAATTATATACATTTATTAGTAAGTAGTTATCTTAATAATAATATTCTGTGCTCGTCCTATAACTACTGATATATGTTCAAACTATAGGCGAGGACGCTGGCACCCTAAACACAAGTTAAATCTTACTTTGGGTGCCAGAGTTCATCGAAAACCCTTTTTCCCTTAATTGTAACGCTGAATAATGTTTTAGTTAAGTGTTTTTGTACAACTGAAGGTAATTTTTTTTTTTTTTTTAAATATTTTTTCGTGGACCCAATAAAACATATAGGACCCAATGTCTTTTGTTACTTGTAAGAATGCCTCCGAATCTGGCGTTGCTTTACGTCCCATAAATGCCGCGTAGACGCTACGATGACGACGCGTAGACACTGCGTTAATATAGCGTAAACATAGATTCAAAAGTAATGTAGCGTTTGGAACATTTTCGTCGCGAAAACTCTGCGTATACGTTAAACGCTTACGCTACATGCCAAGGGTGCCTAATATTCAAAGGATAGGTTTACAACAAAAGACAAATTGAAGTGGAAATTAACAACTCACAGATAGAATTGAAATTAATTTTAATAGTTCAATGAAGTGAGAATGTATTGTGTTTGCCAGAAGCAGATTTGAAATAAAATAAATTACTATAGTTCATTAAATCGTAATTTTATACGTTTATCAGAAATTGGTGCAAAATTATTTACAATTGCATAAGAGTTTGGCCGTTTTCACTTTGATCGTGTATTGTAGCGGTCATAAGAAGGCCGTTTCTAAGCGGAACCTGTATGTGGTATTACTGACAAGTTCATGACTTAATATTAAGAGATGACAAAAGGTAAAACTCTAAGCTACTTACTTTTGCCACAAGACAGCTGCGGATTGTTCGAAAGAGTTACCGTGGCCCTGGCGCACAGGCAACTGAAGTAACACGGGTGGATTTTAGTCAGTAAGAGTCTGCCACGCCCTTCCGCTCCACCCAGAGTGGAAGAAGTCATTTGATGACGTCCCACCCAAAAAAATAAAAGGTGCCACAAGACAAAGTAAAATCAATAAAACTATGAATGTTGTAAACAGCTTAAAACAATGCCCTTAAAACTGAATACTAAAAACAACAAAGTCCTAGTTAAAATATCCGAAATCAAGACAAAAGGTGAAAGCCTAGAAAGTGTTGTTTTTCTTTAAAAATCGGTCACAAGAATGAAAACTTAGATTTCACAAAAAAATATCAAATCAGAGCTGCTTTTGAAACAAAATCTCTTGTTTACAACGCTTTAGGGATTCTTAAAAACATTATTTATATTGTAACAAATAAAATCCCTCTCACAAATTATTTGACACCCTGATTATGCTTGAGACTGGCTCATAATAACAAAAAGTTAAAAAACTTTCTTAATTAAAATCAAAAGCAACAATAAATATGTTCGGACTTTTTCTGTCAAACAAGATTCGTTATCAGTAACAAGTATAATAAAAAGAAGGAAAAAAAAATCATTAATTCATTACACTTAAATGATTTGATCAAATTTTTCCTCCTACCCAATTCTTTTAAGAAATAGCCCGCCTAATACCGATACGTATGAATAACGAAAGAGCATATTGAATAATTAATCATCAGACTCTCGTAATGACAATATTACTTATGTTTTCAAAACATTAATTTATGGAAGCTAACTTCAACATACTTGAAATAATAGTAATAATAATAATACCATTTATTTCAGGCGACACAGGCCCATAGAAAAATACCTTAACCTAAACATACATATTTTTATATAAACAAAAGTTGTGTACAAGGCTTAACACTATGTTAGTAGCGCTTCACTTTGCACTAGCTTAACTTTGTGCTGTCCAGTGGAACTTGTCCGCGGAAGCGACGGAACATCACGTCCTGCGGCCAAAAGTGTTCTTCCATGACGAGGGGGAGATAACGCTAAGAACATCAGTCATCATCTTAAATTTACGAAAATCTCAATAATGGTACAGTCCTCTAATTTGCTAATTTAATTTGACCCTGCGTAAGAAAGAGATAGGTATATAAGAAACACTTGTTCAACGTTTCAAGCTTCTAGACCCAGTGGTATAGGCTCTGTGTTGTCTCTCCATGAATAAAAAAAATATATTAAGTAGGAACAGTCAGCGGCGCTAGGGACGCACCGCGCCTCAGGACGATTGCCAAAAAGCAGTATAAACCGGTTTAAACCAAGCAAAGGATGCTTTGCGCTCTAGGCCGACGTCACACCTGCACTATCTATATGTGCACTCACACAAATGCAAAGCTCAGCTTAGATCTCGCGGACTGTAAGCAGCTTTTAAAACAACAAAAAATCATATATTTTTGTCATTTCACTGAAGTTTTATTTTGTTCTCAATTGTCTTTGTTTCATCAATCTTCTTTGTATCATTACTTTACCACAATATGTTGAAATGTATGTAGGTACCTTTTATTAGAGAACTGAATAACATGTGATAAGAAATACAGTCTTTTTCTATTATACATTTGATTGATGAGTACCTCTTACGCCTAAACATTCTCTAATATTATCATAAACGGACGCCAAAGGGATTTAATTTTGCAGTTTTAATAAAAATCTAATTTCGTTAATTAACTATTTCATGACAATAATATTTCTAAGTAGCCAATAGGATTTTCGCTTACAAACTCAAATAATACATTTATTAGAAACCATTCCCTACTTCACGATATGCTTAATAAACATAGTAAAAATAAAGTTTAATAAAGAAAAAAAAATACCGCGAAGACATGACAAAACGGAACAATAAGAAACGTGTGCGGTCGGAGGACCCACCCATCAGGAACGAAATTCAGTTCACACACTCTCATATAACGGGTGTGAAAAGACGCTTAATGAAGCCGAGAGTCACTTGTACTCCCCGTCGTTGTTATATATTATTCTGTACTGGACCATTCCTGGGAACCTTCTGGTTACGGAAATATCAAAGGTCAAAATTCCAACTTTTACCGACGTTTTTTTTACGAAAACAAGTTTTAAATGTTATAACAAGAACTTTAAATACCCACACGACCCCTGTACCGATACATGCACCCATAAGTATAATGATTTGCGTGCTTTAAGTTGCGCACTACCGTAAACAACGATTTGTACACCAAAAATAAAATTCGTTATCCAGCAATTATTTTTGTGCAATGTTACTTAGTTTGATGTACAGAATGCGTAGTTGACGGGCTATGGCTATGTGATGGGTCTTTTTACACCCTCCCCCTCCCCTGAAAGAGACGGAGAGAGAGACAGCAAGTCGCAAGGAGGGGGCATAACGCTTTTTCCTTCTACCAGTTAACTCCTACCGCAAGCCGCGTTAAGGAACTTCATTCCAAAAAGTATCTCCTTTTCATTGGCGCCATCTTCAACTTTGATTTTGACCCCCCTATCGTTGTCAGTGTCCTCCAAATCTTGAAAACGACACCCATGACGAAAAATTTGCAAATATTTGGTGGCGTTAACTTTGGTATAATACTCGTAACAAAACACCACAATTCGACAAAACAGTCAACACCAAAGTCACGTTCTCATAGAACCAATCCCATAAATGTCACTCACGATGCTATTATGACAGGAATACGAGCATTATAATTATTTTCCCGGAACCTTTACAAGGTATGAATGATAAGGGTGAGTGTGAGCAAATATTATATCGTTTGTCAGGGTCGCGTCCCCCATGCGTTTGAAAAGTGATATGGAAACAGGCTCAAGGCTGTAAACGATGTATTTCTATGAAACATTCCTGTTGGCCATGTCATTGTCAGCAAAAATACGATAAAATTTATATTAATAGCATGTTTATCTTTTTTTTTGTATTCCAGTTCTTATGGAATGACTTGTCGCCCTTCTTATTTAGTGGAAATATTTTATATACATTCCCGACCGAAAGACAAATATTTAAATAATGCTTGATACGGTTTTATCAAGTACATGCTGGTGAAACTTAAAACTCATTTATAATGAATTTTGTGATGAAACAGAGGATACCACAAATTTGCTTAAATACAAAAGTCTAGATATAGTATAAATATTTTTGGAAAAATGCGTGAATTTGTGAAGAGTGGTTTTCGAACCTAAAATATTTGAAACTTTCATAAATGTGTGCACCACCATTTATGTAGATTCATTTACAGGTTACGTAGCCAGGAGATTGACTCGATTTTTGACACATGTGATCAAACAAAATTGAGTAAATGTGAGAACAACAGACGATCGACAAAAATACGATAGTGGATCGTATTTTTATTGATCGGATAAATCAACAAGTGATATCCACATCTGTCTCGATTTTAACCTTGTAAATGATTAAATCGAGGAAATTTGAAAGAAGCCGACTGTTGATAATTGATCGCCAAAACACAGCACATCGAGCGACAATAATGATCGAGCCAAATAATTTTACATTGTAAGCTTTCTGCCTTCGCCTGCTCTCATTTCGGCACAAACCAGACCGGAATATCTCCTGGGCTCATCAAAATATTAGCCAGTTAGCAAGATCATAGTGGAGCGGGCTGGCCAGAATGCTTTGACGGTACATTTATAGAAACAAAACACCATCTTCTTAGCAACCACAATGACTTTTAACTTCAAAGATATCAAGAACTCTAATTGAACGGTAAACCTGAACGCGAGTGATCTGAACTTTATTACTTCGCATAACGAGCGGTCAGTGGAAACTATCACTAACTTTGAGTGCCGGATACTAGAACTTTGAATTGTGTTATTCTAGTATTGTAAACAAGGCCGCACACCGGTGCCTCACGCTACACGTACGTAGCATTCACGTCGTTACAATCGGGAATAAAGGTACATGTGATTCAAATAACGGATTTTTTATATATTTGTATTACTTCAGAATCATAGCCTCCGTCAATATTTTTGATTACAATTTCTTTTAGAGCAAGTTTTTTTTAAGTGCAATAAAACTGTGAGTAATTCAAATATTTGAAAAGCGATGCCTTTGTTCAGAGTGAATGTAACGTAAAAGTCTATGACAGCATTAAATGTCAATGTTTTATATAGGAGTGTTTGCGATTCAGTCCGTTTTCAATGTCATAGACTATGACTATGACGTCACACCAAGCGTGCCAAAATGGAGGGCGTTTAAGGTGGTGTTTGTTTGCTTTTTTATTTAAATATTTTTTTACGTACTTTCAATTGTTTTTTTTTTACTATTATATGGCGATGTAAATTACCGATTTTGTTTTATACTTGTGTGTTCCCTATTACTGCGCTACATGTTAGCTCGGAGTAAATCTATCGTGTACACAACATTGGACGCACGGTTGTGATGCAGCTTCCAGAATGTCGACAACATCGTCCGACTATACAAATTTCTTGATGTGGCGTATAATGAGAAAAAATAAAAAGTTATTGGGTTCACCTATTTAATCAATTTACGGTAATTTCAAAATTTCGCACGAGTTCAGGTTTGACGAAGAAAAGCTTCATTTTTTTACCGAATGTCTCAAAACACATACATATCTGTATAATAAAGGGTTTTTTTTTAACCTTTGTAATAAACTCAACGTAAAATTCAGTGTTTTCTTTCATTTTTGCAAATCACTGCGCCACAAACTACAAACGTCTTCGATCATGTATTCGTGTAATGCGGCAGTCGTCTCGCCACAAACTGCGCCCACTACAAATGTATCCTTGGTGTGCGTGCGCGCAGATATACGGAAGCGTTAACTGTGTCGCGTTTCAAATGTGGTGCCACAATTGTCGTAATACTAGTATATGTCGGGTGTGCGGCCTGCCTTAGTTGAAAGTGTGTAGCGATATTGAAACGCGATGGTTTTAAAATTCTATCTTTTTAGGTTTTTTCCAAAAAAACTACGTCACAGGAAATTGTTCTGTATCGTGGGTTGAAAAACAAGACGTTATCTCATAAACCTACACAGATAAGCGAACTAAAAACAACTGTTTGAAAGGGTATTCAAATAATATGTGAACCAAGTAGATATGGAACCCGAAACCGTATCACGGGAGTAGGATAACAAATTCGAGACCAAAGGCGTTAAGAGCACTCAAAGCGATCCCGGAGGGTGCACCAAAAGAGTATTTGAGATACAGAACACAGCTTCTTACATAACTTTATCATAACATCGCAAATTACGTTCTTTAAATGCCGAGAATGCCAACCGAGTGTCAGGAAGAGTTAAACTTAACTCTAGCAAACAAGGTGGTTGCTAACTCAGAAGTCGGACTTCATTACCAGAGGGCCAAATCTGCTATTTTCAATGATTGTTCATTATGACAACCATACTAAGACAACGCCATCACCAAAAGTTTGTAATCTCCTAAATTCATAACGGCGTGTCAGTGGTGGAGCAGTTGGGGCCGATATCACTGGCCCCAACTTACGAAATGTAGTTCCTGGGTTCGAACCCAGGCAGAAGCGTTACTTTGAGTAGATAAATTCATCACCATTGATCTCAAAACGGTGAAGGAAAATATCATTAGGAACTCGGCATGTCCTAGAACCAAAAGATCGAAGAGATGTGACATCTACCAAACCGCACTGGGCCCGCGATGTAGATTACAGCCCAGTCTCTCTCACAGAGAGCAGGACTGTGTCCCAGCAGTGGGAACATTATAGGCTGAATATTATTTACGTACGTGTCAGTGGTCAAAAGAAAATTCAAAATAATAGGAGATTAAACAATTGACGACTTATAAGTATATACGAGATTACCAAATACGTAAATTTTCAAAAGAATGTCAGTGCACGTTTCTGCAAAACCATAATGAAGCCTTTCAATTAGGAGATTACCAAAACTGTCAAAATCGACCATTACGTTATCAATAACACAGGAATGGGTTTCATTTTGACACATTGCGTTACGTTGTCGAGCAGACAAATTTTTCGAACATATAAAGGAATGGATTAGCAATAGGCTTCAGATTGTGATAGATAGTGTTACGTAATTAGGTTGCTAGACGAAAGATGCGTCTTTGAAGCATCGCCCTTAAAAAATGCACAAGACTTTTATTCACCTAATCAAATGAAAAACAACCTTGGCATTACAAAAAGTAACTGACCTACAATCAAAACACAGTGACTGAGTAAAAGTTTGTCAATATTATTGTTACTTATTGACGTAGGTGTCTGTGCAGGTATGCGTCTGGCTTTTATTAAACATTGATAAGAAAGACGCTATCTAATCTGTTACTGTCTGCCGATGCGGTGAACACGTGTGCAGTAACCCACTCATCTCACCGCAGAATTATTGATGCTAGTTTTGTTTAGTGGCATAAGTAAGTACTCATTTACTTTTAATTCAGTATGAGAAACACGTGGGGTAGGTGAGTATAAATGTAAGGTTTTTTTTTATAACGGAAAGTCAAAAAAAAGTAGATTAAGTAGTTTTAGCTCCTCAAGACATTCTGTATTTGCTGTAGGAATTACTACATAATCATCAAATTTTACACTCAAATTCTTACACTGAAATATTTCTGTCTTTATACACGATCAGGTTGTTTACAAGTTTGTTGATAGTGTTTTTGAGTAAGGCTAGTGATATAATGTGGGCATTGTGTCATGTTAACAGTTATTATAACACTAAAATACTTGGCTACTCATTCAATTGTAAATGAGTAGGTCCGACTTATTGGAAATCGTTTCTATCTCTTTGCGCTGTTGTTCGGCCGTGGGAAATGTGTGCCTGTGTCTTCTTCCTCCGAGGGTGAAGAGCGTTCGTCCCCACTGTCGCATTTAGTAGAATAGCCGCTCAGGTTCGCTAAAAACAGTTGCATTCCGACCGTATTTAATGTGAGCTTTCGATCTCCATTTCGGCATTTTGCTAACTAGCAAGCGTAACATTATTTATCAACTACCACAAGCACTATTATTCACTTTCTAGAAAGTTTTACCTGATAGTTTACTAATTTTCTAAGAAATTTAACGAGAGAGAAAAAACCGTACGTTGGCGGCAAAATTTTAGACACTATGAATGACACTTGACAAGTGACAGATCCAGCTCGCTGTAACCATAGATCACCGCGAGTTCTACCATAGTGAAAGCTCACAGGTAACGTAAGGGGATTGAGGTATTTACATACTTATTCTTAACATAATTATGAGGCGAAATCTTAGACTGCATTTTCAACCAACAATGCTATGCGTTTTGATGGAAACATAATAATAAGATTTTAGAATACAGAATGCCAGGGACATCGACGCACAATCTTTACCGTGGATTCAGTACATGATTCTGAACCCAGGGCCGGCAGTCCACGCCACAATTGCGGCGGTAAGTCCCCTCTTTGAGGAGTGGCTTGAGAGGCGCCACGGCAGCCTCACCTTCCGCCTGACACAGGTCCTCACAGGACATGGCTGTTTCGGGAGGTTCCTGTTTCGGATAAGGCGGGACGAAACGCCCGGGTGTTGTCATTGTGTGGATCGACGAGAGGACAAGGTGGAGCATACGGTGGAGATCTGCCCCGCTTGGGCAGAGCACCGCCGTGTCCTCGTGGCAGCGATCGGCGGCGGCGATCTCTCGCGTCCGGCCCTGGTTCAGGCCATGGTACGGAGCGAGAGGGAATGGGAAGCAGTCACCTTCTTCTGCGAAGCAGTAATGCTCGCGAAGGAGGAGGCGGAGCGAGTGAGGGAGAGGCAATCATTGCGCCGTCACGCCCCTAGTCGCCGCAGGAGGAGATACCCTGGGCGTCGGGAGTCGATAGCCGACTCCCGGCCACCGTAGGCGCGGGTCTGCGGACGGCGAGCATTGGGCAGCTCACCTTCCGGTAAGGACTAGGCCCGGGTCGATGGCGCGTTGTGTTCCACGCGCGCCTCAAAGAGATGTCAGCATAATTGACGGGGTCCGGTAGGACCGATGCCGCGATGCGATGTGATGATGATTGTTCGAAACAGTTACCGTGGCCCTGGCGCACATGCAACTGAAGGAACACGGGTGGGTTTTAAGCACTAAGAGTCTGACACGCCCTTCCGCTCCGCCCAGAGCGGGAGAGGTCATTTGATGATTTCCCACCCAAAAAACAAAAAAAGTCTCGACATAGACAGCGACGCTGTCGCAAACTACCGATCGCTAAATATTAATTAAAACCTCAGTAGTAGCCCGCCAAATTAAAATTTTCTCTGAATTTAACGATTGATATGAAATTGATGATTACTCATATTAATCGATAAACATATAATTCCCACAGTCGAGAATAGCATATTGATCAACATACGACGTAAAACAGAGCTGCAATTTGAAAAAAACTAAAGAAAATTTGAATTTTGCGGGCTACAACTGAGGATTCACCTTAATGTTTAGCGATCGGTAGTTTGCGACAGCGTCGTTATCTAGTCGAGACTGCCGGCCCGGGTTGTTATTTTCCGTCGGTTATTAAAAAAAAATGCTGTTCCATACATTTTGACTGCGTAGTTTTTTTTCTATGATTTTTTTTTAATAACCGAACAAATATTTCTACGCTAGAATCATGTGCCTAATTCATGGTAACTCTACAGTAGTAATAAGTTTACTGCTAAACATAGCCCTCACAATAACCACAACAATTTACGGTCACAACTTAGATTGTTATTACCACACTCATATTACACGGATTGATGATCACAGTACCTATGTCATCATTACTTTGTAGTTATTGAAATAGTTTACAGCAAAGTTATATGGCTACTTCGAAATTCTTAAGATTCACCACGAAGGTGACACGACCTCAGAAAATGAGACTGGCTGGACCAAATTAAGTTGAGTCAGAGAATTTAATTTTGACTACCAGCTTAAATATTGTATATTCCGTACATTGAAATCACAACTATTATTCTTTGACATTTGCATAAAATGACAACACGGTAAACTGACGTAGTGTCAAATTGCTTAAAAAATATTTTGACTATACCTAAAGAGACTTTACTCTGCTCAATAAACTTACACTTTTCTAAAAATGAATATTTGTAATTTCCAATTTATGTAGATCTGAGCATATTTAATCAGCTCTCTGTCTGAAGATCAAATCTTCGCCAATAAGTGTGATAAAAAATTATAATTCGGAATCTCTGATAAAGTTATCGAATAAAGTGAGTCTGTCTAAAGAAAATAAATATTATTATATTTTTAAAGTGTGAATACGATAATACTGTTTGCGAAGACACTTATGTTGTAAAGGTGGAGACACACTGGACGAAAAAAATCTATGTAATTATATATTGTAAAATATCTATGTAATTAACGTTATTTTGTGCAGACACAAAATAACGATAATTACATAGATATTTTATAATAGAAAAATAACTGTGGGACAATTCCCGTAATTTTAAGAACAGCCGCTTTCTAACCTGTCTCAATCAGTCAAAAATACCACAAGATACCCTACATTTTTGGTTAGCTTTGGTTAGGTTAGCTTTAACTGTCATTGAGATGAGATTGCGACTAGATTTTGACCGTTTTTAAAAACGTTCTGTTGTCTCAAATCGGTTAACATTTCAGGAAGGTTACTTTTTTTCGCGATCCATCAAGTCTTAAAACTTCGATTAAACGTAATTACTTTGTCATTATTTTTCGCTCACTTTTTAACAGCTATTCAACAACAGCTCTTGTAGTAGTGAAAAGATTAACCAGCCAACAAGGTTGAGGGGCCGACGGCCGAGTCTAGTGGACGTACTTAAGTATAATTGTTGAGACTCTTTTATTCCCCGACTTTAAAAAACTTCAGTGTCTATGAATTCAAAAATGACACGGTAAAGGTTTTTTCCATAGTCCAATAACTTTTTCTAGCTTTTAGCTTTCGTTTAGAAAATATGTCAAACTGTCATATTTATTCTTCAAATATTCGCATCAGATAATGTCAATACAAAAAAACCTGTAAATTATTTAATTGAAATAAATGCTTTGATTTTGGGTTTTGTTAAAAAAAATCTGACTAATGAAAAATCTGCCCTTAAACAAGGGTGTTTATTGGTAGCTTGCTAAAGTATTAAACAAGATGAAAACATAATCTATGATTCAGTCTGCCAAGTAGCTCCGAAGCTAGGCATCTAAACTCCGTCAGATATAAATGCACTCAGTACACCTCCACCCTACCATTTTCTATGAAAACTTTCACAAAAAATCTGTAAACAAAATTAATTATAAACAGGTCCCGTTTTTAAATAAACTAGCCGTCTAGACATTTACAATGAGGATAATTTACGCTTTGGAGTAACCGTTTATGTAAAACGTTTTAGCCTTCAGTGACACTGTTTGAAAGTTAAATTACAATCGGATTACTGGGGTATACTGCCGTAGCTTAGCTAAGGCTGCCATCAGACGGACTGCATCGCAGCAACCGCGCGCAGTCGATATATTCAACTGCATGCAGTTGTACGTTCGACTTCGTTAAGTCGTGATTTCAACTTCACGCGGTCGGCTGCAGTCGTGTGAAGTCAATATTAACTGCATACAGTCGTAACTTCAACTAAACGCGGTCGGCTACAGTCGTGTAGTGTCGACGCACGCTGTCCTTCACTAACCGCATACAGTCGGTGTGCAGTTAGTAAAGGAGCATAACGCGTGTCGGCCGTGTCGAACGGTTTAAATAAAAATGGATTTTGATACAGACTTGGAATTATAAAAGTCAAGAATATTGTGACAAAATAAAGCGCAGGAAAGATTGGGCTTTTGTATCAATTATACCAAATTTGCAAGCTCCTGGGCTTGATGAGTGGCGTCAACTTTGCAAAGTCAGATCCGACTGCAGATAATTGTATGCAGTTGAATATATGGACTGCGCGCGGTTGCTGTGGTGCAGTCCGTCTGATGGCAGCCTAAAAGGCATATTATAAAAAGCTTTTAAAAAGGGCAATAAAGTGCAAAATACTCGTAATGGTACATAGTAAATATACATATAGTAGTGTAGGTACACCGCTACAAGTTTATTTTGACGCACGAATGACGTTGTTATATGTCTGTGGTTGACGCACTGTTGGTGAAAATTTGTGCAATTGTTTTGTCAAATGTCATTTGAAATGTATTAAAACACAAGATGGCAGCCTTATTTATGATTTTGGCCACGTGCCACAATAACCTTGTAGCGCTACACTTCTTAACACTGAGAAATATCGTGTACAGTCAAGGACTTTAATTGATGAGCCAGTTTCAAACTTTTCAATTTTGCAGTTTTATACATTCACGAGATTAGACGATTAAACACGAACTCAAACCGCATGCTCGTTGAAAAGATGACAAATTACTAATAATCGGAAATAGTCTTATCCATAGAGGTTGAAGGTCCAAGCTAAATCAATAAAATGTTGCATACGCTTATCCAATCTATTTGATACTGACCTTCTTTGAATTAGAGCTCATTAAATACTCGTTATTTCTGAAAACCTATCCGAAAACAGTGATTGATTGATTGATAAACGAAATAAAACAATTTTTCAAAGGTTGACTATGTTTTTAGCTTAGCAAATTTTATGACATTTTTAATAGCTAAAACAGAAATCGTAAATGAAATTCATTATAAATTCTTCCAAGAAGGCGGCAGTTAGGTGTTATTTAGTTTTATGTGCAACAGTTATCATAATTGTCATGAACGTCATCTTGGACGCTACGCGTTCGGATAAAATCGTGGGTCCGAGTTTTTCCGATGTCGAAATGACCAATCATATTTTTTCCGTACGCTAACGTTACTACAAACTAAAACAATTGTCGCTAGGTTACGGTTGCTAGACCTGCAATTGGTTGATTTTGGGTAGTCACTCTGTACTGTGTACGAGTATAACCGACTAAACCCGATTTGCTATACACGGCTAAAATACGAACCTACTTTTAAAAAGGGAACTTGTTTATTGCAAGTGTGATTTCGTTTGCATACAAACTTCAACACCTTGTTGAACCAGCTCAGGGGTTGAATTTTTAGAACATTTTTTTTTTCCTAATTTCATGCTTCTACATGCGTTGGTTTAAGCTGTTTATTGGCTGCCAGTCAATTAACGATACTGAATGCCATTTAAAAGATACTGAAATATTTTAAAGACAGATCGAAAGAACATGTTTTAGGTAGATACTGTTGTTGTTGTTGTTGTTGTTATTATGTTCTTATTTTACTAAACCCGTCGGCTCGCAGAAATTCTTAAACACCATTTTCCAATTATACATTCTCGATACTCGCTTCGAGTAGAAAGTAAAACTATGCCAAATAAAACATCAAATATGCAAATACCCGAACAGAGAACTACACTTTTTTAATAGTCGGTTAAAAAACAAAAGCTCATCCATCATTTAACTAAGTTTCAGTTTAGAACTCGCCAGTACAGTGATTTATTGCATTTTTCCTGAAGCTCGTTACTCGTTTAAAAGCCACATTGTTAAACTGCTTGTGCACCGCCACCGCCAGCGGCACGTCAAAGAGAAACGAGATTATTCGAACCGAACGTGATATCTGGGTGGTGTGCAGTGGACATGCGGCCAGAGTAAATGTATGTATCGCTACTTCAGTCCCGTCATCTCGTTCTCGTTCACGTCCCGTTGACGATGCCGATGGCCTGACGGTATTTATCCGCTACGTACCGTAAAATCATTTCAGTAAATTGCAGTTGTAATATTTTGCAGTTGATAGTAGTTTTTATTTACGTTATGCACTGTTTTAGTATAGAGGAGTTTTGATTGATTGTATGTGCTTTGTGAAAATTGCGGACTTCGATTGTAATAAAAGTTAAACAAAACTAGTAGGTATTAAATATTTTCAAGGTTCGGTTCCTATCACAGTTTTAAATGTTTCTTTTTTTTTTCTTTTTCTGTGGGTAAGTACCCTCCGTCTGGGAAGAACGGAGGGTTATCTTGGACTCCTACCGACTAAACCCCAACTGTTCTTTCTACTACCATAAGTCGGGGGCCCGGGAGATACCTGTACATTCGCCGAGCCCCCGACTGGTATCAGCCTGCGATACCTAGCGGGCCCCGTCACCAAGTGCGGCCGATCTCACGACCTTACGTCCTCCCATACAGGCGCGCATGCAACACTAAGCGCCACTTCTTTGGGCCTGACTGTCCGAGCGACGATACATCCCCAGTTTCGCCGCTCACAAGGCCCTCCTTATGGTGGCCGGAGATCATTAAGCGCCCTTCGACGCCCGGCTGCTCTTCTGGTGCGGGTGGAGTGAGACGTATACATTCTTTCCCTCTCCGCCACCTCCTTTGCATGCATCACCTCCTCGCATAAAAAGGCAAAATCCCACGCCTTTTCACTTCTGCCCATGGACTAAACCACGCCGGAACCGAGAGATCACCCGTAACAAGTGTCGTGACGAAGGCACAGCGCTGTTGAGCCCAAGCTGAGCACTCCACCAGCGTATTTTGCGCCGTGTCTTCTGGACAGTCCACACAGTGATAACAAGCAAGCGTCCGCTCCGGACCTATGCAATGCAGGTACTTCCCGAAACATCCTTGTCCAGTGAGCACCTTCATTAGCCGGAAACATAGGGCGCCATGCTGCCTTTCTAGCCATTGCTCTATAACAGGCCTTACCGCCACCATCGTGGCGAGCCCCTACCTGGATTGTGCAAGTCGCTCCCTCCATTCAGCCACTAGGATCTGACGGAGCTCGGTCTTTCGTGCCTCGAATTCCCGGGGAATCAAAGACTGACCACGCACTAGCTCCAACTTCCGCCAGCGATATAGGGATGCAAGGATTTTCGCGTCCATCTATTTAGGTACCTAATAATAGTCCTCCAAACCGAATTTCGGCCATGGCGGCCAATCTCAGCGGAAGCTAGCTTTCGGCGCAGGAGATACTATAGTGCACAAGTGTGTATGCAGACACAGGTGCACTCCCTCTTCTCTCACGTCTGATGGGACGGCAATCCGACACGACCGGAGAGAGTTCAGGCGCACCTGTGGTACCTAATAGATATTTATTGACTAAATACACTGATTAGCATTATAAAACCAAAAGAATTTTACCTTTATAATTTATTCAAAACCGATTGTGATAAAGCCTTTAAAGTTAACTTCGCATCATTAAGTAGGTACAGATCACAAAATAAACTTTTATCTCACTCACCTTTGTTCAAACAATGTTTTCAGTAATTCAACGAAACTTATTTAAAATTTCTGCAAATGCCAAATAATTTAAGTAACTTGTGTCATTAGAACGTAGGTAAGTTTAAAGTTTCTAGAAACATTAATCTTCGGTCTTCTGTGAAAATTTCGTAATAATCATTTGAGTTTAAATTACTTATGTTGTGATGACTAGACAGGATACTTTTGTTAAGCTGACGGTACGGTATTAGAGCGCCTTATGAGTAATGTTGTTAGAACTATTTAATTGGTGATGTGATAATTATAAGACACTAGGAACCCCTGCTAAGCACGGTAATTACGACTTGACAAAAAAATCAAGATTTCTGTTATGTATATCTAAGTTAAATATTAATGTTTCATACACATAAACCTGCTGGAATTAATTCTCTAAATGATGGCGAAAGCCGTATCAAAATTCGTTGCGAAGTTACGAAGAACAACGCGGTCACACAGACAGACACGAAAAGCATTTTTTTTTTTTAAGAAATAGCCCCATAATCTCATACGTACCTTTTTTAAACGCTTGTCAAACAGTTATTTATTAAAATAGGGTACTGTTATTATTCTTATTAACTTGACTAAATATATATAAAGAAATAAAATATGGATGTACCATCCACAATTTAATGATTTCACCCGAAAGGGTTTTCTAACATCTGTTTGTTTCGGCCTTTCTTCTCAGAGTAGTCAGATAGGAAACGGCGACCACATCTAGTTTTAAAATATGATTGACGTGTAAAAGTGTTTGTACAAACCTATTTATAGAAATAAAATCAGTTATCATTTATTTCTTTTTCATAATCTACCAATATGAAATTAATTTAGTTTACCAAAACAAGCAATTCATTTTCCTGACAGCTTCTCATTTCATATGATAAAGACATACTAAGCTACTTTTATTTATAAGCATCTACGAGGAGTATTATGAACACAAGTAACTGTATTGCAGAGGTCAGATAGGCCTCCTTGCCGGATTGCCGCCATGGGATCTGGAGGCAAAAGTCCTCGCGCAAATTTGGGAGTGGCGCGAGGAGGCGAAACGCTGGGGCGTTACTCCGCTGCCGCGAGAAATCTCGGCACAGCGGACAGAGCTCCGGCGGGATCTCATAGCGGCATGGAGAGTGCGACTGTCGCAACCCAGCGCTGGGCACGCCACAATTGCGGCGGTAAGTCCCCTCTTTGAGGAGTGGCTTGAGAGGCGCCACGGCGTCCTCACCTTCCGCCTGACGCAGGTCCTCACCGGACATGGCTATTTCGGGAGGTTCCTGTTTCGGATAAGGCGGGAGGAAACGCCCGGGTGTTGGCATTGTGTGGATCGACCGGAGGACACGGTGGAGTATACGGTGGAGGTCTGCCCAGCTTGGGCGGAGCACCGCCGTGTCCTCGTGGTGGCGATCGGCGGCGGCGATCTCTCGCGTCCGGCCCTGGTTCAGGCCATGGTACGGAGCGAGAGGGAATGGGAAGCAGTCACCTCCTTCTGCGAAGCAGTAATGCTCGCGAAGGAGGAGGCGGAGCGCGTGAGGGAGAGGCAATCGTTGCGCCCTCACGCCCCTAGTCGCCGCAGGAGGAGACACCCTGGGCGTCGGGAGTCGATAGCCGACTCCCGGCCACCGTAGGCGCGGGCCTGCGGACGGCGAGCAATGGAAAGCTCGCCGTCCGGTAAGGACCAGGCCCTGGTCGACGGCGCGTTGTGTTCCACGCGCGCCTCAAAGAGATGGCAGCATAATTGACGGGGTCCGATAGGGCCGATGCCTGCCGGGTCGCGGATTGTTCGAAAGAGTTACCGTGGCCCTGACGCACAGGCAACTGAAGGAACACGGGTGGGTTTTAGTCAGTAAGAGTCTAACACGCCCTTCCGCTCCGCCCAGAGCGGGAGAGGTCATTTGATGATTTCCCACCCAAAAAAAAAATTTTAAAAAAAAATGGGTCGGATAGGCAGTTAGGCTATGTAAAATACTGGTATTCAACTGCTTTAGTATGTTATGTCACGAAGCGACGCGCGCTTTACTTACTTGTGATTACCAAGTGTACAAACAGCTATGAATGTGTGTGTAAGCGCAGGAACTCTTGGTACCGTCCGAGACAATGGTGAAGTTGGAAGTGTGTGTGTGTGTGTGTTATGAGCTGACGCTACTCATCTTAACGCACACATTCACAGCCTGTTTGTACACTTGGTTACCACAAGTAAACCGCGCATCGCTTCGTGAGATAAAAATACTGTACCGGTTAGACTGGAAGCCAACACCAACATAGATGGGAAAATGCGAAGTAGATCATGATGAATGAGAAGAAAGGAAGATCAAATAAACTGACGTCCCGACCACATAATAACCAAAATTGTGACCACATTGACCACTCGTGTGTTTGTACTTTAATTCCGGCATTTAATCATTTTGTTACTGCGATATTTGTTTTAACCCTCAAATTCAATTAGCGGTCCCGTTACGAGTGGACACGCTCATATTATTGAAATACGTGTACTTTGTTTATATAGTGAAAGATATTGGTGGAATGTTCCTCCATTGAAAAAGGAGGATCTTCAAGTTAAGTTTTTTCTTCTTTTTTTTACATTATGTCATCGTGTGACTTGCTATGGCATGTGTCAAATAAACATATTTTCTTTATTTATTTTGGCCAGATAGTTGTTGATTGACACCGTCAAACGGGGTGAATAGGAACGCATGAGTGAATCGGAATGAAACTTTAAAAGGGATTTTAACATTGAAATAATATAGTTTGTTTCTAAAAAGGACTCTAATGTGTTTACTGTATTGTAATTAACGATTAAGTGCCCTTTTTGGCAACAAATTATATTATTTCAATATTAAAATCCCTTTTAAAGTTTCGTTCCGATTTACCCCTGCATCTCTATTCACCCCATTTGACGGTACTGATTATAGTTCGCTGAATAGTGGCATAGTACTAATGTAGCCGTATAGATATCGCTACAACCTTGTTCCACAGTGTGGTAGAAGAGCAAGTTAGATGATTCGATCCTCTATTATTTGTACTTTGCTCATTAGTGGCAACTTTCGTATAGTTACCTCGGCTTACCTACATAATATGAGTGTCGGAAAAAGCAAACTTCATTATATCAAGAACTAGCAACTGTGACTGCCAAATGGGATCTATGTGCAACTAGTACAATTGATGAAAATAAAATATAAATTAAAAAAGAAAATAATCACAGAAAACCAAGCCGGTAACCGTTCGTTAAATGAGCAAAACCCTTAAAACCCTATCACATACTTCGCGCAAATCTAAAACAATTCACAATTAATCAGTCTAACATTTACTTCCAAGAATCCCGAAGGAAATTTAGCGTAAATTAAACCCAATGAGCGCGGCTCCCGCGTAAAACTTTACAGCTATATTCAAGAAATACTTGGCCCCCGTTAATCGTTCCTTCACCCCTAGATAGAGAAGTATAGAGGGATAAATTTCACCGCAAAACGTGTAAATTCATCCCCAGAGTTAGTAGTCTGTTGAATATGCATAAGTTTATACTCATAGTTTGTGTGTGAAAGGGTTATTTTTGCATAGAATCTTGCTGTTCCAAAGTCCAAATAAAAAGTCCAAATAAATGGTGTGAATTCACGTGGTTTAAAAGTAAAAATAGGTGTTCCACAAGGCTCAATATTAGGTCCTTTCCTCTTTTTAGTATATATTAACGATCTACCCCATTTATTAAAAAACCAACCACAAATGGTGTTATTTGCTGACGATACTTCCTTAATTTTTAAGATAAATAGACGTGCATCAAATCTTGACGACGTAAATAACGCCCTACTGCAGGTACATGATTGGTTCACTGCTAATAATTTAGTATTAAATGGGAATAAAACTAAATGCATAAGATTTGCTTTACCGAGTGTTAAAAGTAATGATTGTGACATAGTATTGAATAAAGAGAAACTAGAATTCGTCGATAAAACTGTTTTCCTGGGGATCACGCTCGACTCAAGGCTGCAATGGGGTCCTCATTTAACATCTCTTGCAGGACGGCTAAGTTCAGCAGCATATGCTGTGAGAAAAATCCGTCAATTTACTAATGTAGATACCGCGAGGCTAGTCTATTTCAGTTACTTTCATAGTATCATGTCTTACGGTATTTTATTATGGGGACGGGCTGCAGATATCGAGTCTATTTTTATTCTGCAGAAAAGAGCCATCAGAGCAATATATTGCCTCCGCAGGCGCGATTCTCTAAGGGAACTGTTTAAAGATATTAACATCATGACGGTACCTTGTCAATATATCTATGAAAACATCATGTACGTAAGAAAAAATTTAAATCTTTTCAGTAAAAGAGGTGAAAGACATAACTATATGACTAGAAATAGGGACCAATTAGTTCAACCAGGTTTCAGACTGGCTAAAGTAGACTCATCCTTCATGGGGTACTGTTTAAAATGTTATAATAAAATACCTTCCCACATACTCCAACTGAATGAAACAAAATTTAAATCTCGTATAAAACGCACACTATGCAGCCAAGCATATTATAAGTTGGGGGATTACATCGCTGACAAAGATGCTTGGCTCAACGCTGGTCCTGCTCCACAGGGGGGCATAAATTAATTGATTAACATTCGAAAATATTGTTGGAGCTGCTGAAGATTGTAAAAACAACAACATCTTTGCATTGTATAAATTCAATTTCTTAACAATGTATAATTGCATAGCACATGTGTGAGCACTATGTACCTACTATAAAGCCACCATTTACTAGGCTCGTCTTTCGTTGACTTGAATGTGCCCTGGCGGCTGAGAGTATGTCATGCTCACTCAAATGTTTCGCTGGTGGTGGCGTGTGTGTTGGATCATTAAGTTCCCTTCAAAATGGTTGAGCTGAATGGTGCTGATCCATGCGTCATGTTCGTGAACGGGCGCCGTCAGTAGGGACTGGTCAACTCTTGGCTGCCACGGCTTATTTTAATTTAAATTTTTGAATTGTTTTTTTATCTTTTTTATTACGGATACTTTAAACGTGCACGTCTTTCTACATCGTTCTCACATTTTTAATTTGAACATGAATGATGTAAACAATTTGTTTTTTGTAACTATATATTGATTTAAAAGAGTGTCCATGGAGTTTCTTGCCCGTTCTTCTCCATAGGTACCTACTACGCTTTGGAATGGGCAACTAGCTTCATTTTTCTGACTGACTGACCCTTTGACAATTCAAAAGTGCCTGTAATTGGTTTATTTGAAATAAATGCTTTGAGTTTGAGTTTGAGTTTGAGTTATCGTCTAAATCCTTTAAGTTTTAGTATTAGTGTTAGGTGGTATGTTAATGTCTTGTAGGATTTGAAAGGGTTGTTGATGAATTGTTACAACAATTTACTGACGTTCTTGTATAGTATCTTTGATTTTGATACTTTAGGAAACTATTAATATTTATTTTAAAAATTGTTCTATTTTTTTTAGGGAGGTACCCTTAAATAATTATGTAGAATGGGTAGCAAAAAATTGAGCTTGAAATTGACCTTCAAGATTTAGAAATTACTTTTTTGTTCCCAAAAAATCACCATTTTTAAACAATACAGTAAGCATAGAAGTTATACACAAATTATGTACTTTGTATTTTTTTCTTTTTGGGTTTTCGAATATTTTGTAATGTACCTAACCGAATTTCGTTCCATTGTTCCAATTTAGGATCTCTTATCAAATTAGTTTCTGTCTTCAATTATTGATTTTTGGTCCGTTAGTCTAGACTTTAGATGCGGGCCTAGGTCAAGACGACGTAGATTAATGGACCTACTTGTTCAATTGTCAGAATTTAATACAAGATGAAAATTCAATGTTCCTAAAAATATGGACTATTTCTGAATTAGTAGTCAAATTGAACCCAGTTTGAAGTGTGATTTTGCTATTATATTTTTTTTAAGAATACACTGAAAGTAATGGATGTCAATAGCATAAAATTATTGAAACAAAATGGCAAGTTATATCTGTAACTAATTAAAGTCAATCAGGATCATAGCAGGTGGCGTTCTGTACTTTTAATCTTCCCCCATGAGAAGAAGGCGTGAGTTTATGTATGTACGTATGTGTCAATTAAGTTTTTAAAACTAGGCTGAGAATCAGCACTTTAACACGCGTCATCTCTATTTGATTGTGCATTATATTTTATTAAAAACCTAGGCTATTTTATATTGTATTACATACATGTAATAACTTTGCGTTAACTTTTATAACTTGAAAGTGATTTCAGTTGAAAAATATGTGGTCGTAAAAACTGCTAGTCATAACCGTGGTAATATTTATGACTTACGATTATTGTAGCATACAGGGCCAGATTTAGATTATACAAAGCATTTTTTAAAGTGAAAACTTCTTTAGGCGCGTTGAGCACTTTTTGGGTGAACAGAAATCATGGAACTCGTGTCATCGTCACCGAACGCTTTCCATGAGCTATATGTATACTGTGTATATGTGGGTCAGTTTTATTTTGACAAGACAAATATATGGTGATGTTCTTCAGAAAGGTCAGGTGCGTAGTACTCACAACCGGCGTGCGTGTATGACCAGATGTATGAACGTAAACGAGGCAAAAGGAGTATGTATGGATCGTAACAGGTGGCGTTCTGTAGTTTCTGCCTACCCCCATGGGAAGAAGGCGTGAGTTTATGTATGTATGTATGTTTTATTTTATTTTTGACTTTCTCAGATAGTTTTAATGATAATCTGGCAGTTTCAGTGTTTTATGCGGCCTACCCATATATCCTTTCTTTGGTATTGTTCGTCGAGTGGTTGAGCTCCTTAAGTTCTGAGTTGAGCTCCACGATTAGTGACAAATGCGTGCACTGACTGGACAGGTCCACTCATTCTGTGTGGTTCTTTCCTCAAAAGACCATTTCAGACACAAATCTACATGGTCTTCACATGATTTGACCAAGATTATGTCTGGACTTTAAAATAAACTGTGACCTCTGAGTTTGTTTCGGCCTTTCTTCTCAGAGTAGTCAGATAGGAAACGCCGACCTCGTCTAGTTTTAAAAATATGATTGACGTGTAAAAGTGTTTGCACAAACCTACTTACAGAAATAAAATTATTTATCATTTATATGAGTACTTTTTTAGTGAACAAAAAGCGTGAAACTCTCGCGTCATCGTCACCGCACGCTTCGACGATACAATTCACAAGTTACTTAGTTTTTATTTCTATCGGCAGTCCCCAAAGACACACCGCATTTTTTTTTTATAAATTAATTTTCTTGGTTGTACCTAAAGCATGTTTGTGAAATATATATTATTCTTCTCTTTTACCACTACAAGACTTTAAAAAAAATTACATAGGTCATTAATTATATTTTACTTTTACAGTTAATGGTACTAACCCGCATTGGGCCCCAAGTGGTGTGTCCCAGCAGTGGGAACGTTATAGGATGATTATACTACTATTAATAGTCGCTGCCTCATCGGTCGAGTGGTCGCAAACGCTACTACTGAGCATGAGGTCCTGGGTTCGATTCCCAGGACAGGCAAAGTGTTGTTGGGTTTTTTTATCAGAAATTTCTCAGTAGCAGCCCGGAGTCTGGATTTGTGCCCGGTTAATGTCAATAGGGTCGCTTCCTATTACGTGGGACTTAAACATAATTGGCGAATTGTGGTCGTGCACTTGGTACACCACCCACCGAGTACATCTTTGCCTAACCCTGGCACTAACAAGGCGTGATGTTATGTTATTTAATGGTCGTTAAAGTACGTATCTTAGTAAAAAGATAGGGAAAAACAAAACGTAAAAGTAATCTTTTTTAGCACCTACTTAACATCCGCCGTACTAAAAGATCGAAAACCGACATGTCTAAACATAAAACATCAGCTAGCTACACACATGCACGACCCCATTTTACGACTTCAAAGGATCTAGCCCAGATCAAAATTTAAAACTTTCTTCAAAATATTGCGTCATAAAATCAGCCCGAAGTTAGGTATCCGCCAACCCTGTAAAGTCATAATGTAAACCTTTCTCATTTGTCAAACCACGCCTTCATAAAAAAGTCTCTCAAATTATGTGAAAAAGTACAAAAGTTTCATTAACTTTTGTTATTTGTCACAGGTATAAAGCTTAGAATAGGAATGAGAAGTGATACTCGGTTCATACGCATAAAAAACTTTTTTACAAAAAAACAACCGACTTCCAAAAAAAACACTAAAAGACGTGAAAAATAACTTTAATTTCGGAAGTCGGTGGCCAAAAACGAAAATATAAAACCAAAGACACCGACTTACGAAATTAAAGTTATTTTTCACGTCTTTTAGTGTTTTTTTTGGAAGTCGGTTGTTTTTTTGTAAAAAAGTTTTCATTTTTCACTTTTAAGTTGCGGTACCTACCCCACACAAATTCGTATACCACTACTTGGTGTGTAAATAACAGTGACAGAAAATTATTAACACATCATCCATATAAACTAAGTGTAAAAAATATGCAGTATTAAGGATAACTCAAAAACTACTGGTCAGACCTTGATGAAATTCCAATGGGACCATATGTGAAGTACCACCTATCAAATAAAAAAAGAATCGTCCAAATCGGTTAACCCAGAAAAAAGTTGAGCTAACACACATAAAAAAAATCAAAAAAAACATACAGGCGAATTGAGAACCTCCTCCTTTTTGTGAGGTCGGTTAAAAAATGCGATTTTAGGCTTGGGAAGAATCAGGGGGTAAAATACGGCTGAATTTTACCCGCTAATAGTAATTCATCGCTATCGTAGTAAGTTATCGTTATGTTCGTGAACGGGCGCCGTCAGTGGGGACTGGTCATCTCTTAGCTGCTACGGCTTATTTTAATTTCTGTTTTTTTTGTTTTTTTTTATCTTTTTTATTATGGACGCTTTTAGGTACACGCCTTTCTAAATCGTTCTCACATGTATAATTTCAACATGAATGATGTAACCAATTTATTGTAACAATATTTTGATTTTAAAGAGTGTCCGTAAAGTTTCTGGCCTGTTCTTCTCCAAAGGTACCTGTTACGCTTTGGAATGGGCCACTAGCTTCATCTTTTTGACTGACTGACCCCTTGACTATTCAAAAATGCTTACAATTGATTTATTTGAAATAAATGCTTTGGAGTTTTGAGTTTGAGTTAAAAACACCTGATTGTATCATTTCGAGGGGAAAAAAACACATCAGTTGAATCACCAAGCGAAGTACCCACATGAGTTTCGATTTTACACGGTTACGGCTGTAAAGATAGGTACTGAACTGGTTACAGCACAGAGTAGTAAGTCGAACGTTACAGAGCGCTAGTAAGTAATTAATTTACTACCCGAGACACGTTTACTAACATGATCAATGATCTTCGATTACCTTGAATATACAGCATAAAACACTCAAAGGCAAACCATTACTAAATCAATGCTCAAAAGACGAGTAAATTCCACTACTAGTCTTACGTAATCCTTGAAATTGAATTTGGAACTGTCAAATAATTGCTCGCACTTTGTATAACTGTCAAGAATGTTTTGGCGCATGGCCAAAATTGGAACGAATGCCGCCATCTTGTTTTATCAATACCTTTCACAAAACAATTGCACTAAATGTTTACCAACAGCGCCACCCTGTCAACGTCATTCGAGCGCCCAAAACCTCTTTTTTGCACTCTACGTCTAGGTTTTGGGACCATTACTCAAAATGAAGAATTATTATCATACTTTCAGGCTACTGTTACCGTACAGCAAACATAAAACTACTGAAATATACCACATGGAAGTTAATTTTCAGTCAAACAGCTGCATTAGTCTGACCCCTAATATTTGACTTGGCAACAGACTAGAAACTTTTTGGAATACGTAACTTTTATGGCTCATGCATCAGCTATAAAACGGGAAATAAAAATTCAGATAAACCAATGCACATTTTGAATGTCAATACAACACGAATGTGCAATTTCAATTCGAAACGAATGCATTATCTGTTTCTATTATATTCCCAGTAATGTCGTTGACATAACAGCCTTGAGAGGAAAATGCACGAATGTACATCACGTTTGTGAATTTAATGGCTTTGTTTCTTAATTGAATGTCACAATGAAATATCTGTTCGGTCTTTTGTTTTGTAATGAAGAAATTGCAACAACAGACAGGCCAACAACCTGGGCCGGTACCATATAGTATAGAAAATATTGTCAAACGTTTTAAAAGAGTAACTTTGGAGTTTCTTACCCATTCTTCGCCAAAAGAAACTACATTTTGAAAGGGGGGCCCACCTAGAATCAATTTTATTTTGACGTTCAAAAGTGCCTTTTACTGGCCTACTTGAAATAAATTATTTGGCTTTAACTTTGACATACTTATTCGCAGGGTAATTTAAGTGCAAAACAAGTAAATTTGCAGTAACAGATGCACCGCACCTCACGTGGTTCAAATTGGATTACGGTCAAAATATTAAGTGCATAGTAACGCCCCTGAGAATTTGATGCCAATGATATTAAAAACGAAAGTTGGGCAACGAAGATTGATGATAATGACACGATCAAATAAATAATTTGCGATCAAAACAATGGAGCTGGAATCAATCAACTGCTTCCATTTGAAAGATTTATTCCAGTGTTTTTGTATTTTCAGGATTATTCCACATTCACATTCATATATTCATTGTGGATTATATTCCCATTTTTGCGCATTTACGGAATTGTTTAACTGTGATTCATAGTTTAGGAGGCCTTCTTTTAAAGGTCATCTCTAGACTCCTGCCTTCTGTTTTTTGTGTTGTGCGTCTTGTTTGTGGAGAATAAACAAATTTTCTTTCTTTTTCTTCCTTTTTTAAGCGACTTCAAAAAAAGGAGGAGGTTCTCAATTCGACTGTATGTTTATTTTTTTTGTTATGTTTGTTAGCTCAGAACTTTTTTCTGGGTGAACCGATTTGTATGTTTTTTTTTTTTTTTGTTGGATAGGAGATATCCCAAGGGTGGCCCCATAATTTGAATTTGGAAACCAGGATTTGATGATGGCATACCAGAGAAATCGAGGGGAACCTTCGAAAATCGTAGCGGCGACTAGTGCGTTTGTTAATTTTTTCATTAAGTATTTTAGCGCACTACAATTTAATGAAGGGCTGGATTCGATCTGATGATGGAGCCGAAAGACAGTCGAGGGAATTCGTCAACGATTTACAGCAGTTACCTTGTGTTTGGGCTTGATAAATTTGTATTGATGAGAACACACCTAGATGGGTTGTGACTGTCATCAAGGGTCTGATGATAAATACGAATGACAGTTAAGGGAACTCCTCAACGGTTTACAGTAGCTACCTTGTGTTTGGACATAATTCATTTATATTGATGAGAACTTTGCACCCATATGGGTTATAAGTGCCATTACAGGTCTGATGATGGAGACCATAGACAGTCAAGGGAATTCCTCAACGATTTACAGCAGTTACCTTTTGTTGGGCTTACTTCATACGGTTCAATATGCCAAAATATTCAGTTCGTACAAAAATAATACCTAATTAAGATTGAAGTTTTACATAGGACAACCACTACCTACTAGTCATGCTGATGCGTCAATTTGAAACTGAATTTAAGTTGCGTAATCGCGTCATCTCTAGCAATGCTCTTTCGTTGGTTGCTAAGCAATTCATGCTTGTCACTATGCATATGGTGAAATGAAGCTGATGGTGGCTTCACCGTCAGCTCCAGTTCTTCTGGTTTTTACCAAGAGAACTCCTCAACAAAAACTCCTCAATTCCTTGCATCGGGAAAAGAAATATTTTGTAAAAGGTGATCAGCAGTTGACATTAGGCTATTGTAACTTAGATAAATTAATATCTAAACCACTAAGAAGTGAAAAATAAAAACAACGAGTTCATAAAAAAAAACACTACAAAGTGAAAAATTACTTTAATTTCGGAGGTCGGTGGCAAATAACTAAAATACAGATCCAAAGACACTGACTTCCGAAATTAAAGTTATTTTTCACTTTGTAGTGTTTTTTTTTTTTTAAGTCGGTTGTTTTTTTTCTATATTTTCTATATTTTCCATGGACAATATCGATTTAATTAATACTAGTACTTATAGGAACATTATTATTGATCTTCCGACAATAGATATGCAAAGAATTCAAAGATCTCCAAATTGAAAGTAACCTCCATAGATAACTACAAACCGTAATATAAAGAGGCGTTTACTAACACAGGCTTAGTATAAAATCCCGTAATGGCTTCAAACCAATCCCATAAAACCCTTGAATGTAGACAAAGTTTTCACAGAAACGTCTTGAAGAAACACAGTTGTGCTACAGACATACAAGTATATATATAACTTTCTTCATGGTTTGTTTCGGCGAACACAAGGAAAGTTTGCAGCAAAACGTCGCCATATATCATAGTACACACGACAAAATATCAAGATATACATATCCAGTATAAGCTGCCCTCGAATAGGCTTTCCGTACAATCAATGTCAGCTTATTCTTGATAGTCTAGCTTGATATATCATAGCAGGTGCAGTCGACTGTACGTCGGGGGTTACACTGTGACTTTGAGCTGGCCTTGCGTACGGAGTTTCAATACAATAAGAGGCAAACTTATACTGGATTTGTTGCCACTGAACTGCGGCCTACTGTAGGACAATCAACTCAGTCTATCGCAGTCCACTGCTGGACATAGGCCTCTCCCAGACAGCGCCACATCACCCTGTCCTCCGCATCCAGTCTGTCCCAACCACTTTCTTAAGGTCTTCGGTCCATCTAGCTGGGGGCGTCTCATGCTACGCTTGCCGATACGCGGTCTCCATTCCAGGACACGTCTACTCCACCGTCTATCGGTCCTTCGTCAAACATGGCCAGTCCACTGCCACTTCAGTTTGCTTACTCTGCCAGCTATGTCGGTAACTCCGTTTCTTTTCCGGATAATTTAATTTCTGATTTTATCCTTCAAAGAAACTTCGAGCAATATATGGAGTGGATGAAAACGATGGCTTTATGGATGAGTACCGCCTTGGATGTTGGTTACGATAAGAAATATCGGATGCTTGTAGGTACTATTCATGACAGAGCGAAAATAAAATATGTGACGGTTTTTTTTTTCTTGAAGATAAATTGATAGAAAATAAAAAGATAGATTCTAGGTTAGTGTGGTATTATTTATGGGAGTGTTTTCCAGCGTATCATTGTGCGTTGATTGAAAATGAGGACTTTTATGTAGTTCTTGAATTACTGACTTCACGAGGAGCAACTCTCAAGCCTGAGCTTGTAGTTTTTACTAATAAACTTAATGTTAAAAAGTTTAAGTTTCAAATTTACCAACTGATGTTAACATGCCTACCCCCATGGGATGAAGGCGTGAGTTTAACGCCTTCATCCCATGGGGGTAGGCAGAAACTACAGAACGCCATTTGCTACGATCCTTACATACTCCGTTTCCCTCGTTTACGTTCATACATCTGGTCATACATGCACGCCGGTTGTGAGTAGGTACTACGCACCTGACCTTTCTGAAGCACTTGAACTTTTCTCACTATTTTGAAGGGATGGTAAAATGACCTTGGAGAGAATATGGTCACTATTCAATTCGTTTGATAAATATATCGACCAAGTTATTTAAAATTGCAATCCATCACGTTTCTTTTTTTTCAAATAGTTTTATTTTCACTAAAATATTTCTAGCATCGTTACACAGCTTTCTATCGCATCCATACATTTTTAATGTAACAGAATTGGAAAACAAATTGCAATTTAAACTTATTATTTATTTATTGTTTGTATCTGGAGAGCATTCTAAATAATGTAGGTAAATATTGATTTCAATAAAACATCAATTTGACAGCTCTGATTCTTTGTGATTTATCGGATAACTCAATTCATTGCCAAACTAAAAAATATTAAGTTTTATAGTAACATAACATAACTAGGTAACATAACATAACAACAAAAATCTCAACTAGGTAACATAACATTACGACTGTTATCCCCGAAGGGTTAGACAGAGGTGACCGATAGTACACCACAATTCAGCTAGTTATATTTAAGCTTCATGTACCGAGTCTACTGTCATCAACCAGACACAAATCCAGACTCAGAGCTCAAGGAACCCATCAATTCATGATGGAAAAACCCGATAACACTTTGCCTGACCTGGGAATCGAATCCAGAACCTCATGCTCAGCACTAGTCCTCGTGACAACTAGCCAAAAGTAGCAGCCAACTATTTCTGTTCTGTGCGCGTGTTTTTTTTCTTTATTATTCCAGTTAACTAACTTATATCTTTGTATGCACGTATTTCTGTGAAAAATAAATGTATTTTTCTTTCTTCTTTCTTTAAGTCTACCTTTAGTGTTGTATCATTTATTTTAATCAAGAGATTTAAAAGAATCTTTTACATTTACATCGTTCTTTAAAGAGCGATGTAAATGTAAAAGATTATTTTAAGAGTATATCAACAGGTTTTTATCGCAGGCTCTAAGCAACAGGTATAATGTAAGGAGTAAAATGTTTTAAACAAGTCAAGATTATCTTTTGTTTTATGCGCTTCTTTTATGTAAATCAAAAGAAAACAACGGTAAGCTACGATCTCATGTCATTGGTGTGGTTTGAATCATTTTGTTGTGTTTATTAAAACCCTATGTAATTCAAAACTCAAACTCAAACTCCAAGCATTTATTTCAAATAAACCAATTACAGGCAATTTTAAATTGATAAGGGATCAGTCAGTCAGAAAAATTAAGCTAGTTGCCAATTCCAAAGCGTAGTAGGTACCTATGGAGTAGAACGGGCAAGAAACTCCATGGACACTCTTTTAAATCAACATATAGTTAAAAATAAAATAGGTTACATCATTCATGTGAGAACGATGTAGAAAGACGCGCACGTTAAAAGCGTCCGTAACAAAGGAGATTAAAAAAAAAATACCTTTGGCAGTCCAGTCCATATTGACGGCGCCAGGTCATGAACATGACGTATGGATTAGCACCATTCAGCTCAACCATTTTGAAGGGAACTAATTCAAAAAAGGTTGTTTTAGACAACCCTTTTTCTTTTACAAAATGACTATTCGTCCGATGCAAATTAAAGTCTACTCTAAACGATTATTTAGGTACTTATTTCACTATTCATATATCCTTAATTAATAGTTCACAAACTGTATCTAAAATATATATTGTAAAAATTTGCATTTACTACGGCCAACATCACACCCAAACATGGCTCAATCATTGGCCCACCCATTGCCAACCTTGAACTACATCGGAGGCTCATAAAATTCCGACACTTACTATCCCAACATATACATTAGTACCTATATACATTTACTAGGGATAAGTACACGACTTATCCCCGTTCCTATGTCATAAAACTAATGGAAAAATTTGTCTAATTGTAATTTGCTTTTGTTCTAATTTTATTTTAATTTTAATATTGTTAAAAAAAAAAAAACACATTTTATTCTAATTTTGTTTATGATTTAATGAAATTGTTTTTCTAATTTTATGTTCTTAAACTATTTTTAATGCTTAATTTTTTTTTACAATTAAACTTAATTTTATGTAAGACAAGCTGACCCGATAGAGATCCTATCTTAACTATGAATGTCATATATTATGTCATTTAGTTTTAGTTTTGACTATTGACTAAAACTAAAACTATCGACTCATTTATCAACCGACGCATCTGTGTTCAACGATATTTGCAGCGCGCATTCTGTCAATCGCTGACAGTTATGTAAAATTAATATTGGCGTTCAGTTTTCTTAAATTTTGTAACGTTCCGATCAACTTCCTTATTTTTTTATTTCATAAGATCCTTCTCCTGACAATAAAGAACACAACAATTTTTTTTTTTGTGAAATCGTTCCAGCCGTTCACGCGTGATGCCGTCACCAAGGGAAATAGGGATTCATTTTTATATATATAGAAGATAACTTTATCACATTTTGCTGCACAAACTTGTTTTAATGTAACCCAAGAGGTCACTGGCTCCTGAAATACAGGTACTTCTAACCTAGCTCTGGAGCCAGGGTCTCTTCTGTAACCTGTTCATGGCAATAATTTTATTATTTGTGTGGTGGCTTAATTATTTGTTTATTATTAAAGGGTTATTTCAAAGTTAAACGATTCTGTGTTGTGGTTTGGCAGCTTTTAAAGGCTTTCAAATGAATCGTTGGTTTCATACATGTTTCTATTTATGATGAAAAATGGATTCAGTAACTTTTGGGTGTGTTAGTTTGGTAGAGTCATAATTGGATGTCGAGAACAAACTTAAAGTATAACATGGGGTTTTATAATAGTGAAGAAGTTATAATGGCAAAAGGTATTATTTGTTGGATTTAATGACGACAAAGGATTTAATCATTATTTTAACGAAATTTAAATGACAACAATTGCACCTACAATGTTTTTTTTTTTCATAATTCAGTCCAGATAATAATTTGGCAAGTAAGTATAATTTATATTTGCATTCATTAATTAATACAAATATTTAACCTATTCAATGTGATATCTATATTTGACATCCTTAAACGTAGATTTAGGTCAGTACACAAAGTGAAAACACTATCCGGAACGAACCGGAAAGACGAGATTTGTTAATGGTACTTTTTTAATAGTATGTGCGAGACTGGGGTATGTAACAGCGTCCTGCTGTTCCTGATTTGGAAGCAGCCAGGATGCTGTACAGGCTCGTAAACATTAGTATTAATCTCAGATATAGTGTAAGATTCTAGTGTAAGATTTTACTCCCTCGCTAAAGCTAGGGAGTAAAACTACCTCGAATATAATGGGTAATTTTAGCCCCTTGTATAACAATATGCCATTGTTCCAAATGCTATTTCAAATTTCTCTGAGCACATACATTTGAATTAATCGTATGCGTCAGTTTCTTACTTATAATAAAACCACTTCACGTCCACTTAACACATTAAAGAGAAAGATTTTCAACTCATCAGACCCTTTCAAACCCATTTCTTCACGTTCAAATAAGGCATAAAGCAAATAAAAGAGAAAGAACATTTAGGAAAAAAATCTTAATACTATTTCTATTCACTTCATTCCTTTAAAGGATGGAAAAAAGTATTGGGTAAATAAAGATGTCTGACATTTACTTTATATCGTTAATAATGGTGTCTCGGGTTTCGAACATGGCATTTGTTCCTACATTTTCATTGGTGGAGGTATATACTCAATAAATATTTATTGCTTCCACATGTGAACTTAGGTGGCAGATTACTAAAATATGATAATTGTGGATCTTGTCGGGTACAGCAAAAGTAGGAGAGAGGAAGAGGGCTAATTTGACTACTTAGTTGTTCTACTATAATTGTTGTGATTATTTTATAAAACATGTAATTTAAAAGATGCCATTTAAATATTCATTGATATTGTAATAGCATTTAGATAATAGAAATCGTTTTAATTTATCTACGAATGTATAAAATTTTTGTTCTTCTGTTATTTTTTCTGGTAAGTTATTATATATTTTAATGGACATGACATTGTTATCAGAGCTAATTATCTTTTTTGTATGCACGTGTTTCTGTGACAAATAAACCTATTTTTCTTTCTTCTTTCTAGTGTAGTTGTTGAATGCTTTTTTAGCTTAGAGCCTGGTAAGTTTAACCTATTTTTATGGCGCAATGTATATATATATATACTTTGACTGTATATTTTCTCTTGCTGTGTAATAGTGTTGGTAATCTGCGAAGATGCGATCACTAATCATATTATTTTACAAGGATCAGATTTATGAAAAGAAATCTACTTATTTATGCCTCCACTGGACTGAACCACGTTCGTCTAGTGCTTGGTTGCAAGCACTACTGCTAAGTATAAGATCCTCGGTTTGATTTTCAGGTCGGGCAAATTGTTATTGGGTTTCGCCATCAGGAATTACTCAGTAGCAGCCCGGTATCTGAATTTTTGCCCGGTTGATGGCAATAGGCTCACCCCCTATTACATGGGACTAAAACATAACTGGCGAAAATTACACCTCTGCTTAACCTACGGTGAAAACTGCCGTGATATGTAATGTTAGCTATGAAGGTATTTTTCAATAAATATTCACACGATTTTAACTTTTCACGCTGCAACGGTTTCAAAAGAGCAATAAAATATTTCTAAGAAGATCCAGACTAATATTAAATTCCTGCCTTATATGATGCATATAGTACGACGCGCCGTAACGTCCTGCGTATTATCATGCTTGCGATACGCCATATGGTACGATACGCCGCCGCGCCGTTCCTTATTGCGTAATGAAGGTTGTACATTATACGATATCACAGAAAACACGTTATTGTGTTCACAACGTGTGTGATACGACTAGTTCTCATTTATACGCCGACCTTTGTCACGACGACAAATTTGACGACGAGTTGATGTTGATGAGGTGGAGATGAGCTGCTTAAAAATATTGCTTAAAAGTTAAAAAGCATTCTGGACTCCAATCATGATTCATCATAACCAAAAGCAAATGATAAATGATTTTATTTCTGTAAATAGGTTTGTACAAACACTTTTACACGTCAATGATATTTTAAAACCAGATGAGGTCGGCGTTTCCTATCTGACTACTCTGAGAAGAAAGGCCGAAACAAACTCAGAGGTCACAGTCTCTTTTAAAGTCCAGACATAATCTTGGTCAGATCATGTGAAGACCATGTAGATTTGTCTGAAATGGTATTTTGAGGAAAAACCACACAGATTGAGTGGACCTGTCCAGTCAGTGCACGCATTTGTCAGTAATCGTGCAGCTCAACTCAGAACTTAAGGAGCTCAACGATTCAACGAACAATACCAAAGAAAGGACATTTGGGTAGGCCACAAAAATTACTCAAACTGCCAGACTAAGATTAAAACTACCTGAAAGGAAAAAAATAAAAATAAAAGCAGCAATGACCCACATAGTCTTCACATTCACAATATTAAAATGAATATCATGTATTTCATCTAGCCTGCATGCTACTCACATTCACAGACAGGTTTCTCTTTAAATTTCATCAAAAAATCATAATACGAGTATGTTATGTCATATAATTCAATAAAAATGACATTATTAATTCTAAAACACATAATCACAGTATAAAATGAATTGTTGCTTGGGGGTACATTGAAGTAGCTTAATTAATCCCAAGCCTTTTTGTCATCCAAGTAATCTTTAACTTTATAGAAACTATTTTGGCAGAGTTTCTGTTTAATAAATGATTTAAATTTATTGAGGCTCAGTTCTTTAACAAGACTTGGGAGTTTGTTGTAAAAACGTATACTTTGGCACTTAAATGAATTACTAATTTTTTGGAGCTTAGTCGAGGGCACAATAAGTAAATCTTTGTATCTAGTATTTATGTTATGAATGTCGCTGTGTTTAGAATATAGATTAATATTCTTTTTTACATAAATAAGGTTTTCATACACATATTGAGATGCGACAGTCATTATGTTTATTTCCTTAAATTTATCCCTCAGTGAATGCCTACAACTAAGGTTATAAATTGCTCGAATGGCTCGTTTCTGCAGCACAAAAATAGCCTGAATGTCGGCTGCATTTCCCCACAGCAAAATGCCGTACGACATTACACTATGGAAATAACTAAAATATACTAATCGGGCTGTTTCGACATCAGTCAAATGACGGATTTTATAGACCGCGTAGGCTGCAGAGCTTAGCCGCTTCGACAATTTGGTTATATGTGGGCCCCACTGTAGCTTCGAGTCCAAAGTAACACCTAAGAACACAGTGGTGTCCACAAGATCCAATTCCGACCCATTTACTAGTACATTGGTTTTCACCTGTTTAACGTTAGGTGTCAGAAATCTAATAAATTTAGTCTTTTTCTCGTTTAAAAGTAAATTATTAACACTAAACCAATGCACTATTTTAGCGATAGCATTATTTACATCGTCAGTAACTGTCTGTTGTCGTTTAAGCTTAAATAAAAGTGATGTGTCATCTGCAAATAACACTATTTCATGACTGTTCTTTACAAGGTAAGGTAGGTCATTAATATATACGAGAAATAAAAACGGGCCAAGAATTGAGCCCTGTGGAACTCCCATACTGACAATAGATCCCGCGGATCGCTTGCCGTTAACGTCCACTCTTTGGATCCTATTATTCAAATAAGAAATAAGAAGATCCAAGGCAGTGTTTCTAACACCATAGTGATGTAATTTCCTGACCAAAGTATCATGAGAAACACAATCGAAAGCCTTAGACAACTCACAAAAAATACCTAGGGCATCATGCGACTTCTCCCAGGCCTCAAAAATATGTGCAAGAAGCTCAACGCCAGCATCGGTAGTAGAGCGACCCCTTGTGAAACCGAATTGTTTACTGTTTAATAATTTATGTTTATTAAAATGTTTTTGCAATTGATCTAGCATCAATTTTTCAAATATTTTACTGAAGGTGGGAAGCACAGAAATTGGCCTAAAGTTCGTGGGGTCTGATGTGCTTCCCGATTTAAACAAAGGTATTATTTTACTACTCTTCATTAAGTCAGGAATTACTCCATAGTCAAAATTTTCAATAGATCCGATAGACGTCAACCTGTTTAAAATAATTGTCTCCAACCTGGGTGGTAATTGCGTAACACACTAACATTAGGAATGGCTTTCAATTTGACAGTTCAACAGCATTCATTGCGTTATTTACGTTGTTGAGCAGACAAATTTTTCGAACATATGAAGCAATGGATTAGCAATAGGATTCAATATGATTCAGATTGTGATAGATAGTATGATAAACAATTAGGGTGCAAGTAAAGTGGGGCTACCCTGATGGAACGGCAGGGAGGATTTACAAACAAACAAAAAAAAAAAAAAGTGGGTTTGAAGCAATGTCGTAAACTATGCTCCTCCTCCTATCCTGCCCTTTCTGTCCCAAAACATGCAGTCAGGGTGACATCAGCGCTGCCACCGATGACGCCTTGGAAGTGGCGAAATTTTGGGCCAACGAGTTTTGAAATACTGTCGTACCAGTGACACGAAGACGAACTAATAGCTTTTAGCCTATACGGTTTGTACTATCTAACGCTCTGAGTCTATAAGCCAGATAGATTGACGAAGTAAGCGTCTTTAAGACATTACCCGTCTACGAATATTACCACAAAAAAAAATGGTTGAAAGTCGGTTTACGGACGATAATTTTACCTGATAACGTCATCGGCTCAGGCGGAACGTGACAATGAGTCATGCTTTTTCGTGCGTGCAGCCAGCGTTCATCGATATAAATGACGTTTTCACGTCAAAAAAAAAAACCCACTTAAAATCACGCCTTCTTCCCATGGAGGTAGGCAGAAACAACAGAACGCCACCTGCTACGATCCTTACATACTCCTTTTGCTTCGTTTACGTTCATACATCTACTCGCACGCCGGTTACAAGTACTGCGCACCTGACCTTACTGAAGAACATCACCAATAAGGTCACTATAATTATGTCTTTCTAGGACGACCTCACCCGACATTTCCACTCACATATGCCATGGAAATGCCGTTTGTTAATCGCCTTGTATTCACCCGCTCTTACCTTTCTCTCCTTGCTTATAAACTGAGTACAGCAAAAAGAAGATTTAATTTACATCAAAACATGAAAACAATCCTTGTTTATCGTTCCATAGTCCACAAACATTTACTTCATGCGAAACTGCCCTTGACATTACAAATAGTGTACTTGTATGTTAACATGAAACAGACTAGAACATTACGATTCGCGGCCCATTAAACATTCACTGCTGTATAAGCGTTATATTTTCATGCTTATAGTTTTATTGTCACGTTCTAAAATGATTATTTAAAATGCCTTTAAGTTTTTTTGTGTCAAGGATTTACAATGTGATATTTGTCTTTAAAGATGGCAGTGGATTGTGGTTTAAGCTAGTTATTCTCGTAGACTTGGTCTACATGAATACTAATCAACTTTGGTTATCTGATTTTTCAAAGAAATGCCGAGAAATAATGTTTTTATTTGAAAGACAATAGTTCAGTTTTGGTTCGAAAAAATATATAGGAATGTGAAAAACAAATAAAGTGTAGCTAGAATAAGAGTTATATTTTAAAATTTTGAGTATATACCTAAGGAAAAAACTTTAGTTGGTATGTCATTAAGTTAGATAATAAATACACTTTTGAAACGCTCTAGAGGAGAACCTAATTAATATTATATTTCAATAATGACACCACCACAATAATGACTAGATTTCGTATTTCCCGAACAGTTACCAAAGGCGTAACGAAAACAAAAACGAAAACCCATATTGTAGTTAATAAACAAGTAATTAAATCGCCCAAACTTTCCTGAACTTTACCCTGGCTTCCTATTCACTAATTCAAGGTTACTAAGCGCCCTAACAACCCACCATTTAGTATAATTACATAACAATGGACCTACATTTAGGGCACAAAATAGATAGATGCAGAAGGCTGGCTCTACAGCCCTTTTACCATTATTTTTCATTTTACAGCAGCAACCCAATAGACACCTTATTACAACGAGAATAAAGATCACTGTGATTTTGACAGACTTGTCACTCACAGCATCCCAAAAGCAACCTAATTGTAACGAGTATAAAGATTACTGCCATTTTGGAAAAGACGCAAAGTCAGAGGTAATATATCTGTAAAAGGACTGTTTAAAACGAGCGAAAACAGGGTCACGCACACATAGACGCGGACGTGCAGAGATCTCAAATAAATGCCAGTCGTGAGTGCGCTTGCACTCGCTGTACGTGAAGCATGTCTATGTGAAAAAATAAAAACAAACAAAAAAATGAGAAGAAAAAGAGAGAGATTCTATGTGTGCGTGCGTTTTTGTTTATTGTATGGAGCCCACCTTCTGTACCTACTTATTTTGTGCTTAGAGTCAGTGTGAACAAGATGAATGGCCACACAGATAGTATATTTAAAGGATTTTTGGCGCTATTTCTTTATCCCTTCATCAATTTTAAGGCCTGAAAAGGCTAAGCGTTTGACAGATCAGGACATTAGGTAATTGTTGGGTGTTGGGACGTGTATTAAGATTAATCTGAACGAAAAATATCTGTCCGTTTCTGGGATAAAGGTTTTTGAACTTTGCACAAAATTGTACTAAACATCAGGTTGTAAGGACACACTCACACAAAAAGAAAGAAAGGAAAAAGGTTGACTGGTGGAGAATTCCT
The DNA here is from genome assembly GCA_916610205.1 of Griposia aprilina. NCBI lineage: Eukaryota > Metazoa > Arthropoda > Insecta > Lepidoptera > Noctuidae > Griposia > Griposia aprilina. The sequence continues at coordinate 18,850,513 of OU744285.1, read as the reverse complement.
ATGACATTGAGTACACTTCTGTACATTTGTCTACTCATAGTATTAAACGGATACATATATATGTCGGAGACGGTCATTAGTATGGACACTAAACGAAGCGCAGCACGAGTTCCGGGAGGTGGCAGCACCATCGCGATGACGTGCATACTCGGCTAACTTCGTGCTATGACAGAGCCTGGCTGATGGAGGAGCGCTGATGGGACGTGTGAACACTTACCATTCTGCCGTCCAGGAGATCAGTACCTCCACCTACCTCCTAGGAACTATCACGCGTTCCGTATAGTTGTGTCGTGCACCTAGAGTGTGTGATTCGCTAGTGTGATTAATTTTATCGTACATTATAATTTGATTTGAAATGCAAACGGTTTTTCTATTGCGCAAAAACCAGCATTACCCATAGCACGCCCACAGTAGTTAAAATATGGCTGATAATAACGAGAGAGAAATAGCCTTCTCCGTCATATATAATAAACTGACGTCGCTTTTCGTGTCTGTCGACGTGACCGCGTTATTTAAGCAACTAAGCACTAATTAAAAAAATGTTGTATGTTAGAAAGTACAACCTATCATGCCATACTCGTATGTATGTATCTATTATGATTCTGTTCACATCTTGCAAATAAACTTCACATCGTACCGTATTGCTATATCTATACATATTATAAATTAAAGTCGCATTTCGTAACCGAAATTTTCTTCCGAACTACGCAAAGGATTTTGATGCCGTTTTTTTCGATAGTTTAGGGGATTTATTCCGAAAGTGTTACTTGTATAATGCATTAATATTAAACTAACATAATTATATTAAAGACATCTAGAGTTTTTCGTCAAATCATAAAAACCGTGCAAAAAAGGGTGGGTCGCTAGTAAATAAATAAATAAAAGACAGGCTATTTGTTTGTTTGATGTAGAAATACAACCTCTACGGCGGAGCCAGCGTAGCCTACGGCTGCTACGAGCTCGTAGCATGTAGCCAATACGCTACGAATTGCGTCACATTTCTCAGAGCATTCCTCGGTAGCGTACTACACAATTTATTTGTCATTATTAGTAACTTGAAAGGTCTTGTTAACTTGTAATGCTGAAGACAGGTTTCTTTTCAGAATTTTATCCGTGGTTTTTTTATATATATTTTTTGTTTTTTTAACCGACTTCACAAAAAGGAGGAGGTTCTCAATTCGTCCGTATGTTTTTTTTTTATGTGTGTTAGCTCAGAACTTTTTTCTGGGTGAACCGATTTGGATGATTCTTTTTTATTTGATAGGTGGTGCTTCACATGTGGTCCCATTTAAATTTGATCAAGGTGTGACCAGTAGTTTTTGAGTTATCCTTAATACTGCATATTTTTCCACTTAGTTTATATGGATGATGTGTTAATAATTTCCTGTCACTGTTATTTACACACCAAGTAGTGGTATACGAATTTGTGTGGGGTAGGTACCGCAACTAAAAAGTGAAAAATAAAAACTTTTTTACAAAAAAACTACCGACTTCCAAAAAAAACACTAAAAGGCGTGAAAAATAACTTTAATTTTGGAAGTCGGTGGCCAAAAACGAAAATACAAAAACTAAAGACACCGACTTCCGAAATTAAAGTTATTTTTCACGTCTTTTAGTGTTTTTTTTGGAAGTCGGTTGTTTTTTTTTCGATTCTATACCTATACCTTCTACTAGTCAACATCTTATAACAAATGTTGAAATGATTCCTATAATTAAAGTTTCTAAATAATCCATATTATAATATTATAAGTGCAAAAATAACTCTGTCTGTTACCTTTTCACGCCTTAATGGCTGAACGAATTTCGATGAAATTTGGGACGCAGCTAAACCATGACCAGGGATAAAACTTACTTCCGGTACTTTTTATCCCGGTAATACGTGCCGCGAGTATAACTAGTACTAAATAAGTCATTGAAAATCTTCCTCCATTATGCAAACTCATTTCAGAGCGGATCACCAGTAGTTCCCCTTAACAACTAATGGTGGTTTAACTAATACATATCAACAACCAATCAAAAAGGAATCGGTAGATTGGCCCCTAGGCATCGTCGTAAAAACCCTTTAGGCTGTAGGTACAGTCTGAAACAAAAGTCAATTAAAACGATTTATTTTTAATTTAATCAATATTGAGTAAAATATTTATGAAAAATCTGAACTGATCTATAGAACTAAAGAACTCTTGGCTATTACATCATAAACTAGAAAGTAACGTCGATTTTTTTAATATAATAATAATAAATAATAATAAAAATAATAATCTTTATTGAAAAATGAGTTATGTTATCCTTAATAAGTATGCGTTACAAAAACCTATGAAGCCTCTGAAATCCAAAATAGGTAAAAACCTGTACGTCAGATTTCAGCGCCTTTTCTCAATTCATTACATTATATTTTTAATACCAATTAAGATTTTTAATGAACATTGATAATTTTATTTTTATTTTGATATCAATTTTATTTAGATGATTATGTAAACGCGTAAGTTTGGTGTGGAAACTTTTGTTGCTATCCGTACCATTTATTCATTAGGATTAATTTGTCCCGGCCAGACCGAAACTAATGAGATATTTTAATGGGTATTCAAATTGACACTTTCGGTCAGATTCGGGACTTTGTGGCGGGTTTTAAGTCGATTATTAGAAAGGTATTAGGTTCCTACCCATTGCTGTTTGTTGCGAACGGGATCTTTGTTAACTTAATTTTGCTACTACACAAATAACAATTTGTGAAATGAAGAAATCGAAATCATATTGAGAATAAAAGTATCCTATTTCGTTATCAATATTGTAATAGTTATATATTTTTTGGCAAATTCAGACATTTTTTACGAGCCTTCATGTACTACATAGTTATTTAGAAACAGATTTTTTTTTCGGTATCTGTAGGTCATCTGCCCCATGAGCTCCTATATTTCAAACCATAGATAAATGGTTAAAATACTCGTTATTATGTACACTATAAAGATTACAGATTTAAGAGGCTTACAAGAGCTAATGCGCGGTCACTGTCGGATTGCATAGAAAAGAAAGAGACGCGCGATGACACAACGCTGGTAATTTATTGCAAAATATGAAGCAATTATGGATTTACAAAATATTTATTCATTGGACTAAAAAAATAAAACACTATTACGTTAGTATGTTACTTGTAGAATAATCTGAAAAAAAACTGAATGTTTGCATGTATATTAGTATGGTTTTAAATCGTTAAAATATTTTTTTAGAGGTATCTTGGTGTTTTGTTTCTATCATATCAAGTTAATTGTATTATGTTTTCAACACACTATCTAACTAGCATATATCCAGAAAAATATCATATATTTTTCTGATTTTGGTTACTGCAGTGTATCATATATTTTTAGGCATTATAAATTTGCGTTTAGGTCATGCAGTCCCCTTAAATGTAGAAACCATTCCGTTATTTTTTATCCTTTAAAATTTATTAGATAAATATTCAATCCATTTCGTTCTTTTCAAGTTCTGCTAAAACAAAAACTGATAAGAACATTCAAAACGAAAAAGAACATGATAAAAATTCACATTTTACCATAATTATAACAGACCGCCTTGTTCCATTAACTTTGAAAGCAAGCACTCTTCTATAGTACCTACTTTCACATTAAAAGCCGAATTAAGGAACTCTTCAGGAATATTTTAATGCTCTCAGTACATTTTTGTAAGAAAAATAATACTCACTTTTACGCACATGGAAAGATATGAAAAGATACAAATATTTTTGAAAGGAGCATTTCTATCGTGCTGATGTTTATCTTTTTCATTCATATATATTTTGTGGATTTTTTTTTTCGGATACTTCGTCCATGTGGAAATTGATATTTCTCAAGAAGAATTGTTTCATATTTTGACTCAAAAATATAAGATACTTTAGCGTATTGTACTCGTAGCCTTGCTCTGGAGGATCTGGCGCTTTGTTTTTTTTCTTCAGGTTGTAGTACGTACCGTACGAAGTGAGAAGAAATAAAATCAGCACGAAGCGGTAAAACATTTTTGGGGTCTGACTGTTGTCGTCAACGTTAAAAAATTGAAGATTATGACCTATTCTTCTATACTAAAGTCGATTTTCGTGCTTGCCTGTATAACCGCGTTGTACTTCTAAATTACTCAACGGACTTTTATGCAGTTTTCACAAAAAAATAAGTAATTTATTCCGGAACGTTTCTGTGTATAATGCAATAATATTAAACGTACGTAAAATAAAGAAACCTCGATGTTTTGCCAAGTCGTTAATTAAAACCGAGCGAGGCAGGGGCGGGCAGCTATTTTTAAATAATAATACCAACCACTGAATTTTAAGTCAAGCGTAAATCTTATTATTTAGCGTAACATACACAGACGTTATTACCTACAGCTAAGTCGATTTTCGACTTATGCATAACGTACGTAAGTCAAACTGATTATTATTAAACGTTGTAAGTTTGGTTTTAAGCCAACTGCTCGTACGTGTTACCTACACGTACGAGCAGTTGACTGAAAACGAAACTTAATATATAAACTAATGTAACTATATAAATTAATATATAAAATCTACGTAATATATAAGCTTCTCCTCCTTCTTCTTCTTCTTCTTTTTCTTCTCTTCTTTCTTCTTCTCTTCTTCTTCTTGTTCTTCTTCTTCTTTTTTCTTCTTTCTCGGTAGCAGCCCGGAGTCTGGATTTGTGCCCGGTTGATGGCAATAGGCTCGCCCCCTATTACATGGGACTTAAACATAACTGGCGAAATGTGGGTGTGCTATAGGGTACACCTCTGCCTATCCTTTCGGGGATTACAGGCGTGATGTTATGTGTATGTATGTATATAAAATCTACGTAATATATAAACTTCTTTCACTCTGCCAAAATTTATTTTTACGACCACGTATCTAATCAGCCGATAAGGCCTATTGTCTGATCTTATAGCCAAATATACATGAACTTTTTACGCTCATTTTATTACCTACGTTTGTGCATTATTGCGTACTCATTTCCATCAGTTCAAAGGCTCTAGGGTCATAGCCATAGTAAATAACAAACGTATTATTATTTACTTTTACGCAGCGTATGTCATAAGGTTCTAGTATTAAATTAAAAACGAGTCTAGAATTTCTACATATAGGGCAATGACCTGCAATGTCTCTGAGGGGGAAAAACAGTGGAACGAGACATGTGACGAGATGTTCATTTGTTTTTCGCTCGTCGCTCCGCGACCTCATCTATCCTACTTAAAGCGATGTTGCTAGGCGAGTTCACAAAACAAAAAGCCCCCATTCGTTTTTTGAAATCGTCCTTTTTTTTACGATTGTGCTAAGGTCGAGGTCATTGTCCACTAACAACTAAAAACATGATGCCAGTCATAAGTGCGCTTCAAGACGTTTTATATTTTATTTTTAACATTTGAGGAGGTCAAGAACAAATATTTACGCAGCCGGCTCGATTGTTTATTTTTTTATTCGGTCTTCAAACCTTGAATTTTATCAATTTCTGAACAGATTTGGTTCAATTAGTGACTTATTTCACGAGAAAATGGCATTTAAAAGGAGTATTCTGTACTAAAGGTAAAATTTTACAATCGATCGTGCATCCCCATATTAAATTTTCATCGATTCCTGAGAAAAAAGGAAAAGTGTAAATGTCAGTTTATAACCGACTTCAAAAAAAAACGGAGGTTCTCAATTGGAAGGTTTTTTTTATGTGTGTTAGCTCAGAGTTTTTTTCTAGATGGACCGATTTTTATGATTATTTTTTTATTGTTAAGCTTACTCATGTGGTCCCATATAAATTTTATCAAGATCTTACCAGTACTTTTTGAGTTATCCTTAATAATGCGTATTTTTTCCACTAAGCCTATATACATAGATGATGTTTTAATAAATTCCTGTCACTGTTATTTACATATCAAGTAGTGGTATACGAATTTGTGTGTGGTAGGTACCACAACCAAAAAAGTTCAAAAAAATAAACTTTTTTACAAAAAAAGAACCGACTTCCAAAAAAAACATAAAAATGAAAAATAACTTTAATTTCAGAAGTCGATGGCAAAAAACAAAAATAGAAAAACCAAAGATACCGACTTCCGAAATTAAAGTTATTTTTCACCTATTTTGTGTTTTTTTTAAAGTCCTTCTTTTTTTGCAAAAAGTTTTTTGTTCCTTACCGCCTCATTTGTAATCTGATTTCCGTTGCAATGGTGATTAGTTATAACAGCACATTTCTTATAACTCTTTTCTATTTCGTATTATATGAATACTCCTGTTCTAAAGCAGTGTTTCACAAGCTAATTGTGTCTAAAAACCTAACTTTATCGACGAAGCACCACTGAAGGATGGTTTTCTGATAAAAGCGATCGGATAACACAAGCATAACGGTAGATTAGTCAAAGTTAATGATCTGTTAAACACAACAAAGGCAGTTTTCTCGGAAAATACCATGTTTGACCCAAATACGTTGGCAATAAATTATGTATTTGTCGGAAATACGTAAAATCAATCGTTTGACTCGACTAATCGGGACGCCGGTGCCACCAGGTGACGCTGGACAGAGTCTATAACGCTCAGGCTTGACCAGAGTAAAGCAGAGTTTGTTGTTGACGGGTAAGCAGTGAAGACGTTTAGAAACTGTCGCGCGTTCCGTTTAGTTATGTCGTGTACCTACAGTGTGTGATTCGCTAGTGTGATTAATTTGATCGTAGATTATAATTTGATTTGAACTGCAAACGGTTTTTCTATTGCGCAATAACCAACATTACCCATAGTACGCCCACAGTAAATTAAAATATGGCTGATAATAACGAGAGAGACATACCTTCTCCGTCATATTTATGGGAAAAGTGTTCAAATTAACAACCAAAATTAATCGGGCATTATTCCAATCGAGTTACAAAAAATCAGAAAGTATACCACTTGCTGACACATTGGGGCGTTAGGCAAAATAATCACGAGTTTTTTTTTAATTATGATTTCTCTGATATATAAAAACTTTACATAAATGTCCTCTTAACCCCTGCAAATAAGCAAAAATGTGAGAGAAGTTAGATGACGACAATAGTACAACTAATGAGTACAGAACTGTTTTGCTAGGCAAGATGAAGAAAGCAGTGTTCTTATTTGCCATTAATTACCTTTAACGGCCCATAAATAAAGAAATTAGTAAAAAAAAAAAAAGATTTCACATAAACCTACATAAGCACTTATGAAACGTCAGTAGCTAGGTGCAAGGTTCCAATTGGTCGTTTTCTATGCGGAAGAGCCGGCAAGAAACACTAGGGTTACTCTTTCAAAAATAAGTATTCGCACTAAGCGCTTCCAAACATCTTTTATAATGCGCACAGCAAAAGAGTGGAATTCTCTACCTGCGCCTGTGTTTCCGACCGCATACAACCCAAATCTCTTTAAAGTGAGAGTGAACAGGCTTCTTCTGGGTAAGCTCACTCCATCGTCGACTTTGTCTCTGTCATCTCTGACCTAGACTAGAGTTAAGAGCAAACCCATGTAAAATAAAATAAAAGTTAAAAAAAATGTGGCTTTTACAATGTTTTCAAATTACAGGACAGGACAACGAGGACAGTGTAGGCCTAGTAACTGCCGAATAAATAAAGAGAGCAGTGGTGACCCAGTGGAAACCGCCGCGACTTACGAGCTGTAGGTCACAAGTTTGAACCCAGGCAGGCACTTTACTTTGTGTAAATTATTTCATCACCACTGCTCTCAAAACGGTGAAGGAAAACATCGTGAACAAACCGGCATGTCCTAGAACCAGTAACTCATAGACATGTGACATCTACCAACCCGCACTGGGCCCGCGTGGTGGATTACAGCCCACTCCCTCTCATAGAGAGAAGGCCTGTGTCCCAGCAGCCGCCTACAAAAATCGTGAATACAAAACAAAAAACCCAATCACGGTTAGTCGTGATTCGAAATCCAATCGCATTGAGGTTTTCAACGCATTCATCACTGTCAAACGTTATGCAAAGGTTTTGTATAGGAAATATTTAATGGGAAAAATGGGAAATACTTCAACCTGTTCAAGCAGGTTCTATTATGGTACTCTGTTAGGGATTATTATTTGAGGAAGAATGGTGTATAGAATATTTTCTCTGGAAGGAAATATTGAAAGATTGAATTTTTTTCTTGAAAATTTCTTTTTAATTCTGCTTTTGTCGTATTGTTTCGATACAACAAGAGTTCATCACAGCGTAAAAAGATGAGCCAGTCAGCATGTCAGAATGGCTATCCATTTTTGGGAAAAGTATGTGGTCAATTCATATATCACGAACAACTTTTTAACCAAGTGTGGCAAATGTTAAAATGTAATGGATAGGTATTAAACTAGTGTGTTTGTGAGATGTAGACTTAGCGAGTCTGTTTTTGCAAAGCTTAAAACTGAATAAATGTTCGAAGAGCGCAAAATGGCTGAAATATGTTTTTTTTTACGTTTTCAACTACCATATCCCCGCCATGTTGAAAAATTTCGAAAAACAGTATTGACAAAAATCATTCATAATATAAATATCGAACCTGCTCACAAACTTTCACGAAAATCGTTTGAGAAATGTGACCTGTACAGGAGAACAGCCGGACATGCCCCAGACATCTGGACATACTAAAGCATTTTGCCCAAGCTGAAACGTAGACGCTTCGCGCTCGCTCGGGCAATTATGTTTGTATGATTTATGTGAGGCGACTGCCTCGTCGATCGCGTGGTTGCAAGCGTGACCTCTGAGTATAAGGTCCTGCGTTCGATTCCCAGGTCGGTCAAAGTGTTATTGGATTTTTCCATCAGGAATTTCTCAGTAGCTGCCCGGAGTCTGCATTTGTGCCCAGTTGATGGCAATAGGCTCGCCCCGTATTAAATGGGTCTTAAACATAGTGGCGAAATGGGTGGACTATACTAGGTACACCTCTGTCTAACACTTCGGGGAGAACAGGCGTGATGTATGTGAGGGTATGTAAACCGTTAATAATAGTTTCCAGTCAATAACGTACAGAAAATTACTAAGAAGATGAAGTATCAATAATACTATTCTATACGAGAAAAGCCCCTGAGGTGATTGTAATAGCTTTATTACCAATTCCATTTTCCACTTAAGAGGAATGCGCCAAGGTGCCCCGCGAAATTCAAATTTTCTTACGTTTTTTGCAATTTGCAAGTCAGTATCAGGTTGTTTTCGCGGCGGTATCAAATATTTATTTATAGAATTATAATCAGAAAAATCATCAATACATCTCTCTCAGTTCATATTCCACTATTGAATGACTATTTCATGAAATCATGAAATTTGAGGGCAATTCTATCTTAATGAGTTGTATTGCTGATTCTAATGATTATAATTTTTAGAGCCATATTGTTTACAGTTGCGAATCATATTTTAATCAACATACAACCTAACACTGACCTGCAAATTACAAAAAACCTAAGAAAATTTGAATTTCGCGGGCTACCTTGGCGCATGCCCCGTAAGCACACGCTTTTGTCGCCATGACAGTCAGTGACGGTGGGCGTGACCTTGTAGTTGCGTCAAAATATACGTTAACGCGGCCATTTTTGTTTTTAGTAAAAAGTAACGTCAATTATCATGATGTTACTTCAAACAATAGCCCCAGCACGACTCATTTTGACGCCATAAGTGAATGTTGAATCAACAATACAAACGTTCTCTTACGTTTTGGTTTAATTTAATGTAAAATGTGCTCTTTCTAATATATACAGACATAGCAGAGGTCCAATTTCTAATTTAATAAACTTCAGATAATAATAATAAAAAAACCGACTCAAACTTCACTTACATTATCTATACCTACGTAATGTTACAATAACTGACAATAAAGCTGGTTTTCTTAGTGGGTTTTAAATGCTTTAGAAACTTTACTGCGTTTGTCGTATCAGCATAAAAGGGGTATCTAGGAATCGTTGAACTAAAAGGAATTGCTGGAACCTTTCGTAAAGTAAAGTTGTTGTATTTTGTTAGCACAAAGGTACGTTTGTTACGGAGGATTTTAATTCAGATGTGTTACAGTTGTAATGGCAATCATGTCATTTGGTTTAAATAGGCTTTTATTTTTATTATTTTATTTATCTTTTTTATAGATTCTTCCATACTTTGTGAATTAGAAAACGTTCTAGGCCTAACTCGTAGACAGTAGATTTGTAGACATTTTTCTATTTTGTTGAGTACCTGTTACTTGTTGACAGGCCTACACTGTCCTCCTATACCTATTAATACTATAATTTGAAAACATTGTAAAAGACACTTATTTTTGAAAGAGTAACCGGGGAGTTTCTTGCCGGCTCTTCTCCATAGAAAACGACCAATTGGAACCGTACACCTAACTTCTGACGTTTCATAAGTGCCCATGTAAATTTATAAGACATAAAATAATTTAATTTTGATTTTTGGTTTTGGAGTGCAGCACAAAGTAAACATCTTCTATCACCCTTTTGCGTCTAAAGGCAGTAACAAAAAATAAAAAAATAAGTTGTTAACGTTTGACATTTATCCATTCCGACTGCCTCGTTGGTCTAGTGGTCGCAAACGCTACTGCTGACCATGAGGTCCTGGGTTCGATTCCCAGGTCGGGCAAAGTGTTATTGGGTTTTTCCATCAGGAATTTCTCAGTGGCAGCCCAGAGACTGAAATTGTGCCCGGTTGATAGCAATATGCTCGCCATATATTACATGGTACTTAGACATAACTGGCGAAATGTGGGTGTACTATGTGTATACCTCTGCCCAAGCCTTCGGGGAAAAGTGATGTTATGTTATCTTTCCATTCCCATAAAAAATTGAAGTCTAAAAATAGCTTCCATATTACCTGTGTCATTGCAAAGGTTGTACAACGATTGTGACCTTGTGAAGGCGTCGGCTGTAAAATTAAGTTTATAATCTTTTATGTAGCAGTCACGCGACGCATTTCAAACATAACTTGTTGGTAGCATTTTCAACAGGTTTCGAATTTGGAACTGTTTTTCTTTTGTTTATTTTTTTTTAATGAGGTCTGCTAAGGTTAATATTATGCATGCGTGTTTGTATGGTAATTAATTTTATGGATCTGTGGAATATTTTGATAAAATATAAACGTGTTAATTAACAATAAGAGTATGAACCGTGAAAAATAAAACTTGAAATTTAAAAAATATTACAAAAATAAATATATTTTACTGTAGCTTTTAAATGCGTTGATGTTTAATACTTAAGAATACGAATACACAACAACTAGATATGATTTATGACGTACCTCTAAGAGTAGGTACGTCATATTATTATAAACGATCGTGTATTAACGCGACAATTTACGCAGAATAATAAACAATCTATAGCTATATTTAACTCACTTGTTTACAATACAATACTAACTTCTACTCAACACTTAATAAAGTCACGTGTTTCTTTATTTCTATCTGAATCAATCTGCCTAGCGTTTTCCTAAGTCTGGCAATTTTTTTTTTTTTGGATATCATCAAATGACCACTCCCGCCCTGGGCGGAACAGAAGTCGTGTCAGACTCATACTGACTAAACCCCACCCGTGTTCCTTCAGTTGCCTGTGCGCCAGGGCCCCGGTTACTCTTTCGAACAATCCGCGACCCCGGCAGGCATCGGCCCTATCGGACCCCGTCAATTATGCTGACATCTCTTTGAGGCGCGCGTGAAACACAACGCGGCGTCGACCCGGGCCTGAACTATGCCTACCTGACCGATACTGGTGGATACTAGTGATATCTGTTACTGGGTAACAGGATACCCCTTGGTAAGACTAGTTGTCAGACTTGTGGGCTTCTGACTACCTGTAAAGACTGTCAAAGATCTACGATTGACAACCGGGATCATCGGCTTAACGTGCTGCCCGAGGCACGCAAAGGTCTCGATGTGTAATGGATGGTCAGCCATCCACGAACCGAATACACCAAGCATAGCTTAACCTTCAATCGACCCGTGCGGCTTTTATCATTTAGCCACGAGCCCCACACCTCAGCCCCCTCATGGTAATAACTAAACTATAGCTTTATTTAACTCACTGTCAATCATACAACAACGCAAACCTCATCTCTTAATAAACCCGTCTCTTTCGTTCTTTCTTTCTCTCATCAAACAAAAACAAAATAAAACAGACCAGACATGGACCGTTGTCTTAATCAAAAAGACGTGGTTTGGTAAGCAATGTACCGATTATACCCTCTTCAGTAATTCTCTCACGTAAAAGACTTTGGCAAAATGTTTTCTAGGACGCATGTGGAAAATTCGGTCTTAAAAACATTAAGCGTATAGAAGTTTATAAGGATGATATTTGCGATAAACGTGCCGGGATTACCTTCAGAGTAATAATCTGGGTAAAATGTTTTAACTGAAAAGTAAGCACGGAGAAATAGTTTGGTGTGCAGACAACCAAAGAACGGTATACATTATGCAGTCTAATATAGAAAGAGAACAAAAAATAGTCAATAAATGAAACGGTACGGAGTTTCCAGCAGGTAAACTTATTCATATACTAGAATATCCCAGTTTTTTTTATTTTATATTTTCATAATTTGTTATAGTACCTACCTACTTTAAACCGCACGTATATTTAAAAACTAAATTGTAAATAGCTGTTATTAGGTAAAAGTAACCAGTAACCTTTAGTATCTGGATAATATTACAAACTAGCGGTTGTAAGACTATTTTATTACACATGAAGATTTCTGGATTAAATTCAAGTTAAATATTAATTGAGCGAGCGAGCGCAAGGCGCGGACGAAGCGTCTCAGTTTCAGCTTGGGCAAAAATGCTTCCGTATGTCCGGCGGATGTCCGACTATTCTCCTCTACAGGTCACATTTCAACAGCTGGACATCCGGACATACGAAAGCATTTCTGCCCAAGCTGAAACGGAGACGCTTAGCTCGCGCTTCGCGCTCGCTCAGTCAAAAATATGAGCAGGAAAATATGTAAAAAATGGTGCCCACCTTGCGAATAACGTTCTGTTACAATTTATTTTTTAGTAAAGCCTTCTCTCTGACAGAGAAAAATTATAAGATAAGGAGGGAAATAAAACATAGTATAAAAATTACTAAGTAACAGATTTTTTTAATCTCTGACTGTTCTTGAGCCTGCAAAAATCCTTCATGAAATTAAAAATAAAAACCGAATATAAATCCTCCCTAACCCTCTCTATGTAACATTTCTACATTCATATATCTGTTATGTGTGAGTCTGTAGGTGTACCCGCATAGTAAAAAATATTTAATTCTATATGAAATATTAATAAAATATAATATTAATACTATAAACATAGTACTCGTATAATTAAATAGGTCGGGGAAAAGTTGGTAGTAGTTTATAGGTGTAAAGTTGTAGTAAAAACTCTTTGGCTGTACTGTTTGTATCTGGCTGGTTTTGATACCATTAAATAGATGAAAAATAAAAAGTAAAAACGATGTCCCGCCATTTTTCAATTGTTTTTCTGTCCGCATATATGAGTGAAACTAACGAAGACATTCGATACATTTTAAAGTTTTATTACAAAAAAGGGAAAAAATAGAGACAAGCTGCGAAAAAAATATTTAACGTAATAGCAGCACAAAGTTGGTTCAAGCGTTTTCAGTCGGAGAATTTTGATGTCAAAGATGCAGCTCGCTCTGGGCGCCCTATTACGGATAAAATCGATGCCATTTTTGAAAAAGTGGAGCAAGATATAGCTGAAGAGTTAGGGACAAAAAACTGTTTTGACCCATTTGTATAAGTCTGGGTATAAAAAAAAGCTCAATATTTGGGTGCCACACGAGCTCTTAGTCTTGAATTTTGTATATAAAATACGAAAGAACTTTTTCCTGACCTAATACTCGTATGACTTCAAAGTTAAAATTAAAACTAACACTAATTTTTCACAAATCATCTTTTTAATATTTTTTATTATTATTAGTAACATCTGTTATACAGAGCACCTGCCATCTTATCTCTTCACCACCCTTGGTGGACTGGTAGAGAATGCCTAAGGCATTAAGTCCGCCTTTGTATACTATTGTGTGCGAGAAGTTTAAATAAATAAATAAATCAATTTAATTTTCAATTTATAAAAACAAAATCTTTACAGACATTTCCAAACAGCGTTCGTTGCCACCAATACACTATCTATATCACTTTCATGAAATAGATAGCATATCAATCAATATCTGCACCTATACGTCTTCAGTCCCCAGTGCAAAGTTGATCATGACCGATAACCGGGTCACCTGTCTGGAGTGTGATCGTGACCTAGTCCGAGCATTATCAATTGCAACAGGTATCGGCTTTTAGCTGGTCGTGAAAACAACTGGCGAAACTGTCAAGGGTACTGCACAATATGACTTGTTTAGGTACCGTATTTTGAAGGCGCAGTGCAATGATTCTAATAAAATTTAATTACTTTTTCATGATTATGTGCATACTAGCTTTTCTCCGCGGTTTCATCCGCAGCCGCGGAAATTATCCCACAGGATGAAACGTGCCAAATTACATCGAAATCCGTTCAGCCGTTTTAGGCGTGAATAGGTAACAGACAGTTACTTTCAAATTTATAATATTAAGTATGGATTATTAACAGAAAACCTGCAAAAGAGATGTAACATGTATGAGAATGGATAAACGTTTTAATTTATACATGGAACATCTTTTTTTTTTAACACACTCATAACTTCCAAAAACACCGGAAAAAAAGCAAGAAGAAAACACAAAACGCTTTGGCAACATAAAATTAAGCTGTCCCGATTGGACAGGGATGATAAAAAAGGTTTCCATGCCCGGGAATAATAAATGCCTGTCATAAAAAGTGGGCGTGTTCCACGATGTTGGTCATGACCGAAAACGGGTCGCTTGCCCGCCCGGGCGCGGGCTCGGTCTTGACCTACTCCTTTTCAATGCCATTATTCGGTTCGCTGAAGAATGTTTGAACAGACCCTCGCTTTTGTGTGTGAACCGCGAGATCAATAACGTTTTTATCGAGAATCTTCTTTGAATAAAACATTATGATGGTGAAGGTAATTTTATGAGGATGTTTTGCAGAAAATATGATATCTTGTATCATTACTGACGGTTACAGAAGCGACAGGTAGTGTTAATCCTCAGTGTAAAGGATGTATTTTTTTTTTCTTTCATAATAAAATCAACCTTGAGCAAATAAAACGAAGTAGGTACCTACACTTTGAATGAGACAGCGTAATATATTTTAATTATTCTTAATGAAAAATTAAATGATATTTCGCCGCTTCAAGGATAATACGTGCGTAAAGAGAACATCTGCACGTTTTCAAATTAATAATAAATCGAATTCAAATAAGACTTAGACGAGTAGTAGACAATATTGGCCTGAGAACAATTTAAATATTGTGAGAAATTAACAAAATTATAATTAAGTGAAATTACAGCATTTTTTGTTACGTATCAGTAGGAAATATTAAAAAAAAAGTCATGGCGTAAAAAAATAGGCCTGTCAACAAGACTGAGCGGGGCTGCCCATGGTGCTTCGGACGTGACGCGCCCTTAACTACGCTAATCACACCTACACCTTACAAGGATCAATAAAAAATAATAAGAATCTCTTTCTTATTATTTTATATATTTTATAAAGAAAAATATTTTAATTGGGACACAAATACTAGCATAAAACACTGGAAATAAAACACTAGCATCCCAATTACGTAACACATGTCAATCACAACCCTAAGGATTTTTAAGGAAATTGCTAATCCATTGCGTCATATATTTGCTAAGTTCGTCTGGTCTACAACGTAAATAGCGCATTGAATGTTATTGAATGGTCTAAATGAAAGGCATTGTCATTGTATGCGTGTTACGCAATTACCCCGTAAACCTTGAACTCATATGAAACTGAAATAATCTAAGAAGGCAACTACCTAACTTCAATAGGTACTTAAAAAAGCAACAATGAAATAAATTCGAATAAAATTCTTAAAAAAAAAAATACAATTTAACTGGAATGAAACAAATTCCATTTTCAAATTGACTTTTGGTAAAACTTTTTAAACGTTTAAATGCGAAACATAGATTCGTTCAGAAAGTTATTTACAAATTAAGCTTTTTCTTTGTTTACCGCTATGTGTAATGTGAATAAAATTAATGTTTTGAAAGTTAACTTTTGTAAACGTTTTGAAATGTTTCTCATCCACAAATTATAGCGTGTCCAAAGGAATTTATTAGAGGATTAGGTTATGATTAATTTTCCATGAATCAAGTTTAATCGGTAATTTGCTTTAGTTAATATTTTAGGGATTAACGGACGATTAATCGTTGCACTTACAGATGTTCATAAACTTTGCATGAACCGATATGTAATGACTGTTTAATTATAAGTAGTATTTTATGTTGACATTTGGCACAAACTAAATCTATACCTAAATTTCAAGCCACATCTTCTAAATTTCTATACATATAATAAAATAGTAGCAAAGTCAAAGCTGTACTTACATGATTATTTTTGAAAAAAAGTAATTACTACGAGGTGTGGGAACGAGTCTATTTATAAGTAAATGCATAAATATGGCGAATATCTACCAAGACCAAGGTTCAGGTACTCTTCTTTACTTTCTGACTGAAGACTCCCGCAAACAGGCGAGACGCGACTCTAGTAGAACAATTTCTATGATAACTTCATGGAAATTGTTATACAAGAATCGTGTCGCTCTATCGCGTCGCGCCTGTCTGCGGGAGCCTTAACTTTTAAGTTGATACCGGTACACGTGGAGGCTCTTTTAATTCTCTATAGACAGTATGTTTCAGAAAGGTGTTGTTACAACAGCGCACAGAAATGAACTGTCCTATAAAACTTCAATACCTACTCAACCCAATTAAATGTTAGATGATTTTATTTCTTGTAAGTTTATAATACAAACACTTTTACACGTCAATCATATTTTTTAAACTAGATGAGTTCGGCGTTTCCTATCTGACTACTCTGAGAAGAAAGGCCGAAACAAACTCAGACGTCACAGTCTCTTTTAAAGTCCAGACATAATCTTGGTCAGATCATGTGAAGACCATGTAGATTGGTATCTGAAATGGTCTTTTGAGGAAAGAACAACACAGATTGAGTGGACCTGTCCAGTCAGTGCACGCATTTGTCAATCATGCCGCTCAACTCAGGAAGTCAGAACTTAAGGTTGTATGTGTATATTGTATGGGACTACTGATTATTTTTTCGCGATTACAATGTTAATTTTATGGAGAATTTTGTTCAGTCTGATTACGAAATTTGAAAATTACAAAGTTTTTTTTTTCTTTTTATTTACTTCTTTGACATAATCTCATTATTTGACATTCTATACCTCAGATTCTTACTTCAACTCCTTATTCATGGCTTTTGTGGATAGAATTTTGATTCAGATTTGTTACAGTTGTAATGGCAATCATTTCATTTGGTCTAAATAGGCTTTTACTTTTATATAGGTTCTTCTATATTTTGTGAATATGAGAACGTTGTAGGCCTAACTTGTAGACTGTAGATTTGTGAACCTTTTTATATTTTCTTGAGTACCTGTTACTTTTTTACAGGCCTACACTGTCCTCCCATATCTATCAATACTGTAATTGGAAACATTGTAAAAGCCCCTTATTTTTAAAAGAGTAACCGTGTAGTTTCTTACCGGGTCTTCTCCATAGGAAACAACCAATTGGAACCGTGCAACCAGCTTCCGACGTTTCATAAGTGCCCATGTAGGTTATGTGAAATAAAAATATTTTGATTTGATGGTCTGGCCTTTCTGTTACATGCTGTATAACTACCTAATATTTTGATTTAACTCTGCGATCGCTGTAAGTACGTCCTTCGAAAAAATAACACATCAGTCACTACAATCTAATTGGAAGCTTTAATTACTATTTAAGTGTAACTATTACTGAACACGCATTATCTATATATATTATATTATCCAAAGTCAATAATCAATTAAAATTAATCTATATTAATAAAAAAACAATTGCCAAAACGGTTTGTCCGCGCATCACTTTAAACCGGTTGCACCTATTATCACCTATAGCGAATATTTTTTTTGTTACATTTGTAATTGTCAGGACAATATTTATGTATGAAAGAAAATATTTGAAAAATCGTACGGTAAAGTGAAAGTTTGTATGGAAGTTCGTCATTTTTGCCGCTGGGAATTCCCATCAGGAGCACGGCTTCTTAACAATAAGGGCCCATTACCATGTACCACAACCATACTACACCACAACACGTGTTTGGGCGCTAATTTGTATGAAAATTCACACATAACCACATCTTGACCACATTTTTTCGCTGCGATGTGGTGTGGTTGTGCTACATGTGAATGGGCCTTAAGGCGGTACCCCGACCAAAACCTTGTCAAAGTGCGTTATTCAGAGGCTATAACTCAATCACTATGGGTAATAAACTACATCTAAAAGCACATTATTAATGTTCGATATCCTATCATCATATTGCACGTTCTTATTTGTTTTTATGTGTTATAATTTATAACACATAAAAACATCTGAAATCTCCTTCTAAAAAAGTGACTAAAATTATTGATTGCATGCATCTCTTGCTAAAGGTGACGTTTTATTCATTTGAGGATTACACTAATGGATAGATAATTTAAAAATCTAAATAATACACGTTTTATTTTATTTTAAAACTTCACTTGTCTTTTTTTATTCAAGTAATTTCATTATTTTTGTGAATTTTATGATAAATCAGCGTGCGGAGGGAGCGAGACAGAGCGAGACTCAGCGACGGGACAGAGAAGGACCGAACGGGAAGCGCCTTAAATACATCAAGCTATAAACAAGCGCGCGTTGTATAAAGCGGAGTGTTCATTAACGAACCTTCCGAGATAAAGGCTAGGTACATATCGTTAATCAAAGTTGGATATGCACGCGTCGTTAATACCTACTCTTATAGTGTACGTTGTACCTATAGGTATAAGTTTTTTAATATTAATCACACCAATTGTTGGATTTTACGTAGAATTGTTATGTATATAACGGAGTTCGGAGTACGGAGTTCTTCAGAAAGGTCAGGTGCGTAGTACTCACAACCGGCGTTCGTGTATGACCAGATGTATGAACGTAAACGAGGCAAACGGAGTATGTAAGGATCGTAGCAGGTGGCGTTCTGTAGTTTCTGCCTACCCCCGTGGGAAGAAGGCGTGAGTTTATGTATGTATGTATGTATATATGTTAACATCAGTAGGTAAATTTGAAACTTAAACTTTTTAACATCCTCGTGAAGTCAATAATTCAAGAACTAAAAGTCCTCATTTTCAATCAACGCACAATGATACGTGAGTGAGTTTATGTATGTCTATGTTAACGGAGTTCGGAGAAATTTTGATTCCTTCTCAAACAAAAAAGTTCCGGGAAAGACCCCGCGCATCTCATTAAGATAACAAAAACAAAAATGTTTAGAAGATAATTCAAGCTTAGAGGTTGAAGAGGCATACAATTTCATTTTTCAAATTTCAGCCCCGTGTTTAAAATCTGTAACATCGTTATAAACACATCTAGAAATAAAATGATATTTTTATTTGTGTGCTTCCAATTTTCATTATAATGCCTTTCTACAAAAGAATATAATGTAAGTAATACCAGTTTAAAAACTTAAAATATTATAGCCTTGTAGGTTAACACTATATAAAGAAAATGTTAAAATGAATAAATTATCAAAAATACCTAACGTATTTTCACCAAAGAGTTGTTTATGAGTTGCAGAATGATTAATGACATTAAAATTACAGTGCCTAAACAAAAATATTGAATGGCGTCGTCAATCATTCGATTCATAAAACGATTAAAACTCTTCAATTATGTACTTAAATATAATACGAACATAATTATCGGTGTAATACTTGTAAAATTATATTAATCAACGTCATCCAATACAAGGGAAAAAATAATAAATAAAAAGCCGAATATATCTAAATTAAAAAAAACATACTTTTTTCTAAATTAACTACAAATTCTTAAATTCTATAACGTTTTATTTTAAATTTCTGCACTAGTAAGAACGCCTCATTTAATTGAAGGAAAAGACATCGTCTAGAGATTTCCATTCCTCGCTGTCATTGGTTGCATTCATCCACTTTTCGCCAGTAACTTGTATAATGGCGTCTGCCCAATACATAGGAGTATTCAGAGTTCAGAGTTCAGAGTATTTATATGTAAACATAGGTTACAGATACACAGGTGTGTGAGATGTTACATTTTATAAGTTCTTTAGGCTTTGCGATTAGGCGTACAAATGTTAGTAGGTACATATCAATTTCAATTATTTTTACACAAAATAAGGTAAAAATTATAGAAAAAGCTATACTGTTGGATAAATCAATATAATATTCTAATTAATTAAATTTCACATAAAAACTTCAATGTCAAAACAAGTACCAAATTAATGAAATATTTGAAAAATGTCAACAATATTTTTTTATAGAACTAAAATGTCAAAAAAAAATAGGATAATGTCAATCAATCAAATTAATACAAGAGTATCAAACAATGCATACTGAAGGAGGGATTATAGAACTGTCATCCAAGTAGTCCTTTATTGAATAGTAACATTTATCAATAAAAATTTCATTCATTCAAAACATGATTACCTATAGACAATGATGACATAAATACTAGTTACTAAGAAAATAATATTAAATACAGAATTTTTATTTGAATGAAGAACATTTCTTCAAAGATCCAAATATATTTTTTTAGGCTTATTTGCTTTATGTAAAGATCATAAAAATCGAGTACTGGAAAAATAAATTGAAACGCTTATTTTTTATTAGATTTTAATTTCTTTATTAATCCTGATGTCGAAATTGAGCCGTGTTATTCGTTTTTCACAGAATATTTTTCGTCAATGCCTCGAAATTAATTCACTCGTATTTTTTTTTCTATGGCAAATCAGGCTAATATTGAAATAGGAATTACAAAACCTTATGACATGAAATATTTTACTAAATTCAACACTTTATTTTTTATAGTAAGAGACTTTATTTCCCTCAACAAAAAACAAATATTTTCCGAAGTTAATGGTCTCAGAAGTCACAATAAATAAGCTTCCATTTCTGACCATTCCGATATTGCCCATCTGTGGTACTTTACAAGAATTTCGCATTACCATATTTCATAAAGCTGGAAAACATAACTGGAGCACTTACCCCTTTACTCCGAACACAGAGAAAAAACAAAAGAACTGTTGAACCATTTCTTAATATATTACTTTGTTACCTTTATTTGTTTCTACACTATACTTTGTTTCTGTGTTTTTATAAAAAGTTAAATAGTCTACTCTGAATGTATTATGCGCTTATAAAATTGCTAACGTGACGATATAATCGTGGACATCTACGTCGAGATCCATAAAAAGTATGGAAATACGTGCACGTTATATATAACGTTATCGTGGATTTAAATTTAGAAGCGTCTTCATATATTTCCATACATTTTATCTCCCTTTGTTATCGTAATGACGTGGATGTCCACAATAATATCGTCATGTTAGAAATTAAATAAGTGCACATTCGGGACTTGCTTTCGATTTGTTTGATTGATCAAACTCAAACTCAAAGCGTCGAATCGTTGAGCTCCTTAAGTTCTGGGTTGAGCTGCACGATTACTGACAAATGCGTGCACTGACTGTACACGTGTACAGTAACACTCAATTTGTGTGGATTTTCCTTTAAAGACCATTTCAGACACTAATCTTCATGGTCTTCACATGATCTGATCAAGATTATGTCGGGACTTTAAAAGAAACTGTGACCTCTGAGTTTGTTTCGGCATTTCTTCTCAGAGTAGTCAGATAGGAAACGCCGACCTCATCTAGTTTTTAAAATATGTTTGACGTGTAAAAGTATTTGTACAAACCTAGTTACAAAAATAAAACTATTTATCATTTGAAGCATTTATTTCAATTAAACCATTTATAGGCAGTTTTGAATTGTCAAAGAGAGAGAGAGAGAGAGAGAGATCGAATTGAAACTTAGTGAAGATGCGTTAAAGGCAAAGCCTTTTCTTTTTTGGGTGGGATAGCATCAAATGACCTCTCCTGCTCTGGGCAGAGCGGAAGGGCGTGTCAGACTCTTACTGACTAAAACCCACCCATGTTCTTTCAGTTGCCTGTGCGCCAGGGCCACGGTAACTCTTTCGAACAATCCGCGACACCGGCAGGCATCGGCCCTATCGGACTCCGTCAATTATGCTGACATCTCTTTGAGGCGCGCGTGGAACACAACGCGCCGTCGCGCTTAGACCCGGGCCTGGTCCTTACTAAACGGCGAGCTGCCCATTGCTCGCCGGCCGCAAGCCCGCGCCTACGGTGGCCGGGAGTCGGCTATCGACTCCCGACGCCCAGGGTGTCTCCTCCTGTGACGTCTAGGGTTTCTGCAATACTCAACTCCACCACAATTATTATCTATGTTGCTAAGTGGTGTACGCGTCTACATCAACTTTCGAGTACGATTTTTAACCGGGGTACCAGTAAGAAGTATTAGTAGGGGTCTAGTAAGAGTGATTGAGACCTAGAGAAAGTTAAGAGTAAAGTTTTGAAAACAAATACATATTATTTATATATCAGCATTTCAGCAACATATAAAAGAGCATAATAAAGGCAAGCTAAATCCGTACAAAGAAGATTTTCCCTTCAACATATTATAATACCCGATCGGTAATACTCCGGTATATTGTCCAGTCTCATTAGCATACCAGGTAATCCCCTTGTGGGGAAATTAAGCTTGGATATTCCCATTTTACTCTGTATAGCTTATTATGTAACGAACTCGGACAGGGGAATATTAGATACATTATGTGCTCGGGGACTTTCCGTTGCTGTCTGAATATTGGCATACAAGCTGCACCCCGCGGTTTCACGCACATAATTCTCGATCCCGTGAGAATATTGGAACAAAAAGTATTCTATGTCCTAATACAGGTCATGGTTTACCCATGTGCCAAATTTTATACAAATCTGTTCAGCCGTTTAAACATGAAAGCGTAACAAACAAACACAAAAAATCGACTCATTTCTCTTTATAAATAATATTCATTTAGATAAGAAAGTGTTCATAGGATGTTAGGTGATTTAGGTAAATGTAGCTGAGTATTTATTGCGAATAAAAAACTTTTAACAGCGTGTATCAGGAAGGTGTGGTCAAAAAGGATGAGACACAGGCCATTAAACTGAACAACTTTCATCATGAGACTAACATCGTAATCGCAAAAAACAAAAAATCTTTAGATCCGTACTCGTTTTTAGGATTCCGGAAAGCAGATTCTTGGAGCTAGGAGCTTGAAAGTGTTAAACACTAGCTGTGAAGTTTTGCATTACTGTATCTTCGTAGTGTCGGAAACCAAGACTATTATTGAAATTACACTATGGAAATTATTTGATACATAAATAATTAACTGATAATTGATTATTTTGTTCTCGCTGCCACATCAAAATGAGATTTTTATTTTTTAGAACGACTAACTGCCATTGAATGATTCATAAAATTCGCCAACATAACTTAATGATTTCCCACCAACATACGCGTGTCACATTAATGTTATACTTTTTTAATGATAAAAGATAAATGATTTCTTTCTGTAAGTAGGTTTGTACAAACAATTTTACACGTAATCATATTTAAAAAAAAAAACTAGATGAGGTCGGCGTTTCCTATCTGACTACTCTGAGAAGAAAGGCCGAAACAAACTCAGAGGTCACAGTCTCGTTTAAAGTACACACATAATCTTGGTCAGATCATATGAAGACCATGTAGATTTGTGTCTGAAATAGTCTTTTGAGGAAAAACCACACAGATTGAGTGGACCTGTCCAGTCAGTGCCCGCATTTGTCAGAAATCGTGCAGCTCAACTCAGAACTTAAGGAGCTCAACGATTCGTCGAACAATACCAAAGAATGGACATTTGGACATCATGATTAAAACGTACTGAGAAGAAAATAAAAACAATGACCCACATAGTCTTTACATTCACATTAATTTTAAAAAAAACTATTTTACAAAGTAAATATTCATGTCAATGTATTTATAAAATGTACCAATGTCAATGTGCAGGTATATAAAAAATCCGGTAATAATCTTGGTCAGATCATTTGAAAACCATGTTAGATTGGTGTCTGAAATGGTCTTTTGAGTTACTTATGACAATGATTGACAAATTTTAACACGTGTTAAAAAAATGTGTTTTAATTGACTTATGCTTCTCGTTAAGACGATACTTATTTATGTTCATTAGAACAGCATTATAAAATGATAAATTAAAATGTCACAAAATATATTTCCCCACCGATACATACGTCTCATATAAAACTGCAACATAAACATCAGGAAATAACATCCAAGTAGCAGAAACGAATCACTTTGAAATTCATTCACTATACGGTGTGCGCACGCCATTTAGGGTCAAATTTGTCCCCTTTCCATTTGATCTTGACCCGAAACTAGGTCGCAATCGAGTCCCACGCAGGCTCGAGATATTCGCAGTATTAATGCAAATATTGATACATAATTAATTGTGATTGACAATTTTTACCAAATAATAGATAAAAAATAGGTTTTAGTAGATTAATGTTTCTTGCCAAGGTGAGATTACTATTTTACAGAGTGACAGTCATAAAAAACACACTTAAATCTGCAACATACTACTCGTATTCAGGAAATAACATCCTGACAACGGAAACGAATCACTTCGAATTTCATTCACTTTGTGCCAACATGGCGGCGCGCGCATATCCGCCACTCACCCCCCACCCCTCCATCCCGTGTGATCTTGACCCGGGACTAGGTCACGATCGTGTCCCGCGCAGCCTCCGACCTTGCTTCCGTTTCCTGGTACATCGATACCGGGTATATTTCATCGAACCTTGAAAATTTATTTGTGGACCGGGAATTCTATATTTATAGGAGAGGTAGGATATTGTGTTCAGTTAGTCTTTTTATTGACTTTTCTTGTTTCCTAATTATTACTAAAATGTAACGTATTTATTTGCTTTTACGACAAAATTAAATCTGTGTATTTAATAAAAGGTTTTTTTTTATTCACGCCATTTTCACAATTTTCTGACCTAGTAATTAATTAGGCATTCGTGAAACTGTCTTATGCTTGTATACTCGTACTCTAAAGATGCTCGTATGAATTAGTTTTTTGCTGAAGCATCGTTCCAGAAAAGTACGTGCTTTTGGCTTTACCGACAAAAGATGTTCGAGTTCGTATACTTTCATAACATATTCAATATTTCGTCTAAACACGTAATAATTATGTATGAATAATAACGAGCCACGCTTTCTGGCTCAACATGGGCGGGCATAATAACTGCTCTGAGCTATGGTCATGAAATATGAAAATACCTATTCTAATCAAAAAAGTATTCAATGTGATTTATCACTCAACATTACTCGTGGAATCCTAAAAATTCTCATAACTTCAGATCACTTGGAAAGTGAACGCTATCCATCAAGCTAACTGCGACACGGTCAATAACGAATAAACGGCACTTAGCAATCGTTCATTCATTCATCGCATACACTGTTTTCTCTCGCAGAACCGACAATCGTTGGGGAAAACGAGTTCTAGAGTGGAAACCGTGTTTAGGCAAACGTAGTGTGGGACGCCCGTCGGCCAGGTGGAGTGACGACTTGCGAAAGGCGGCTGGCAGAGACTGGATGAGGAGAGCAGAAGATCGGGCTCAGTGGCGTTCACTAGAAGAGGTTTACGTCCAGCAGTGGACGAATAAAGGCTGATGAAAATGATGACTGTTTTTGTAAAAGCAAACATTACGGTCATAAACTGGTTTCTATTGGGTATTTCCTTAGCCATTCGACCTGAATCTGTAGTACCAATAAGCCACGTTATTACAGGGAAAAAAAAATGTGCAACACGTGTTTTGTGTTGCGGGAATGGTATCCATTGAGAAACAGAAGCTGGTGTGGAAAGTAGCAATAGCAAAGCGTTTCGTATTCCTACAATTACTTTCAACAGGATTTTGACATACCCGTGCGTTCCATGAGCTTATATCGATCTTATGTAATTGATGTTACGACGGGTACTGACTCACGGATTACAATAATTATAAATATTGTATTTTTATAATATGTTCCTCACATATATCAATTTTTTTATTTTAATTTTATTTATTATTTATTTCTGTATATGTCCATGACATCACAGCAGCGGGCCCTATCAGAATACCAGCGTTGCGACACTTATTTTCAAATTTCGCAGCATCATGCTGAGATGGGGCCTTTTAGCCTCGTACAGGACTTTCTGTTTTTACTTTTGTTTTTTGTTTTTAAGAGTGTGTTTGTGGTAATCCTGTGCCAGTCCCAATAAATACTTTTTCTTTCTTTTATCCAATACATTTTGACTTTTCCATCATCGTTACCGCTGATATCACTTTTTCTAGGCCCCTTGCGAAAAAATATTCCAGGAACATTTGATGTTGCGGGGTTGTTGAACATTTCGAAATTTGAAAAATCCTGACAAAAAGCCGAACATTTGCCAAAAAAATAGTTTTTTTCTGAAAATACATTTTTTGTTGAAAGGTCCGGACAAACGACAAGGCCAGCAAAGTCCGGACACGGGACAAAAAGCCCTAAAAATCATGCCGGTTTCCTCACGATGTTTTCCTTCACCGTTTTGATAGCAGTAGTGATGAAATTATTAACACAAAGTGAATCGCCTGGCTGGGTTCGAACCGTAAGCGTGGGATCGTAAGTCGGGCCCGTTACGACTGGACTACCACTTTTGTCCTAAACAAAATGCACTATTAACAAAAACAAACCACTGCACGACACAATAAAATGATGAAAATCAAAATGGTTGTTAAACTCTTGGTAAGTACACTTGGCAACAGAGGACTTATTATAACAATAACAGCGACCCTCGTGTAATCCTGCTGACGGGAAGTTTGTACAACTCGCTAATAATGTTCAAAAATTCTTTGTTTTGATGAGTTTATTATAAGGCCCTTTTATTATTTGTTGTAGCTAGATAGAGAATTAAATAGGCAAATAGGTCCATTAGAAGTGATGAGTGGGATTTTTACCTATCACACTAATCTACATATAGACATTATTAAAACATTTTCATTATTCTTGCTATTTTTATTGATATGACATCATTATTATTGGTCGCTATTTTTAATATAAATTATTATTTTAAATGAATAGAACTGTATTTAATTTTAATTATATTAATTAAGAAACTATAGTTGTGTTGAAACTATAATTATTGCTAATTACTAAATGTGTAATGCATGCAGTAATTATGCCAAGACGTAAAATCTAAATATTTGCAAGGCTGAAATGCCGAATATAGTAAAACCCATTGATCTTAAGAACTTATGTTAGCTACCTATATTTTTGCAAATAAATATATCATTCAATACTTACATACAAATACAAGAAAAAAGAAATTATTCTAGCTGTCCCTTCATCTGGTAATTTCGTATGGAGAAGAATGGGCTAGTTACTCTTTTAAAATGTTTTACATTATTTTGTATACCGTAACTATACTGCGTGTAAAAACACCCATCATCCGTCAACTACGCATTCTGTACATCAAAGTAAGTAACATTGCACTAAAATAATTGCTGGGAAACAACTTTTATTTTTGGTGTGAAAATGTTCTGTTTGCGGTAGTGCGTAACGTAACACACGCAAAACATTGTGTTTATGGGTGCATGCAACGGTACAGGGTCGTGGGGGTATTTAAAGTTGTGTTATAACATTAAAAACTTATTTTCGTAAAAAAAACGTCAGTTAAAGTTGGAATTTTGACCTTCGATATCTCCGGTAACGAGATGGTTACCAGGTATGGTCCAGTACAAAACAATATAACAATGACGGTGAGTACAAGTAACTCTCGGCTTCGTTAAGTGTATTTTTATACCCGTTATAATTATATGTGAAGACGTTGTTTAGATTCCCTGGTTGGAGATAGACAGCGATCCAGTTACAACCACTTAAATGGTAACCAAATGATTGGCAATTGGATCAGCCTTCCTTGAAGGCAAGCTCAAGATCAATTCCAGACTATAATACAAGACAACAACATATACGTATACGCACGTATGTGTATATCAGTTTGTGCTTGGAAATCAATAAAAAACAGATATAATTGCAAAAACAAACATAATTCCAGAAGCAAACATTTTTAATGCATTGACATAACTTTTTTTTTAACTTTACTCTTAACTATTTTGTTGAAAATAGCCGGGAGAACCTCAACATCAAATACAAACTCCCTCTGCTGCACCAAATGGATCAAATGCTTAAAGAAACCTTGTGTTGCAATCTTTTTTCTTTTTAATTAGTTAATGTGTTGTATCCCTCCGGTTTCAACCCTCGGGACCAAATCCCGGTTCTTTGTGCATAAAAATACTGCTATAACGGTGGATACGTTAAGTTAGTAACAGTTTTTACTCCATAATTTTAAAATTTAAAAGAAATATTGGAGTTTTAAACCGTCGCAAAAAATATGATAAAAGTCCAAACTGTTCTTATTATGAAAATAAGTGGGTAGGTATACACCAGAAGAACTGGTTTAAAAATAGATGTATAAGTCTTCTAATAGAGCACTAAGCCACAGGGTAATAATTTCACACGTATTTAGAATAGTACATAAATGGGGAAAACATTTGGCATTGGTATGAAATAAAACATAATTTACACGTGGTTATGGTAGGTTCTGAAAACCCGATGCAAGAAAGAAAATCCTACACAGTAAATTCAAATTGCGAAAGATGATGACAATTTAAACGCTGACGCCGACGCCCTTTAGGGAAAATGTCACGCATTGAGGAAATTGTTCAACATAGTGGAAGGGAAATAGATCCACAAACGAATAGAAAAACGTACGACGCAGCCTCTTATGGTTGCACTAGTCGAGGGCTCGAACTCGTAAGTGGGTTTGACTAATATGCATGCTATTTCATTTATTCATTTATTTATTAATTTAGTAAAAATAGACGATGATTTATAACGAAAACGAGCGAAAAATTTCATGAACAAACCTTTGGGCGTATAGATATTATGAAAAGACTACTGGATGTATTTATTCAAAACAAAGTATTATCTATCCCTTTACGGTAACAATTTTGACATTTTAATACTCCGGGAGTTATTAATTTATGCCCAAAGATGATGATTTATGAAGTTTAGACGCTCAAAAATTTTTTTTTCAATTAAGGAGTTTTTAATTCTCTAATAAAACAATATTTTTTTTAATTCTTTTTCCATACATGGCTAGATAATAACGAGATAAGTAGATATTCTTTTATGTACACTGTCAAACAGTTGAGTAAACTCCATACGACATTAGTATGGAAGAATTACTGACTAGTGTAACCATAAAGCCTTCAACACAAAGACATACTTGTACACACAGTCCTTGAGATCAAAGGCTCTGGTTTTTTTACTACATGGATTTCCAGAAGAGGTTCCCGGAGGTGTTATTCTTCTAAGTGAAAAGTACACACATTTCACCAGTATTTTTTCAGTCTCAAGTAATACTGTCATTAAGTTATAAACGGAACTCTTTCTTGTATGGTCTGTTTCCACAGACAAATCATTATAAGTATAAGACTGCTGTAAAGTTTTATAAATAAAGAATAGTAGGTGAGTCAATTTAAAATACCATCTGTATCCGGTAAGACTGGGAGCCGACCCCAACGTAGTTGGGAAAAGGTAGGCACATAGATTGATGACTTGATTGATGAAATAGCAGGCGAGCATATTTCCATTAACCAGACACAAACCAAAAAAATTGCCACAAAAAAAATCTAATGGAAAGAACAATGGCGAATTCTTATTTGAAATAAAGTTCTAAAAGTGACACTTATACGAAAGAAATTTCATTATTTATCTACGTTTTTTTAACTATCACATTATCTAGTTAAGCACGAGTAAAAAAATAATGTTTAATGAAAAGTTATTTGACTACTTCGTTCTAAAAGATTAGGAAATTGTTGGTTGGATTGGTTTAGTATTGCCATTTTATATTT
Source organism: Griposia aprilina (assembly GCA_916610205.1). NCBI lineage: Eukaryota > Metazoa > Arthropoda > Insecta > Lepidoptera > Noctuidae > Griposia > Griposia aprilina. The sequence continues at coordinate 18,820,533 of OU744285.1, read as the reverse complement.
ATTTTCCTAAATAGTAGGTATAGCGTAATTGTCGGGGTGGTGTTATCATTTTTAGTTTGTTATTATATTAACATGGAGTAAATGAATAAGTAACACATTTATTTCGTTGTACCCATATCTAAGTTTATTCTATGTTCTTACTTAGATAAGCATATTGCAGTAAAGTGGGAAAAATATCAAATGTTATGGCAATTCTGAACTAAAAAGACCAGTACCTATATAAAGTCAAAAGGAAAAAATATAGCTTGGTTCTTGACATTGACAACCATTGACAGTTTACAACTCTTTACCAGAAGTTTGCGCTTCGTCCTATGTTGTTCAAAAGTTCAACACTGAATATCTATTAATCTCCGCCTTCTCTAACGAAAAATCTTACACAAACTAGCTCAGAAAATGACGCTGAGTTTTATAATATATTTTTCATTTAAAGACAAATAAAACAACGTATGGGAAGCTGCCATTGTTCTTTTATTACTCAATTATACTTCACTTGACAGAACCAGACTCCTCGCTCGGGCTATCACGCTTATCATCACTAGACCAACGCAAAAATCTATAAGACCAACTATTATTTTAAGTACATGGTAACAGTAGGGTATTTTACTCTATATGAGAAAAAAACTAAAAATATATTATTGATATAGCTTAGGCAAAAAGCACTCGGAAAACGTTTTTTTAATCTGTTTCATAACACACTTAAATATTAAATAGTAGTCGCCATGTTATTACGTCATACGGTTATGGTTATTACGTCATACGGCTATGTAAACCTATAAGTGTCAACTGTCAACTATTGTTTACACAGCCAACTGACATCATGACCACAGAGCAATATGGCGTCCACTGCGTTCAGGGTTTTCGTCAAATTGCGCGCGAAATTTGAAAATGCAATTTTTTAATGCATTTTTATGGCACTTAACGATTGAATAAAAAATTTGTGAATTTTTTAGTGGTTCATTAGCACTGTAGAATCTAATTGAGACACTTTTCAAAAATGGGCGCAATACCCTATTAGTACTATTAATAGTATCTTCATATACGTGGGTGAAGTAAAACATTGTGTCGACGACTGTACTATCGAGGCAGCCACGCCTACGTTTCGCGGAACTCGCCCTTACATGTGTGAGTGTGTGTGTTCATAACTGTTTGTGTTTCTGTGTGTCCGTACAATATTGTGTGTATATCGATGGGTGTGTGAATGTGTTCTAGTAAATGTAGTAAAATGTATTGAGGTTAGTAGTGGTTAGACAAAAACTTACGACTTTTTCGAGTTGCAGCATGTGTCATCCGACTGTTGGTAAGTAAAATGTTTTACCATGACAGTATAAGCATTTCTATGAGGTCTCTTTTATTTTATTTCTCCCACTAATATTAGAATCGGGTTTATAAGGCACTTAAGTATTATTCTGGTACCCAGGTACCAGCAAAGAACCGATCCATACGGTACCTACAAAATACAGATGTATTCGTATGAAATTCAGACAGAATTGTCTGAATTTCACAATCAAGAAACAGGAATTTGTTTATTACACAGATGCCAAATATATTTCAATATCGATACATTTCGCTCCGGTCGAGTATTTCCAAAGGAATGTCCGCTTCGATGAAAACATCCAATTAATATTGTAAGCATACCGAACTGAGTTGAGCTGAGATTATTAACACCCGAATTATTGAGTTAAATTAATCTTTTGCTTCCATATAATTGTTGACATTAGCAATCTTTTGCAGCCAATTTAGCAATAAATATGAGCCATTAATACCAAATCTAAACAAAGAAACAAGCCGGAACGTGGAGACACCGCGGTCGTAGCTGTGCGTGCTACGCCGTAGCACAGAACTCGCTACGCCGTAACTCAACGCGTAGACGCTAGTGCACACTTACCATTTTTTTTCTTTTTCTAATCTTAAAACATTTGTGAGTAATTACATTATCGTGTTAAAAACAAATAAAAGTACATATTAACTAAGTGTATTTAATGTTTCAAAGCCGTATTCTTATTTTACGGCAACTTATTTTCCCTTTATTAATCGCTATAGTTTTTTTTTTTAAATAAATACTGCACTATAATAACTCCCCTTCATAGCAATTACCGTTGAAGAGGCCAACAGATGTAGTTCATTATGCAGTTATTGGACGCCGCTCGACTCAATAGGGCCTCGGATAAGACGAGGAAGACTCGATAGAAGGCACGTCAAAGAAAATGAAGCTAAGGACTATCGTTTTAATTAGCTGTGAGCTTGTTGTATGCAGTTCATGTTGAAGGAAGACCTTTGTTGTAAGGCAAAAAAAAAAAAAATGGAATGGAATGGTGGAAAATTCAGTATTTACTGAATTTTGCTACAATTAATAATAGTTATTTGTTTGTAACCTTCCTTATGTTTGGTCCAAACATCGCATCTAAGTATAATCAATTCATAATCTTATTGCACTGAAAAAAACTCTTGGAATCATTCCGTTATTTGACAGCCCGTTTTTATGTTGTCTAGGAACACATTATAGTACATAGACAACTTTATGAAAAACAAAGAATTCACTGCTCCTGTCTAAGGGCCCGTTGTTTGATCAGTAGTCAAACATACTAATAGTTAAAATGCGTTAGTTAAACTAACAATTAGTTAAAAATGACATAAGTATGTTGTTTGACAAATGGTTAAGCTAACTATGGTTAAAAAAAATGTCAATTTTCTATGAAAGTTAACCATGTGTAGACAGACTAGTTAAACTTTAACTATTTTCAAGTGACTAATTGTTAAATTGACTATTGGTCATTTTTAACCAGTCAGCAGTCAAGCATACTAATAGTTAAAATGCGTTAATTAAACTAATAATTTGTTAAAAATTACATAAGTATGTTGTTTGACAAATGGCAACTATAGTTAAAAAATTGTCATTTTGCTATGAAAATTAACCATGCGTTGACAGAGTAGTTAAACTTTAACTATTGTCAAGTGACTAATTGTTAAATTGACCATTGGTCATTTTTAACTATGTATCAAACAACGGGCCCTAAGGCAGCAAAAAAACATGTAAATAGCAACATCGGAGTTAATTATTCTAGACACAAACATAAACGGAAGCCTAAAGTACCAAATGGCACTATAATCGATTGCCCGGGCAACTATCATCCAATAATTTATTCAGCACCCAAGATCCCATCAATCACGACGAGAATAATGCGCCAACTATCACCTGCTACTCGCCCTTGAGGCCGGATAACCGGACCAAGTTCGCCCGGATATTGGGAAACTCCCTTGTTGTCGAGGACACGGAATCAGGCGTTTTTTTATAATAAATATTTAATGACTAGTGATTTTTTTTGGACATGAATTGGTTGTCTTACCTTGTTGAGGATTGTTTTGACTGGCGCGAGATACTTAAGAGTCCTGGATGATATTGATTAAGTTTTTATTTTTTTATGGCTCTATTATTGATTCTCTTTAATATACAACGTGTATATAATAATTAAAACGATATTTATAGAGTTGAACGTTAGACTCGGTTTTAGCAAGTGTCTAATGGTTTGCGGTAATTTCCATTTTTATTAAAAAAAAAATATGAAAATCCTTGATCCCATTATGTCCATTATGTCCATTATGTCCGGAACGGATTGTTCTACCGTAATACAGAATCCTGACCAAATAACAACGGAACAAATTATTTACCCGACTCGCCTATACAGCTGTTTAACCATTAAATTAAAAGGGTGTTAATGTCAGTTTAATTATTTACATTAATTTGTTTACATGTGAATGGAGGCGAAACGAGATGGATAACGGTCCAATACAAGCTTATTGGCCCAGAAATGAACACAGATAGCAGGATGTAGTGTTTCATAGCCCTGAATAGTTTTGGTCGTCGTAAAACTTGATGAAGATCCTACCCAACTCTGATGACTTCAAAAAGTAAATTCAAACCTGTAGATCGCGGAGTAATCCTCTGTCTTCCAGCAGATTGAATTTCACTCAAATCTAACAACGACTGTATCCAAAATGATTCATTTGCTATGCCCCAGTTTATAGAACGATAGATCTCCGTTGGAAACCAGGCAAAATCAGAGTGGTCCGAGATGTGAGTTAAAGGTATTGTTATTGTAGCTGAAGTATACTGCAACGCGAAGATCCATAGTCCAAAAAAGGCGAAGTCTCTCAGGAATGCAAAAAACTACCAGAAACACGGCAAATGATATTTTGAAATAAATCACAAGAAATCACAATAAAACATTCATGATGCTGTCACAAGTAGCACCACAGAGTTTTAAATAAAAGAGGAATCGTCAAAGTTTATTACCCGACTGACAAGAAGGGTTATGTTTTTGGCGCATGTATTTGTATGGTACATAGTTATGCCCTATGTATGTAGGATTCTTTATTCTCTCGTAGCATCCAGATTTCTGGATGGATTTTAATGATTTACATGTCGTTAAGTTTATGGTGACCACGTAACGCACTTCACTTACAATCGCAATCCGAAGGATTTTGAAGAAGATTGACGAAACTTGACGTTTCACAAAAATCAACATTGCGGCTTTTAGAACCCAATAAATAAAGTCGTGAATAATGTATTTAGTATGTCAAAATAAAGGGCTTGAAACACGATTCCAAAACTCTGACTCCTTATTTTCGTTTCGACGTTACATCTATGTTTCTTATATTATTTGGGCCCAGTATGTGGCCACATTCAGTTACAGTCACAATTAAAAAAAAAAGAAAAAAGAAGTTTATTCAGGACCCTCAAGCAGATGGGGCATAGTCTGTACAGGAGCACCGCACCCGCACTGGATGAATAGATAATGCCCCCAAATTATGTTTGCAGCGGTCTACTGGGGTTCGTAATCGATTCAGTGCTTTCCAAATAAGACACTGATTCGCGACTGGGAGGCAAGTGTTCTTGGCAGTTACGAAGACTTCAGGTGGTGAATACCTCTTCCCACAATTTACTTCACTGTTTAGATGGCCTGTCTTGGATTACCTTGGTGGAGCGTTTTATATAATTAACTCTTTGGGGTAAATTTTATCCATGTCCTTTATAATAAAAGTTTTAGTGAACAGATTTGTACCATAGTTTACAAAATCATCAGACTGATGTGGACGTGGAAGTAAAGCAGTAGGAGCAAATTATAGATTTAAAGTTGTTTTAAAGTTCCAATCATAATCAGTCATGGCAAATAGAATAATTATGATTTTGCATGGGAACTGTAAATCAACAGCTAAAGTTACAGCCTTTTATGTTCCTATTGCTGTGACACAGAATACAGGCCTCCTCTCTGTGAGAGGAAGTGAACCGTAATCCACCACGCAGGCTAAGTTCGGATTGGTAGATGTCACATGTCTTCTAATTTTTTGGCTCGTTTCCTCTAGTTTCCTCAATATGTTGAATCGTGGTATGAATTAAATCGCCTATTCCCAGCTGTGGGAATACGAAAGGCTTTAATTAATAGACAGAAACGGATTAATAATGTTACTGAAAATTCGTCCCAGTGGAGGTACCTAATTTTCAGTGGCTTTCAGTGGCAACCTTTTCATGTTAGTATTCAGAACTCGTTCTACAGAAGATCTCTTGAGAATTTAAAATCGAAAGTAAATAAAACTGAACGGATATTATATTCAGGGTTTTAAAATATGACTTAAAGAAACACTGGCGAAGCAGGAAAATTATTGAAAGGGAAGTCAGCCTAAATATACAGTTAATATTTATTTTTTATTTGTCACAGTATGCATGTAATTCATTTGAACAAAATTAAAAACTAACATAAAATAGAAAGATAGGATTGTTGGGTTGCATTTTAATTTCAGGATTCTCTTTATATTTGTAAAAAATAATTTATTTAAGGCCTTACGCCTATGCCTTATTAATGTGACGGGCTCACATGATTATAAGTGGTCACTGCTAACATACACACATGCTAGACATTATTTTATACAATACTAGAGGCAGCCATCGTCAATAGAGTCAATTCCTAGCATCAGGTTGAATGACAGCTCAATCAAGCTTATTTCACCTAAGTTTTCAGGGGGAGATTTTTACAGAATCGACCGGCAGGTCCAAGATAAAGCTGAATGTGTCGTGTGCACATTACACCGTCATCCATAACTTTCAAACCGTGACAAACCGCTCCTTCGCCCCAGAAATAGGTATAATGTTAGTGCTTACCCGGACGAGGTCCATCACAAAGAGCTTTACTACGAAACTCAGATTCAATTCGGCAGAAATTGAATTCTGAGGCGACAATCAAACGTCAATAAAAGTGCCATCACAGTGACACTATAAAATGGTCAGTTAAGGTGATTCCTTCATTATAGCCCGCGAAATGAAAACCTTCTTACGTTTCTGCATTGCACGATTGAATTGCAGCATCCATATCATTCATTTCGATATCTATATTGATGATTTAAATGATTATAATTAAGTAATTCATTATCATCATCTTCATTTCAGCCGAAAGACGTTCACTGCTGGATATTGCCTCCCCCAAGCACCGTCACTTCGACCGGTTCTGTACTTCTTGCATCCAGTGGATTCCTGCCGTCTTCACAAGGTCATCGGTCTACCTTGTGGGAGGCCTTACCATACGTCATCCGGTTCACGGTCGCCAACCCAGAACCTTTCAGCCCCATCAGTCATCTGTTTTGCTGAGCAAGGTGCCCTACCCACTGCCACTTAAGTTCGGCAATTCTTCGGACTATGTCGGTTACCTTGGTTCTCCTGCGAATTTCTTCATCTCTAATTTGATCACACAGGGAGAGTTTTTTTTTTTTGTTTTGGATTTTTGGCTTTCCTTTTTTTTTCGTTGTTCTAGTGGTCGCAAGCGCTACTGCTGAGCATGAGGTCCTGGGTTCGATTCCCAGGTCGGGCAAAGTGTTATTGGGCTTTTCCATCTGGAATTTCTCGGTAGCAGACCGGAGTCTGGATTTGTGCCCGGTTGATGGCAATAGGCTCGCCCCCTATTACATGGGACTTAAACATAACTGGCGAAATTTGGGTGTGCTATAGGTACACCTCTGCCTAACCCTTCGGGGAATACGGGCGTGATGTTATGTGTATGCGTTATTTTATAATAATTTCCGCATATTGAATTTAAATCAACATACACTGTAAAACAGCGCTGAAATTTGCAAAAAACTTTTAAAAAAAGGCGCGGGCTGCATTGACGGATCCCTCTTAATTAACTAAGTACTAAGCAACAAGTCACTACAACATACGGTCAAAGGACGATTCAATCAAATTTAAACCAATTAAGAAAAATAAATGGTGTCGCTCGTAAAAGGAAAATTGTCTCAACGATATCGTTAGAAAATTATTTGTTTTTGATAAAAAATATTATCGTTAAAAAACGCCTACTATTATAATTTCATGCGAAGTTTTATTTTTAAAGGAATCCTTTTTGTTTTAGCCAATTTAAAAGAAGTTTCAACTTATTATTGGCAATTCTGATCTATATCTATACTTAATTATAAATTAAAGTCGCTTTTTGTGTCTGACCGTGTGACCGCATTTTTCTATTAAACTGCCCAACGCATTTTGATGTGGTTTTCATAATCATAATAGAGAATTTATTCGGGAAGGTATTAATATAAATGTATTATACATTATTAATTAATTAACTTACATAATATTATAAAGAATTCTCGATGATTTTTCAAGAAGTAAAAACCGAGCGAAGCAGAGGCAGGTCGCCAGTTGTTTTATCAAATAGAGTTTTAGTCCTACACATTAATTATGATATTCGATAACATAATTGCAATATGAACACGGTTCATTAATAAAGCCTTAAAGGTTGATTCAATGTATCGTTTAAACATAAAAGTAAATCATTCAAGTTTGTATGTTTAAACTTGAATGATTTCCTTTTCAAAGTAAATTAAATTGGGTAGACTGTGTATTTTATTAGAGACTATTGATCAGCCCCCGGCTTCGTACGGGTGCACTTTACATGGATTCTGTTCATGACAAGTTCTGAGCAGTAGTAACCTAACAAAAATAACTTGAATTTCGGAAGTCGGTGTCTTTGGATTTGTAGTTTTTTGCCACCGACTTCCGAAATTCAAGTTATTTTTCACTTTGTAGTGTGTTTTGGAAGATGGTTTATTTTTTTTAAGTTTTAGTTTTTCTCATTTTAGTTATGGTACCTACCCCACACCAATTAAAGTTAAAAATCTTTTGCATAGTAGTGTGCCTGAAATGTACTCGCTTATTTAGCTTCGAACATTTAACACCTCGTGATGTAGTTAACGTTTTTAACACACTTAAATCTAAAAACACTGGTGATTACTGGGGCCATCTCCATTAAACTTTTCAGTAGTATAATAGAAATCGTAGCCCCCTATCTAGCTGTTACTTTTAATAAATGTGTTGATCTAGTAACTTTTCCTGACCTCATCAAGAATAGTAAAGTCATACCATTATTTAAATCAGCGGGGTAACTGCGTAACACACTAACAGTAGTAATGGCTTTTATTTTGACAGTTCAACAACATTCATTGCGTTATTTACGTTGTTGAGCAGACAAATTTTTCGAACATATTTTCAAAATGATTCAGATTGTGATTGATAGTGTGTTACGCAATTACGCTGCTGGTAATAAAAATAACGTTGGTAATTTTAGGCCAATTTCTATCTCACCAGCATTTGGCAAAATAAATGAGAAGTTAATACTCAAGCAGTTGCTAAGACAGTTTAATTTAAATAGTCTCCTTCATAATTAACAATATGGCTTTACAAAAGGTCGTTCGACTACAGATGCTGATGTTGCTCTGCCGAAACACATATTTAACGCATGGGAAAACTCGCAAAAATGCTATTGGAGTTCTCTGTGATCTCTCCAAAGCCTTTGATTGCATGCACCATGACACGCTTTGGCATAAACAAAGTTATTACGGTGTTCAAAACGAAGCTCTCAACGTAATAAATTCTTATTTACATAATAGATTCCAATGTGTAGATGTCAATGGTGTGAAATCTTCCGGGCTACCATTTCAGTTAGATGTATCTCAAGGCTCGATACGGGGTCCATTCTTGTTCTTAGTGTATTTCAATGACTTACCCTGAAATGAAAGTAAGACAATATACTGACGTTGATATAGTTCGGTTAGTCTGTTTTGTTGGCATATTGGCATGGCTAGCTGACATTATGGCATATAATTGACTTTAATGTTCTGTGTCTCGTAATGTTACTGCTGGTCCTGCTCCACAGCCACTTGGGTGCACTAGTTAAAATTTTATTGTTTGGAAGAGATACTTCTTTTTTACTTTCCCTTTTATTTAATTTTTTTCTGATATTGCGAACTTAATGTTTGTTTATTTTTTTTACTTTTTATTAAATATGTTTTAATATTGAATACTCCACTAGATATTTTATGATTGTCTTTTCTTTTGGTAGTAAAATTTTATTCATCGCTCAAATACATAGCAAAGTCTAGTTTTGTATAATTTAGAGGATTTTTTTAATTTTGTAAATGTGGGTACCATGGATTCGTTTATTATATCGTTATTATGTATCTTGACTGGAAAGCATGGCAGTTGAGACTATGTCATGCTCACTTAAATGTCTCACTGTTGGTGGCGCGTGTGTTGGATCATTCGGTTCCCTACAAAATGGTTGAGCTGGATGGAGCTGATCCACGCGTCATTCGTGAACGGGCGCCGTCAGTTGAGACTGGTCATCTCTTAACTGCCACGGCTTATTTTTATTATTCTTATATTTGGATTTCTTTTTTAATATACATTTTATTTTATTTACATTATTCTCACATATAGAAGCATCAAGAATAATGTACCAACGATTTTGTAATATCTTGATTTAAAAAGAGTGTCCTTGGAGTTTCTTGCCTGTTCTTCTCCATAGAGATCTACGTTTTGGAATGGGCAAGTAGCTTCAACTTTCTGACTAACTGACCGACTCTTTGACAGTGCAAAAGTGCCTGTAAATGGTTTAATTGAAATAAATGCTTTGAGTTTGAGTTTGAAATTACTTTACACACCTACTATTGTATAGAATCAAGATTTTTCTACCTAAACAGACAGCTGGGCTGCTGGGAAGTTTGTTGCGGCACTTCTTCTGCCCACCTAGTGCACTAGGAAGTGATGAAAGGCGGGCGTTTTGGGGGACTGTCTTATGTCACTGACGTTCTAAAATTTCTGATTCTCAGCCTAATGTAAAAAAAATACTTTTGATTTTTATTATCGAAGCTAACTCAAAAACTACTCAAGCTAATTTAATAAAATTTATATGGGACCACCGCACAAGGTTCTTCTACAAAAGAATTTTCGAAATTGATTCACAATTGACAAAAAATTCCATGAACATTAAAAAAAAATACAGTCGAACATATAAACTCGTCCTTTTTTGAATTCGGTTAAAAAGTACTAGGCTTGCATGAATTCGAGATAGTATTTCATTAGTATTATTAAGTACGTTTTTTTGTATATATTTACATAAAATATAGCCTACGATACAAGTACGTCCATCTGGAATAATATAACTTTCGAATGGTGAAAGAATTTTTCAAATAGGATCCACACACACACTACACACAAACTCACAAAATTCGCTCTCTCTCTTTATTATTTAAGTTTAGGTAAGGCTTGCTTTACGAATGAACAAATATATGTATTGTACGCTAAACTCACTTCTGTTTTTATTTTAAAAACGTAAACATACAAAGTTTTGTCATTTACCATAGTCCGGTCATTTTAGACATAAAAATAGTGATCAAATAAAAAAAAATCCGACAGAGCCAAATCTTCGTAGAGACCTTAGGTTTACCACAAGGAATAAAGTGTCAAAAGTCCCCATCAGTCCCATGTGAGCTTAGGGACTTATTCGGGGCCCAAGGTCAAAATTTTAGGTTTTTTGGATTTTTCTCGAAAACGGTAAGTTTTATCGAAAAAGTACCTCAGAGCAAAGTTGTAGATCATAAAATTCTCTATAAAAATGGTCCCTATGATTTTTTCTCTAAGACCCACTATTTCCCAGATATTGCGCTTGTAAGAATCACGTTCTACATAATATGCACACATTTCCACACCACCTGTGAGGTAGTGTACTCGGCGCGTTTTTTTTAACGTGATACTCCGGTAGGCCTATTCCACGAACCTTTATGACGTTATTTTCAGGAACAATAATTATTTAATAGTATGAAGATTATTGATATGGGTTACTGAGTTTAACTGTCGTTCTAACTTTTTTTTATTACTTTAATCTGACTCATACTCTTCATATTCAACTTCAACAATCATGTTTTCTTCAATTTCTTCTTCTCCTTCCTGTTGATGAACGCTTAGAAATTGTTCAAATGAAGATGAATCAGTTGTCTCTTCATCAAAATCACATGAATCTTCCTCTCTTGTATTTAATTGAACATTTGAGCAAGAGACACCTTGGCAATTGGTACACGCTGGATAACACTGCAACCCTACTTTTTTACAGCCACATTTGGCACTACAACCTTTCTTGCAATTGCAAAAAATAGTGTTAAGAAGTTTTTCTGGAGCAGGGGGCAGTAAAGTTCGAATCGGTTCCAAAGTATTATTTATCAATTTCCAACCCCAGTCTTCAGGGTTCAGTTCATTGCCTTGCCATGTCTGAACTTGATAGTATACTCGAAACAAATGTTGACTAGCAGATGCCGATGTTGGAGGAAGACAAGATAGCTGTACTTGCTTTTTGTTTCGTGTATTTTTTACAAATGTTAAATATCTGTACATATCTATGCAATCAATTTTTTTGGAGCTCCATAAACCGCAAGAAGAAACCGAATTCCTTTAGTAATTAGTATTTGAGGTGAAGAATTAATTTCTGTAAATACTTTTGCGCAGTCAATCAAATCATTTTTTTCAAATAATTTTAATACTGAATTTTTGCCCCTTCTAAACATTGCTGACGTAGTATCGCATCCGGTTATCGCATGTAAAAATAAAATAAAGTTTTGGCATTTTGGATAAAATATTAATCAGCACTAACTTCAATAGTAGACGCTTGTAATAAATACGTATAGTCACTCGAACTGCTCGTTCAACACTAAAAGAAGCAGGTATACGTGAACGACACCACATGGACAAAAGAATAGGCAGATGTTTTTCAAGGCCAGATGTTATTCAAGTAGAGGGGATTCGGTAAGGGACCGGCGGTCATTTTAGAGTAAATTTTCTTAGAATAGTATAATGTATACATAAAAGAGACACGAGTAGGCATTTTTGCTTGCTTGAGTACCTAAATATGTATATACGTGGCATATGTGTGCATACTATATATACGCAATATCTGGGAAATAGTGGGTCTTAGAGAAAAAATCATAGGGACCATTTTTATAGAGAATTTTAAGATCTACAACTTTGCTCTGAGGTACTTTTTCGATAAAACTTACCGTTTTCGAGAAAAATCCAAAAAACCTAAAATTTTGACTTTGGGCCCCGAATAAGTCCCTAAGCTCACATGGGACTGATGGGGACTTTTGACACTTTATTCCTTGTGGTAAACCTAAGGTCTCTACGAAGATTTGGCTCTGTCGGAATTTTCTTTATTTCAATTGTCTAAAATGACCGGACTACCAAAACAAACACTGAATTTTAACACTGTTTATTTCAAATTTGTTCCAGTAAAGTGTTATAGATATCAATCTAATTGGGGTGAAATGTTCCATGAAAATTGGGCTCAGTTTGGTCAACAAGGGAGCTTCAAAATACCTAAAAATAATAACCTATTTTTTTAGGTATCACTTTACATAAAAATTATTTAATTCATCGTCAGACTACACAGTAAGTACATAACCCGACGCGTTTTATATTTAACCGGACTAAAGTAAAATGTGTATTTTAGCCTATGATTTTAGCCAACCGAGACTCGACCCGGGGGTAAGATAATACCCTACAGCTTTCAGTTTCAGGGAGCAATCAAGTTATTACTAGGTTATCTTTAATTGTATAGTCTGTGAACTTTCCAAGACACTTGAATTTGAATTATGTAAGTAAAATTGTGTTGAAAGACGTAATTCCTGCTTTAAATATAATATTGTTATAATATGATTAGTTACTAAGTAAAACATCGTTCTCAAACAAACTTGAAACCTCGTTTAAGTCAAGAGTAAGGTCTTTTCTTATGCTCGGTTACCGAGGTTATAAGATAAACTCTCGAAAGCTTTTGATTCGACAAACTTGTCTATTTCTGCGATTTTCTTCCTTAACTCAGTATTCAGAAACGCGATATAGAAATCAAATAGCAATATCGAATAGACAAACTCCAGATAAAATACCTCAGAAATTGGATCTTAAGGAACAAATCATCGGATTTAATGTTTGTATCTCTTGTTATTTAGGCTCTGTGTTGTCTATCACTCGGACAGTTACGAAACTACTTTTGGAACGAAGTTCTTTAACGCAGCTTGCGGTAGGAGTAAACTTGTAGAAAATTGTAGAAATCGCCACGTAACGAAAAAGCGTTATGCCGCCACCATGCGATTTTTATTATACATAATAGAAAGAGAGAGGTAGAGAGCGATAGTGCTTATGGTTTCCTTATGGTTTCATAATGAAAATCCAAGATGGCGGCTGCGAAACTTTTCAAATTTTTCGTCTTGTGTGTCGTTTTCATGGTTTTCGAGGGTGCTTAAGCCGATAGTGAAGTCAAAATGAAAATCCAAGATGGCGGCAGCAAAAAACTTCAAATCTTAGAGATAGAATAGAATATGTCTATATAGAAGATATATACTCATTTATATGTTTGAGAGTTTTAAGGGAGGCGAGATATACAAATAAATAAATAAAATATTAGCAAATAAATTCAACAAAAACCTTTTTACAAAGTTATCCGGGGTAAATAACGCATGTTTGCCAAACCGTGTAGTCCCTAAAAGCTACTAAAAATAAACATTCTCTATTCCGGTGATTATATCGCATGAGTAGCTGGAGGCAGTTTTACCGTAATATTGCCAACTTGATTTTGTTATTACAAGGATATTTCCTATGAAGGTCTACAAGGAAGACGCATTAAAATCAAGACACGTGTAATCGATTACAGGTGAAAAAATGTGTTTATTTCCAAACTAGCGACCAGCTCATGTTTTGCACGGTTTTTACTGCTTGAAAAAACATCGTAATTTCTTTGTTATGTGTAAGTTTCTTAAAGAGCTCAAATACAACATAAGTATTACCATACAACGTGGTAATACCGACAGTCTCTTGGGTACATTACCAGTCGACCGCGATGCAAATGAATTTTTCGACGCCATATTTTAGTTTGTGAATAGTATTAAAATTAGGATATCATTTTGTTATTTTTACCAATATAACAAGCTGTTCGTGCCCGGCGTCGCCCGGGGTGAATTTCATACAAAAATAGCATCCAAATTTCCGACATTCCTAGTGGATTTTCCAAAAAAAATCTTCATACAAACCTTGTCCTTACCAATACAACAAAAAAGAATTAGCCAAATAGGGGCAACCGTTTTGGAAGGGATGCGCGGACAAACAGTTATATCAATTGATTTTTATTTATATAGATTAGATATTAGTTGTTATTTACGTACATGTTATTTTAATATTAATGTATTATGCACCTTTCAGAATAACTTCTCTAAACGATTGTGTAAACCACATCAAAATTCGTTGTGTAGTTTAGAAGAATAACGCGATCACACATACACGAAAAGCGAATTTAATATATAATATGTATAGAGGTGGAGGAGGATGTGAATGTGTGTGATGTGGATGTGGTGGTGGTGGAGGTGGTGTCATGAGGTCGAGGGTCGCGTCTTTTTGGCAATGTTTGAGACGCTCCAGTAACAGCATTTTGAGGGTTGTCTCGTGCAACCTTACAAGCCCCATATTTGTGCACTGGATTTCTGTTCACCTAAGCGAGAACAAAAAATGACAAAAAGCTTATGTTTTGACGACTATAGGTACCTTTACATACCTCCATGTTTTGTTTCTTCTTTTTACTTTTACTAAATATTATTGAATTTTTTGTATATGGGTTTTTTGCCTGCAATAAAACACAATTTATTTTATTTTATTTTTATTTTGTAGAAGTGTGCACGTTATTTTGGCCACACCAAAACAAGCGCACACACACACACACACATAATTATCAACTACTAGAATAGGCATAACAAGAATACAAACCCATATTCAAATACTTATTTCCAATTGCTTTTATTTCTACATAAAAAAGTATCTACTTTATAGTACTGCATAAGCATAATAAGCATATAGTGTTCCCACTGCTAGGACACAGGGCTCCACTCGGTGAGAGGGAATGGCCATAATCCAGCACGCGGGCCCAGTGCGGGTTGGTGCATGTCACATGTCTTCGAATTTTCGGTTCTAGGGTTCCATAGTAGTGTAAATTAAGATAAATAAATATAAAAGCATTTTTTTTTCTTCAGTTAACCTATTTCGTCCCATTGCTAGGCAAAAGTCTCTCCCATATTTTTACAAATGTAAGCACTCAAGCCAACTTCACCTGCGTGGTTTCAACCAACTAAGCTCTGGCGACCCGCCAGCCCGCACTGGACTAAAGCGCCGGGTTACAGTATTTATGGGGTTTTAAAAAAAACACCAAATTGTTTGCTTATTTGAAACTAAATTGTAAACTCAATATAATAATTTGGAACTCACCTACCAGTAATCCCAACAAATAGGTACAATTATTGTGAAAATTAGCGAAGAAGCTTATTACTTAAAAAAAGGACAGCATCAATTTGGATGAAAGGTATCTAAATCATAGACTATTTCGTAAACAAACATAAGTTTCTAATCAACTAGGTCCCCTAGGATGCCATTAAAACCGCAGGCAAAAGCTACTATAAACATAACTCATACACAATCAGCATATAATATTCCCACTAGAGTGCAGTAACATAATATTCAGGTTAACAAATATAAACAGTAAAATGTCCCTGCACTAAATGCTAGAAGCACAAAGGGGTGTGAGTAAATCGACACGTTTACATTGAACAGCTTGTACATTACTTAGCGGTTCAGTTCAATAACTTAGGACTCTGTTGATAGTCTTAATTACCACATAATAGGTATACACAGAGGGTTGGAAAAAACAGCGAGCGTAAGCACACGCACCTAGACACACTTCATTTACAGCGAGTGCAAGTGCGCGCACGACCTGCATTTTTTTTTTCAGATTGCGTCGCCGTGCCACCGTGCCGATGACGATCACCGCCATTTTGCTTTTACAACAAATTTCACAAAACAATTGCACAGATGTTTACCAACAGCGCCCCCCTGTCAACGTCATTCGAACACCAAAAGATCCTTAAAGCAGTGTACGCATCTATTTGCGCATGTGCCTGTTTTCGCGCTATATAGAACCGACTTTCTGTACCTATTCATTTTGTGGTCTCACTTAGCCTCACTATCAACAATTACCTACGTTCTTATGCTGGTTATTACTAAGATTGAGAATAAATTCTGAGAGCAGCTTTTTATTGCTAAAATATAATACATGTGAAGTGGTATGAAACATAAACCTACAGTGGAAGGTAGTTTCTATTTACTAGCTTGCTATGCCCTATCTTACGTAACTTAACAAAATGTTTAGGTACTAAATCCCTAGGAGGATAAAACTAGCGTAAGGGGGATGCGCCAAGGTAGCCCGCGAAATTCAAACTTTCTTACGTTTTTTGCAATTTGCAAGTCAGTATCAGGTTGTATGGTGATCTAAATGTGATTCGCAACCGTATCAAATATGGCTTTACAGAATTATAGTCATTAGAATCAGCAATACAATTCCAGAAGTTAGAATTTCCCTCAAATATCATGATTTCATGAAATAGTCATTCAATAGGGTAATATAAACTTATAGGGATGTATTACTGATTCTAATGATTATAATTCTGTAAAACCATATTTGTTACGGTTGCGAATCATATTTTAATCAAAATACAACCTGACAGTGACCTGCAAATTGAAAAAAACGTAACAAAAATTGAATTTCGCGGGCTACCCTGAAGGTTCCGCCTTAAAAAGAAACTTGAAATTGGGATATGTGATTCGAGTTGTAAGAGACTAATCGAGCCAGAGAGAGGTTGTATTATTATATGTTTTTAGGGATTTTACATGAATACAGAATGATTTGTACAGAAATTATCTTTAATATTAAAAAATAATGTAAATATATTACCTACACGTTATTTTTTCTACAACTGGAAAATGCCAGACCCGTTGATACTCGTACGATTATTATCAATTTATGATGAAAAATCTTTTCGCTTCATGTTTATGCTTCAAAACATCTTCAAGCAATAGAGCGTAAGAAAAAATATCACATTTTCTGAAGACTCTTTTAACATCTTTCAATGTCAAATTACTTTGCTAAGAAATTAAAGCCCAACTCGAAAAAAACTCAGGATAAATCTTAATAAACTAAAGTTGAGTAAAATACGACTTGAATGTTATATCTTATACCATGAGATCAAAGGTAAAAGATGAGGGAAAGAACTAGTGACAAATAAAAGAAAAAGATTAAAGTACGATTCATTGTCGGCAAAGCAAAGATATTCACAAAGAGTAACTCTTCTGGCAAAGACTTGGTTAAGGGGATGAACTCAACCTCATCACCCTAAGAGCTTTCCTTTCTAATTCATTAAAAACTTCTACTTAAATCAAACAATTTTTTTTTACGAAAACGTTATATTTTTTAATGTAAAAAGTATAGACCAAAACGTTTTTTTTTACGTTTTCTTTTTCATAATTAAGGCATCTATGAATCTCTCTAAACGTATTCCATTTATGAAAAATTGAGCCGCATTTCAAACGATGTTTTTCAAACTTAAATTTTACTTTTATAAAAATCTTGTTAAGCCTTTCTAACAAAATGATTAGGATTTATTTGTTATTTTTATGATGAGCCTTTTTTAATAATTGGCATGTTATCTACGATGGTACATAATAAAATAGTAACGAAGACAAAACAGTACATTGAATATTAAAAAAAAGTAATTGCTCCGAGGTGTAAGAACGACTCTGATGCCAAAATATAGTTTATAGAATTTTTGTCCGTTTCTCTTTTTGCCAATGTGTTCCGGATTGGTGCATATACGGCTGAACGGAATTGAATCAAATTTGGAACACAGATAGTTTATAACCTGGATTAACATATAGGGTTCCTACTTTTAATCCCGGTTGCACGTTCCCGTGCGATATATTCCGACATCCACTCGGGCGAAGCCACGGGCAAAAGCTAGTATATTATTATAATATAATATATTATTATAATATAATATATTATTATAGTATTATTTAAATAAAAGTTGAAAATTCAAGACTGTTACAGAAATATTCAGTTAGAGTTCATTCTAACCCTAAAATGATACGTATTATTCCAGTAAGCCGCTTATTTGAACCCAGATATTTAATTAATTCCAGTAGATTCATTGTCGTATCAATTAGTAGTAAATTGCGCATAATTTATAGAAACCAGTAACCAAATCCTGTAATTCACAAATTCTATTGAGGTGCTTAGAAATTAACACAAAACAGCCTAGCCAATTGATCTAGACAACCTTTGACGGCTCCGTTAGGCCTCAAAGGTTTGTCATAAAAGATCACAGTTTCAGCATACATCTAGAACAACGAATGCATGTATCTCCATAGCAACGGACTTAAAACATGTATAAACACTTCAAACTTCATTAAAAAATCCAATAATGCTTAATTATTGTAAAATTTAACATTTATCGAGTATCTTATCTGTGTTTAATTAATATATTGTTAAGCGGCTTTGCTTTTCCGATAATAATTAGCAATTCCAGTTATTACTGGAGGAAAACTTAGTTTATATTACTGTGTTCCTTGCTACCCCAATATTTAATGAAAAAGATTAAACATTAAAACGGATATTACCCATTATTTTTAACAGTTTGTTTTTTTAATATAGAGAAACATACCGTTTGAGTAAAAAAACACATAATAGATCACCTCGTAAACTGAAATAAAAGAAGTCGCAAATTAATAAAAATATAATCACCACGTATAGTATAAAATTTGCTGATTTCAATACCCTGTCCATCATACTGCATCCTGGGGCCTATTTCATAAAACCGACAATTCGACAATTCTACAAGTTTATTTTTACATAGTTTTAGTGCTTTTTCAAACAGGACTTGCGGGGTAATTGCGTAACATACTAACAGTAGGACTGGCTTTAATTTTGACAGTTCAACAACATTCATTGCATTATTAACGGTGTTGAGCAGACCAATTTTTCGAACATATGAAGCAATAGATTAGCAAGAGGCCTCAAAATGTTTCAGATTCTTATTGATAGTGACCAGAAACAAGACTTACATTTAACTAGTACTAGAACTAATTATGGAAAAAGAACAATAATACATAAGAGAGAAAAACTTTTTTACAAAAAAAGAAACTTTTTTTTTCACTTTTTAGTTGCGGTACCTACCCCACACAAATTCGTATACCACTACTTGGTAGGTACATAACAGAGACAGGAAATTATTAACACATCATCAATATAAACTAAGTGGAAAAAATATGCAGTACCTATTAAAAATAACTCAAAAACTACTGGCCAGACCTTGATCAAATTTAAATGGGACCACATGTGAAGCACCAGCTATCAAATAAAAAAGAATCATCGGTTCATCCAGTAAAAAGTTCTGAGCGAACAAACATAAAAAAAAACATACAGACGAATTGAGAACCTCCTCCTTTTTTTGAAGTTAGTTAAAAATTACACAATCCCTTATACTATTTAAAAATCTATTAAAATGCCGGATCTTAAAAGATCATAAAATAAAATAACTAATCTAACTAATATAATTCATTTGCCTCGAGTGTAAACGAGTCTTTACATATCAAACATAAAAAAAAACAATGATAACGAGTCACCGCACGTCGACCGCGTCAACGCGCCGCATAGCGGTAGACAATAAAAATCTTTTAACAATTACCTTCTTATATTTGTAATGTTAACACTATAAGCTCTTACAACTCCTGCGGCCGTACTATGACGTGTTAAAGCCATCATTGTTCCAGCGTGAAAGAGAGACGGAGCTATATAAGACCGATAGCACTATCCCTTTTTCGCAATGGAACCATGATGGTATTAACACGTCATAGTACGGCTACTGGACAACAAAAATGTACAAATTAAGTAATTTTTTGTATTTATTTCTGTACAAGTGATTTGTAATCTTTAGAAATAAATGAATTCAAACCGTACTGTGTTCAATTAGGGTGCTGTCGTGAAAATGTGACAATTTTATAATTGTATGTCGCATCGTCAGTTATATTAAATAGGCCCCTGATGTACCTAACCTTTATTAATCCCACTAATATTTTCCATCCTAAAACCGTTTATTTTTCATATTATCCTGCACCTTACATCGTTCACGAGTTGGTGTTGAAGATAAACGTGAAAACTACAAATCATCAACTAAAAATCCTAATGTGGTATCACAGCTGTAGTGGAAAAATGTCAACTAACTTTTGGAAGGCAAAAAAAAAAGAAAGAAAGAATAAAGTTTATTTGGACACAGTACGTGAAACACAAAACACAAATAATAAAAAATAAAAAGTGATAACAGTGTGTGCCTCACGGCTGCGCCAAAAAGGTTCATTTCAGCATTAATGTCAGACAGGTGCTGTCTGACGCTGGTTTTCTAATGAACCCTTAGGGACTAGTGACGGCACTATAACTCGTGTTCGAAAATCGGACCTCATAACCACCAGACACGACATAGTAACTGGGAACTGTTAGGCCTGAATTCCTTCTACGCTGATGTCGGTCGCGTACCAGTCGTAGCAACGTACGCGCCGCTGACGTCAACGTCGCAGTGTGGTTCTATATCGAAAACAATGTATATTAGTACGCGCGACCGATGTACGCGAGCGCCATCAGGGCAGGAGGAATGCAGGCCTTAGCACGTGCCTGTCAGATTATACCAAAACAAACAAGCTTAGACCAATAGCCTGCGGTCATCAACAATACGACTCGTGGCTATTAAAGATAAAACAAACGAACCTTACAGTAGTCGCATATAAAGTGTAACCTCTGACATTTCACCTTGTTAATATGCAACATTAACATTATAACTTGAAAAATGATTCAGGTATTACTTGAAATGAAAAAATCAATGCTTAGTACGATTTTGAAACATTACATATTTTAAAAAATACGGATATTCTCCATTGAGCAGCGACAGAAATTAACCTCAAAATTTTAAAAAGCTAAATACTGATATACTTATTCGAATACACATACATACATACATAAACTCACGCCTTCTTCCCATGGGGGTAGGCAGAAACTACAGAACGCCACCTGATACGATCCATACATACTCCTTTTGCCTCGTTTACGTTCATACATCTGGTCATACACGCACGCCGGTTGTGAGTAGTACGCACCTGACCTTTCTGAAGAACATCACCAATAAGGTCACTATATGTCTTCCTAGCGGCATCTTCCCGGCGTTTCCACTCACATCTGCCTTGTAAATACCTTTTGTTAATCGCCCTTCATTCATCCTCTCAACATGACCAAACCATCTTAGCATACTCTTTTCAATTTTTGTCACTACATCTTCGTTTAAACTGCTTCTTTTTTTATTCGAATAATTATTCATTATTACTCACTTGTATTTTTATCAATGATCTGAACTTTTTCGGACATTTATTATCATCAGTAAATAGTTATAGAAAGTGTTATATAAATTAGTTTATATAACACTTTCTCTTTCTCGTCACACGCACATACTGTTCGCTGACAGTACCAACCTCTAGAAAAATGGGTTAGTACCATCTGATGGCCAACTCCATCACCGCGCACGCTAATTAGTCAAATCAAATAGAGCGCGCTTCCCCGGCTTCCTGTTACACACTTCCGTCCCTTTTCACCAAAATCACTCCTACAAATTACAGGAAAGCGAGACGAAAGATGTTATACATCAAAAATAAATACAATGCTCTTTCACCGAATGTAGTCAGAATTTCAGTGAATCCCGGACTAAAAATCCAACCAGTAATAATCAAGGTTGATGCCGATGGACTAAAAAATTATAATCATTTTGCAAACTAGCTGTTTTCCGTAGTTCACTTACATCCCTAAGAAACTTCTACATGTACCCGGTTCAGTTATAATAATACCAGCCTATTAATGTCCCACTGCAGGGCTAAGACCTCTTCTCACCACCGACCTCATCTAGTTTAAAAAATATGATTGGCGTGTAAAAGTGTTTGTACAAACCTACTTACAGAAATAAAATCATTTATCATTTACCATACAGAGAAAGCACGAGCATGGATCAACACACTTGATGAAGACCGGTAGGCGATTTCAGACTTATATCTATCTATACTCGATACAGCTAAATAAAATTGGAGTGTCTGTTTGTAATATTAAAATAACCGCTTTTTACTAAATGCAGATGGATGTATACACGGTACATATACGTTTTTTTTTTGTCTGTCTGTTTGTTCCGGCTAATCTCCAAAACGGCTGGACTGATTTTGACGGAACTTTCACTTGCAGATAGCTGATGTTATAAGGAGTAACATAGGCTACTTTTTATCCCGGTAGCACGTTCCTGTAGGTTAATTTCCGAAGCTGCGGGCAGCAGCTAGTTAACTATATAAAAAAGTCCAAGTTTTCTCAAGATGTTTTACCGATGTCAGTAATGCCCAATAAAGAAAGATAAACTTAGAAATTACATGTATACATTGAAAATGTCACATTTGTACTAGCCCGGTTTTGAACCCACAACCTCGTGCATGAGAGGCGAGGCCTTTACCACTGGAGCGTCACGGCCCGGATAAAAATACCCAATATTATCACCCGGGGCTAATGTGTCTACGTGGCTATGGTGATGTTCCACAATGACACGATAGCGCAGTAGACACATTAGCCCCGTAAGACCATGTTAATCGAGGTATTCATTTAGTCCGACCTGTGAATCAAACCTGTGACTTTCAAGGCTGCGCTTACAACCACTAAACTAATAATAAAACATATCATGACACCTCTATACCCCGAAGGGTTAGGCAGACGTGTACCCGGTGAAAGATGTACCAGGTGTACACTAACATATCGCTAGTTATGTTTAAGTCCCATGTAATAGGGGGCGAGCATATTGGCATCTACCGGGCACAAATCGAGACACCAGACCGATACTGAGAATTTCCAGATGAAAAACCTCAATAACACTTTGCCCGACCGTGGATTTAAACCCAGGACCTCATCCTCAGCAGTAGTGCTTACAACCAATAGACCAAAGAGAAATCAAAGTCAAACTCAAAACGTTTATCAATACGTCAATTAGTACGTTACCATAAAATCACACTATAATAAATTGTAATATACTTTCTCTTATACCACAACGCATTAACCTCTTCAGCTAAATGATTTAATTACCAAACCTAATCAGTGCATTAAATCCTAATCATATGACTATAAACGCAATTAACCGTAATTAGTTATTAAGTCTTCAAATAACAATGATAACTGATATTAATAATACTATTCACATAATTAATATTCTGTAGTCACTGCAAAATACCGCTGAAGTATTTATTTATAACATATAATTATTTACCGAAACAACATCACGTATGTATTTCAGAATGTTGTAGGCAAAGGTACACTCACATTTCACTACTTTACCCAAGTCTAATGCCGAAGTCTAAGGCCCAAAGTCTAAGGCCCAAAGTCTAAGGCCCAAAGTCTAAGGCCCATGTCTAAGGCCCATGTAACCATGGGGAAGCGGAATGCCAATAACCAGTCAGGAAGCCACTTACGGACTTTTAGTGAGAATTTCGGTCAGTTGGTCGTCTTAGGGGCGGAGTTGGAGTACGCTTAGAGTAATTTTTTTTTTACATACTTACTATATATTTTTTTCGAAAATCTACCAATTTTATTTCAATATCGGGTTAACCTTGACAATAGAAACCATTTACGTTCTAAGAAGCAAAGCCCTACAACGTACCGTTTCCAAGAAATAGGCCTTCCATTTTTTTTTTAAAATTAGATACATTGAGGAAAAAGACAGAAAATTAAAAAAAAACATTTTTTTCGCTAAGTCCTCGCGTCCCTAACGCTTACACTCCAACAAGAATTTCATAATGGAAAAATCTATCATCATTGCCCGACCCGGGAATTAAAACTAAAACCGCTTCCTTAACTATCGTATTTGCGACCACTGAACCAACAACGCAGTCGGCATTTAAATAAAATATAAATAAAAGAGCCTCCATCAGTGACGATACTTAAAACCTCCAGGCGCACACTGTAAAGTCAGCCTTCCTAACAACCTTCTAAATGGCTGATCTTTTTACACAACAACATTAGATTAACACGTATAACTCGAAAGAAGAATTCCATTCCTGTTTTATTTTCGACGAGGTTCTCTGCGTCATTCATTAATTATGGAGTAACACATAACATACCATCACGCTAGTATTCCCAGAGGTGTATTCAAGAAGACAATTACGAGTACATGACTATCGCTTAATCTTTTAGTAAGACAGCCAATTATACCAAAGAAATTACCTGCGCACAACAAAACACAAGCTTTTCAAATAATTGGTTCAAAAACAGCTTCAGTTTCACAACAAACAACACGACAGTTTCATCTATACATATTATAAATTAAAGTCGCTTTTCATGTCTGTCTGCGTGACCGCGTTGTTCTTCTTAATTAAACAACCGATTTTGATGCGAATTTAACCATCATTTAAAGAATTTATTCCGGTAGGCTTATGTGTATAATACATTTAATATTAGACTAACACTAATAATAAAAAAATGCCTTTAATTTGATAAGTCGTAAAAATCTTGCGAAGTCGGGGCGGGTCGCTAGTAGGTATACCAATATACCTACAGCGGTATAGACGCACCTAATCCATCACTATCTTTTTGTAACTTTTGTACCCGAGCTATCTCTATCAACGATGGAGTGCGGCTTAATCTATTTACGCCCACAAAATAATATTATATTCTTCAATCCAAATCTTAAAAAGTTTCATCAAAATCTCACTTGTTAAATATTTTTTCGAAGATGAAATAAAATAAGCTAAGAAAAAAATACAAATATATTTATATTTTTTTAATTAATGGGTAGTTTATTCTTGAATTATATACAAAAAGATTGTATAACCATTGTATAATTATGGTATATAGATTGTATAAGTAAGGTTGTATGTTTTATATTTTGTAGCTATGTTAACCCTTTCTCATCCCGCGAGATTTGCTGACCTTGTATCAAGCGCAACAGGCATTGTACGCACGACAAGACAACACATAATTATGTCGCCGCCCACAGCCTAAGTTTTTAGTTTTTCCTTATGAAACATTCGACATTAATTGTGACACATTTTACAGAAGCTTAGCATCTATGCCACTAGTTGCAGGTTTAGCAGAAAATACGTAGATTTTCATAGAATACAATAGAATACTCTTTATTGTGTACACCATACTGCCACCATACTAATATAAATTGAAATATACACATATTTTTTGAGAAGTAAGTTTTCCTACATTTTTTTTAAGAAATCAAATTAAAAAAAAACTAAATGGCCTTTAGGCTCGGTGATACTGTATTGTTTTATTTTTGACATCATTAAACCTTGAACATTGTCTCATCCATTTAGCCTCTTACAAAGCATAGAGCACACTGAACAAATCCATGGTTTAAAAAACCCCCACACCACATGGAAAAGTCATTTTGAAACATTTTCATAAAGTTCACACTTTTTGCTCAAAATGAATAATGACACATTAGAAAATGAATAGCGATCCAAAGACAGTAAGTACACTTTTATTATGAGCATTTTCCGTTGAGCAGAAAGGCCCTGGAGACCCGGAAAACGGATATTAAAGTCACCATTCTAATTATTTTTATTTTTGGTATTTTAGTTCAAAGCGGATACTAATTTTGTTACTTCAATTGTTTTGTTTCACACTGTTTTGTTTTTGAGTTCGTACTTAATATTTTAGTTTCATATCTTTTATTTTATATTATTGAAATGTTCGAGGCAACGACCACTACTTGTAAATTATTATTTTTATAGCGACCAACGAAAATGGTATACATTTGTTTGTACAAAAAACGTTTGATTTTGGGTACACAATTTCAATATCACGCGTTCAAATAGATAACACTTTTTTTAGTTAAAGTTCATGATAATATTCATAAAAGCAAAAATAAATACCATTAATTTTAAATTTAGTAAAAAAAAAAGAGAAGAGAAACTAACCTTTCTATCCTTAAAATGTCCACAGAGCAGAGAATGCCACAAAATATTCTTTACGAGCCGTAACACGTTTACTGCCAATACTGCAAAGGGTTATAAATATTTCACTGCCAGACTTACCCGTCGGTTTTTATCAAGCAACTGCGAGTAATGTTCTCAATAGTGTCATACGGATAAACCTACACAATAATAGTTTGATAGTGGATTCCGGTGATAAAATATTGCAATATTTTTTGTTATCTTCTCGCGTTTCGTTTTATTTTAATAGTTATCTAAATGGCTGTTTAGACTCAATGCCAATGTCGTGGAATATAACATTTTTTTTTTTTCTATCTCAAATTATAAATTTTTGTTTTAGCGACATAAATATATTCACTGTCACACCCACTTTGATCCGAAGTTTTTTTTCTCACTGTTAAGTACGCGACAAAAGCGTTTAAATTATATTTAAACAAGATTTGTGAAGCTGAAAATATTACTGAAGATAGCCACTGTAATATATATTTGTCGTAATTGTGGAAAAAAATCTTTACAACCATTTTTTTATTTCATTTATATCTAAATTAAAAATTCACTCAATTTAAACAGTAAAAAAAAAAATTTCCCCGGAAAAACCTAACAATTTTTCTCGAAAAACCATTAATAAAAAAACCATATCACAAAAAAGAAAAACCCCATAAATCACCAATGTTTCCTCAACAAAAAAAAATAATATTAATAATATAGAAAAACTAACCTTCAGCCGCTCTCGCTTCCCTGGAATCGTCGACGATCAACAGGTGTGGACGGCGCGGTCGCTCGAGCCCCGGCTCGGCGGGTGAAACGGTCGTACCGACTTGGGGAACGCCCATCGCGTTCGACGGTCAGAGCGCGAATGTGCCTCGGAAACAATCGGGGGCACCTATACGCAGGTGTGAGTCTGTGAGCTGCATTTGAGAGTTGCGCTTTGTAAGTTCGGTTCGATTGTACTTGACAGATATGGGATCGGGTTGTCTGTGTTATTTTCCCCTATCTGCATGAAAAATATAAGATATCTCGTGTTGTGGTAAAAATATTAGCCAGACCGCAAGATGGTGACAAGTCCGTCTCTCCAGAAGGCCAATTCCATATTTAAAAACGTTCAAAATTTAAATTCTGTTCGATATCTCATCTGTGACAATCAATGTCAAATACTTGTCAAAAATGTAGGTAAATTACAAGTATTATTGACAGATTAAGACATTACAATGCGAACGTTCTTAGTTCCGTTTGGTAGCGACATTCGTACCTACTAAAAGTAACTATTTACTTGTGGGCATTATTTTAATGCACCTCAAAGTGTGACTTATTACGTTGCATATTTCTTTTGTTTTGACATAAAGTTCTCAGGAAAAATACAAGTTGTAGATAAGGCTTAAAATGGAGTATTGCTTGTTTCAATTTCAAGGTCAAACGCCGTTTCAGTGACTGTAACAGTATGCGGGGTCCTACACGTGTAGAGTGAATATTGCTGCGCTTTTACGCCTACGGCCTGGTTTTTCATAGTCTTTAGTACTTTATCACCTTTCCTGTTTTTCATAGGACTGTAAAACCTATTATTGAACCAATAAAATAGTTTTTTCTTTAATAATCTTAATTTCTAATTATGACGCGAATAAGAAATTCACTTTTGTCACTACATCGTGCCTACGCCGTATTCGCAGAAGAGATAGGCAGAGAGCCCTCGTTTCACAAGCTAAATCAGCTTTTGATTTACAGTGATTACGTTTAATATGATTGTGTTTTGTATGTTTTATGTGTTTTTAAATTACAGAAAAGAAAATCTTTAAACATCGATATAATTCTAAAGTCAGCCATTATGTTTTAATACTGTTACTGTTAGCCTGCATGACTTACAGCTCTTTCGATCCAGGGCTAGAGTGGACCACTTGTCATTTTCTTTCATTACTGTGCAATTAAAAAGAAAAAGCCCTGATACAATACAAAGCTCTATAAAATATTTACAAGGTACTTTAGTTTTTACAAATGGCTCTATGAATAACATGAGGCTTTTTACTTCTTAAATTATTAAATAGGAGTAGTAAACCTAACTTGAACTCAACACTACGTCATTATGCGAAGAATCAACAACCTTGATTGAGAAATATTAATGTTTTGTAAAATAAAACGGAATAAAATAATAATACCACGGTGATCAAACAGTTTTATTTAAATACATAATATGTCGCAGTGACTCCAGTGGCACACCCAGTAGCTACTGCGTGTGTGAACCTACAATTGCATTGAGCTATTAAATCTGTAGCACATAGATGTTATTCGTTCTAGCTTTCTTCATACCTTTCTAATCACTTGAACCAACCTGCCTAGTAGTTTCTGAACTATGTTCCAGTCTAACTGGATTCAACTGTTTTACATGGAGTGTCTGCCTATCTGACCTTCACTACCCAGTCCTACTGGGCAACACGATACCCCTTGGTAAAACTGGTGATCTACGATTGACAGCCGGGACCAGCGGATTAACGTGCTTTCTGAGACACGAAGGGATCTCAATATGTAATAAAGTCAAAGTCAAAAGTCAAATCATTTATTTCAAACAGGCACATAAAAGGCACTTTTGAACGTCAAAATTTACAAAAAAATTGAATTGATTCTAGTTGCTCCTTCCAAAAGGTATTTTCGTATGGAGAAGAATGGGCAAGAAACTCCACCGTTACTCTTTTAAAAATGTTTTACTATATTATGTATACATTAATTATATGTGAATAGATGACCGATCCACGAACCACCGCGGTATGCGTAGCTTAATCTTCTATTGGCCCATGCGGCCGGTATTGTTTAGCCCACGAGCCCCCCTGTCTAATCACTGCTGCAAATAAGTAGATGACATGTTTACAAAATTATATTGAATATAGCGATTTTATACGTTTAATTTTAGCTTTATAATCCCTGAGGATTGCAAACTGCTAAAAAGCCTTGCTCCAATTTATATTCAACTAGCTTTTGCCCGCGGCGTAGCTCGCGTTAATTTAGACTTTGACAATCAATTCGGGTTATAATTCAGTCATGATTCGAAAGACACGTGGCGCCATCTATTATCATAAAAACGCTATTGTTGTTTTCCTCGGGAACAGTACTTTTTTTCGGGATGAATGGTACCCTATGTCCGTTTCCGTACACCTGACAACGTATACCTATGCAAAATTTCAGGATGATCGGTTCAGTAGTATAGGCATGAAAAGGAAACAAACTTACTTTCCCATTTATGATATTAGTTAGGAAATTAGGATTAAGATTTAGGATAGAAAGATTTGGGCACGCCACAATTGCGGCGGTAAGTCCCCTCTTTGAGGAGTGGCTTGAGAGGCGCCACGGCGTCCTCACCTTCCGCCTGACGCAGGTCCTCACCGGACATGGCTGTTTCGGGAGGTTCCTGTTTCGGATAAGGCGGGAGGAAACGCCCGGGTGTTGGCATTGTGTGGATCGACCGGAGGACACGGTGGAGCATACGGTGGAGGTCTGCCCGGCTTGGGCGGAGCACCGCCGTGTCCTCGTGGCGGCGATCGGCGGCGGCGATCTCTCGCGTCCGGCCCTGGTTCAGGCCATAGTACGGAGCGAGAGAGAATGGGATGCAGTCACCTCCTTCTGCGAAGCAGTAATGCTCGCGAAGGAGGAGGCGGAGCGCGTGAGGGAGAGGCAATCAATGCGCCCTCACGCCCCTAGTCGCCGCAGGAGGAGACACCCTGGGCGTCGGGAGTCGATAGCCGACTCCCGGCCACCGTAGGCGCGGGCCTGCGGACGGCGAGCAATGGGCAGCTCGCCTTCCGGTAAGGACCAGGCCCGGGTCGACGGCGCGTTGTGTTCCACGCGCGCCTCAAAGAGTTGTCAGCATAATTGACGGGGTCCGATAGGGCTGATGCCTGCCGGGGTCGCGGATTGTTCGAAAGAGTTACCGTGGCCCTGGCGCACAGGCAAATGAAGGAACACGGGTGGGTTTTAGTCAGTAAGAGTCTGACACGCCCTTCCGCTCCGCCCAGAGCGGGAGAGGTCATTTGATGATTTCCCACCCAGAAAAAAAAAAAAAAAAAAAAAAAGGATAGAAAGATTCCCGATTTTTTCTTTCTATAATAATCTAATTCGGACTATTAGGAACATTTTAAAACAAAAATAGCTAAACCTGTCCAGCCATTATCAAGCGATGCGCTTACCAACAAAAAGTATTTCATTTTTATTTATTAATTAAATTAAATTAAATTTGCTACAAAAACTCCGCAAACGCGATGGTTATCGATATCTAAAAATGAAAATTTTTTTTTTTTTTGGGGTCATCGGTTGCAGTTAGTGTATTCAATTGAATATGAGTTAAAAAAAAATTTTTTTTTCGATACTTCCCTGGTGTGATTAGTATGGATATCTAAACACGATAAAACATTTTTTCTGAACTTGCACTTAAATTAAACACAATACCAGCGGGCGTTGACCCCTAAAAAAAAACAACAAAGCTTTTTTATTATTTTAATTTTATAGTGTTTAGAAATCGATGCTCATCACGTCTGCGGAGTTTTGCTAGCTAATTTAATTTGACCTTGTATAGAATTGAAGAAATGTCTAATCAGTGTCTAGGGGATACTAGTGCAACTACTTATCATATCTTTTTTCATTTCAGATTGTTTACATCGTAATATATTGCCTAATACCACCTTATATACCTTTTTATATATTGTTTAATAGAAATCACACGATCATTTTTCTGTTAAAGTGAAACTTTTATTACATCGTCTCAAACTTTTTCGTCTGTGTGTTGCATGTCGCGTGACGGTCGGCCGCGGAGTAGGGATAAAGTGAAAGGAATCCATAATGTGAAAAAAAGTTTCACTTTTACCGTGGTTTCATAAAACCACACAATCCTTTTTTATTCTCGGTTCTTTAGCCTCAAACTGCACCCACAATAACATGCATGGCTTATCCCACGTTTATGTCCGACCCACCACATACGCCACTAACTACCTAATGCCATAATTAAATGCATGAGCAGCGCTCAAAGACTGACGACTCAAAGAATACAAGCCTATGTTGACATAGACCCGACATGTGTTAAGAAGTCTATCCCAAGGTACAAAAGGTCGTACCTTTTGTACCCATCCTTGTGAGAGTGCATGGTAAGTAAGTTTAATTAAGCCATGATGTATCTTGGAATAATATTTAGAGTGCACCTTGAAACTTGTTAAAGGCTGGTGAATAATGTGCATAGGATTATATAAATATAAAATGGGATATATATTTATTTTATCTTTTTCAAAGCATATATTTGTGTGTAATATTTTATATTTATTTCGAAGATAGTCGTCAATGTCTTCGAAACATATTTTACATTTTGTTTTTTTCGTAGGTATTCTCTTTTATTTGTGACTTGTAATATCTAAATGTAACATGATATTTATTGTGATAACTTGTAAGAATTGCCTTACCAATAACTGACTATGACAATTTTTTCATGGCAAAAGTTCTTTCAAACAGGTGCGACACGCGATGCGACTCAATGGCACCGTGTGTCGCGCGACGAGTGGTGACTTTGTGTCGCGTGCGATTGGCTTTTAAATTATGTAAATAAAATATCTAATACTTAAAATCTCGTGTCACAGTGTTTGTTATCGAACTCCTCCGAAAGGGCTTGACCGATTTTGATGTGTAAACATCTTAGCGCTCGGTCTACGGTAGGGGTTAGCTGGGACTTCGAGCGTCAGACGCGTAAGCGTAAGACTTCGAGCGTCAGATGACGTCAGCGTAAGACCCGTGTCTATGTGAGCAGACTGATGCGAGCTCACATGTTTACACATCAATTTTCGTGAGTGCCAAACCAACTCACACCAATTTTTTATGTTTTTTTTTTGTGTATATTTGGTAGATCTGAGAATAAGTCGTAAAGTATATTTCATACCGCTGCGGGTGAAACCGTGGGGCGCAGCTAGTAATATTATAGATTGTAAACCATTTAACTAAGCTATTATGAATAACCACAGCAAAAAAATATAAAGTAGACCACGCTATTTCTAAATCTGTTTTCTTTATGCTAATTTCGCACTAACTGATTTAGCCAAAACTTAAGATAATTTGAAAGGGCTTACTTAGCGGAATTTCCAAATTTTACTATAATAATATTTCTAGCACTATCCCTATAACAATAATATAATATTATTATTGACAGCCTCGTTGATCTCGTCGTCCAAAGCGCAACTGCTGAGCTGAGGGTCCTGGGTATGATTTCCAGGTCTGGCAAAGTGTTATTGGGTTTTTCCATTAGTAATTTCTTAGTAACAGCCCGGAGTTTGGAAGTTGGCGGTGTGATACCCCTATGCCTCGGAAAGCACGTAAAGCCGTTGGTCCTGCGCCTGATCTCTCGCTCGTCGTGACGGATTGCTATCCCATCGGACTATGAGAGTGAAAGAAGAAAGAGTGCACCTGTGTCTGCGCACACACTTCTGCACTATAATACCTCCCGAACCGAAGGCTACTATCCGTTGAGATTGGCCGCCATGCCCGAATATAAGGTCTGGAGGACTAACATTATTATTATTATAACTACCCTGAATATTAAGAAATCACAAATTGTAATATTCTTCCCAGAAACTATTGCTCTAACAGGCCGTAACTTATCGCTATCGATCTAGTTGTTTCCAAGGTCAGCGCAAACATACAGACATCGACAAAGAACCGTCATGATCCTAATGTTATAATTGTTTGTGGCATACTCGTAACTTTAGGTCATACAATATTACATTAAACCTGTATTTCCCGAAGGGTCAGGCAGAGGCGTACTACACTCACATTTTGGCCAGTTATATTTAAGTCCCATGTAATAGGGAGCGAGCTATTTACTGGGCACAAATTCAGACACACACACAGGACTATAGTTTATCTAAACTAATATTATAAAAAGAAAAGCGTAGCGTGAAACACAACAACATACATGTTTGTTTGTTACGCTTTCACGCTAAAACGGGTGATCGGATTTGAATGAAACTTGGCACATAGGTAGACTATGACCTAGTTTAGGACATAGATATTCTACTTTTTATCCCGATATTCCTACGGGATCAAGACTTATGCGGGTGAAACCGCGGGGCGCAGCCACTTTAAAAATAAACCATAGTCCTGCCAAGAGGCTGTTTATTTACAATTTTTATGAAACTTATTATGACTTTTAAATTATTGTTTTTGCTTGTACAGTAAGCCGCATGTAAGTAGTATCAAAACTGATGTAAGCTGGCTTGTTTTTCTACTGGAACTCCGTCTACGCTAGGCTTGATCAAGGTGAAAGTGTTATTACTGACGTGCAGCCGTACACGTGCTTCAAACTTATCGATTGGTTTCGTCGAAAGACTGAATGAATTATGTACACAATATTAAGAATGAAATGGATTTCTATTATATGATGGAAGGTCAAAAATGCTTGGAAAGGTTAGTTGACCGCTTTTGAGAAACCGATTAATAATACAAAAACTGCGTCGTTGTATCTAATGGTTGCAAGCGCTACGGCTGAGCATGGGGTCCTGGGATCCGAGGTCGGGCAAAGGGTTATTGGCTTTTTTTCCATCAGGTAATTCTCAGTAGCAGCTCGGAGTCTGGATTTGTGCCCATGATCATCATCAGCACACAGCAGGCCACTGCTGGAGATAGGCCTCTCCAATTGCACGCCATTCAACTCAATTCTTGGCAACTCTGATCCAGCTAGCTAGACAGCGAAGATCGTCGCTCCACCTCGTCGTCGTGGATTTGTGCCCGGTTGATGGCAATAGGCTCGCCTCTATCACATGGAACTTAAACATAATCGGTGAAATGTGGGTGTACGATACATAGGTGTACCTCAGCCTAACCTTTTTGGGATACAGGTGTTATGTTATGTTATGTTATGTTACTAATGGAATAGACCCCTTGACAATTCAAAAGTGCCTGTATTTGGTTTATTTTAAATAAATGCTTTGAGTTTGAGTTTTAAGTTTGACCCTTTTGGAGGTCAGATAGGCAGTGTTTCCATGTAAAATACTGGTATTCAGCTGCATTCGGTTAGACTGGAAGTCTAAACCCTTTTTCTTTTTGATCCGGGGTGGAATATTCTCATGGATGTCCCGTGCCCTGTGGGGGCGGAGGGGTCTGTCAGACTCTTACTGACTAAAAACCACCCCGGTGTTCCATCTCACACCTGTGCCGGGTATCGCGGGAACGTACGATTCTTCCACAACCAGGAAGTCTAAACCCAAGCCAACCGTTTCCCAACTGGGAAATGGCCAAGCAGATGGTGAGTTGTAACCTAATATTTCACCTTCAAAACCCACCTAGGATTACGCAAAGAGATACTTTCGGAGAGGCCATGGCCAGCTTGATACTGCTAACGCTGATTAAGAAATCAAAAATGCTCTCCTATTCAAATTTTTAGGTGGTACAACACTACCACTCATTATTATAGTGTGGCAACACTAGCGTTACTACCTCCTGACGCAATGGCCGATATACTACATACGACAATCTATCACTACTTACCTACTGGTGGACTTCATATTTCATCTACGTGATCTCCCAGAAGACGTCCTATCTACAGTTGCTCTACGAGGTATTCATCCTGCAGACGACCACGTTATAAAAATAACTTAATATTCCACCTTGAAAACCAAACTTCAATTACGCAAAGTATTACTTCCTTTTCTTTTTTTTGTTAACGCGTTGGCAATCCTCATGGATGTCCTCTGCCCTGGGGCGGACGAAGGGGACTGTCACACTTTTACTGACTAAAACCACCCCCTGTTCCCTTACATACTTGCATCGGGACTTGCTTGCTTGCACTTAAGCACTCTTCAACGCAACCCCCGACTAGTGCCGGCCCGCTTCTGCTGGCCCTGTCTGGTCTAGCGGGGGGAGTGACCTGTTTGACTCCCCCCGCGAAGTCCAAGAGAGGCGCGCGTGGAACATTACGCGCCGCCACCTCTGGTCTTATATGATTGAGGGCGGCGAACGTCTCCGAGTTCGCCGTCCCGGACCCGCCGGACCCATTTAGGGGGGCCGGAAGAGGGCACTATCTGCCCTCTGCCGACGCCCGGTACGCCTGCTGCGGGCCGGGAGAGCACTCGACATCTCCCTCTCCCTTTCCGCTGCCTCCTTCTGCGACCTGACACGAATACTTCCTAGCCTAACTTTCAGACCAATGACATCTACTATCATAAAAAAACTGTTACATATACATATAACACTTTTATGACACACGTCAGTGTCGACTTGCCCTAATAGCCTCAACCGCACTTCCGCGCTACTTAAGCTCAAGCACAATGTTATAAAACTTAAGTGACTGGTTTACTTAGTTACTTAGCTCTTACTTGAGTATATTACTTAGCTTGATTTACATTTTAATACCGTATATTGGAAACTGAGAGGTTGAGTTTAATCTAATAAAATCTTAGAGAGTTTTCAATTTTCAAGCAAAATGTAGAAATATTTAAAATACATATACACATACATACATAAACTCATGCCTTTTGCTCATGGGGGTAGGCAGAAACTACTGAACGCCACCCTCTACGACGTTCAAATACTCCTTTTACTTTGTTTACGTTCATACATCTGGTCATACACTCACGCCAGTTGCGGGTACTACGCACCTGCCCTTCGAAAAATATATCTACAGTATCGTTTCAGCCAAATAAATGGCTGAAACGTTTTCTATGCATTGGTGAAAGAAACTAACTATGTCACAAACATGGAAAAAAAATGTGTGTTAATTATAATAGGCTACAATTGCCAATCTCTTTGCTAACCTTGGTGACGATTTCAATTCACAATCTATATTTACACACGAAGATTTTTTGTCTGTGTGTCTGTTTGTCTGAATGTATGTTCCGGATTAACGCAGAAGCGGCTGAACGGATTTGTATGAAATTTGGCACACCGATAGTACATAGGGTAATTTTAATCCTGGCATTATGTTCCCGTGGGATATTTTCCGAGATCCACGGGAGCGAAGAAAAGCTAGTTTTTTTTATAATATGATCTGAAAAAAATACAATGATTAAAAAAAAACAATCATAATCCTGCTTTCTTAAGTCGCAGATATTGCGTAACAAACATTAAAATAAACAAAAACAATACAATTGGATTGACAATCTCCTTTTTGAAGTCGGCTTACAAAACAACTTCGTCTTCATATTACGTAGCCTGTAGCGCTACACCGTAGCTTCGTAGCGCTACGCCGTAGCTCTTTGAGACGGTCGGCTTGTATAACAAGATAGTTAGTTTATCGAGAGGGCTGTGTTCTGTTTACGCATGTAAATTGATGCTATCATGCCATCATTTACATTTAAGGGTAAACAGATTCGGTAATCATTAGTGCTTTGCTTTTAATTTCGACCTTGCCTTTTTCTACGAAAGTGGGTTTTATTTTTGTGTGTTTAATGACTGGGCTGGCGCTTAAAACGATTTGAACACTGGTGGCCAAGCACAAATCATTAAAAAAATGTTATGGGTTTATTTCTGTGTTCAAAATCATATACTTTTAACTTAAAACAAAATTTTGTAATGAAAATGAAATAATGAAAATAAAATTATATAAAACCAATTGAGGCGACTAATAAATGAACATATTTTAACGTAGTCAATATTGAGATATTATAGTATCTAGAAACAAGCTAATGTCTGCTCAATATCTTTGTAGTTTTGAAAATATTGTATTTTGTTAATGCATACAAGGATAATACTCGTATACCTATTTCTATATTTTAATTTAAAACTTTTACTATCTTGTCTCTGGTTTTGGAAAAACGTAGTAAATATTTAGTTACTTAAAAATAATTTGCAAGTATGCATCAATTTTTTCAAGACTCGCAGGGTAATCAACATATACATTCATGAACTAACTATCTGTAAGCACCATTTTTCAAAATTCTGACAATCTGAAGGTGAGAATCTGCGGTACTCATGACATCCGGATTTAGTTTGAAAACAAATGAGTTGGCTTTCGATTTAGTGTGAGTATGTCGTTCAAAGGGAACTTTACAGAATAGTACGCTGGACGTAATGATCTAATTTCAGTTAGTGCGCCAACCGTGCTTTTATCAAAACTAGCATAATTAAACACTACATCTTACAAAGACATTGTAAAATTAAATTTTCATTTCAAACGCAAATAGTGTCTTTGCAATTTATTAATTACAACCCTGAAATGCTCACAGACGGAGAATAGAATATCAAGTTTAATAATTTTAATTAATATTGAATCTTGTTCTGTGGTTGCAGGTACGAGTAATAGTGAACATAGTTTCGATCATTTTTTGGACTTAATAAAAAGGACTAATAAAGACAATAAAAACAGACAGGAGCTTTAATTTATGCATTGTACTAGCTGTTGGCCACGACTTCATCTGCGTCTATTTTTTTACTAACCGACTTCAAAAAAAGGAGGAGGTTCTCAATTCATCTGTACGTTTTTTTTTTATGTGTGTCAGCTCAGAACTTTTTCCTGGGTGAATCGATATGGATGGTTCTTTTTTATTTGATAGATGGTGCTTCACATGTAGTTCCATTTAAATTTGACCAAGGTCTGACCAGTAGTTTTTGAGTTATCCTTAATACACACACATACACATACATAAACTCACGCCTTCTTCCCATGGGGGTAGGCAGAAACTACAGAACGCCACCTGCTACGATCCTTACATACTCCTTTTGCCTCGTTTACGTTCATATATCTGGTCATACACGCACGCTGGTTATGGGTACTACGCACCTGACCTTTCTGAAGAACATCACCAATAAGGTCACTATTTGTCTTCCTAGGGCGTCCCCTCCCGGCGTTTCCACTCACATAATACTGCATATTTTTTCCACTTAGTTTATATCGATGATGTGTTAATAATTTCCTG
Organism: Griposia aprilina; assembly: GCA_916610205.1. Classification (NCBI taxonomy): domain Eukaryota; kingdom Metazoa; phylum Arthropoda; class Insecta; order Lepidoptera; family Noctuidae; genus Griposia; species Griposia aprilina. The sequence continues at coordinate 18,782,436 of OU744285.1, read as the reverse complement.
TCACTGTTATTTACATACCAAGTAGTGGTATACGAATTTGTGTAGGGTAGGTACCGCAACTAAAAAGTGAAAAATAAAAACTGTTTTACAAAAAAACACTATAAGACGTGAAAAATAACTTTAATTTCGGAAGTCGGTGGCCAAAAACGAAAAAAACCAGAGACACCCACTTCCGAAATAAAAGTTATTTTTCGCGTCTTTTAGTGTTTTCTTGGAAGTCGGTTGTTTTTTTTATTAAATATGCAGGATAAAACTAGCCTATGTTTTTCTCTAGGTCCCTCCCTGGCTACCTTTCTGTCAAATTTGATATCGTTAGGTTCTGTGCTTTTAGCGTGAAAAGTTAATAAACAGACAGAGAGACAAAGTAACTGTAGCATTTTTACGAGTTGATAAAACATCGAGATTTCTTTATTATATGTAACTTTAATATGAATGTTTGTATGTATGGTGTGTCGGGTAGTGTTATTGGGTTTCTCCATTAGGAATTTCTCAGTAACAGCCCGGAGTTTGGAAGTTGGCGGTGTGATACCACCGTGCCTCGGAAAGCACGTAAAGCCGTTGGTCCTGCGCCTGATCTCTCTCCGGTCGTGTCGGATTGCCGTCCCATCGGACTATGAAAGTGAGGGAAGAGAGAGTGCACCTGTGTGTGCGCACACACTTATGCACTATAATATCTCCCGCGCCGGAGGCTGGTTTCCATTGAGATTGGCTGCCATGGCTGACATACGGTCTGGAGGACTATATTTAACACATATACCTTACAGAATAAATTCCCTTAATGATGGTGAAAACAACATCAAAATCCGTTGCGTAGTTTAGAAGAACAACGTGGTCACACAGACAGACACAAAAGCGACTTTAATTTATAGTATGTATATATGTATTATAGTTGGGTAGGACAGCTAGTCAGACGAGGAGATGGCTGATGGAGTAAAGCTGTGACCGAATGGTGGCCAAGGTTAGGCCAAAGAAACCAGCCGGGTAATTGCGTAACACACTAATAGTAGTAATGACTTTCATTTTGACCGTTTAACAACATTCATTGCGTTATTTACGTTGTTGAGCAGACACATTTTTCGAACATATGAAGCAATGGATTAACAATAGGCTTAAAATGATTCAGATTGCAATTGATAGTGTGTTACTTAATTAGGGTGCAGGGCCGTCCAAAAGCGGGATGGGTGGATGATATTGTCAAAGTTGCGGGAAACAACTGGATGAAGGACGCATGGAACCGGGAAGTATGGCAGAAAAAAGGGGAGGCCTATACCTAGCAGTAGGTGATTCCGGGCTGACATGATGATGACGATTGATTATAGTATGGATTTCGTCACCATACGTCATAAATAACAAAACGGTTAAGAAAAATATCGTGAGGCAAAAGACCTAGAACAAAAAAAATAATAGCACGTGACATCCTTCAAGCCCGCGTGGTTGAATAAGGCCCACTCACTCGCACAGAGGACACCTGAATCCCAGAAGTGGGAATATAGTATGTATTATACATAAAAATAAAGTACATATTCCCTCTACGCCTGCATATTTATAAATATCATTGCCATTTCTAGTGCAATCGTCAATACGTACACAATTTGACTCAAAGCAGCTTCAGAAAATACCCACCATGCATGCGCTTAGAACATTCATTAGTATGTATTGCCTGTTGCTCTTTCCCACACGAGTAAATCTCAAGAAATGAGCTTAAATAACCTTTATGACGATTACATAAGGTTCATTATAGTGAAGCAAGTTCGGATTAAAACCCAGTTTCGATGACTTCCTGCAGAATATGACTCTTAAGATATGCACTTGCGAACAATCCCTTTTCAAATCAGTAGAGCAATTTGCTTGTTAAGTTGGAATACATTGTTTTGAAATGCTTTTATTTTTATTATTTAATTTATCTTTTTTAATTTATTCTTCTATATTTTGTGAATGTGAGAACGTTGTAGGCTTAACTTGTAGACTGTAGATTTGTAGACCATTTTCTATTTTGTTAAGTACCTGGTACTTGTTGACAGGCCTACACTGTCCTCCCGTACGTATTAACACTGTAATTTGAAAACATTTTAAAGGCCAACTATTTTTAAAAGAGTAACCGGGGAGTTTCTTCCCGGCTCTTTTCCATAGGAAACGACCAATTGGAACCGTGTACCTAGCTTCTGACGTTTCATAAGTGCCCATGTAGGTTTATGTGAAATGTAAAATTCGTTCTTCGCTCGCCTTCAGTCGATGGGTAAAATTAATCATGAATGTGAATGTAAAGTTGGTTAAATTGGAGATATTAACTGCTATGCAAATTGACTACCAACTTTAATTGTTTATTCATTTTATTATTTATGTACGTACCCGCAGTAAAATAGACACAGATACTATGCATATTAGTATCGAGGACAAAGGTAGTACTTATTTCTTAAGAAATTTCTTCCAGCAGACCTGCGAAAGGAGAAATGAAAAAGAAATGAAGACAATAGTGTGTGAGAACAAGAAGAGAAGAATTTAATTTTGTGACGTCTTAAAGTAGAATATTAAACATACTTACATATAATGCAAAAAATAACATATACTTAAATAAATACATAATGCTAAAATAAATAAACCTACATAACATAAATCTAATATATGTCGGAAATACGTTAAATCAATTGTTTGACTTTGACTAATGGGGACTGTGGACCACACACCGGACGACGACGACGATGCTCCTGAGGTGACTGAGGTAGCGTTGAGAGTGGCGGTACGTAGGCTGAGTGCCAAAAATACCGCCCCAGGACCCGACGGCCTACCTGGAAAAGCCTGGGTCCTGGCCTTGGAGGCTCTCGGGCCTCGACTTAGAGGGCTCCTAACCGCATGCTTGGAGGAGGGCCAGTTCCCACTTCGTTGGAAGACGGGGAAACTGGTCCTCATTAAGAAGATGGGGCGCCCTGCGGACACTCCGTTCGCTTACCGGCCCATCGTGCTGCTCGACGAGGTGGGCAAGCTCTTTGAAAGAGTCATTGCAGACCGCCTCGTCGGGCGGCTGGTGCGGGTGGGGCCGAATTTGGCGGAGAACCAGTTTGGTTTCCGCAGGGGGCGCTCTACGGTGGACGCCATCATGCGCGTATGAGCCCTCACGACAGGGCATACGGTGGCCGGGGTGGGGTCGTCTTGGCGGTGTCTCTAGACATCGCCAATGCCTTAAATACCCTGCCCTGGAGTTGCATCAGGGAGGCACTCCGGTATCACCGGATGCCGACCTACCTCTGTCATATAGTCGAGGCCTATCTGACGGACAGGGCCGTCATCTACCCTGGTCACCAAGGAGAATGGAACCGGCGAGAGATGTCGACAGACAGAGAGGTCGACAGAGTCTATAACATAACGCTTGACCAGAGTAAAAGCAGAGTTTGTTGTTAATTATTGGCGGTTAAGCAGTTAACACATTTAGAAACTGTCCCGCGTTCCATATAGTCGTGTCGTGTACCTACAGTCTGTGATTCGCTAGTGTGATTAATTTATTCGTACATTATAATTTGATTTGAACTGCAAACGGTTTTTCTATTCCGCAATAACCAACATTACCCATAGTACGCCCACAGTAGTTAAAATATGGCTGATGATAACGAGAGAGACGTACCTTCTCCGTAATATATAAAAATCACGTGTCACAGTGTTTGTTATCGTGTTTTTTTTTGTGTATATTTGGTAGGTCTGAGAATAGGTCGAAAAGTATATTTGATACCGCTGCGGGTGAAAGCGCGGGGCTTAGCTAGTATTATATACATTCTCATAGTTAAGAGGAAAGGTAATGCGATTTTACTCGATATTTGAAATGAGAAATAGATTTTAAATCTCGAATGCTAGGCATTGTTCGTGTAGTCAAATCACAACTATCATATCGCGACAGCGACAGTTCTATGAAATGGCAGCACGGCAAATTGACTTAGGGTGTCAACTTGCTTAACAATGAATTTGCGTAAATATACAGGATTCTAATTCAGATTTGTTGCAGTTGTAATGGCAATCATGTCATTTGGTTTAAATAGGCTTTTATTTTTATATAGATTCTTCTATATTTTGTGAATGTGAGAACGTTGTAGGCCTCACTTGTAGACTGTAGATTTGTAGATATTTTTATATTTTGTTGAGTACCTGTTACTTGTTGACAGGCCTACACTGTCCTCCCATATCTATCAACACTGTAATTGGAAACATTGTAAAAGCCCCTTATTTTTCAAAGAATAACCGTGGAGTTTCTTGCCGGCTCTTCTCCATAGTAAACAGCCAATTGGAACCGTGCACCTAGCTTCTGACGTTTCATAAGTGCCCATGTTGGTTTATGTGAAATAAAATATTTTGATTTGATTTGAATTCGACTGTATGTTTTTTTTATTTTTTATGTAACCGATTTGGATGATTCTTTTTTTACTTGAAATCTGGTGCTTTTCATGTGGTCCCATATAAATTTCATCAAGATTTTACCAGTACTTTTGAGTTATCCTTAATAATGCGTATTTTAACCGACTTCAAAAAAATAAGGAGGTTCTCAATTCGACTGTATGTTTTTTTTTCCTCTAAGCTTATATAGATGATGTGTTAATAACTTCCTGTCACTGTTATTTACATATCAAGCAGTAGTATACGAATTTGTGTGGGGTAGGTACCACAACTAAAAAGTGAAAAATATAAACTTTTTTTCAAAAAAATAACCAACTTCCGAAAAAGATTTTATTTTTCACTTTTTAGTTACGGTACCTAACCCACACAAATTCATATACCACTACTTGGTGTGTAAATAACAGTGACAGCAAATTATTAACACATCATCCATATAAACTAAGTGGAAAAAATATGCAGTATTAAGGATAACTCAAAAACTTCTGGTCAGACCTTGATCAAATTTAAATGGGACCACATGTGAAGCACCACCTATCAAATAAAAAAAGAATCATCCAAATCGGTTCACCCAGAAAAAAGTTATGAGCTAACACACGTAAAAAAAAAAAAAACATACAGGCGAATTGAGAACCTCCTCCTTTTTGTGAATTCGGTTAAAAACCAAAGACACCGACTTAGTGTTTTTTTTTTGGAAGTAGGTTGTTTTTTTGCAAAAAAGTTTTTATACCTTGTAAATCTAGTAAAACCTAAGTTAGTTTTAGGGTAGAGAGCAACCATAAGCCTTAAATCTCGTATGCCCTAGGAAAGGCGAAAAAGGTGAGTGATATGGTAAACAGGAGGGTTAAATCAATCCCTTATACCGTAGGCACGATATTGGTAACTGCGAAAACTGATCGAGCACCCAGGCGTACACAAATCTGAAATTGATTCACATGTAGGCGTTCCGTTTTGGAACAGTGCGGCCCAACGGTAATATCCTCGAATTACGTGTCGTCTAACTTGCTGGTCGTGGGTGGACAATTTATTTTATCAGCACTGGTCGCTAAACAGTGAAGGAAAGTACCGTGAAGAATCCGGCATGTCTTTATAGAATTCGAAGGCAGATGTCGACCACCCGCCCTTACTATGCCTATGTTGTGGAATGTGGATAACTTCCTCTCACACAAAGAGAAGGGTAAAAGACAACACGTCGAAGCATGCACTAAACAAGCCTAACCGGCGGGGTAATTGCGTAACACACTAACAGTAGGAATGGCTTTCATTTTGACAGTTCAACAACATTAATTGCGTTATTTACTTTGTTAAGCAGACAAATTTTTCGAAAATATGAAGCAATGTTTTAGCAAGAGGCTTCAAAATGTTTCAGATTCTGATTGATAGTGACCAGAAACAAGACTTACATATACCTAGTACTAGAACTAATTATGGAAAAAAAAAACAATAATACATGAGAGAGAAAAACTTTCTATATTTTTATATCTACCAAAAGATATAAAAAACTTTTTTACAAAAAAAACAACCGACTTCCAATAAAAACACTAAAAGACGTGAACAATAACTTTATTTTCGGAAGTCGGTGGCCAAAAACGAAAATACATAACCAAAGACACCGACTTTCGAAATTAGAAAGGTTTTTATTTTTCACTTTTTAGTTGCGGTACCTACCCCACACAAATTCGTATACCACTACTTGGTAGGTAAATAACAGTGACAGGAAATTATTAACACATCATCAATATAGCACACACACACACATAACATCACGCCTGAATGTCCCGAAGGGTTAGGCAGCGGTGTACCTATAGCACACCCAATAATAACAACAAAACCCAGCCCAACCCCCAGCCCACCCTATCCCCGACCCCCCAGCCCAGCCTATGAGCAATAGGCTTCAAAATGATTCAGATTTTGATTGATAGTGTGTTATGCATTGAGGTGCGGGTCCAAATGGGTGAAACGTAACATAACAAATAGGTGTCACATTTCATGTCTCGTTTCACCTTTTTTTTTTTTTTTTCGGTGCGAAACCTTCAAAAGGCACCCGACCTCTGGGGACGGAGGTCGGGGAGTGTGGAATTTTTACCTCACTAAAACCACCCCGGTGATCACCATCAGCACATGGGGGGTGGGTCCCGGTTCCTCTTAAAATACCAATTCCGGAACCCCCCCTGTGCAACGCCTGTAAGACACATCGTTTAACCTACCCGTCATTGACAAGACCGTAGTGTATAGTACATGCTTTGCTTTAAGACCTTGATGCGAATTCGCCTAACCATAGGCAAATCATGATAATCATTGTGATCATCAAGGCATTCGCTACCTGTTTAATACCCACCATTGTCACTTGTTTCTATATCACATCCCTGAATATTTTTTTTTATTCTACGACCATTACCGTAAGGGTCAACCGATGGTCACGGTTTTCCGATAAAAGGGTCAAAACGCCGCAAATATAAGTTGTAAATAAATTATAATTAATTATCATTAATATAATCAAGCTGTGCCGAGGTTATTTCTAAGAACACTATAATTATAATAATGAAGATTCAAAGCCTTAGTTAGACAAGGACAGTTTGGTCTGCTAATCATCTGAAACCCGACCTGTGACAATTGATACGATAATAGCTTGAAAGTTTGACTAAATGCGAAGCCTTCGGTTCGCAAAAAATACTCCTATTCAGCTTCTGTTAAGACTGGACATTGACCTTAATTGTGGGGAAAAAATTAACTGCAGGTTAGGTCACATAGAATAATTTGTTTCTAATGTTCTAGTAACTAAGTAATCTCTTGACCATTCTTCTCCATATGAAACTACCTTTTGGAAGCGGCATCTGGAATCAACTTTATTTTCTTGTACATTTTGACGTTCAAAATTGCGTGTTGTCTACGTGAAACTAATGTTTTGAGTTTGACTTTTCTCGTTATCTAGATTCGCTTGAAAAAGATAACCAAGTCAACAAGGTGACTAGGTTACAAGCCTGTAATTTTTAGAGCAACTATATTTGCGAATTTTTTGGCCATTTTGATACAATCATGGACTTTTCATTGAATTGCTCAGTATTGCCAATACTTTGTATTATGTGCGTGGTGTCCTACCCCTACCCTACCCTACTCCTAAACCTTCACGGAAAAACTCACCAAAGTTTCATCAAAATCGGTCCAGCTCTTTCGGAGTCCATAGCAGGACAAACAAACAAACATCGATTTTTATTTATATAGATGATAGATAGATTAATTGCCAAAATTTGCGCAATACGTCGCCCGTGTAAGAGCAACAAAAGGGAGATTTCCTGAAGTATTGTGTCCTTATTACCCAACTGCAAAAAAATACTACGGCCAATGGCTGGATTCAAAGCGTCTTCAACGGGATTCATCTACATTGCATTCTGGGTGCCTCCGACTGCACGTTTTAATTAAAATTGATAAGGGACATTTATTTTTCCTTTTCACCTTGTTCCTTCTTTTCAGCTGGCTTTTTACTCAGTCCGGTTACTTGATCTTTTATATTTATTTTCTATACAAAATTTACATGGAAGGAAATAGCTACTCGGCGAATCTTTAGCAACCAAACCTTGAAAACTTCGAAGCCTACAGACCAATATAAAATGGTCCTTATCCCGTAATACAATTGTGTAATAAAGTCCCCATTTACACGGCTCGCGTGCAGAATTTCATTGTATTTCCAATTGTAATTCTGATAATTGTATTAAGCCTACTAATTGCGAACAGATTTATTGCCTAGAGACAAATGTTACCATGGTTGTCGAGAGCACAGCATTTATTTACGTTTTCCTCAGGGTTTCGTATTCGTGTTTGGTCAAACGACTAAACAGTCATTGGTTTAAATTGTTCAGGTCGCGCGTCAGTGGTAACAAAACCGAAAAGAGAACCTATGGTTTTATGACAGCTGCGCGCACAGATTATTAAAGGCCGGCGGCGCACGAGTCGTTGCCCGGAATGTTACCATTTTATAAATATTATGTTTTTAAATATAAACATTGAGAACTAGGTATAGTGTATTTATTGTATTTCTTATGTTTTTGTTATTTTCATATTTTCGTATGCTGCACTGATTGACGTCATCACGTCAACGCCGGCTGTTGCTGAAAACCAGTGCTGGGGCTGTCTCGCATAGGGTCGTAGCATTATGCTGAGCGATTGCCGTTTTGCGTGGATGTGACGCATATTTTCCCACAACTCGTTCTTTGTTGTATTTGTAAGTTTTTCTCTGCGTCATGTTTACCGCAAATAAAAGTATTTTCTTTCTTTCTTTATTAGCAAGGCCATTACTCTGCAGTAGGCCGATAAAGGCTTTGAGTACTTTACTTTAAATTATTGATTAACGGAGTCGTTTTTCAAAGCTCATCAATTGAAGTAGGTATGTAGCCAAAGTTTACAAAAAAAATATCTTATCATATCATCACACCTGTTATTCCCAAGGTTTTAAACAGAAATGTACCTATAGTACACCCACATTTTGCCAGTTATATTTAAGTCCCATGTAATAGAGGCGAGCCTATTGCCACCAACTGGGCCCAAAACCAGAATCCGGGCTGCTACTGAGAAATTCCTGATTGAAAAATCCGATAACACTTTGCCCGACTTGGGAATCGAACCCAGAATCTCATGCTGAGCTACTGATGACCATTTGGCATAAGCATTTTTTCTGCAGATTTTTTTCTCGTGGGTCTAGACACTAACTAGAAACCTCAATACAAAATTTAATTTGGTTTAAAGAATCAACGTGATTTGGAAACTTGTACCTATGGTGGTTATTCAAGTTTCTCGCCCCTTTGTCAAGTCCAAATGAGGTTTTAATCTTATTCTACGGATTCAAACACATTAGGTCCCACACGTGTTCACTTTACTGTCAATCTTGTTCACATAATTTCTTAATAGTCCCTTCCTTTATGTAGGTAGAAGTGACTAAGAAGATTGTGTGAGAGTACAGGAGTACAGGTGGGCTTTGCCTTCCCTATTGTTATTATTTCGATCAAACACTGCATGTATCAGAAGCATAATCAGCCTATAATGTTCCCACTGCTGGGACACAAGCCTCATCTCTTCGAGAGGGAGTGGGATGTAATCTACCACACGGGCCCAGTGCGGGTCGGTAGATGTAATCTCCTTTCGAATTTTTGGTTCGAGGCCATACTGGTTTCCTTCACCGTTTTGAGAGCAGTGGTGATGAAATTATTTACACAAAGTAAAGCGCCTGCCTGGGTTCGAACCCACGACCTACAAGTCGTAAGTCGGGGCCATTACCACCGGACAACCACTGCTCCATGTATCTGAAAATTGTGATACGTACATACCATCCAACTGAACAACATCCTCTATGGGACCAACATCATAATCCCTTAAAGGAGATTTTCCAAAATGTATGGAGACTTCTTTTTTTTGTTAACGGGTTGGAAATCCTCATGGATGTCCTCCGCCCTGGGGCGGGCGGAGGGGTCTGTCAAATATCTACTGACTAAAATCACCCCGTGTTTCCCTCACACACTTGCCCCGGGGGCTACGGGGGCACTTAAGCTCTATGGGCCCGCATCACAGCCGGCAGCGACAGGTCGCTTCCCACCTCCGAAACGAGGTCGCGGCGTGGCTCCTCCCAAAAAGTATGGAGCTTGGGCCAGGTCCTTGTACACTATACTTATAAATAGGGAAACACATCTAAAACAGTTCTCAACTGTCCAATTACTTTAAAAGGGCTTTGTTTACTGGTAAACCAGAAAAAAATACACTTGAAATTGCAACACACGACAACAACCCGTCATGGCGGTGAGCTGTCATTATGATTGATTAATGACGCTTGACATGTTTATTGACACTGTTGTGACAGCTGACAGTTCTATTCCTATGGTCCATGGTCGATCTATGATTTACTGTCATTGTTTTTAAGCACAGAGTAACTAAATCGGTGACACGCCATGTTGAAAGTCGAGAAAAATAATCGATAATTATCAATTAACTACCACAACAGTTAACATTTAAATGTATTATCTGTATTTTTCCCGAATTGAACGAAAATTTATCTTTATTTTGAGGTAGTGTACATAGACCTGGCCCCTTTTGAAACATCTCCTTTGGCCACACCTTTCTGATATACACTGTATACATATTCGGGTCGAGGCTGTGTGTCTGAACACGTGGTTCTTCTAAACTACGCAACGGATTTTGACGCAGTTTTCACCATCACTTGGATGTATTTATTATATATTTAGAGGTTTATGTGTATAATACATTAATATTAAACTTACACATAGTATTCCCTATGTTTTGTCAAGTCGTAAAAACCGTCCAAAGCAGGGACGATTCGCTTGTTCATAGACAAATGAGCAACCGATCTTTGCTAGTTAGTTTTTATAAGGTTTTTTTATTGTTTTTTCAATGCATTGACAGCTTCAGTTCAGTCTAACGAACATCAGTGGTAACTCATGCACTACGGAAATTGCCGTTACTGACCAATATGTTTTCCAACTGCCGTAGCACTCACAATTTTTTTCGAAATAGCGTGCGTCGAAACAACGTCATTCGAATCTTCATATCACTTCCGTTACTGTCAATGCCAAGTTAACATTGCGGTTGAATGTACGATAAATCGTCTTCAACGTTTCAAACCGTCTTATTTACCGTTCACTGTTCAGGGTCAAAATGTCCAATTCTCAAAATGTCCAACTCCCAAAATGTCCAACTCCCAAAATGTCCAATTCTCAAAATGTCCAACGGTGTCAAAATGTCCAAATCCCAAAATATCCAATTCTCAAAATGTCCAATTCCCAAAATGTCCAACTCCCAAAATGTCCAATTCTCAAAATGTCCAACGGTGTCAAAATGTCCAAATCCCAAAATATCCAATTCTCAAAATGTCCAATTCCCAAAATGTCCAACTCCCAAAATATCCAATTCTCAAAAGGTCCCATTCCCAAAATGTCCAATCTTTGACAATGTGGTAAATTTGTTACGACAGGTAAGAAACGCTAGTCGTACTCGTGCACTAATGGTTGCATACCCACCATTACATACAAGCTTATAGCATCACATTTTTTTCCTCAACCTGTATTTTCCCACTGCTGGGCAAAGTTATTCGTATTCTGTGCAAATTTCAACAGGCTAGCTGTTACAGCAAAAAGAATACAGCCCAGTGACAGTCAGACAGATGGCGTTGGAGATAATAAGGTCCCGTTGGGACCCTATTTGTACGGAACCCTATGAAACGATACCTTCTCTGGATATGGAGCTCCCAGTCATAAAGAAAAACACCCTCCACTTGTTTAATATTGTTACTACAGCTAAAGAAAGGTCATCTGGTACAGAAAAGGTTGCTTTTCTAGCAAATGGGATTGAGTACGGTTAGAACAAATGAAAGGGACCAGTTTATTGTTTTTAATTACATTTTACATCTGTATTATGATGCTTACTTTATGTTAGAGGGTTAGCAGATCAGTAAAAGGTACTTATGTGTGTAAAAACGATCTCAACCTAGTATTAAATAGAATAGAATATAGTCTTTTTTATGTTCACCATAATATGAAATACAGATATAAATGTAGTGTGTATGAATGGTCTCAATTGGAGCTTTATAATAGAAAGTAGTGGTTTGATATTTCTTAATTTTTTACATAAACAAAACAGATAAATGACATTCAGATCTTATTCTAAAAGCATTAAACATTATGCTTGGGTGTTTTGTGAAGACTTTGGCGCGTACATAAAACATTTATGAATAGTAAATATTCATTATGTAATGTATAAAACTTCTTAGTTGTTATGAATCAGAGGTTATATAAATATTGTACTGTACAGCGCGATGTTTAGAGACAAACGCACTTTATAACACTTATTAAACTATTTTATAAATTAAAAGTACTTCACTATAAAAAGTACTGGACTGTATTTAAATAGGTGTAATAACACAAAAAGTATGTAGAAAATAGAACAATGAAATGCACGTAGTGGCGCGCGTCTGTGAGCTGAGTGTTATGGAGGCGCGCAGCCGCCGTCGCGTAAGGACCAGGCCCGGGTAGACGCCGACGGCGCGTCGTGTTCCACGCGTGCCCCAAAGAGATGTCAGCATCATTGACGGGGTCCGATAGGGCCGATGCCTGCAGGGGTCGCGGATTGTTCGAAAGACTTACCGTGGTCCTGGCGCACAGGCAACTGAAGGAACACGGGTGGGTTTTAGTCACTAAGAGTCTGACACGCCCTTTCGCTCCGCCCAGAGCGGGAGAGGTCATTCGACGATTTTCAATCGAAAAAAAAAAAGGTACGTGTGCGGCACCCCGACACCCCGCGTCTTTCCGCCGTCAATCACGCGTATATGACAGTGTGTGTAATCTATCTGTGTGTATTAGTTTAGTTATATGCTGATATCATCATCATCATCAGCCTAGCCTTTCCCCAACTATGTAGGTTGGGGTCGGCTTCCAGTCTCACCAGATGCAGCTGAATACAAGTATTTTACATGGAGCGACTGCCTATCTGACCTCCACAACCCAGTTACTGGGTAATACGATACCCCTTGGTATGACGGTTTGACAGACTTTCGGGCTTCTGACTACCCGTAACGACTGTCAAAGATCTGCAAATGACAGCCGGGACCAACGGATTAACGTGCTTTCCGAGGCACGGAAGGGTCTCAGGGATATGCATCAAAATATAACCAACTTAACTTATTTCTGTTCTATTAGATCTCACAAGATGGTCTGCTTTTTTGTGATTAAAATGTAAATATTTAAATTATATTTTTTATGGTCTCACTGCAAAGCAAAGATCTCTTTTCATACAAAAAAGAAACGCGCAACGATTGCCACACTTGCTTGCTGCGCACGACTTGGCGATAGACCTCTACAGGGTTATTGGTAAAACACGAGCAACCTCTTAAGGGATCATTGTACTCATCATTATAAACAACTTTTACTATGAACCAAACCAGAAATCACGAAAAAAAAAGCGATTTTCCCTACATTTATGTTCGCATAACACGTCAAAACGTAGGGAACAGCTGATATTTGTTTCGCGATTTTAGGTTTACTCCTTAGTAAAAGTTATTTATAATGATGAGTACAGTTGCTGGTGTTTTACCAATAACCCTGTATATAAGAACTGCTGATCTATTCCGAAAAACCCTCACCGTGAAAGCTAAAACCTGCACTACACTCTACTCGAGAAGTTGTTCGAAGTTGAGCGAAACGAGGGTATAGAAGGGCACTTCGGTTCGCTTCGTACAACCTCGGCTCGCCTCGGGCGTCTTCCGATCGTTGACGGTATTTGCGCCCGAGTCAAAGGACTCGAAGCGTCCGGTAGTTCTTAGCATGAGTGTATAGTCACTTTCTTCGGACTCCGGTCAATTTCGACCAGTACTTCGGCGAAGCAACTTCTCGAGTAGTGTAGTGCAGGTTTAAGGTGAAGTGTACTTAAAGTGAGCTAAGTGTGAATGCTGGAATGTCAGCACACATTGAGCGCACTTCACCTTAGTTTTCACAGTGAGATTTTTACAAAATATGCCGGCTGGTTTCCTTATTATTATACATAACATAACAGCATCCCTGTAATCTCCGAAGGGATAGGCAGAGGTGTACCTAATAGTAGGTACATCCACATTCCCCTAGTTATGTTTAAGTCCCATGTAATAGGGGGCGACCCTATTGCCATCAATCGGGCACAATTCCAAACTGATAAAACTCTGATGGCAAAACCCATTAACACTTTGCCCGACCTAGGAATCGAACCCGAGACTTCATGCTCAGCAGTAGTGCTGGCGACTATTGTACTAATGGGGTAGTGTATTATAACTCGTAATCATAAATTGGTAGTATCTTAAATAGACTTAAAGTAACATAAAACATCAAATAAGTCATCATGAAATAGGTCTTTGACCCCTCAACTAAACGAACAGAAAAGTAATTAATATCAAATTCTAGAACAACTTAAGACGCTATTACTTCGAACTGTAAAGTTAACAAAAGCATTGGTACCTCTGCCTACACCTTTTGAAACATAAGTGACGACGTGAGGTCTATGACTTCTTTCAGCAAAATGAAATTCACATTTAACCCCCAACCTTAAGAAAGTTAAAATAAAATCAGGTAAACAATTTTAAATTAAAGTTCCACAAAATTTTATGGGCAGTAATTTCTATAATCAGGGGTTATTTGAGGTTATTTTTATTTAAAAAGTTAAGTTTGAATAGGCAGAGACGTTTCAAAGAAAGCTGTTCTGCCATTTTAAACAATTTTATATATTAAAGGAATAGATAGTAATTAGGTGCTAATCACTAACAACAACAGCACTAATCTGTGGGGTTACCGGTCCCACTGAAAGGCTCAGTGGAGACTTTGCAAAGGAAAAGACGAAAATAACCACAAATACGATCACCAAATGATTCTGTCTTCATTGCAAAGCCAGACACATAATGAAAAGCTACGCCGTCCGATATGAATAGACGAAATAATAGGTAAAATTAAAAAAGCCCCGACACAATAAAGAGCTGATGACCTTGTACGGCTGAACCGATTTTGATAAAACAAAACCACCGCTAGAAAATCTGTTTAAAATTT